>CM068369.1:183134458-184334458 GCA_034769895.1 Magicicada septendecula | reverse complement strand
GCCTTGCGATAGTGACTCTTATTGCTAACGTGTATTCTGCTTACAGCGCCGTTGAGGTTTTGCAATAACTGCCTTCTATTATTTAAAAATTTAATAAAATTATCGAAATTAGGAAATCGCTCATCTGAAAGACTTTCTTTCCAGAGCCGACACGTCTGGTTATCGAGTTTTTGCATTAAATATTGAACGAAAATGATTTCAAATGTATTTACCGTTAAATTCAATGAATTTAAAGCATTTATATTCGTGGTGATCTCGTCAATGAACCTGGAAATGCTAATCATGGACTCTTGTTGAATGGACTTCACACCCAAGACATTCCCTATGTGATAGGCTGAGACAATTAATTTGCTATCGTACCTGGCCCTTAACAGATCAATAGCTACCGCATAATTTTCATGTGTGATTGGAAGAGATTTTATTACATTTAACGCCTCGTCCCTTAATGAAGAGTGCAAATAGTGTAATTTCTGAATGCCCGTCAGGTCAGTTCTGACGTGCACTAATTCCACAAATATACTATAATAATTTTGCCAATCAATAATGCTGCCTGAGAAGCAGGGCTGTTTAATCGGTTCTAACTGTATAGGGGGAGTTTTAATTGGTGTAACTTGAGCTTGAACAACGATTTCTTGTTCACCTCCTCTACTTGCTCTAACAAATGGTGTAACTTGCACTCAATATTACAGAGATCATCCTCTGTTTGAACTCTGTCACTGACTGATGCGAAATCGGAATCGTCAGCCTCAATCTGAGTCTGAATTTCGTCATACTTCGCGGACAATTCCATCAAATGGCGGAGTTTAAATTTCAATGCATGATGATCGCTTAAGTCCGTGTCAAAATTGTCAGCGAAAGTATTCACACGGGATACAGACGCCTTAATTGTGCCCCGTTTCTTAATTAACGCCTTCACATCAGCCATGACCGTAATGTAAAATATGATTTGAAAACGATAGTTAAATGTAGAGCAGGTGAACAATTGTTGTAATTGTGAATAATTTGCTGAAATCTGATATGATGCGGGAGCCAGTGATCTGTGTACACCTTAATATATGACTTATTATAATAGGTACTTCATTTGCTTAAAAAGTAGTTATGAAAGTTATTGAAAACATGAATTATTCAAAATGACAATATACCTATAGCCCTATCACATCACTTAAATTTCTTAATACATTATAGTACAGCTACGTAAATGAAATTTTATGTACATATGAAAATCTAGATAAAAATACAAGTTTATGGCCACTTGACAATAATATCTGTTCATGTAGAAATTATTAAACGCTATTAAATCTGTGCAAAAATATTACTTAGTTTGCTGTACCCATCAATTATACATGAAAAAATTATAAAAAATTAAAGTTTATAGTCACGTGGATGTTGAATCCCGGCGTGCTCAAGCTGGCTCCGATCCCGTTGTTCGATCCTGTTCGGCAATCCTTAGAAGTTGGCGCACCACCTGTTTCTGCTGGTCGAGTGACGCTTGAAGTTGTAGCTCTCCGTAATTTTAAAGTTGTGGAATTTCGTTGCTGTAGAACAAATGATGCTGTCTTGCCGTGTCTTGTCGTCTCAGAGTTGCTGCTCTGCAGAATCTTCCAGTGTTGAGTATGAAGTACTTTTTAGAAGGCATGCAACGGCCAGCAATCTGAAGTTTGAAAATGTTGGGGCTTGTACCAAACGTCGTTTGGGCCCATTAAATAAAATATTTCTGAATTTGTAGTGGACCAAGATCCGGTCGCGGTGGACCAAAATGTTGCGCCTTAGACAGATAACAGATATCAAAATGACGTCACTACACGCACCTGCAATGCAGCCTTTTAAAGTACAAAGTTTTCATAGGAACAAAGTTTAAACAATCACCTTGTTTTATGCAGATGATTCCCAGGTGGACTTCTGCCTTGCTGTACTGTCACTAGGTCATGATGCGGGTGGTTACGGTTGCATCCTTACTGTTTTTTTTTCTTCCTCCGGCAGGCGAGAAACGAGAGTCTGTGTGTGTGTCGTCAGTTCAGAACATGGTAGAGGATGGGATTTCTACCATGCTATGGTCAAGTCTCCGTCGCTCCGGGAGCAATAGGCATGAATAGTAATTAATTCACTGACAAACTAAATCGCTCCCGAGCATAACACACATGTACAACTGCCCAACCTTGTATTGACAAAATCAAACATTAATCAAACGCTTGCCAACATTGACCATTTACACTGAGTTCTTTATAATTAGGTGTAACTTTCTTTCTTAAGTTAATGGTTCACACACAAGCCCTCAATGCCTCATTATTTGGTTTAATTTATAACGCACCCCACATGCGTATGCAAGGTTAACGTTCTTCGACATGTTATAAGTTTATAATGGACACGTGCTCTCACAATCACTTCATCACAGTTCCCTAGAATTACATAACTTTTACACCCCTTTTAACATGGGCAATTACTGTTACTAAATACATATGTATAAGGCTGTTTCAGTGGTTAAATAAATCAAGATATATGACAATGAACATACTTTAGGTCACACGCACACGAGGCATGCCTATCAAACATTATCCGTTCACATCTACACCAAGTATTGTTTAAATTTGTACTTTTTACAAGCAAATGAATAATATATATATATATATATATATATAATTTACTTACCGGAGGTCTGTAAAAGTGTACCTACACATGATAGGATAGAAAATACAAGAATTAACCAAAACTCTGGCTGCCGAAGGAAAAGGCTGTTTACACTTCTGTACATGACGGCCAACTGAAAAATTTTGCTATCAGCAGACCCGGATTAGAGAACACAATTGCCTGCTTCCGCTAACAGATGGCGCGAGCGTGCAGTAATGCAAAACACGGCGCTTGCTGAACATCGCGAAATAATAAATTCGCAATTTATATTTATAAATTATATTTTTATACTGTCGCCCGGTTTCTTTGAGAAACCGCGGCACACTACTTGCTGGAAACTCTTAGTTTGAAAGGTATATTTGTCTTACTCTTGAAGTCGGTAACCTTCCACGTAAGTATAGATATGAGTATTTATTACTCTCAACTTTGTGCTTGGCAGTCATGCAGAGTGTAATACAATACTTTTCAGTCATGCAAATTAGTGTACAATTATTTACATAATTAATTTACAGTACAATTAGTCCTCGGTAATTTTAATTATTGGGTCGAAATCATTCCGAGTTGGTAAAACTCCCAGTCTATAAAGCTTTGACTGAAGTAAACGAACAAATACTTTGTTACAACTACGCGGATTACAGGCCATCTTTTTTTATATTTTATATCCACTGATATCTTATGATTAAGGAGTCTAAACATCTTTTAAATTTGAAGTTATTTTAATCAAAAATAAAATATCATAACACAAAAATTAATTAAAGCATGAACTGAAGTAAAGTGTTCTACTGAGAATACAAAATAATGCAGTGCAATTCATTTGTTAAATTATTAATTAAAATATAATTGCGTAATTATAATGAAAATTAAACACAAACAGTACTTAAGCGTTTAAACAACATTTCTATTTAAAATAAAACTGAAGCTAAGCTTAGAATTAGAGTATCACAGAAAATCGAAAAGGAAGAAAAGGAAGATGAGAAAAAGGAAAAGAAAATCATAGTAACTATTTTGAATAAAAGGTATTACTTTTCCATTAAAAGTCACTTATATTAGAAAAACTGTTGCTGGTCTGTTGACCAAGGTACTAGTTGACCAGGGATCCGGGGCAAAGTTGCCTATTCACAGGCTGTTAAGTCTATTCCAGCAGTTATGTCATCTTATGTGATGAAAGAGATAATGCCGGCAGTTACGTGCTCCGGCAGTACGTGGCAACCCATTTGAGGCCACAAGAACTTTCTAATATGCGGTGATATGAGTCCCTCCGCTGTGATGGTATACATCAAACATCCGAGCTAGAGGAGGCGTTGCTATATTTCTTAGCAACACGTATCCCGCCAGACGTGACATTCTCGCTACGCCTCTACAATAATAGGTATCACTTTACCACGACCACTGAAGAAGACGTTCTACTGCGTATATGTAATAAGGAAGTACTATTGCGCTTGTACTTCGCACTAGTGCTATCAAAAATGGATTATGGATGCCCTGTATCTTCAGCCAGAAGGTCGTGTTTGGAGAAGCTAAAAACACAATTTTATCTGTTGTTTCACTGTCAGTACAACTACTTTGCTACAACAGGAAAGTAAGTTTACTTACTTTTCGACGGGTCCGTTTTTTATGTAATAAGGAAAGTGAATCAGTCTCTCCTGGAATACGCAAATAAAACGACTTAAGTATGCGTAAACAATTCTATGTTAAGCTTTTGTCTAATTAAATTTTTTAATTAAACCGAATTAAATCCTATTGTAATCAATCAAATTCACCATTATTGTACGTTTATTATTGTCAAGTATTTCCCCACGTTAAATTAACTTGACCAGTGTTTTTGGCAGCTAAATTTCGAAAACAATTGAACAAGGAAGAGGGAAGGATTAAACGATGTTAATTTAGCCGTTTTTAATCCAACTTCAAGGCAAGATTTTGACGATTATATAAATTTTTGCTCCAACAGATTGAGCATAGAAATTTCTCGGTTTTTGTCGTACTGAATTCCTTTAGACAATCCGCACTAAATTTGTATTTTTGTATATCTGAAAAGCGCCCTTACGAATTTCCGCAATCAATACATATTTGCACAAACTTTTATTCGACCCTCACAAGTGGGTATAATCAATTTTGAATTATATATTACAAAGTGCTTATTTTTACTTCTTTTTCTATAGTGTTTTTTCATATTATGTTAGTAATATGTTAGTTCTACACAGTGGTTAGTAATATACCAGTTCTACACAGCGGTTAGTAAAATACTAGTTCTATACAGTAGTTCTTCATATAGTAGTTTTTAAAAAGCGAAAAATGTTTAATTAATTTTTGTCCTCTACGTTAATTTTAATATTAGTCATGACATTTTGATTACACTCTGAACAGTGTACCATATAAGTCAGTCCCTACGTAGGTGAGATGCCGTATAGATTGTTACTAATAGGCCTACGTGCGGTTACGGGCTAGTGAATACATCCATATATAGTTAATAATTAATGGTTAATTAATTATTGGTAATGTATACTGGTTAGTGAGTTATAAAGAATGGTTAATGCAATGAACTGTGTAGATAAATCAAATAAGTTATTCGTTGTGCGGGAAAAGTTGGATTTCATTCTTTTGGACATAAAAGAAGGATAATAGTAATTTATTTTCAAAGGAAAATATGAACAGATTTTAAATGAAGTGACAGATGCCACTGAAAATAACTGTTTTTGTTAGTAATTGAGTATTAGGTACCATGTGTGTCTGTATCTTCTATTAAGACTTCTTTTAATAAAATAAATTTTGCTCCGATCTCAAAAACCATTTTGTTTTCACTAACACGAATGAAGTAATTTTGGAATGTCTTTATTAGTTTTGTTTTTAGCATTTGTTCGGCATCGTTATTTAACCAAGAGTCATCCTTCAACCTAGTAAGTTTCTTTTGTGACATTATATAGAAATTACATTGGATTATAATTACGTTGTTATTATTTAAATAACTATAATTACAGGTATTCACATTTTGTTATTGTTATTGTATCATTTAATTCTACTAATTTAAATGATAGAAATATTTGAGACCACTAACACTCCAAAATAACAATCAATTAATAGATTGACAAATCTGAGGAGTAGAAGAATAATGGAGCAGAGAAATAAAGTAGAAGATTTCTATAAATATTTGAAAACAAAAATTAAGTTAAAGAAAACATTGTCTAAAATTTGGTTTAATAAGCAATGTTTACTTCATAATATAATACCAAAGTATGCAAAAATCGAAATAAAAAGAAGTAGTGAAATACGGAAAAATTAAAAAAACAAAAGGTTGGTAAATGACCTGAAGCCGAAAGCGCTCGTCAATACTAAATACAATATAGTGGTGTGTACAAAATTATTACAATACCAAATACAATATAGTGGTTTGTATAAAATTATTACAATACCAAATACAATATAGTGGTTTGTATAAAATTATTAGTAGAAATATTTGAGACCACTAACACTCCAAAATAACAATGTATCATTTAAGTTTTGCGCCTCCATAATGCAAAATGGTGACGGTTTGTGAGTTTGAAAATAACTCTGTTTGGCATCTGAGAGGATTATTTTTTTATAAATTCGATGTAAACTTAGTAGTATGTAATAATAATTTGTTTATTAGGATGGGAAATAGAGTATGGATTATGAATAACTATAAAATATTATAAATATTTATATCTAATTCATAACATTTATATTTTTGTATTATTAAAGATTTGTTACTTTTATTTATTATTAATTTACCATCTTGTTACCAGTACATTTCCTATTTGCCATTAATTATTGAAGATTAAGGCACTCACGAAGACCCCCCCCACACACACACACACATATATCTGTCTGTCTGTCTGTCTGTCTGTCTGTCTGTCTGTCTGTCTGTCTCTCTCTCTCTCTCTCTCTCTCTCTCTCTCTCTCTCTCTCTCTCTCTCTCTCTCTCTCTCTCTCTCTCTCTCTCTCTCTCTCTCTCTCTCTCTCTCTCTGACAGCAACATTTGCTTTGTTAATATCTCTTACAACGTGCTACTTGTTTTTCTGTTTGCGGAATTTTTATACGCCCACACATTTACATAGTGAAATGTAAGGGGTTTTGAAGACGGTGATTACCTGCAATAATTTTAATTAAATGAACTTTGTTATCAAATTAATAAATTTTCTATTTGCTGATTTACAGTGTACTTGGCTTCATACATCAGCACAAACAAGCGCGTATGCTCACACACACACACACACAAACTCTAATACGCTATATACATCGCTGTGTCGGTTTAGACACACTTGATATACATTTAGCCTACATGGTGAAATATAAGATGTTTTGATGACGGTGATAACCAGCAATAATTTTTTTAAAGTAATCTCTTAACAGATTAATTCATTTTTTATTTGCCAGTTTATAATTTGCGTTATCTCATATATGCACAGACGTACGCACACATACACAAACACCAATACGATATATACATAACTTTGTTGGTTAAGACACAGATGGTAATTATATTGTTTGTGCGGTTTGTTTATCATTAGAGTAGGTTATTAGTATAGCTAACACCGTTTTCTGAGTTCAAATGGGTCGAAGGAAAGATTCTTCATCGACGAACTCCAGTTACAACTTCCTTCAGCTTGTTCAAAAAATCTTGTTTGTTTTCAAAAACTACGATATGGTCTAAGTAAACAAGTCATTTGTAACACTTATTCTAGTTAACCGCATGACACTCGACTCAACCGGAGTTGGAACACTTGCTCGGAATGACATTTGCTCTGAGTGACATTTGCTCGGAATGCACATGTGCTATCAACGAATTGATAAACACACGCGCGCGAAAACACACACACACACACACACACACACACACACACACACACACACACACACACACACAGGTTTATAACAAATAAACAAGTAATTTCTCTACTTTATTCTTTCAGTCCTATTTGACTAATATATAGGGAAAATATGAATCTTATTGGCCGAAGAAGGGGATTCTGAATTTTCCTTAAATATGTATATAATGCTAAATTCTATTCTAGATGTGCATGATTCTTTACTCGCGATATTTTAGTATGACGGCCTGTATTATCTGTTTAAAATATAATATTTTAAATTTTATTAAGTTAAAGACTATAAGAATAAACAATAAAGAAAGTTATGTGCATGATTTTTTAAAATTATTTACTATTTTATTATTATTTTTTAAGCACATATTTAGTTTAGTATACAGTTTCCAGTGTACGTCATGGAAAGGTAGTCTTTTGTAGTTCCCGGAAATCTTTTTTCGTTTTTCTAATACCTTTTTTGCTGTTTTTTAATAGTTAGGTATACAAAGCCAAAGGTTATTTATCAAATATTTACAATTTTTTTACTGCACAATACTTACAATTTATATGAATTTTTAGACATCGTTTTTTACTGCAATTTGTGGATGAAAGCTAAAAGCTAAATTTTAAAGTTTTCCGAAACTTTTAAATCAAATTTTTTAAAGCATTATAAATAAGTTGATTATGTTCACAAAAAAGGTCCTTCTTTTGAATAAAATTTTAATATTTTAATAAAATTCTATAAAAAGCTTTAATTCAGACTTACACGTTTGGACGATGAAGAGTTTCTCGTGGACGGTGGTTTGTAATGCAGCGTAATTTTCTTATTTTGTCCTTGACGTGCTAAGTACAACATTTATACCCACAAATAACATAAATCTTAATTTCATCGTCAAAATGTCCTGCTAATATAATGTGTCGAACAAATCACAATTTACCTGTCAATCATTACCGTTAACCCAAACAATGCACATGACTTTATTATTTTTTTCGTACACATACTGTCACACACACACACACGCGCGCGCGCGCACACACACACACACACACACACATGACAATCCCGCCTCTTACCAACCTAACCTAACCTGAGCTCAAACTGCAGCCACACATGTCTAGCCCTCGTTACGTACAAAACATGCAAACATAACCTAACCTACCAATAACCATTGTTCCCTTCGTTGTTGTCATCAGGACTGTTCCCTTCGTTGTCGACTATAGTTTTGTTATTACATATGCATTTGGTATTATCTACTAATTACTGAAGCCATAAAGGACAGAGAGAGAAAGAAAGAAAGAGAGAGAGAGAGAGAGAGAGAGAGAGAGAGAGAGAGAGAGAGAGAGAGAGAGAAGAGAGAGAGAGAGAGAGAGAGAGAGAGAGAGAGAGAGAGAGAGAGAGAGAGAGAGAGAGAGAGAAATTTCATAACCTTCTCGATATTTCATTAATCTACAAGTTACTATATTATTCGTGATTTAGCCACGCTCGTGGTAACACAATTTTTTAACCTACATTCCCACGCCAGAAATTCTTTTCTCGCTCATTATAAGTTAGGCAACCTGATACTAACGCACGCGCGCGGGTGTGCGTCACAACCTGTGATGTCATGATGACGTATTGGATCGTGATGTTATGTGACTGTTTCAGTATCCGGAGGGAATACTGAAACAGCTGATGTCAACATGACGTCATCGCACGTGACACCAGAAGACCTTGATTGTCTCAGTACCCCCTCCGACATACTACAGTACTTAATATCTGAATAGAACACTTCCCAACCTGTGGACTGGGCGAGGTGGACTACATACATAGCCAGTCAGATCATCTAAATTCCTCTAGAAGCCTCTAGACTTTTTGTGGGGACATATGAAAGAATTAGTGCACGCCAAATACCGAAATTAACTTTCAAACATAATTAATATAATTGCTACCGAAGAAATGAAAACAACCCTAGGACGTTGGTGAATGCAACGCCATCTGTAACTAGCCGAGTTGAAATGTACGTTCAGGTTGGTGGTGAACAATTTGAACAGTTGATGTAACAATTTAATTTTGTTAATTAATTAGTTAATTTAAGAAATAAGAGTTTTGTATATTTTTCTGACATTTGTATATAAAATAATAATATTTTAATAATAATAATATAATACAATTTTTTGCAAGTTTTTAAGGATTCACGGCCGACGTCAACCTTGTTAAAATTACTTCTACTAGACAAGCTATTAGGCCGTGGCCTACAGTTGTTGTCGGCAAACGTTTCGGCCCCACTATCGGAGGCCACCATCAGTGTCTAAAACAATTGGCATGGTTTCAGCTACTTCCAGATACTAGTGATGGCATCCGATGATGGCACCGTTTGTTGTTTGTCCAAAAAAACAACTGCATACCACGGCCTAACAGTCAGCCTACTAGTAGTAATTTTAACTAAATAAATTATTTGCTAAAGTTTACCATATTTTATGTTTTTTTTTCAAACCTATTTATATCAAGACACTGAAACGAAAATTTATAAAATTTTCATGGAAAGTGCATTCATATTTATAAATTTAGTCTTATTAGTTTTTCGCAAAAAATGCAATAACACATTGTTTCACCTTTCAGGTTAAAAAAATGGGAGAATACGTATATGTCTGCCTGTTCAGTAAAAATGAGAGTTTCCGGACCTATATTTGTACAAAAATTTTTGTTACGCATATGAGAGGGGTACTTCTGCAATATATACCAGAAAACTCTTGAAACACTGTATATAGTAATTACTATGAACGTATAAAATATTTAAAATATACATTTTTATTATAATTTTTGTTTATAAATTTAATCAAAATTCATTAAATCCTGTACTCAAATAGCAACAAAATCCTTGCTATTGTAATATGACAGTTCGTTCAATACGATCAGTATTTCCTAATGGAGGTATTTTTGTAATAATTGGCATCCTTAACGCTTTTTATTTTCTCCTTCTTTTTCTGTTTTTATGATAAACAGCATCCTCTACGTAAACTTCTTTTATTACATTACAGGTAAAATAGTCATTAACTACAAGCACATTTATTATTTCAGTGTAATTAAAGGAGACAGGTTATTTAATAAATTGAGTAAAAAATTAACGTTTGTTTCTTTAACGTAAAGGCCGCTCATAATAATTATATTAGACGTTACAGATGCTGGCGTGATTTGTTCTTTAGGGACATAAATATTAAGTAATCTACTGACGCTTAGTACCACTAGCATATGAAATAACAATCAAGGTGCTATAAGTGCAAAATCTGCTTTTCTTTTTCATGCCTTTCGCGTCAGACCTGGCTTGTGACAAAGGTCATCGTGTGAACCGTGTGACAGGCTTGCCTTGGTAAAGTCTGTACACGTTTTTGTTTACATTAAAGTGGGATAATTTCAGTGTCCTCGCAAGAATGTGTAGATATGTCACACTCGCATGCTTTATACAGTCCTCATAATTATGGAAAATAAGAAGTATAAGAACATTTTATTTTCCATTCGTGTTTTCAACCACATTTGAAATGATAAAGCTTAACTAATTTTAGTTTACCCGTATTGCTAAAAACTAATTTATAGAAATTTCTCTATTTCAACTAACTAAAACTGCGTCGTGATTAAAACTGTAAATTGCATAAACAAAATGAATGTTTACGAAATTTCCTTAGTCAATCTGCTAACTTGTCCCTCTGATCGGTAGTACTCCTGATAATTCATAATCACGGAATCACTGTTACGGTGTTTGAGCTGGCGGGAGTTCTTTGTGACTGAGCTTGCATTGTTATCAGCACCCTTTAGGCAAATGCTCGTTTTCACACAAGCGAATCTTACCCCACGTCCATCGGCACACGTGTAAGCAGTCGCAAACGCATTATATCTCTCTCACATCCACCCACGTGACTCTCCCTAAATTTCGGTCGTGCTCATCGGCCTTCAAAAATTACTTCCTCTTTGCCAGAGGACAACGTTTTGTATGATAGCTTACCTGTTAACAGCCCATGCACATAAACATTTCTTTATCGTAAACATCTTTTGGAGATACTAATTGTTCAATTCTTTTAAGTTTCGTAATTATTTTAAGCTGTTGTTGTTCAATAACGAGAGCACGTTGTTGTTTTAAATACATACGATTATAATACTGCATTCAGTAATCATGATTTATATTTTAAAATTATATTTTACATTTTATACAAGAGTCGTTCGAGGACTAGTAAGCAATATTATTCTATTTACTTGTAGCAACTGAAGTTCAGTAAGGAATTGAGAAAGGAAAGTTGTCATGTTTATAACTTCACAATTGGGTTATGCGTAAGCAACTCATTTTTTTGTTACGTGCAGAACTGTTTAATTATTATTAAAAAAAAATATGATGTATACTCTAAAATTTGAAAATATTGTTACTATAAATTACATTATAACAGAAAAAGAAAAAATTAATTCATATCTTAATAAGTTATAAAGATATAACTCATAACTTCACGGAGTAATAAGTTAACAATTAACGTTCTCTTATTCTTTGTTGGTGATGAGATTCTGTGCAAAGTACTAAATAATATAAGACCGCAATCAAGACCGCAACAGATAAAAACTAACAGGATGCAAAGCGTCCTCAATTGTATTTGAAAACTATCGGTATATGATATTAACTACAAACACGCGTATAAACAAGGCTCCAACCCCTCTGATTGGCGATTACGAAAGATGTTGGGGAGGATTTACTGTAAACATAGTGCAGTTCATCCGCCTATAAAAATTTGATTTAAAATCATATCAGCAGAGTTAAATTGAATTCAACTGTGAAATGTGAATATTGAAGTCCAGTAGCAAGAGGGAAGTACTGGTAATTGAATCAGCCAAGCCAACTATATTGCGACACTTTTGTAATTTGTTCGTACCATTAAAACAGGGAAAATAAATTACTCAAATTATTCAGCAATCCTACATATTAGTTTTTGCTCAATGACTGTTAAAAATTGTATTTCAGTTAAAGAAGTTTAAAAGTCCATATTGTTGAAAATTAAATTTTTATCATTAGGTACAGAAACTTAGAGCACATTCAAGGATAAAAGTGTCTCTCAAATGATTCACAGAAACAATTAAGGGAATGCTGCAAGGTTTAATAAAAGTGGTACAAATAAGTGTAGTTTGATGTATCTTCTTCTTATCTCTTAGGACGGTGGCAAGCTTCGTGATTTCCTATTCTATGGATCTCCTAAGGGTTTCTTTTTTCAACTGGTGTCAAGGACGTTTTTCTTCAACGAAACTGATCAACTGAGCTTGAAGACTTTCTCTGATGTTCAATCGGCCTTCACTTTGCAATCAATGACTGTGGTGCATCATGCTAAATAACAATATAACGTAAGGAGTGACCAACAAAACTATTTTTTTATTTACTAATCATTTTGCAAAGCTATTTTCCTATTTCACTCTTTGTAGAACTTCTCCATTTGTTACCACATTTGTCCAATTATTTATTTGTTTATTGGAAAATGTCCATTTTCCATTCACTTTTATCATGTGTTTTTATTTGTGACACATTTATTGTTTCTCCTTTTATGTAGATAAAAAAGGGGTGATACGTCTTAGCCTTACATCGTTTCTTATTTTTGCTTCTACTATTTGCAAATTTAATTTCAGTATTGGCTTTAACAATTTTTGCACTGTATTAAAATATTCAACAACTTTAAACAATATATTTGAATTTACATTTCAAAGAGTTTCTTCACCATAAAGAAGTGTATCGGGCCGTCATTTTTATCTTTATAATATTCATAATGAGAAACGTAAGACCCTATGTGTCTTCGGTTTGTGTGTGCTCCTCGACAGGATAAAAAACCTTATAGGCCTATACCTGTTATTTCTGAGCCCTCTTCTTTTGTGATTAGGGATCTCAGAATCTTTAGGTATTCTTTCGGATGCGATATCTTTCAACAATACATAAATAGCTGTTTTCAATTTATTTTTCTAAGGCGTACAGAAAATATTTCCAAAATTTGAAATTTTGTTGCCGAGACCCTTATCAAATTCGTTTAGATGAATGAATCCTAATTCATTTTCTTTGACTTGATTTTCATGTTTCAGTGTGTTTTGGATCTTACTACCAACTATAGTCTTCTACATATTCTTTCCATTTTAAGACGACATTCTTGTTTTTACTTAGTACGGGCCTACCCCCGTTTTATCCCTTATACTCTTAAATGCTTTCCTCAGTTTTTAAAACCGTTTCCAGATACATGACTAAGCCTTTGATGTCTTACTTTTGTTGTCTTCATTATGCATATTTTCTTTATTAGTACGTTACCCTTTGGTTACTTATAATTATCTCCTTCCCAGTTCTCTTACACATTCGCCGTGTTTCATGAATTTTATTATTTCCTCTTATTCTTCTATATTTTTGTTATATTATTTTGTAATTTAAAGTTTTTATGTTACTTTTCCTTTTTCCAAAATGTCTTCCGCTGCTATATGACTTGCCTGTTTGACGTTTCCAATCTCTCTTTGACAATATTTCCTAGCGAGCCATGGTAGTTAAGTTTATACGTTCTCTATGTAAAATCATGCGTAGCTTAAACAGTACTGTTTTACTTCATTTTGTTAAGATTAAGATTTGCCTGATGGCTTTTGTACTCGTCTTAAGTCACAAGTGGCTATTATAAAGAAGTAAATCTGTACCTACCGCTCGCGTCGATCCGATTTACTATTTGTTTGTAGCGAGTTAATCGTATCGTGACGTCTCACGCGATCAGCTGTTTTTGTCTGCGTCGGTCAAACGGTATATCCAACTATCTCTTGTAGTAGCTTATCACTCGCTAAAATAATTGTGGGCGCCACCTGAACGATTGTCCAGGAAAAACTTATTTAAATTTAATTTAATTAAAAAAAATAAAAATAATCTCTTCTTTAAGTCAAGTTAGTCTGATAATCCAAAAATGATAAGCTGTTTTATGTTGGTTTAAAATAACGTTTGTTTTATTTATTAACTCGTCTTACTGACTAATAGTGGTTATAATTCAAAAAATACAAGATAAAGTAAACAGATATACCCTTTCGTTAACGGCTAGTTTTGCTCAGTTGATCGGTTAGTTATAATTTATTTAAATATCTCAAAGTCGTGGTCCTTGGAACTACCAAGATAAATTAAAAATGATGCTATACAAACTTATAAAATCTTACGTTAACTTTACAAGTTCGCAATATTTGAGAGTTGAAGACGTATGGATTGAATTTACCTTTTGACAATATTTTTTAATTAATTGAACGCCAACTATTCAACGTTCAAAAAGATTGCTCCCTTCTTCTTAATACAATTTAAAATTAATTTGTTTGAGATTTAGCGTAGTTATGTGTAAAATACCAGAGATTACTTTAAAAAATTTACTAGACTTACAGTTCGTTAGTGGAAAACAAATATCCTTTTTCAAAGTGACTGGTACGCACAGCACTAATAACTCACTTCACTTTTATTTTTATTAATTATTTAAACAGGCCTTTTTAAAATATCACTGTTCACACACTAGTTTGTCTTCCGAGCTGTCGTTCTGACTGTGTAGATTTAAATTGTTCGTAATGATAACTAAAATCAAACTGATGTTCTTGGTCGTATACTGCACTCGTTACTAATCGCACTTTTTAAAATTATACTTCTTCGTTAAAACATTCTCGCTGAAAGTATCGTGGATTCAAGTGCCTATGTCTGTGTTTGAATGAAAAAACGTGTTCTCGCGTTCGAGCTTTCTTTTATCGTTTTTTTCGCAGGCGTACCGTTCAATTTGAAATATTTGAAAAGCTGGGATCTGATTGGTCCAAATTTACATTAAATTAATTTGCTTCCGTCAATAAAACGTTTCGAGATGGTACGAAATGATTCTAGTATGTTCTAGCAACTATTTCTCGAATTTTCTGGAAGGAAGGATTATAATTTCCGCTTTGGTCAACGATTTCTTCTTCTTCTCCTTGATTGAACTTTTAAGAATTCCCTATTTTACTCTGTTTTTTTGCATATAACTTTACATAGCTACTTACAATGTTATATTTATGATTAGCATTGTTTTGTTCGCGATCAACTGATTAATTTGAATGTAAATAAGCCTGGGTTTGAATAGGTTAACATTGAATAAAATACACAAGTCTGGTGGCTTACCTGGCGATGACATACAATATTTCGCCTTTTCCACCTATTGATCTGCAATTACGTGTGTTAAACCTTACTAAAACATGAACAAAGAATGTTTAAAACAATATATCATAAAATTATTAGCTCTAAAACAACATAACATATTAATAACTTTCATTTTATACTAGATTTGGCTTAGGCCTAACAGTTCCTTAGTTGCTATTATATAATTTTTTGACATTAATTGGTTATCAAACAGGTTATTATCGGTGTTAGATTAAAGCTTAGACCCTGTTTAATCTTTACAATTACCACCTGCTTCATAATATACAATATTTTTGGAGTATTCATCCTTAGCAGCGTGTTAGCATCATCTGGTTTGAACATTATGAGCTTGTTAATAAAGACTCGGTTTTATTAAGAAATACTTTTAAATTGACTCTATCGTCAACTGAGCAATTTAATATTAGTTGAGGTTTGCCTCATTACATGTTGTTTTATACTTATTTCGGGTTTTGAACGTAAGAATGTTTTATTATTATTGATTTTCCCTGTCTATCTGACAGGCCTACTTTCTGTCTCACATAACATCTTATATACCTCTATTTATTTAGGTTTATTATTGAATTTTTTTTTCGATATATAAACTCTTAACATTTCTGCAACATTTTAATGCAATTTGGTTGCATTTTGATAACATTTAGTTGACAAATTATCTAATCTTAAATGCTCTTCATCTGAATTAATTCTTACATGGTTTTTCCATATTTGCTATGGTTTATAATTATTTTACAGAATTCTTTATCTATTATTAATTGTTCCTTTTCACCTCCTTTATATTTACATATAATTGTTTTTTCATTTGCTAATATTTTACATTTTTATGATTTAGGTGTCTTGGGACTATACCCTGTGTGTATTTGTCAATGCAAATTACTATTAGTTAGTTACATATTTCCTTTACTTCAATACTGGTTGTAAGCCATTTGGTATACCTATTTTATAATTATAATAATACATTTGATTCACTAGCATTGATAGCTTTACAATAATTATGTTTTTATGCCCTATTCTGAGCTTAATTGTGACACATGTTGACTTCAATTTTGTCATCTACAATTGATATTTGGTAATATTATTCATTCATTTTTTTATTTATTATGTATACTTCACTCTTACAATCTATGGGGTTTGTTGTGGTCATGTTTTAAGTCATTTTGTCCATCTCTGTCAATATTAATTCCCTAATGCAAGTTGCTAATTCACACTATCTTACTTGTTCGGTTGATGATTACACTAGTTATATTTGCTTCTTCATTTCTATATGAGTTGATTTCTACTATTTTAAATTATTTTGATGTTATCATATTCTTATTATGGTTTGAAAACTTATGGGACGTTTTGTGAAGTTACACTATTCATCATTATAAAAGTATGATCTTTAGGTGTATCTATATCTGTTCCGAATTTTAATGATTTTTGTTACCTTATAGTGATAGATAATTATGTAGTTAATTTGTATCTATGGTTATTTTTGGGATGATGTAAGAGCCCCTTTAAGCTGTTTAAATCAGTCTCTGTTTTTAAATTTAAAAGAGTAACTTGCAACAGACTTAAAGGGCCTGTCACTTCCCACATTTTTAGGAACCGACTTTTCCTACTTTCTTTCCTATTCTCTACCTTCTGCAAGTGTATGTAAACCTGTATTTATAAAATTGCAATTATTTTCTTTATAGCTTCAGAGGATTTCAGTTTTTTTCAATTTTTATCTGAATATATAGGGTGCTTAACAAAGAAACGGAAATAATTTTAGGATATGTCTATATGTCTAGTTGTACAAAAAGAAAATAATATTTATGTGAACATAGGTCAGGAAACGATTTGTTTTCGAGTTACGAATAGCAAAATATTTCGATCACAAAATAAGATACTAAAACTCATTAGACTAAATTGGGATAAAATTAAAATTCTTTACGTGTTTTGACCTGATTTTTTAAAAATAGGTTCCAGAACTCAATGTCTAGGATTTTCAGCCAAAAGTTTGTAAACCCTATAAAACCAAAAAACAATTTTCTAGTTTTGGGGTAAGATTTTTTGTTGAATTGGCAATAAAAAAATAAAATTTTAAACAAAATTTGTAAAGCGTTTAATTCTGAAAATTGATGTACATAAAGTTAATTTAAAACAAGTAAAAGTTTGAGAAATTTCAATTTTATTTAGAAGAAACGAAACAAAAACCTGGTAAAACTGTTATAATTTTAAATTAAAATATTAAATCTTAATTGTTTTAAATTAAAACATAATTGTCGTTGCTACTTGGTAAAAATATAGAAAAAAATTTACTACTTAATCAAAAAAAAAAAATTATAAACTGAGATTTATATCAATCGTCAAATTGGCATCCGACACTTTCTACACAAAGCTCAGCTAAGAGCAAACACAACCAATCTATTCTGAATAACTCTTAAACCACTTAGGTAGTATACAAAAAAAAAACTATTATTATTGCTAAGTACGTAGTTTTGATATTCCAGCTTTCTCTGGTATCAAATAGATTTACAACCTTTTAGTTTAAAATTATAACATCTTTCTACCTCATTTTGGCATGCTTTGATATAAACGTAGCTTAAATTTCTTTAACTTTTACTATTTTCATTTAAACTTTGCTGATATAAATATTCTCAGAGTTCAATGCTTTATAAATTTTCTTTCAAATTTGAATTTGTTTATTGTCAATGTAACAAAGTAAATTTTCACGGATCATAAGAAATTGCGTTTTTGACTTTAGATTTTTCTTGAAACGTTTTACAAAATTTTTCGGAACTACTAAAGGTACATTTCTGCCACCCATATGTAACAATTTTTTATGTCAGAGAATTTGTGTCTCAACAATTCTAATATAGCCTTGTTTTTCAGTTGATGCTATAAATTTTTCACTAGCCGTAACTCAAAAACAAAGCGTTTTCGGGCCTATATTTGTATAGACTTTCTTTTTATTTTTACTATTAAAAAATATATTCAAATTATTTCTATTTGTTCATATAACATCCTGTATATCTAACATATAGATGTCTTAACACTGTCTCTGATAATTAGTTTTTAATCTTGTTCACGAGATATTGTGTTGTGATATGTCAACACAACTAGCGTAGGAAAGATCGTATTTAAACATACAGAAACAAATGTGAAAAATATTTCAGTTTTCTGTTATTATTTTAAGGAAATACAACTCTTTTTTATGTGAATTACTCTCCTAATAAATTTTAAAGATTGACAAATTTATGTTACTCTTAAATTCTATGTTTTATTTTTAATTTTAAGCATATTTTATCCCTACAATAAAATGACTCAGTATCAAGTAATTTCTAATTGAGTAATTGATATAAGTATTTCTTAATCATATAAATCATTACAACATTATGTGAGTATGAATAAAAAGTGTTTAACATTAAACGTTAAGGATCATAATTTGAAATTTCAAATATGCTTGGTGTGTTACGTTTGGTTCTCATTAGTCTTCCCCTACTCCATAATATATAATAGTGGTGTGTGATCATCTCGTGACAGTTAGGGAGGGTCGTTTTTAGGCCCAAGCGTTCTTGGCTAGTGATCCTACATTATATCTGAGGCGGCCTCCAAGGCAATAGTCATTACACACATTGTCCCCCCCCCCCATTACAATGGTTTACGCATAAGCAGTCACAAACACACTTCATCTTTCTCTTATATAGGCTACATTCACGCGACTGCTCATAGATGACGGTCTTGCTCATTTCCATTCAATGGAATTCATTTTATTCCTTTTTTCATTAATCATATACTTATTTCATTCAACTTTATTTATTTATCATCTTATTTAGTCATATCTTTCATCAACTTTGTTTTTCGCCAGTTATGTTACTAAATGTCCCTATCTGTGTCTCTCTTTCTTCTAATTCTGTGTCTTTTTTTGTTAATCAAGCTACATTTTCCACATCGTTGTCTAGAAACATGAATAAGTATTTCTATTTTAGGAATTATATCTTGTACCCTCACAAACCGCTTTGATTTTGTGAGAATTAGCCTACCCAGGTGGGTGTTCTGGCTACAATATTCTACCTCTTCTTTTTGTAGTTGGGTGACTGAAAAGTTTCTTGTAATATGACTTTGCTGCATAATTTTTATGCACTGTGTAAGACCTCAGTCTAAAGACAGTATTAGCGTATGATGAGAGGATGTTTCAATTGGCGTGTTACTTGTGAGCAATAAACACATGAACAAAAAGATGGCTCAAAAGCATTCCTACTTTCACGAGCCCATAGTCGGAGCAGTATTATCATTATAGTCGCCTTAAAAAAAAAGACTAATAATTTTCTTTATTATTAACTGATTATTTCATAAGTTATTATAAAAGTTGTACTACAGTACAGCAGGCCACAGGCCTAATGACTAAAGGAAGATGATGATAATATAAATCAAAATTATTAATGTTAATTTTAAATAAAAAATTTAAGTTTTGAATCGCCATTTATTAAGTAATTGTTGAACTCTTGAATTTAAAGATTTAATCTAAGCTAGAAATTCAACAAAATATACAATCAATGGAATAAAAAAATGAATATAGCAATTTGGGCGAAGTTTCTGTGTAATTGTCATAGTTATTACGAAATAAATAAATCCCGTGATAGTTTTATAAACACGTTGTAATTACTTTTCCTTTTCGCAGCAGTGTTTAACTTTTAACAAAATTGGTACTCAGAAACGTGCAGGTATATTGCTTGTAATAGGCTTTCTTAATTTATAATATGTAGGAAATTTTTCAAAGCGTTCAGGGACTCGCATCTACTGTGTTTGATAACAGAAATAAAGTAAATGTATGTTATTTATCTGCCTCTAGTGACCCATTTGGTAATTGCTCTTGAGGTAAATAAAAATTATTAATTGCATTTGTAGATTAGTAACACACCTTTCGCAAGGTACTTCATAAAGCAGCATCTTCTTGAATTTTTAATAATTCTCCGTGTTGCACATTGCGATTTATATAGGCAATGCACTTAATACAATGTTTGATGTTATTGTTACGACGGTCTACTCGATCGTCGTATGTACAGTGGAAACAAAATAAGTACTAGACACCAATTAAGTTAATAATCACCAGCTTTAATTTTTACAGTAAAACAGTTCGTAATTAACAACACAGTCTACTACAACAAATCAAATAAAAATTGTTCACACGCAATAAAATGTCACTAATATTAAACACAATTGTATTACAATTATACCGCCCGATTATAAAACGCAACACTATAGACGATTCCACATACTACGTGTTACCTTTAAACTACGACGTAATTGCTTGCGGCCGTGACACGTGAGAGCGGCCGTGTGAATTCTCGCACCGTCTAGCAAATGCGTCAAAAAGCAAGTACGCCACACGCTTACATTCTGGATCTCTCTGGAACGTTCGATAAACACATAGATTGTTCTGTGATGTCGTAACATTATTATAAATTATTAAAACCACATAATTAAAACCACATTATTTTTAAATTCGATTTTCTGTATTCATATACTAAGTTTCGTTACACATTTATTATCGTCTGAATATAAAAGTAGGAGATTTCAATGAAAACCAATGAGAGAAACACTACAACTAAAGTAAAAATAGCCAGTGTAAAATAAATGTGAATAACAGTGCTCAATTTTAACCAATATACCGCTAAGAAAAAGTGAGTGATTTTTGTAAATCTGCAAGAATAAGACCAGTTTTCTCCTGAGACCAGTCGTGA
This sequence comes from Magicicada septendecula, assembly GCA_034769895.1. Lineage (NCBI taxonomy): Eukaryota > Metazoa > Arthropoda > Insecta > Hemiptera > Cicadidae > Magicicada > Magicicada septendecula. Next base: position 184,313,143 of record CM068369.1, on the reverse strand, counting down.
CTGTTTCCTGGTACACAACTTTCGTTAAACTTAGGATCACTTGTCGATTTTCACACTTTAGGATAGTATTTTATTTATTTTTCAGAAGACGATGAATTACTACCTGTCAGATCAAAATGTAATTAATACTGTGCGACTAATCTTTAAATGTAGAGTTATAGGACAATTTTCATATTATCGTTGGTACACAAACATTGTTTTTTCTTACAGGCAAGGATAAAAGAAAATGTTGCAAATGAAAAGGTTATAGTTTTACAGATGTTACCCAATTTAGTATTTTGAAGACAAAACTATTTTTATGAATGTGTTAAAACTATAATCTTTTGGTGCACAAACGATTAAGTGTTTATCATTTCACCTCTGTGCTGGTGTTCAAGAAACGACTAAAGGAGTATTATTACGTAAAGATAAGATATCTCACGTGTATCTATCTTCTGTATTTACGTCAGTTTAATATATTATGAATGTACTTTTCGTTTCGGATAATCCTTTACGTTTCTTAATTTTTTAAATAGGCTACACAGCAAACGTTGCTGTTTCAGGTACTCCCATAATATTTTGTATAAGAAAATAATAGACATTCATACTTTCATCTAGGTAATATTAATCAAAATAACGACAATGTCAACCGTATATACGAACACACATAGGATAGCGTGTTAACCTTAAACATGTTCGGATAAAATAGAAAGTTAAAATTTTAATTTCTAAATACAGTTCCCCATAAAGCCAATAATATGTTTTACACCTGTGTCTCGCAGCTTTAGAACTGCACATCGATTTTTGTGTTTGTGTCAGTCACAGAATAATACAATTCTTCCTACATCTGAAGAAAATTAAATTACTCCCGTTAACTTAATTTAAAGATGAAGGAAAGCGTGACGTAGGGTTTCGCGACTTCGTTATGGTGCGCCTTTGTTAGCAACAGCATTACGTTTGCCGCGAGCTACGTCTGCGACTTTCAGCCCACCTGAACACCGACTTCAGAGTTCAAGTAACGTCTGTAGTCAATGCTGTACACACCCAACAGTACAAGTACAGTAAATAAAGAAAGTATCAGTTACTTTCATTGTGTAGATTACTATTCTGATTTGCGAGAATTAAAATTTGTTTTCCTAATATTTGTGCGTAAAATATTTTCGTATGTTTTTGAGTGTATACAGCTTATGATATACTAATATATTAACCTTATTATTGCTCAAATGGAGGGGTGATGCAAGAGTATGCTATCGTTGCAGAGACGGCGACTTAATCTCTTGACTTTAACGATGGCAATATACGTTCCTATCCAACAACTAAATCCGTAATTTATTTTAAATCTAACCAATGCCAATGCATAATAGTTTGCGATCACAGGGCGCATTTACGGGTAGGGACGAATAGAACTGGACCCTTCCCCCCCCCAGAGTGTCGAAAAAAGTTGACGAATTTTGTTAATCTCTTAATTTTTAGGCTATTTTATATAATTTTTTTATCTGTGAACGCTAATATAGTAGTAGCTCTTGATTAAATTAATATACAAACAGGTTTATTACAGAGCATTAGGGAATACGTTTGAAAAATGAAATAAAGGGAAGTAAATTCTGTCAATAAGTATCTTTTACAAATGTTTCAATAACGCGTATTTTTATTGTTTGATAGGACTGATTTCAGGATGTTATCCCGCTTTTTTCAGCCACTTATAAGGAAATAATCTTGATTAGTCTTAATTTTTTCCTTTTTTATAAAGCCCACTCGACGCCGAACTCCCCCCGAAAGCCAAATTCTAGATACGCCACTGTGTGATCAGGAAGTTTTCGGGACAAAAATATCGCAAGAAATATACTTTTCGCAAGAATGTATACAACTCTTTCTTCAGGTTACAAATATGACCTTTCCATGAGAGACTACTCAAGATATTTCAATTGTTCAGTTTCTTCAATCACCAAGCACCAATCATTATTTTGACATGATGATTCATAACAAACAACACGAAAATTCAACCTTGTCTCTCAAAAAGAAAATCATATATTTTGTTTTTTCAGTTAAAACCACACAGTTTTTACTAAATCAGTACTTTAATTTATCTAATTCGCAACATTTAACATTAAATTAATAAATTTTATTTATTAATCGTATTTTATCGATTAGGCAGTGCTACAATTTCAATATTTTCTGAGGAACTGTGAAGTAAATCGTTATTTATTTTTAATTGAACGTTTTAATAAACATCGTGCTATGGCTGACAACCTTGAAGACTGCTCGGGGGGAAAAGTTACGACAGCATTACTTGCCCAAACTTACTGTCTAGTGTAAATCTAGTGTAAACGGAGTTTCATACATCTGTCGGAATACATTGCGTCATTAGATCGCGCAAGCACTTGTCGAACACTTGCACTTCCTCTCGCGGTAAAAATTGCGTCTCAGTGTAAACACCTACCCGACACTGCTGGCGCATTTAATGTCGCAATTTTCTCGCCACTGTAAACGTAGCTTTATGTAGAATTGGTAAAACGTATATGGTTGAAGCGGTACAACTGTATTTCCATGACAATATCTCAAAGAAAACGCATTTCATGGGTTGACAGTTGTCGGGGTTTCAGTTGAAAAACAACAAAGCAACGCCTTTGCTTTTCATAACTAATGCATTCTCAAAACTAGGCTACTACGAACATATACTTGTAATACAGGCGAGACATTTGTCACCTACTTCTGTTTCCGCTATCGCGTAACGCTGATAAGAACCGTGCAAAACTGCAGAAGTCATACAGCAATTCAGTTCAGCTTTCACGTAGACGTAGAACAAACTACAGATATAAATTACAATAACGAGCTTCCTCATAAATTACAATGCACGTTTCTTACTTCTTTTAATTCAGTAACACTCTCTGTAACCTTAAGTGTGTTTGATCACAACAGTAACTTTATTCTTATTCTGTTTATATACTATATAAACTGAACTAAGTTGGTAAATTTTGAGTATTCGCATAAATATTTGAAAGTATGTTGAGACATACTGTGATAACTTCCTCAGGGTCTGCATGTATGGACTTCGCTGTTATGTTGTTACCATATTGTAGGCATTTCGTCTTTCAGATCAATGTTTTATTACCTAATTCCGTTAATTGCTTCGGTCTTACATATACAAGTTTCGTAGGCGATACGCACACATGTTGCTTGATATCCGTAACATGAAGAGAATTTTGTCAAATTCAAGGACTGATTTATCCATACCACAGAGTACAGCAAAAGCTGCAATCCAAAACTTCAAAAATTTTTTTTGAATTCTATCATGGGACGACAATCTTAAAACCTATAGTTAATAAATAATATACAATTATTAATAATTAATAGAAATATTAAACAATAATTGGATAAAGAAATCAATATTTCATAATAAATTTAATTTCTTCGTTACCTTGCTACTTATAAACTGTTTGTGAAGTCCATCGACCTTAATGTCTGCGCAAATTTTACGTTAGTTTGTAGTAAAAGTCATAATCTTCAGGCGTTTTTTTCATGTACACAATTAAATCCTTATTTCCGTTATTGCTAAATTGCTTAAGAAGAGGCAGTAAGTAAGCTAAATTTATCAAACAATTGGCAACTTTTTTATTTGGTATTACTGTTTATTCCTTTCTAAACAATCTGATATATAAAGTGTGTATATATTATTTATATCTTAGAAATTACAAACGATTTTGTTTACAGTAACACGTTGTATTTTACTATGATTTTTTAACCCTTGGAAGAAGCAATATTAATTTTGTTTAAATATGAATGATTTTTTTGTTGATTATTAAACGCATTAATATAAGTAGAAGAACTCAACTTATTAGAAGTAATAATAGAAAATGTGTTTAAAAAAATTTGTGTGTACCCCGAGAACACTTGATAACCACTTTCCGTCTAAGCATTATATCTTTCTGTCCCCCAGACGTATGCCCATTACATACATTCTTAGAAACATATAACATATGTACATACATATGTAACATATGTATGCACATTACATACATTCTTAGAAACATATAACATATGTAGATATTCTTGAGTACATAAAATGCTGATTTTACACGTAACCTCCTTATAAATAAACTAACCTAATCTAGCTTACTTTAAGATATAAAAAAATGTATTAAAATTAACTGTTTGAGTGAACAATTATAAAGGTCTCAAAAATTCTCATTTGACTGTACAATATAAAACCATAAAATTTTAATAAAGTAATTAATTACTTACAATTCGAGTGTGTATGGTATGTCCTTCTGGAAAGGTGGCATTCTTGCAATACCGCATAGATTTTAAGTCACACAATCCTCCTAAAATTAAAATTCTTTCAATCGGAATTCGGAAATTAAACTACAACACTACAGCAATGTACACTACCAAATTATATCACTTTCCACCAGTTAGTATCTAATTTGTACAGTCTAAATGCAACCTAAACTGCACATGTACCCAAAGCAGCCAAACATCACGATTCGTCTGTTACATTTATCATTCATAGCTTCCAGTCACTTCTTCCCGAGAAAGAAAATTATGTACTGAGTTGTATAATGATCAAGCAGTACAGCGGTGGTAGTATAAAGACAATACCACCCTCCTAATTCCATTCATGGAATCTAAAACACGTGGTATATATTACATTACCGCCTTTCTTAAAAGGGTTAAGTTTCATTTAAAATATTATAAATTAATATTTTATATTAGTTAAGTATACATATTTTGCAAACTATTCCATATATCAGTACAAACGTTTTATTGTTTGTACTTTATTTTATGTTCAAGGTTAGTAACTAATAATTATATTTATATTTCTTAAAATTAAAAATAAATACAATTTTTATCACATTTTTTTACTGATTAAACAAAAATTTGTATTTTTTACAACAAACATAATATTTCAATTATTATAGCTCTTCCTTATAGGCAAAGTAATGTTTTAGTAGGTCTAAAAATTTTATCTAAATAGGTGCAGTAACTTTTAAGAAATAGGATCTAAAATAATAAAATTTAGCATGAGAGTGATAGGTACTACGGCCACTCCTTAAGCTCGAGCTTAAACCCGTTATGTAAATCCAAATAAGTCGACTTAAATCGCCTTAGGTAATTTTGTATTTTCTTTAAAGCTGAAAAGCTTCTTCCAGATGAGGCAATTGATGGTGGAAAAGTGAGATTAAGGGAGCCTTATTCCATGTTAGGTCACCCAGGGCTTGCTTTCCGATGAGTGAAGACTATAGCCGTCTACTGCATGGCAATTTTCCACCACGGCTTACGGACAAGAATCACTGAAGGTTCGCTGCTCACGTCGGAAGCCATATCCTGCAGGTTTCCAAGTACCGTGTTATGATGGATTCTATCAATGACACTGAGTATTATGTTGTTGATTGTTGCTCTTAATAATATTTTTAATACCTCAACATCGAAACGAACCACCTCATTGAAGCAAACCACACATACAAACATATCGACAATAACATGGACCTTCTACAAGTACACATAAAAGGCCGAAAACTAGACACTCTAGAGTCTAGAACAATTGGAAATATACAAACACACGAAAACACATAAAAACGACATCCTAAAGGAACAGATACAATACAAATCACACGCATTATTCGAACATAGCATTCGAATCACACACAAAATATCGATCTTTCAAAAGTCGATACCGTCGCCAACAACAAGACGGACAGTGCTCCCAGCGGCAGCCTCTGAAGAAGCTTTTTAAAAGCGAAAACCGGTTCAGGCTATAAGGTAAAAGTTTTACGTGTTTACCGAAAAAAAACTTTGTGTTCCGAGTCGGTAGTGAAATAAATATATTTAGAATTTAAATTAATTATATACTATGAATGTATTGAGTTTCGCAAGTAGCCTAGTTAGGTCCAAAATATATACGACTCTGTAGTCAACCTTGATCTAGAAATTTTTTTTAAAAACTGATTGTATACACAATTTGACACTAGCTACTTCTGTCTGTTCAAAGATGCTACATTTTTTAATGATCTTCAATTTTTTGAAACCACTTTTATCAATATGTGACTTTTTTCTTCTTACTCAGTACTTACTAAGAACTGACAAACGTTGAGTGGACCTAGGTTTATTCTATCTATTAGCGCATTTTCTAAAGTTATGGAAAACTGTTCTTCCTTAAAGGCTTCTTTCACCTCTGCTCATATTGTTACGAAAAGCGGACTTCGTCGCCCATTGGCCTTTACAAGAATTTCACTTTTGAATTATCCCTAGTGTCATCAAAACAGTGAGCACTTTTTCTTGTTCCGCTTCGAACGCCTGATACTTATAGATCTTTATTGTTTTCTTTTTCTAAACTGCTGACTATTGTGTTTAATATTCACTACAAACTCACATGTGTTCACAATGTCAGGACGAAGCGTTGCTTTTTCTACTATGTATTCAACCAAGAAGTGGTGGTGAAATTCGAGTGCATCACAACTCCAACGCTGGTGGCAGCCTAGATGTTAGTGTTCCGTAACCTTTCCCACACTTTAGAAGCCACTGCCACTGCAGAATCGTACTTTGGTAGAAATTTCCATTAATTAGGTAGTGGCATCCGTACCACATGTAACTGAAATAAGTTTTTTGTTTAGAACAATCGAACTCGCTTTGTTTTTCTGAACCATGGAAAAGTCACACTATAGAGGGGCTTTAATCCACCACTTCTTGGTTATATCCACCATATCTCGTTATATATTTCATTTTTACTAACACTCTTACTCTGGTAGATAAGGCGCTGTTAAACGCTTAGTCATTAAAGTGGTAATTTATTACATACCTATATCTAAGGCAGCCACAGGCCTTTATAAGAATAACTTACTATCATAAAAAAAGGCATCCTCGAACTAGATCTCCTACAAAAGCCTCTTCTACACTTCGGACGTGTTCTTGAAAACGTTTGCTGTAACTCACAATCTCTTAAAATCGTGTAAAAAATGATGGAATAAAACATACTGTGCGATAATCGCATGGAACATGATATTGAATCAGTGGAATAAATTATTGAGTTCCAGGGAAACGTATACTTATTAGTAGGGAAATTTTTATTAGTAGTCTTTAAAACACACGCACTCGTGCTTAAAAATTTTCCTTATCCACAACTGTCTAAAATGCAAAAATCATAACATATAGTAAAAGACACCAAATAAGGATAGAATTACAATATTATTGTAATTGTTGAGTACAAGACAAAGCAATTTATACACGCATTGGCTCGACTTATTTGCAGAACTCACGCTAATATTTTACTGAACTTATGAAATATATTTTGCTGATCTAATCTCTTTGCAGAGCTCTACAGACCGAGTGTCGACACCGTCTTTGTACAAAGTACAAGTTGTGTACTGTTTACGAGAAAATTCCAGACAAATCTGGGAACCCCTGGGCACTCAAGAATATTGTGTGATCTTGCTGAATAGGCAGTACAGAACTTTCATATAGACTACCACACGTATTGCCTGTTCTTCACGCCGTAACAATACGTTCGCAAATCTCCCGGCGATTAACAAAATGAGCCTGCCTTCGTTGGCTTCAAATATCTGACCGTGTCAGTAAATATTTTAGCGAGACGTTGTGATCTGAATGTATTGCCGCTTTTTAGGTGTTCTTAATTTATTAACCATATTGTTTTAGTAACTGGAAACACTTGGGTTATGATTATGTCGTTACGTCATTTAATTTAAATAATTGTTCAAGTTCGGAGTACAGATTCTTACTTTTATATTTATAATAGAAATCTTCGTAAATAAATGTTCATATCAAACATCAGATATGATGTTTCTCAGATAAATGTTTCTCATTCTCAGATATCTGCCTCAGATGTTTCCAGTAGTTACTTGCCCAAATCAAGTATTCCTTACGGAGAATGTCAAGCTCTGCAGAAGCGCATTGACTTAAGCATGCTTTTTTTAGCTGTAATCAATTCTGTTGTGTTGTATTCTTCTTCGTGTTTTCCTTCTCATGTTTGTTTTAACCCCTGTGTTTTGTAGACTAGATATTAAAGTCGTTTACCTTCAACTGTATCTCAGTGTCATCCGAAATATCATTAAACACAAGTTAATCAATTCAGTACTTTGTTCATTACCTACACACTTTGTCTTTACAAATTAACTAATCCACTATAAAAATGCACTGTTTCTGAAATATGCTAAACACCGTTATTACCAAGTACATGAACGCTATTACTTAATCGTGCCTCGTGGACACATCCGACACGATTTTGCCACCGCTTAATACAAGCTGTCCTTCTCACGAGTTCTACAACGCACTTTACATCTCTGGTAATAATGAAGCAAGCATATCGGAAATGTCTATTACACATATATGAATGCTATACATAAAATTACTGACACTTCAAACCCACTCACGCAAGTCCACGTGCACAAGATCAGGTACCCACACAGACATGTAGACTTAAATACAACTTAAGTTACAACTTCCTCGTTCTGTAGCATTGTTTATATTATAAACGAGTGTCTTATAACTTCAGGAAAATAAAAAAAATGTTAATTTTTGCACCTACACACTAACCACACGACTAACGGTAATATATTCAAGGCTTTTCAAATTAGGATCCTCTGATTTTGCAAACTACTAATATCTAATTAAAATGAACGTTCCTGCAATATTTAGCTTGATGACTGAATATTTTGGGGTGACTTAAAATTTGTCGTTATAACAGTTAATTTTAGACACATCTATATCAGCAATTTGTAAAAACATTGTAACAATGGCAGCGGAGTGTAAGAAAAGTGAGATTGAAAACATCAGGTTTGATCAAACGTATGAACAGAGACGACGATACAAAAGAGACACAGAGATAAGGGATGATTCATCACTTTATAGACATGGAAATGAATGACAATTCATTCTGGAACCATATCTCAACATGATGGAGAGTTCGGTGCTTCATAAACAAAGCGCTCCGCCGAGTCCGGTAAGACATGGCTGAGAGAACAAAGGACTCTCCCCCCACTCAACTTAAGCACACAAATTAAATTGAGCCGCATTCAACGTAGATCAGATTTACTGTTCAATTATTAAGCTAACTTGTGTGTATGTGTGTATGTTTCTATTGTTCTCAGAGGTTAACAGGATTTCCTGTGTTTTGCGGAATTATGAAGATATCGTATCAAGTAAACATTAAACAAATGATATTCTGGAAAACTAAAACATATTTAGTTCAAAATTGTGGTGACAGAGAAATATTTCTTTGACTCAATTATGTAAATAAGACAGTAGTACTTCATCAAACTATTTGTTATATTTTAAGTATAACGTGCAAATTCTTTGGACTCGTTTTAGAACATTACGACCTATTTGATTATATGGGCTGTAAATTGTCCCGTTTCGGTTGATTTGTACTAATTCACTAAAAAGTATAAAAGTTATTTGTTGGATACTTTTTGAAATTGAGGAGAATATTAAAATTACTGCCCAAAGCTGTTAAAATACATCAAAAACAAATTTTAAAACGTTTGCTTAAAACTAAAATTTGTAGAAACTGTTTTACTTTATAGTGATAAATAAATCCTTCTATACGGAAAAAGTATGTTAATTATGACGGGATAATATTGTGGATTAAACTTTTGATGCCATCAGTTCTATTAATTCGTTTTGTATATTTTTGCCGCAATAATGGTCAGCCAAGTCACCTTTCACTGCCAATTTGACGTGCTCTTCCATGATAGGGTCAAACTTTGCCAATAATTGTACAAGTCCTAAACATTTTTCACTGAATAATTTATGAGAAGATCCTCTGAAAGCCATGTTATTTTTAGCCAAATATAAAGTTATGTGCATCAATCTTTGAAGCACATTGTTCCATCGTAAACTTTCTTTAGAAATTACCTTTCGTTCTTCCTTGACAATTGTTAATCCAGTTTTTAATCTAATTTCAGCTTCAGTCCATTGGGTAAGTGCTTTTTTGTGCACAGGACTGTTTTCGTGCATTTTCAAAGCATCACTCAAGTGTCTCCATTTTTTGAACCCTTCGGCGGCGGTCAAATTGGAAGCTGACTTGGAGTCAAATAATCGACAACAAAAGCAAAAGACACTATTGTTTGATACCGAATAAACTAACCACCGACGTCGGATAGTTTCTTAATTTGAAAGTTTTCTTGAGTAATGAGTTGATGAGAAATGGCGTCCTTTTTCATCTTTGGGAAATTCACTTAGATGAACTTGTGAGGGTCCTGACATTATAATGTGATCTATAATGCTCATATTAAGTACTTTTGGCCACGTAGCTATGTAGCCACGTTGTAATTTTGGGTTAGATTTATAGTGATAGTTTGATCAGTGAAAGAAACTATGTTGATTTTGACCCAAAGAAAACTCAGACGATTCAGGCAAGGATATGATGGACTGGTCATCTTGAATAGATCGTTGTGTCTCGTTAGTGTCTAATTGTTTAGAACCTAAAGAAATATTGACCGATACTTGGCTTTCGGATTCAGATGTAAAAGTGCTGATTTCTTATTCAATAACTGAAGTACTCTGATAAGACTTTTCTGTAAAGTACTTGTTAATATTTATACATTTTTTTGTCTGTTCAAAAAGTTTGTTTTTTTCTGCTTTTCTTTTACGTTTTTCAGAACCAGAAAGCTTTCCTTAATGGTTTCTTTCTTGTCTGCCATGTCGATGTCGTAAATATTGTGTATTTTATTCTACATCTACAACAAAGAAAAAAATCTGACTGTAATTTGACTCAAGTGAAAAACCTGAACTGAATGAAAAAAAGTTGTTATTCGAACTTACCAAAAATTCGAAAATAATATCACGTCACTCGCCACACAAACTTTCTCTTTGATAAATAAAACACAATCAGCCAGTCAGTATTAACAACGATTTAGTCCAAGTACAAATAACGTATTGAACTTAACACAGTACCGTAGCAATCATTTAGATGACACTCGATTGAACAATTCCACAAATTAACTGATCTAAAACAAAGGCTCATTCACTCCACAGGGACTACCCCGCCAATCTACTGGATGTAAAATTCAGCGCCATACGACAGAAAGAGATGGCAGATGCGCGGCGTGGCAACAGTGTTGCCATTAAAAATGCAAAAAATCTACGGCCTACACTGAGAAAAAAAAATAACTTTTTACGAACAATTATTTTATTATTTTTATTTTATTGAATTTCTTAGTCTAATATAATATTCTTGACACAAGAAATTATAAGATTGACACTATTTTTAAAATGTTCTCAAACAAATATTTATAGGCCTACTAATTTAAACTTGTTTTTGTCTATATTAGAATTTAAATTGTTTCAGTTATAATATTTTATGCTAATAAACGATTTTCTTCAATGAAGAAAATATTTATTCCACTACAACTTTCAATTTATTTTAATAAAACGTTTATAATAGTTGGACTTTATAAATTGAATATTTTTTAATTAATGCCATCATTTAATTAAAAAATAAATTAGTATTTTAATTTGACGAAATTAAATTTGAGTAAAGAAAATATTTTATTGAAAATTTCCAATCTAATATTTTTTTGACTTAAGGAACCTTTTTTTTCATAAAGTTATTTTTTTTCTCAGTGTACCGCAGCAACCTAACTGCCGTAGCAGAATCTACGGCAATTTGCTTGCAACTCCAGAAATTAAAAGTGTGCTCGCTCAGATAGCGCGAAAATGGACTATGACGTAGCCAAGCCAGAAACAAAAACAATGAAAACATTCGATGAACATGTATCATACGTGTATCGGAAAGTTTCGTCGCCCCAAGCAAAAAAATTCACCTTTGCAAGGCGATGAAAGAGATGAGTAGTTATTATCAGCTACACACTTTGGTCGGTGATTCTCCAATTTTTTTAATTTTTTTCTTGTTTTGTGGTGGCATTATTCTTTCTTAACTGATTGATTCGCGGGTCAAGGCGCCCCGGGCCACCGCCCGGTTTGCCCCCTTCTAAAGCCGGCACTGGATATGACTATTCCTTTCATAAGAGAAGCATAATTAGCCAGCTTGTCTGTTGTCATACCTTGGGTGATAAACAATATTAGTCTATTTGTACTCAAGAATCGTAATTATGGTTCATTATGATAACAAATTACGCTGTGACAGAGACTTTTTGTCCATCTCTGCACAATACAGTATTTCATTCTCCGTGTTCATTATAACTCGGTTGGCGACGTATGTTTAGTCTATGCGGTTTCTTATCTCGGTGTTTGTAAACAGTGCATGCTGTTTTAAATGAGATTTATTATCTTGCTTGCGAGTGCAGAGTAGACGTTTAGTTTAATCAGTACAGTTTTTTATCAGTATTCATGCCCTTTGTATTCACTGTATTGTCTCCAATAATTTTTGCGACCTTGTAGTGAGTTGTGCCGCAAAGAAAACTGATAATCATACATTATTACCTTTGTATAGATATTCTTAATTGTTATTCGTATACAGACTAATGTATTATTTATAAACGTATAAAAAAAACGTTACGTGGGCTACGTATGTTCAGTTCTTCCCGGTTCGACGCAGTGAACGTGATGATTATCAGTTGTTTTTGAGTATATTGAGTGTGCTGTTAGTTTTTGGTTTGTGCTTCTTGTGGGTATATTTATAATATTTCACGTATATGTCATCATACTAATACTAGGTATTATTGAAAATCAATTTATTTGAATTTTATTTGAAGCTGATATGAAACGAAGTAAACTCAGTGGCGCCCAGTTTTGGAAGAGAAGGGAAGAAAGATTAAGATCTATAACAAGTTTCAAAGAGTTTATGAAGTCTTTCATTCAAGGAAAATCAAACCCTGAGTATTAAAATATTACAATTAACAAGGAAACAACTTGCTATCCTAAAATGGATGTTGATAAATACAGTAAAATTAACGACGTGAATACTTCAAAGTGTCAAAGTGCACTTACAAGATTAAGCTGGTTCTAGTACTATGGTTGATGTTCCATCGCGCAGTCTTAAAATTACAGCCGATGAAGGCCAGAACATTACTATCAACAATGTAGACTGTGTTCTCGGTGCTGCTCTACAAGATATGAGAGTTTGGCCAAGCGAGATATCTCAATCCATCTGAGATATAATGGTGAATAGAGGAACATGTAAGTTGCAGAACAAGGACAGCCATTTTCCTGAAGATGAAGATGGACGATCCTTAAACAAGTACTGGTTTGATAAAACCTTGCAAAATGGCGAAAAGGTAAATCGCACTTGAATGTGTTTTCTCCAACTAAAAAATCTCTATTTTGTTTTTGTTCCATTTTATTTCCACACAGAATCTATCAAAGAAGCCATTTAAATATTGAAAATGGGTTTTCGCCGTGGCGAAAGTTATTCCCCTTATTCAGGATCATGAAAATAGTCCTGCCATCGGTTTGCGTTTTTGGAATGAAAGGAATTGGGACTTTCTTTAAAAAGAGGGGGACTTATTGATGATCCACTTCAGGAACAAATGAGTAAAGCAGCTAAGACATGGAATGAAATCCTCGAACGAGTCATTGCCACAGTACAAACGCTTCCACAACAAAATCTGGCACTGAGACATCGAGAGTCAATTAAACGATCCATATCCTGGAAACTTTCTGGCTTTGTTAAAATACTTGACTAAATTTGACCCTGTCATGAGATCTCATTTGGATTCAGTCTATCGTAAATCTGGGTGTATATCGTACCTTTCTCCAACTATTCAAAATGAAATAATAATATTGTTAGGAGAAAGAGTGCGCAAATATGTAAGAAGGCGAAGTACTTTAGTATTATATTGGACACAACATCAGATGCTACACATTTAGAACAAATGTCTCAGATTATAAGATTTGTTGAAATTATACGCAATTCTGTTTATATCAAGGAAGCCTTTATAGATGTTATTCCTTTAGAAGTAAAAACAGCGGAGAGGATCGCAGAAACTATTACAAGTAAACTTGAGAGAGATGGATTGAATCTTACCGATTGCAGAGGTCAGTCGTATGATAATCAAGCAACAATGGCTGGTATCCATTCAGGAGTTCAGAAGAAAATATTAGATTTGAATTCACTAGCTGTGTTTGTTTCCTATGACAATCATTCACTTCGTTGGAGTTCATGCACCTCATGTAAATGTTCAGGCAGTGGCATTTTTTGGGACAGTAGAACGTCTATTCACCTTCTTTTCCTGTTCCACTCATAGATGGAGTGTTCTTAAAGACTTCGTAAATATTACACTAAAAGGACATTGTGATATCAGGTGGAGCTCAAAAGCAGATGCGGTGAAAGCAATATCCACTCAGCTGGATGAAGTGATCGCTGTATTGATGAAACTGAGGGATAAACCAACTGAAACAATCGATACGAGGGAAGATGCAGCATTAATAATTAATGCGATAGGAAACATTAATTTTTTGACATTTCTCTTTTTACACAGATATTCTTTCTTCTACGGACAAAATCCAGAAAATCTTGCACACAAAAGAACAAGCTTTATTCAAGCATTGACCCTTTTGGAGACGCTAACGGACAAGTTAAAAGTTTGGAGGAATGAACTGTGTGACAATATCATTTCTAAGGCAGAGCAGGTATGTAATAAATGGGGTGTCAGTATCATAAAAAGGCTAAGAAAGAAGCGCACGATGCCAGGGGAGTATGCAGACAACTGTACATTAACCGTTCAGCAAGAAATGCGACGTTCTCTTATAAAAATTTTGGACAAACTGTCAGTTGAAATTTCAAGCCGTTTCTCTAACATAAAAGAGTTAGAAAAAGGCTTTGGGTTCCTCTGTACATTTGAGGCGTACGTAAATGATGGGGATACACATTTTAAGGAACAACTTTCCCAAATCAGTATTAAGTGCACAGTGCTTTCAAAACTGTATCCACATGACCTAAACAGTGGAGAATTGTTCAGTGACTTGAAAGACGTCATACTTTTATTAAAAAGGCAAAAGTTAACGGAGAACAAATGGACTTTACACCTCAAGGACTACTACAATAAATTTCTTCAATGGGATTAGAAGCCAACAAAACACTAGCAACACTATACAAATTTTTCTTCTTTACCAGTTTTTATGTCTTCTTGTAAAAGATCGTTTAGTAAACCTAAATTATTTAAATCGTACCTACGATCAACTATATCTCAGGACAGGGTATCAAATCTAGCGATACTTTCAATTGAAAACGACATTGCTTCGTCTTAAATTATAGTCATTTAATAACCGAATTTGCAGCAATTAAGACCAGGAAAGTTACATTCTACAACGTCTCGTTTTAAATATTTATTAAATACTAAAAATAAGTATTAAGTGTTTATTAAATATTAAGTGTTCATTAATATAAATGGAACCATTAACCTGTAATGGTAAGTGATTTATTTTATTACATTTAATGAAGTTCTTTGTTTAACTTCATGTTGCCTTAGGATATTGTTTGGCGATGCGCTTTAGACCTACAAGGAATTTGCATTTTCATTTGAACATTTTTATGTTATAAATTTGTTATATTACTTCATTTTTATAGTCTACATTTGTTATTAATAAATGTATACAAACTGAATACCGGTAATATTACACTTATAATATGTAATTTCATAATTTTGACTTAACAAATATTCTTAAGACGTTTTCTGGACGTGCTTTCATATAAAATTCTACACATTTGCACTTATTAAGTACTTTGTTTACTGGATGGGCCTTTATTTTTGTTCTTTTGTCCCCTTTTAATTGTGAAGGCGAGGCAGCCGACGATCTTCTTGCCCAGGGCGCCAAAAAGCCTAGCTACGCCACTTATTGTTACTAAAATGATGTGTTCCAATAATATCGTTAATAGATTATCGTTACTTTATATCTAGAATAAATCACACAGAGTGGAATGGAACAAAGTATTTGAAGCAGTTCTATCGGGCAGTGATTGGTTTGATCGAAACATGACAGAGCAACAAGGTAACAACAGCAGATATGAGTCAGAATATTTGGAAAACGTATTTGCCCCACTGGTCCTGTGTATTTTTGGCCTTATTCATCTGGTACTGACACAGCTGGCACGAGACAATAAATTGGAATAATTCATTACAATCAAGTATGCAATTCAGTACTATATGTTGTTTCCTTTACAGCAGTGCATTAATTGAAGTGACGGTTTTCGTGCTGTTGAATTTTGCGTCACCTTCCTATAACAGTGACTGGAAATAAATCCAGATTTGGAATTTTGCGTCACCTTCCTATAACAGTGACTGGAAATAAATCCAGATTTGGAATTTTTTAATCAGAATCATTGGACTTATTTTACCTAATTAGCAAATAAAAACCTAACATAATAATAAGAATATCATTAATATTTTTTAATGAGAGGAAATGCATTTGCGCACAGAGTGAGGGATTCTCATTCGACGTTGCACTCCATCTCGGTTGGAGTATCCACTGAAATCGCTCCTATAGCTGTCGGGGACCTTCTCACACATTCACGCAATTTATATTGTGTTATAGGGTCAATTGGGGTTGTAACTTGGGATTGTTCATCACACTACTTCGGACAAGGCGCAACGGGCTCCGCCTTTGCGGTTTTATACTTTAGAGGCGGTCCAAATCCTCTTTCGTCTCCCGAACAATGTCCTCTTTGTTGCATGCAACATTAGTCATCAGGCGCTCTCCCCTAGGTACATAGCTTCGACGATATTATGTCAAGCAATTACACCGATATCGCTCACTAGGGATGCTTTCCTCAGGGTTCACTTGTCGCATGTGAGGCACATGTGCTTCGCGTCATCCACGGTACCCAGTCAGTATTGGCAATCCAGAGATAAGACCCTCCTCATCTTATGGATTATTGGAATTATTTCTGACCGCTCAGGAACTGCGCCAGAAAGAATCCGATCTCTCCATGCCTTAAGTGCCTGATGGCTACCGCAATCCAGCGACCTCTCTTCTCTGTCCTGGTCGCTTCCCGAGACTGCGGTCTCTCTTATTGTCTCGCGATCTCCTTCCTGATCTTGGGTTTGCCTAGGAAGAAGATCTATGGGGATGATCGCGGCTATCACAAAGACTGCCGTTAACAATAATAATAATAATAATAATAATAATAATAATAATAATTGTAGTAGTGTTAGTACTACTATTACTACTACTAGCAGTAGTCGTCGTAGTAGTAATAATCGTCATCGTCGTCGTCGTAGTAGTAGCAGCAGCAGTAGTAGTAATAGTAGTAGTAGTAGTAGTAGTACTAGTAATAGCAGAAAGAAGAAGCAAACGATATGTCAATTATGAAGACAATATACCACATTTGTGATATGATATTAATCTGAACTTTATGCTAATCATTAAAGACGTCTGGAAATATTCGGGTAAAAATATTCTGTTGCACACCACTGTATAAAATTATCCCGATTAGCATAATTTTCGGGTAAAAATCGGAATAATTTTATATAGTGGTGTGCAACAGTGATCATTCTGCTTGTGATTTCAACCAGTAACACAACTTTCTTCATTAAAAATATTCTACCAAATGCTGTAAAGTATATTCTGCCACAGAATATTTACAATTGATTCGAGCTGCGTAGCAAAACAGTATGCAGTCTTGTTCGGACTTCACTTTTTATTATAATAAGATAGCAACACCGGTTACCAAGAATCGACTTCAGTTTCTATAGGACATATAATAACTTAATACATCTGGTTGTCCGGAACAAAACGAAAAAAGTTATAATTTATTACAAACACGACATACGAATAAGTAAAACCACTCGTAAGCAATAAGGATCAATGTTAACACAGTTTCATAAATCGTATTATCCGTAGTAAATGACTTTATATTGTCACGTGTAGATCAAAAACAATTACATGCATATGTTATGCTGTCTATTTCCAGTTCTTACTACCGAATAGCAAACGCCTCATAAAAACAGAGTTAAAAACACATAGTTTGTAACGCAAATGAAATATACTTTATCCGATTATACAAGGTGCAAGCATGTAAACTGACTAGTTACATCGTTTGAAAAACAAACAAATTTTAATTAAAAGAGAAATAAAAAAAATTCATGACATAACACGAAGTATTGAAAGCAATTCTTTAAAACGATTACCTTGACTAAATATTCTATTATATGGATTATACTACAGTGCATTATAAAAAATTGTACAATTATGACAGTTTTGTATTTTCTGATCATTAACGTTTGTGGAGAACGTTTAATTAAAAATTAACACGTTATTGGTTCTACCTGTTTTAACATTAAACTTAAACTACGGTTATTAAGTTCAGACAAATTTTTCGTGATGTAAAAAAAGAATATAAGCCTACTTAACAGTAAAAAATATTAAGTGACATAATCTTGATAACTAATTATGCTTGGTTAACTGAAGATCTCTCCCACAATAGGTTCCTCATTTTCCATAATTTCTTGTATGTAATGATGTTTTTTATTCTCTATGAGAGAGAGACATAGAGAAGGGGGGACAGAGGTTGTTTTACGGCCGGGCGTTCATGGTGAGTGATTCTATACTATAATCTGCGGTCTTCGGAAAACTGCTCGTTTTCACATAAGCGTATCTTCTCTAGCCTAAATTGGCATACACATAAGCAGTGACAAACCTATTTTACATACCTCTCTCTCCCTCTCCCTCACTCACTCTCTCTCTCTCTCTCTCTCACACACACACACACACACACACACACACACACACACACACACACACACACACACACACACACACACACACACACACACGCATCAGTACTGCCACGTTAACTAAGTACTGCCACATGCATAGTCGATTTAAATGCAACACATTTTATCTAACTGGGTATCCAACTAAACGGGAGAAATAATTTAAGTCTCTATTAAGCTTTACATCATTGATTTACAGACGAATACGATTGCAGTCTATAAGTTAAATGTTAAATGTATTGTTTCATGGTTTGTTCAGTGTGCAATTAGACGGCGTATTTATAAAAATATTGTTTCTGGGGAGTACGGTATGAGTAAGGTTTTGTACTATGCACACGAGCAGTATGTGTTTTGTAGTAACCAACCCCTCGTGGATGGCAAGTTATGGGTTCCATCTAAATAAAGCGAATTACAGATATCTCTATTATATAAAAAAAAAAATGAGCGAGAACATAGAACGATAAATGAAAAGCAATACAAGTGAGCAAGTCACTCAGTGTCTACAGTACATGAATTAACTGATCACCGGGTAATTTGTGCATTATTTTAAAACAGGCAACAGCATTAATGTTACGTCATCGATCATTTGTATTGCATTAAATCACTAAATATGAATCTTTGTTCATTATTTTTACTGTATAATTCAAGTAACCTTATACTTATTCTGACATTTAACACTATTTTTTAAATACCGTTTGGACCAATATCCCTTTACATATAATCACGCTACTCTGTTTCAACTTGTCTCCTCGTTTAAAAATTATTACTCTTGGAGTGTAGTTTTTATTTACATAAATGCAGCGCTCTAGCGTTACACTAGCCTCAGGGTAGGTAGAGTAGGTCTGCTAGTTCTGACGTATAAACGTCTTGAAACACTTCTTGAAAATTGGCTTTAAAATATGAAGAAGTTCTTTTTGTTCCGTAATCAACATACATATTATGTCTATCATATGGATACATTTTTGTTGCTGTCCATTCAACAAACAAAATGTAATAAATGTGTTAGAGTTATCAAAGTATTTTTTATTAGTATCTGATGAGTATTACATGTATTCCATATAAAATATTGCAATTTAATAATTGGTTTATTTTATAAGTATGGAACAGTCAGCAACCAATCAGTGAACAGAAACAACATTGTGGCCTTTCTATTTTAAATTTTGTCTCTATTGTTTACGATTTTCGTTTGATAAATACAGGTAGAATTAAGTTATAATGCTGCAAGGGTATGTATTTTAAAAGTAAGAGATAATCATAAACCAACGAAGATTAAGCGGATAAACACAAAACATTTTGTTGAAGGTGCTTTCGATAACTTCAATTATAACTTTTACATCTACACTGACAAAGGCCCTACGCTTTTATAATCACAAAACGAACTGTGCGTATCTGTAAAACAGACAAAAATAAAATTTTTCCAACTTGTGAGAGAAATGAAATTACGACCGATAACTTAATTTAAAGGTGAAGGGAAGTGTAACATAGGATTTCACGTCTTCATTGCTATCGGCTCTTTTTCGCCAGCAGCACATGTTAAATATAGTCTGTTTTCATCGTTTTATAGAAACGATACGTCTTAGTGTGTTGAAAATACACGTAATTAGAATGTTAGTTTTGAAAATAGCATAGATTTATCTGTGTTGTTCTAATTGATTAAAAAACTTGTCCCTCCACGTTTTTTGTTGCGTGTAATCTGACTTCTAACTCGTCCACTACCTTATTTTAAAACTCTATGTTATTAAAAGTTAAACTAATATTTTGTTTAATATAAACACAATATCTGTATAATTTTATGAAATTAAGAAACTTAGTAGATTCGTGAGTATAGCACTTGACTTGTGAGTGCAGGGGAAACGTTTGTCACCCGCTTCTGTATCCGTTGCAACTTTATAACGATACAACCATGAAGCAGTCTCATGAAGCAATCGTACGACCAGAATTCGCAAGAGTAAAACAATTTTGTAGGCACGTAAATAACAATATCCATAAATTCTCGAGCTTGTTCCTTGTTGTACATAATTGAATTCGATGTTTTTCTAACGTCTTAGTTTGTGTTTTAACACGATAGTGAACACATTTTTATTTTTTAAATCTAGACATAAAGATCTTACAACACGATTGTATATCCTACAATCGTACAACGTTTACAGATTGGGAGAATATTTTGAAAAGCAACCGAGGACAATTAAAGAAAAAGAAGTGTTTATCTAGTACATTTCCTTACTGTTACTGTATAAATACATACTTAAACTATTTCTAACATCTTTTTATAAGGTCTACCTTCCGTTTCTTGATATCACTTATGTTTCATTTAAATTTCTCAATAATGTGAAGAATGCTTCAAATAGCTCCAGGATACATAACCCACTGAAGGTTATACATCCTGGGTTAATACATAACAATAGATGTTAGGCCTATCTATTGAACGACCATAAGACCGTCCAAATAACTTGTCTCTGGAGATCTTTTGTTGAGTTACCTGTATGTCCTCATCCTTCTGATACCAGGAATAGTTCAACTAGCTGTAATATTGCTATAAACGTTATAAAAATCTCTTGATATACCTCTGCATTACAAATATTTAAAACATTTTATCGTCAACAATCCGTTGGTGAACAGAATGGAATAGGTAATGGTGACAAATATGGAATAAACATGGAATAGACAATGGAATAGAATGTAATAGACAAAGGAGAGTTCTCAAAGCTCCTGTCGCGGTACGCTAGCATGTCAAGGGGTGGATGTATGCCTCAATTGATTAATGAGTCTCTCCAAAAATCAATGTTTTATCAAAGAAATGAATTAAAGTACCAAAAATATAACCAGTCGAGTAATATACGAGTATAATCACCCGTGTGCACGTAACTTATATGATACCGAGCTCTTTTGTATGTTTTAGGTTAAGTAATCGATTTGCTTTAAAAGCCACTATTGCTAACTAAAAGACACTTCATTTTGTTGTGGCAGTTTCCGTAAAGTTTTTTTTCTGGAAATGCATCCTTAACCTGTTCGTATTACACGACCTCTTCATTAGAACTGCGTGTCTTTGACATCTTTAAGATTACAGACGGAACCAGTTCCCTAAAACCCTTGATTAAACTGTGAATAGATGTTTTATTTAGTACATTTAGCTATGAATACTGTCCACGAAACTCTTCCGAGCAGTAAATAATAGATTTTGTTTTAAATTAGTTTTCAACAATAAATCTTTTTTTCTTTATTCAAAACCATTTTCATGAAAAAATTATCTGAAGTAATTTACTAAGTTGCACAGAACCCTTCAACAATGATGCCAACTGATTGAAAACTGTTAGAGTAGACCTACTAACCGCTTAGATCAAAATTGTAGTAAAATTCTACAAAATCATCTTTACATCAGTGCCGTTTTAAAATAAACACTCTCTATAGCAAACAGATACTTTAATTTTTTCAGCTACGTATAACGTTAATGTTGTTTGTACATATCTCCAAACAAGTAGAATAATTATATCCTTACTATTGATGCACGTCCTGAATGACTTTAGTTACTTACTTATTCCCTTCCTACTTCACTGACAATAGCTTTAAACTTATTCCTGACCTGAGCTGTTATTTCACAATGTTTTTCTTAGTCCTCTCATGTGTCTTTTGTTAGTTCTTCTATTTGTTTTTGCTAGTTCTGCCTTGTGTTTTTGTTAGTTCTTCTATATTGTCTAAAAGTCTTGTTTGTGGTCTTCCTAACGCCTTTCTCCTACAGATTGGTTTATATGTATTTTCTTAATATTTTCCTTATATTGTGCTCTTAAGACGTGACCAATAGCCTACACTATAATTTTCTAGCTCTAACGCCTGTTGTTGTGACGGCCTAATGTGTTGTCAAATCCAATTCTGGGAGATTTTTTGATTTCATACGGTAGCTCTTTTTTACAAAGAAAACGTTGTCTATCCCATCTTCGTACTTTATCAGGGCTTAGGCTAGCTAGCTACACAGAGGAGTTTCTGTACCTAGCTCCTCGGTAGGCTTTGTTTCTGTGAAAACTCACAAAGAATGAAGTTAAATGTAGCTAAATCTACTATCCTGTTATTGCAAGACAGAAAACGGAAAATAACAATAAAGCCTTTTAACCTCTACCACGTTACGGTAGTGACTCATTTAAAATGTAATGTGTGTGTGTGTGTCTTTGTGTGGGCGCGTGTGAGTCTGAGAGTGTGTCTTGAGTAGGCGTAATTGTACTCGTACTTTTCATTATTGTCGACATAAAAGTTATTAACAAATTAAATTCCACACGAGTGTCGATGCGGGTGCAGCAGTTTGACTTGGAGTTTTCGAAATAACGGAGACAGAGAAGAGAAGTGAAGAACTAAATCCTTCTGACAAGAAAAAGTTTCTGCCAGATTGTGCAGTGTTTAATCACCGCAGAGAAAATTATGTTAGTTACTGTACTAAACAACTCTAAGTTTGGTTTTCTTTGCCATAATGTTGGTAGAATTCACTTACTTTATCGTATTCACTCACGTTGATATATTCATATATTATTAATAAAATGTTAAGATGAGACATTATTGAAATTGATAAACTCAGTTTTAATAAACACCTTTTATATCACAATTTATGAATGGTCCCTGATAACACTTCTAGCGATTATAAAAAAGAACGACTGAGATGCAAAGCTTTCAGGTCCGTATACATGTTCATTCACTTAAATTTACTGCTCGTGTGATTTATACGCACTTGTCCCGCCAAAGTAGGATACGCTCCGACAAGAAGGGTTAAGCTAACCGATAAAAATTTAACGATATAAAAAATTTGATTTAAAATATAACACATTTGAACATACAAATACATGGCCACCAGATTTAGCAATTTGACTTCTTTGTGTAATTTTTATGTGCAGTTAGACTGACGAGGATGCCGGATAAGAAGACGGAGAGTGAAGTTAATAAAATGTTTTGTTTCACTAAGTTGGCTTACGTGCAAAACAAAAACACTTATCCATTCTCAGTGTTAATAAATTCCCGAAGAGTTAAACGAAAACAATTCTATAGATAATCTATATTTAATAAACAAATTTATTTATTAGGTGTTGGACAATAAAATTTTGTACTTGTACAACACAGTGAAATATTAATTATATCAGAATTTATAAAACTCTACTTTGAAGTAAACTGTGTAAGAAATATATCAGAATATATATATATGTGTGGTATGTGTGTGTGTGTGTGTGTGTGTACGTCTGGTGACTTAACGACCTACAGTTGACACCTCCAATAGTGTACATTACAGAATATATCAGGGTCGCTTTCGGCTTGTTATCTAGCACGAAAATTCATAGGTTGAACTCAGTACAACCATGACGTATTGGACTTACACCAAAACCAGTACTCTTTAAGTGTTTTTCCAAAAGTCTATAAGGTACAATCTTTCACTAACACGAGGAGCCACACTGTTTTAACTGCGGTCGAAACCACACTTGCTTATAATACTAACGTAAACCAGAGATCATCTCTCCGAGAACGGCAGCATTAGATGAGGTACATTCATGGACTTGTGGTAATTCCCTCCATACTTGTAGTCTGTACGGAGACGTGCTTTACTATTGTCCAAACAGTATGACTGAACTTGATACCAAGGTTTACTTAGTTTTAATTGAAATTCTCTTACTCTAATTGGCCAATTGCTTACTCCTGCTCTAAAGAAATTTAATTGATGTGCGGGAATTACGAGTGCGTACAATCACACCATTATATTCGTTTTACTTTATTTTAGTTAATAATTGTTCTGAATATGCAGAGAAATTACCTATAATTTTATTTTCTGTTAATAACGTATTACGAACACATAATATACAGCTCAGTAAAACATATATATATATATATATATATATATAATGGATTTTCCATTGCAATATATATCTTGTGATCTTATAGAATAATTGTAGAACGAAGTACCGAGTAACTTTGTTTTCGATAATTATCAAAAGCGAGACAACTGTAAATAATACTAAGAAAGGAATTAAGAAGAAATGCAGCCTGGGAATCACTTTGAAAGAGATAAACTTAGGATATTATGTCTTCATAGATGTCACTGACAAAAAGAAAAGTCTCCATCCCGTCGATTACGTATATAATTCATTTGCCGAAGGACAACACTAAATGTCCTTTCCTACTTACTCCGAGGAGTTACGTAATTTCATCGTAGAGCTTTTCATCTACACACAAGCGTCTTAGACGCTCACACTTAGGACCATATAAAAGACTGGCACTATCTTGCCCAATCATCGTCTTACAAGTTAGCAGAACATCAGTTCACCATCTTTCGACCAACACAAACAAAAGCGCATCCTGTTAGAATAAGAAACATCCGTGAAAACTGTTTCCCCCTCATAAACACATAAACAACATAGTAAATATCAATGTGATATCCACATGCAAGGATAATGTGTGTACTTGTTATCTAACTCCCTACTTTTAAGAAGGTAGCCGCTTCAACGCTCTTAAGAGGCTAGTGAATGAATGAATGAATAGTGAATGAATAAATTAACATAACCGCAGAAAACATGTCTTTCATACTAAAACTGGGTCATTTTGCAATTACATGCTTAACGAAAAAATACTACATACGTCAGCCGTCTTCATGGACGACGTGGATGTCGACAAGACATCGGACTGAGTGTTGCACATTTATTACTGTAATTGTAATATAGCTTCGACCACATCTTTGTGGCTGGACTTTCTACATGTTCATTGATAAAACATGTTTATAGACACTAAGGTTTTGTAAGCTATGGCTACAGTTCTTGCATTCCTTGTTTACCTAGTGATAATGATCTTTATGATAGATTGACTCTTTTCCATGTTTCATGCGTCATGAAACACCAACCGCGTATCTGCTCCTCGCTGCGTCAATCAACATTATGAATAACAAAAATAAATAAGAGGCTATATGCATCACGTACACGCAAGACATTCTCTCATGCCGGTTATTATGTTTTGATGGATAAGTGGCATATTTGTTTCTGGTAAGTGAGACAAGAAAAGACAATATCGATCATTATGTAGGCCTAACACAAGCCAATCACATTTTAGCAAGAATATTTCCTCTCTTATAGTGCATAAACTCTTGCTCTGTTTTTAAGAATTCATTTATGAGTATTATGGCTTCTTTTAAACCGATAAGCGTAATAGCTGGATGAACGTTTAGGAAACGAAAGCGCTCAGGTGTTTATACATTTTCTCTAGTTTGCCTGAAAGTTATAGTATGTGACTGAACTCGGACAAAGACTTTGTTTTTAATATTTTTCCGTACCTCTAAAAATTCTTCTCCCGTCACCCAGGTATAAAGGTTCTCCATTTCATAACGTTCTACACTCTGCATCTACTGGTTACTATTACATAGTTTCTAATTTGCAGTTTAGGTTTGAAGAGAATAGTATTAAGTATTAAAAGTATTAAGCTGGAAGCACAGTTTTTATGATCAGAGTTGCAGGTCTTGTGACATTTACACCTAACATGTTAAATGGCGTAGGATTTATGCTCTTTTCTAAAAACAAAATAGAAGGCAGTAAATAATGTCTGTAAACATATTTTAAAATATTTTGTACAATATTTCACAAAGCTATAGTGTCTAGTTTCAATGTTTATTATAGTTTTCGAAATTACTGAAAAAATTTAAAATAAATCAAAGAACTATAAAAAATATTTCCTTTAAAAATATAATCTTTGTTAAATAAAGCTTGCATTAAGGAATAACGTGCTATAGTCCTATATGAGGATTCAAGTAACATGAGGTGAAGATAGATATGTCTGAGAGGGAAAGTTATTCAGCCACTGTTGGCGTGAATGTATTACTACGTTGAAATGAAGCGCTGCAAGCCCTTAGGACGTAATTTCTCATTTAGAGCTGGTGGGCCGCACACGCACGCGCGCACACCACAACGCTGCTCTGCTCACATCTCGTCTGTAGATGTCAAGCTTGAACGAAAATTTCAAATCCTGTTTTATCATCCCCTTCAAGTTTCTTAATTAAATCAGTGTAATGCAAGTGGATATGGAAGCGCTGTACAATAATTGCAAATTGGTAGATGACGAGGGCGAAGCTTAGGGTTGTATGATTACTGGTGGGGTAGGTCGTCTAGCCCAATATTGAATTCAGTGCATCTACCCCAGCCACTGCTGTTGTCACTGTACTCGTTTACAGTTGACAGCATCTCATCAGGAAAGCGACTAAAGAGATTTACGAAATCGCATTTCGATTTTGTGGTATTCTACACATAGCGTCTGTAAGCCTATGTTGCTTCTAAAAGTGACAGTGTAAAGACTTTCTTTATGAAACTGTTTATTAATTAATTAATTTATTTTTTGTTACTGAGTGTATTCCATAATGTATCCCAAATCTTGTGTTTGAATTAAATGTCTCAATTATTAAGTAGTCTATGTAAGCTGTCTTAAAAATCTTGAAGTTTTCCTATTGTATAGACGCTTAGTGTGAGCAAGTGGTCGAAAAGATGTTATTGTGTATGTATAAGGTTTGAAAAAAAACTTCATGCAAACTTTGAATTTTTGGAGTAATAATATTTTATGAAAATCTGCTTTTTCTGATGTTGATTGCCTGTCTGTAATAATTGCCTACGTTTTTTGCAATAATGGATGCACAGTTTAACAATATTTAATAGGTAACTGAGTAAGTGTTTGTTTCGGGTAATTAGAGAATTATTTAACAATGTACAGCCGAAGATTGAGGATCTTTTTGTTCTTTAAAGTTTAGATAATTCAGTGCATTAATCTAGACACAGTAGAGCATTAGATTTTTGTGTAACGAAGTTACTCTTCTGTAAACGTAAATTTCTAACTAGGTAAATTTGGACATAACCTACAATAATATAATATCATTTCATGGTGCATGGTACTTGGTGTAAGTCTGATAAGCTTGAACGAGGACTCTATAAATAGACAAAACCTTTTAAGACAATCGTCAGTAAGTTTAAGATTGAGTTATTAAGATAAAGGTTGTTTTGTGTATAATTGCATTGTAAATATACAGTATAATACTATTCGGGGCACGCAAAGTGTGTTGAGAAACATTGAAATTTCTGCATAAAAACCAAAATTTTGAATCGGAATTTTCAGCGTACGATAGAGACAGACGGACAGAGACAAACAGAGAGACAGACAGACGGAGATCGAAGTTTACTTTGTGAGATGCTTGTCAGGAGAAATCAAACTACCTAGGCTTGAAATATGTGGCGAGCAGAATCTACTGTACTGCTAATTTCACTACCGAAATGACAACGACGATGATAGGGATAAGTACAATGAATTTGCAAAATTGATAAATACTCTTCTCTATATCGTCTTTCTGAGTAGAAATTAACAATTCCAAGGGAAAACTAATCTAAATTGAGGTTATCTGCTGGACATATTAATACTTTATTGTTACTAACATCAGTTAATTATTTATATTATTATTTTATATTATTTTTGGATTTCTTTTTTAAGAATTATTACGTTTGCTAAATAAAACAAATAATTTTAAACAATTTTCTTTATGTAAAATAAATTAAAATTGCTTCATAATGCATATAATAAATTGAAATTTTCAGTTCTTTATTATTCAACATTTTGCTATCTAAATGTTTTTATAGATGGTCGAAATCGAAAGTTTAAAAATGTTTTGAAGTATTCCCATTAAAATAACATGCTCAGATATGTAGAGTATTGGAGGCATATTTCTGAGTTTTAAAATGGAAAACTGAGAACGGCTGCATTAAGGTAACTTGGAAGGGTATGAGAAACAGCTTTAGTCAACAGCATCCTCTATAAACGTGTACCTTTTAGAAACACTGAAACAGGGAAAACCTTACTGCAGAGTTAGAAGCAAACATGCGGGGTTATTCAAAAAGAATGAACCGATTTTATAACGCAATATTCTATTAAGGAAAAGTAATACAACATTCCAAAAAATCACAAGTACTCTACACATAATCAAGTTTTATTTCCTGTATTACAAGTGTTTAAGAGAAATGAACCAATTTCATAACGCCAATTTTCAGTTCTCAATGGCTGTCACACAAGCGCTGTAGTCGAGTCATTTCCTAGGCGCGAGGGAAACACTGTTACCAAACAAACCTATTTCTATATGTCTGAACAGTGGCTCTTCCCGATACTGCAACCAGATTCAGATGACTTTATTTTAAAACACGATGGAGCACAACCCCGTTGGCAAGGATGTTTCGAGCTTTTTTGAATGAAAAAGTGTCCCAAGTTCGGAAGAGGATCCAAGACCTTGTTCCTTGTGCTTGGTCTGCGAGATCTCCAGATCTCACCGTATGTGCTTTTTTCGTGTAGTGAGATGAAAAAGGTAGAGTTTTTCTTGCACCACTACCCACCATTACTCACCTCGATAACCTTAAACATCTAATACCTACAGCGATCAAATGAGTGGATCGTCATAATTTGCTACGAGTCTGGGAAGAATTCTTATATCGCTTTGATGATGTCCGTGCTGCAAGCAGTGGCCACATTGAACACTTTTAAGACAGGAAACAAAATTATATTATGAGTAGAATACTTATGATTTGGATGGAATTTTGAATTACTTTTCCTTCATAATATATTGCGCTGTGAAATCGGATCGTTCTTTTTGAATAATCCTGTATATTTGGATACCTGTGCCTGTACAGGTGGTTGTGATATACAGGTATTAATACACACTGTGAAATCTGCAATCTAACATTTATTTAAGATAAGGGCGCATGAAAAACTGAATGCAAATTGGAAGTCAAACTACTGAAACCAATACATCCTATAAACCTAAGAGTCATAAGTGAAATATCAGGGAAGAATGAAGAATTTTAACAATCAAAGAAAGTAATAGAAGAGTTTAGCAAGGTATGTATTTCATAATATATAGAAGCGTAACACATAATTAATACAAAAACCTGTGGCTGCTAGCAAATTCAAGTCGCTTATTAATTAACTATCAAAGCGTTTGTCGTTGGAAAAAGTAAAGCCTGCTTAACAAGATTTTGTTTATAATAACTTATTATATAACTTATAATGTTGAAACAATATTTTTAAATTGGTGACATTTAAGTATCAATACTATATATTTTTCAGTTACAAGTGTTTTGACATGATAATGTCTTATGGCTGGGGGTCATTTGAAAATTTCTGTAACGCATCACGCTGCATGACGTCATCATTTACCAGCCGGGAATCGTTAACTAAAACCGCGACCGCTAACGTGCTAACGTCCGTCGCAGATTAAAGACCTAACAAGCAAACAACACTGCATAGCTGTAGATAGGTATGTAACCAATCAGTCAGTCAGTAACCATAATAATGTTGCGTTTAGCTGGCGGCTGAAAGACATTATCATGCTCTTAAGCTTTTACCATTTGGTAAACGGTACTTTACATTTTTCTGTTTTAAATTTATCATTTCTTCAAATCAATACCACTACAACGAACAAAGCGCTATAACATAATAATCCTTTTTATTAACATCGTTTATAAATGTACATTCATTTACTACGCGTAGTGCAGGGGTGGGGCAAAAACAAGTAAAGCAATGTAAGCCTCCAGATAGAGTAGTTGTTATCCCCCCTTCCTAGAGTACATATAAATGAACAGAGTAGTTGAAATCCCCTCATCATACTAATAACGGGAATACTCAAAGCGCTCTGCTCGATACAGCTGTGTAAATATGCTTAATAATAACGTTTAGATAACAAAATCCTCTTGTGGTTATCTTAATGATCTGCCTGCCTACGACGTAAACAAGGTTCAAGTAGTGATGCTCAACCCAACCTCTGTTGGTGTGATTACATCTAACGGCTTCCAGCCTACATATGCTGTTGTATAATTTTTAACCTTTAAAACACTTTAAATTAATCACAAATTACAATGACATACTTTAACTTATAAAGTAATCATTGTTTGATCTAAAAATTGTATGCACGTCAGCATACTTTAGCCAGAAATTAAATGTGATATTTCAAAGTATTTTGGCTGGAAACACATAATTTTCATTTGTCGGGCAACCAAGTAGTGTTCTTTTTCGGGAAAAGACAAATATTATTGAGTGAAAAAAATTAGTGTGTAACTATTTGAGCACGGTAAAAAAATCATACATTTTAAAGAATACTGGACTGTTGCTAATCCCGAACATTCAGTCGGACACGAGTCAGAATCCCGGACTGTCCTAGCTAAAACCGGCCGTAAGGTAACCCTAGTTAGGAATACCGTTGCCCGTTTTAAATTCATTATATACATGGAACAAAATTAGTCTAGCTCTACGTCTAGACGACTTGTAATTTCTCCAGCTGATGTCGACTCATCATTGCTAGGGTTAGGTAGACTCGCATACTTCCAGCTGGACTTCTGATAAAGTAGCCAAACTGAGATGTTTTCACTCTCGACATCTGGCTTCGACCACTGTAAAGCCTGGACTCTCGCATGCTAAATCGAGTCATTTATTGCAAAAGATGACATAAGAATAATGTACAACTTGTTGGCAAACAAAAAGTTTCAAAATATTGATATGTTTTTGTGGATTGCAGACAGAAATGATAACGGAAAATTGTAAACGTTGTTAATATAAGAATTCTTAGTGGTTAATAATAAAATTATATGTTATATAATTTACTCAGTTGGTTATTATTGACCACGTTCTATCCTCTGACAGTAAGTGTAAGAATCTACGAGCTCTATTCAAACTACTCTTTGTATACTGCTAAATGTTAAAGTTATTACAAAACTGTAAGAATCAAATATGTTTGTTTTTTCGTTACAACTACAATACACACATCTAAATCTGTTAAAATACGTACAGTTCCTATTACAAAACAGCGAACAGAATTCAATATTTTCTGACGTTAATATTGTTTTTTTGTTGATGAAGAATTTCCGGCACGCGTAGCACTGAAAGGGTAAATGAAGGAAAAAAACCTTTTATTGGGAGTGTTTACACGAAACAAGAAGGGCGGCTGAGTGTAAAGTGTAGAGAATGGCCTGGAGGGAAGTAAACTGTGCTAGCGACGAACTTCGATAATGACATAGGAAGTTTGTGTACCCCCTCAACCCCACGGGTCTTACTGACAACGTGGTTTTGACATCTCCGCAGAGACAATTACCTTCATTATGCACTCCCGGCAGGCGTTAACACAAGTAAACAATTTTTCTGTAAACAATTTATTGCACGAGACTCACGTCCACAATTTTTTATTAGTAACAGGTCAAATGACAGGTTATTTTTTAAATAATCCATGTTCATTATTTTTAAATATGCTTTTATAAATAAATAATAAACACGGTAGATTTAAAACGATAAAATAAAGGTTAGCAGTATATTAGAGGTAATATAATATTGCTTCGAATTCTCAATTTTTTATCAAAACAGATTTTATCCGTATAGAAGAAAAGCGGGCTTCACTAATCATAAACATGTAGGCCTACTGCCTAATTTTCCATAAAACAAAGTCAAAATATACATTAGACTATCTACTGCGTTATAAACGTAGTAAAATAGATATTCAAAAAAAATAAATGTGATGGCACTCATGTTTTAAACGATATACATAATCCATATGCTGAGCAGCAAAACACCGTTTTGTAGAACGAAACAGATTTTATGATCGCTTCATTTCCTTTATTTAACACAACCGGTATAGAGCGGCGTTCTTATGATTTTAATATTACCTCACTCTCGGTGAGACTGTTATTATCACTGAGGAAGCTGCTATTCTGATTCTTTTAAAATTGTTTAATTATTTAAAAGGACTTACTGACTGATTGGCGACATTGTTCTCTTTAGGGGTGTATAGTAAACATGTAACAACCACTAACTAAAACAACATTGAAACAGATTAATCGGTATTTAATAGGATTTATGTAGTAATGTTATGATAATGCATTTTATATAATTTATTGCTCAGAAAATCCTTAAAAAAATGTTAAACTATATTAACAAATATAAAAATATTAAATGCCAATAACGGATAGTGTATTTAGAAAATATATATGTTCTTGTAATATATCTTTCTTCTCTAGTGGAGTATTATAAGTGTCAATAATACTTCAACACGTATCAAGAGTTTTGGACAAAGACACTGCTTGAAGACAACACGTTGAAGTATTATTTATTTAACAGATATATGTAAATCTAAAATAAAATTTTTGTATCTAACGTGATGGTTCAGTGGTGATTGTGTTACACACTAATTATAGTAGAATAGAGCCTGTGTTAGATGTTCATAAATTAATGAAGGCTTCACTTTGTAAAATTGATAGTAGTGAATCTGTGAAACATAATTGCAGCAGATGTTTAAAAAATATTCTCTGATCATAAAGGCATAGAACTAGCCTTATCTTATTCAAATGTACGCGAGTTTTTGCAAGATTAACCTGCGACTGACTGATGTTCACGAACGAGTTGCACGGCGTGTGATCAATAGAGAACAGTAGCCGTTTACATTGTTACACCATGGTCCGTTGTGTATAGTTATTTTCGTCTCGTAACCGAAAAAACGTGAAGTCTGCCGCCATTTGTAAGGTGGAAGGTGGAACTGGTTGAAATATCTCCTCGAACCGCTTAACGATGTCGGACGATGAGGCTCTCGGTCGATACAACCGATGCTGCCGGGACCGTGTCCTGTGTGGACGGGCACAGTGGTTCCAAATCCCAACAACCTGGGCAAATGTCGTAATACAAATTTCTAACGTAAGGGATTTAGACTACTGGGTTAGGCACAAGAAAGGTTGAATTGTCACGAGCCGGGGTCAGAAGGAGAGAATCTGTTAACGCGTAAATGTTTTTACGTAAGATTTAAGTTTCTATTTTGACGACATGGAAGGAGCGATAATCTGATGATGGAACTTTTCTTGTGAAACGCGTAATATACACAGCAGCGTTGGTTCTCTGGTTGGTTCGAACTCATTAAGTGATTAACGCGACTAACACGTTACTCTTGTAAAACAATAAAATGGAAAGCCGAGGCAAATTTAAAAACGAACTAATAGTGACCTTGTAATGAAGACAAAACCACGCCAGCTTTTACCAAAAATGTTTCAGTCTCCTCTTATTTTCTGTTTCCCTCCTTCGTATTATCTCTTTTTCCAATAGCAAAGACGACTTTTTTAATCAGATATGAGTAAGTCTGGTGAGGGGTTAGGGGACGGTACAAACAATGCGATCTGTTGTCGGCTTACGCGCGCTCGTAGGCTACCCGCAGCCGTAGCGAGAGCTCTGTTCCTCTTCACTGTTGTCGTCCCTTTGTGAAACGCTAACAGGTCTGCTGACGTCAATACAAACCTGACGGTGGTCTCTTTTTCAGTATCAACAATGGCTTTCTCACTATGCCGTGTCCCTTGGGATGGGGTGATTCTGCTACCAGATGTCGCTGCTAGCACCACTTCACTTTGTTATACACCAGCTTATGAATTAAATTAAATGGGCTTGTGCACATCTGCTCCACTCATCGACTTTTAAACATCAACCATTATATACAACATTCATTTTATAAATGCACACTTAAAATGGAGCTTGATATTTTTATACGTAAATTTCAGTTGAGTACGTATTCGTTTACCATACCATAAACACTATATTCCATACTTATAATTTAGTTAGTGGTGATGTACACGCGTATAAACTATTCACATTATAAATACTGTGAAAAGTAACCAAGTGTTGTATGCGTAATTTAGACCTTCCTAAAAATGAACTTATAATTAGTAGTTCAAATCAGAATAGAATACCTCACTCTTTGTACGATTTCAGAAAGTGAAATTCTCTACACCTCTTGTGTAATTGTTAAAATCAGTGCGGTATTTACCTAAAGCACATAATGAGACAGTTAGATAGGTGTTTATGGATGATTTCCAAAGATTTAATTCTTTTGCATTGCGTATTAAACCTCTAAGTCAATTGTTCCCAGTCTAAACCAATGCGGCAAGGCGATAGATAATATTTAAGGTAAAAAGTTGATTAGCGAAAATTGAATTTATATTATTAAATTTAAATAATTTTAATTAATTAAATCTTCGTATGAACTAACTAAATGCTACAGTAATTAAATCGCTATCCATTATGAGACAACATGTTTCTACACTCTAAACCAAATAAATATGTAAACAGACAGTACAAAATAATTCTAGTCTTTATTAGAAACAACCGGAGAGCCTTAATTTACTTTAAAATGTCTAACTTAGTTAGTTTTCTTACGATTTATTGTTTTTAGTATACTTTGTAAGGTTAATTTGTTTACTTATCATTATTAAATTTACTGCTACCTTTATAATTGAAAAATCATAAGCAAACAAATTATATTTTCTGTTAATCATTCAGACCTACAATATGGCTTAATGATAACGTATTGAACATTTTTAAGGATAAATATGTAGTATTAAAAAAGTTTTAAACAGCATGTGGTGTGCAGTGTTCAGTGATCAACTTCACCACGTCAGCAAGATATAGTAACTAGACAGGGTATTACGGACAGAGACATTGTACTTTTGTGGCGAGAGCAAAAATATACCACAGAGAGGGAGAAAGTGTAAGCGATAATTCAAGTTACGCTTTGACATCGTTACGCTAAATTGTTTTCCATCTGATGCGCCTCATTGAGTTTTATAACGATCAGGGAGAGCGATAAGATAAAAATTAATTTTCAATTGACAGCAGCAAGGATTCGTTCTGTAAATAATGGCAAGTCGAAGGCATTCTAATCCAGACATTTAATCAAGTGAAGTAAATGCTGCATTTTGTAAATAAGATTGACAGATTTGTTGAACACAGTGTAGATGTACATATTATTTTGTAAATTATTTCATATTCGTTAATTGTGATACAATAATTAAAATATGTTTTTAAAAATTTACAAAGGGTATTTTCTGATAAATACAGTCACAAACTAATTAAAAGTACTGAAGAATGTACTTATTATTGAGTACGTTCAGTACGCTAAAACAAACAATGACAAAATATTTTCCAGGTGTCTAGAAAGCGTCTTCCATCTAAACAGTTATTTTTTTAGTCCATAGGACTTTCCTTCTGCAGATAATGAAATTGGAAGAATTTGTTAAGACCAATACTTAACGAATGACTGAATGTGTCTCATCATAGAATCGGCGAAATATTTTTCTCTAAGAAAAATTAAACTTTTGTTAACCTGATAACAAGGCTGTTTTTAATGGTGAAAACCATAGTCGCTTACGAAGTTAGATACAGCTCGCCTTATAATTAGGCTTTTTATATAATAATGTCTATACGGAAATGTTTGCTGTTAACACAAAATATTAAATTGCCGTGCATAAAAATACTACATCAATTTCATTTTTTACGCGCATAGGTTTTGTGCGTATACGTGTCTGCCGAATATAAAACCTAATTTATTTCAAAACGAAAACCGAAGTAATGAAAAAACTTATTACAGTACCATAGAATTAACTTTATAGAAAACTGAGCGTTAAAGCGGCTTGAATACATAAAGTTTTAAGCTCTTTCATCGCCTACAGCGGCCTAAATAAATTGAGTATGAATAACAATGTTGAAAAGAAGAGATTAGCGCGGCCACGTAGGCGTTATTCCTAAAAGTGAATCCGTGTAACTTTACCAGCCGCGTTGTGAACAAAATTATTTATAAAACCCGCTAAAAATAAAATTTTCTGTTAAAAAAATATTACTCGAATTGTACTTTTAATAAACTAGTATTTAAGGCTACAGTGTTCATTTAAGTTTACGTAGGCCTCTAATTAAATTAAACTTTTGTATACGCCAATATTAATGGCTTTCTAACGGTGATGCGTGTGATACCGCAACGACTTGATCTGTTTATTTTGAAGTGAAACTCACCAAAATTTAAAAATAATGAAAGTACTCTTCATTAAAAGGAGGGTATGTAAAACATATAAATTAACGGCACTAAAGTAACGTTACGTCTATTAAAGCCATGTGTACGAAATAATAAAAATGGATGAAAACTTGTATGTTTTCTTTAACTAGTTTTCAAATAAATTTTTAACAATACGCAAAGTAAAAATAATTATGGGATTTGAAGTAGTATTAGAGAAATTCATAGGATGCAATGTACACAATTTTAAAAACAGTGACTAACAACATACAACATACAATATGAAGCCTTGTGACTTCCTTTTTATATTGGTAACGCGTTTCAAAGCATCATCACATCTGAAAATATCCCTCGTAGGAGGTCGTCATCAGTTACAAAAACCAATAGAATTTACACATTATACGCGTCAGCTCACCTGCTCACGTTTGGTCGACTATCAAAATTAAGGAATTAAAGAAATTAAGGAATATATTAAGACAGTTATTTACTTGAAGTCGCAAAAGTATATACTCAAATCTGAGGTTCACGTTTCCGCCGCTTGCTTAGCGTTAGTGTATAATATTATACACGTGATATTCGTTGACAAATCTATGCCACAATATCATTTGTATTACAGTGTGTAATATCGCTAACAGTTATTGAAGTCATTCAGCTGTCCTGAAAGACGCATTAGTAATAGATAATGTTGTTTAAACATTTAGTAAAATTACAACGAATGAAGCTTCGAGAATTCGCTTAAAGTCCTGTCTTATTACATGACTAATCTCTTTAATTACAAGTTGGATCATTTGTAAAAATGTCATATATAAATTTCGGGAGGAATTCACATACTGTAGCGACAGTGCTTATAAAATTCATAAACTCTACACATCAGATCTGTGTATGAGTTTTTGGCATATTCTTATGACCAGGTGTGATAAGATTTATGTATATTATAACAAATGTAAATCAATATGAAACGAGTAAGGTTCTTTTGTTAGGCTAAATTTTTAGGTTCTAATTATTTTTTAATTGAATACATTCATATCATTCATTAGTTATGATTTTAATATTAACCATCATCGAAGTATCCTCATGAATTAGCAGCTCAGCTTCGAGTCTTATGTGGAGTATGTACTTAACACGTAAAAGCCGAGTTTCAATTAAAGTAGCTTTATATGTCGGTCACCCTAATAAGGAGTACAATTGAAATGTAAAATTCAAGTCCTACTTTAGCATCTACGGTTGTAGAAATGATAAGGTAGTATTTACATATAAAAGACTCAAGCATAAAAATTTCGACCAGAATCTTGAAAACCGTGATTTTAATGTTTGTAATTGATTTCTTACAAGATACGACTAATTGCTTTTCTACTATAAAGATTTCTTAAAAAGCTCAAGGAAACAGAACGAAAACAGAATTTATCAAAACAGTCCGTATTGAAAGGATGTGACTATTATTATAGGACAAAAATCGTTATGTTGTGGTTTATCGGAGAGAATGAGATCAATCTTTAAATTTGTCTCATACATATTTTCTCTGGAATAAAAGAATTACTTAATAACTTTCAATAATAATATTTAAAAACTACTGTTTTACGGGATAAGTGCGAGTTACATATTATTTTTTTCAAGTCTGAATATTCAAAATAATATCTGAAAACTTTATCTGCACTGAGAACTGAATAAAAATAATAAACCCAATTGAGCAGTGCTCTTTTGAATGTAGCCTACTGGGGAAGTATACTGAACAAAGCAGCACCAAGAGTGAAGATGAATAAAATCAATGCGTTTCTCCCCGTTAGATGTTGAGGGTTGTAAAATGAGGGTGCTTCAGAATTGACATGTGTTCATTTACGGTAGAACTCGCGTGGAATCAAGGTTGCTTCAACCAGACAGTGAAACGATTAATCTCCCTAAATATTATAATGCCGAGGGATGGAAAGCAATTTCATTTCTCTTGATTCACTGGTTCTATTAATCGGTGCAATTTTATTTGAATGCGACGAATCGTGTTGCAGCATTTCCAATTATGGAGCACTGCGTCGCATGTCTGTCTCATGATAAACTACGAGAATCACACTCAATAAATCAACACACGCGCGCGTGCATACACACACACACGTACATACACACTACATATGCACGCACACGCACACATACGCATAAGCATACAGATATATGTATAGTTTGTTACCAAGCATCAATGAACTCTGAAATGATTTTTAATAACAATTTTTAATCTCCTTAATCTATTTCCCTTTAAATGATAACAAGCCAGTTATAATTACCAATATGCTTCAATAGTATCTTAAAAATGTATAACTCACGTTTTTAAGATAATTTTGCAGAGACAATTATTTTATAAACAATTTCCTGCTTTATGTCATTACCAGGAAAATAATATTTTTTTAGTGCAATCAAATCGAATGAATTTAGAAAAGTCAATAATGAACATAAAACATTTTTGTAAGCTTCCATAAAATCTATATAACAGTGGATTTTTGGTTTATTGTTTTTTAATATCAGGGCAGAATTTAGTAGCATTATCATATTACAGAGTGTGACAACGTGTAATTAATTAAGAAAATCGTATTAGAGGTCTGTTGTTACGACAACCGTTTTAATAAAACAAATGACCTAACAATCAGTATATTTGCACATTTTTAATTAACACTTCTTTGATGAGCCCAACAGTTCAACGTTGTCTGTATTGACAGACTACTGCCAATGAAATTAATTTTTTTTATCGTTATAGCATAACAATTTATTTTGTTACACATAGGTGTTACAGTTCATGTACTTACATAAAAAATATATATTTCTGAATGGTTTTCTTTAAAGAAATGCGGTCCATAGTTTTTGTGAAAATTGGTATTTTTCGATGTGAGAGTAAATCAATAAAGGTTAGTCATTTATATCTCGCTACACACAGTAATAACAAACATAATTCCTTAACAAATGTTATCTAATATCCTTCAGTAGGTATAAGAAGTAAATCTGAAGTAATGTCAATCTAGGTGGGTGATACTTGCACTGAGAGGATCATTTTCATTTCTCAGTTGCGTGATTTGTGAAGGAGAAATGAATATGGAGTGTATTGGAAGTACACGATATCATACTAAACTTGCAGGCACACGCACACACAAGCACATACGCGCGTGCTCACACACACACACACACACACACACACACACACACACACACACACACACACACACACACACACACACTTAATGGTAACACAGTAGCTGTAATAACTACTGCTTTTGAAAATACTTTTGGAACAGCGGCATTTTCTGGAGTTACGTGCTTTAAATATCATATTAAAGAAGAGTATTGAGAGGTCGTTACCTTTATCTTACGTTAACACCAAAGTAAAATATCGGTATGGAGAACCATACATGCCTTCCATATTCTAAGATTTATATTTAAAATCATTTTCGAAATGAAATATTACCATAGAAACTACTTCTTTCTACTTACTGCTTCAGCCTTAACCACAGTACTGTGGTCACTAACGTATACCACCTCACGTTATCGCACTCGATTTTCACTGATGATGGAAGTCGATGGCATTGCCGAAACGTCTGGTTTTGTAGAAAACATTGGACTACGGCCAAATATCCCGGGAAGGAATTTTAACAAAAACTACTTCTTTGTTGCCGATAACGTTGTACACATATATATAAAAAATATGCATAAAATTAATGGCTTGTATAAGTTAATGATTGATTTCCATTAAGTAGTGCTCAAGTTTCAAAAGTTTTAATATTATGATGTCCGTAATTAAAACATCAGAGCAGGTTTAGTGTGAATGAGGGTACACTGTGGACAAAAATTTTCAACATTTCCTATTGAGCGTTGCTTAGAGTAAAGTTGCGAATCTACAGTGTATGTTTCACAGAACAAACACGCGAAAAAGAAGGAGCGCTCCGAAGTCACTCATGGACCCTCAGCATCTTGCAGAGGGTTCATTCCCTAAAGACGAAAAGTCTGTCTATGGATCGTTCCTCTGTAAACACGTGCAGTTACACTGCCCAGCGATCCACAGGAAGCAAATTGATGTCCATTTTTTCGGCTTGCACGCGTTATGTTGGTGTGGGTTTCGGCACATTCCATTTAAAAAGCGTGCAAATGTAAGAAAATAAACATGAGTGAGGCCAGAAATAACGTGAATTGTGTGTGTGTGTGTGTGTGTGTGTGTGTGTGTGTGTGTCTTACCTGCCTTTCTGTTGCTGTAGGCATAATAATAATATGGAAACGTAAACATTACATAACTGAGATATGCTTACCTGCCACGAACGATATATTATTTTATACATAGAGGAGTTCAGTGACATACACACGTACAGAAGAATTATATATATATAAAGATATTAACTCATACATAATTTACATTAAAATGAAAAAATTATACAGTAATTTTATTCCCTGGCAACAAAATTATTTTATTTTTAACAATTACCATTGTTTGAAAAAGTTTAAATGAATTTTCAAGTACTTTACTGTTGTTAAAACGTAAAAGGTTGCTGGTAAACTACCCCTTTCCGTTAACCGATCTTTACCAAAATCGAAAGTCCTTGAGACCTCTACAATTCAGGGACGTATGCAAAAAATTATTTGATTCTGTTTTAATTTGCGGCTGTTATCGTTTGCCATATAAAATACGCTTGATAAAAAAAGGTTGCAGGTAAACTACCCCTTCCCCTTAACCGATCTTCACCAAAAACAATAGGTCTTGAGTACTCTACAAATCATGGCTGTATGCAAAACATTATTTGATTCTGTTTGAATTTGCGGCTGTTATCGTTTGCCATAGGAAATACCCTTGTTAAAACATAAAATGTTACAGGTAAACTACCCCTTCCACTTAACCGATCTTCACCAAAAACAATAGTATTGAGAACTCTACAAATCAGGGCTGTATGAGAAACATTATTTGATTCTGTTTGAATTTGCGGCTGTTATCGTTTGCCAAAAAAAAATTTCCCTTGATAAAAAAAACCTTTGCTGGTAAACTACCCCTTTCCCTCAACCGATCTTCACCAAAAACAATAGGTCGGGAGTACTCTACAAATCAGGGCTGTATGCAAAAAATTATTTGATTCTGTTTGAGTTTGCGGCTGCTATCGTTTGCCATAGGAAAAAAATCTACAGACAGACACACAGACACACAGACAGACACACACACAGACACTTTTCGAAAAACGACTTTTTTTCATGTTTTGAGTGTAGTACAATCAGAATCTGCAATAATCTCGAACACGATTTTTTTTGCCATCACCATACTTCCATTCCCTTAAGGAATATGGAAGTAAAAATACACTTTTTGTTCTGATTGCTGCTGTAAATCCTTCTATTATGTCGGTGATGAGTCTCCTACTTCTCCTTCTTCTTCTTCTTCTTCTTCTTCTTCTTCTTCTTCTTCTTCTTCTTCTTCTTCTTCTTCTTCTTCTTCTTCTTCTTCTCTTTGTTATTGTTGTTACTACTACTACTACTACTACTACTACTACTACTACTACTACTACTACTACTATTTTCTTCGTATGAGCCACTGTTGACTACGTTTGGTTCAACTGGTTCCTCCCTTCTTCTCCTCTCTCTTCCTCTTCTCCCTTATCTCCTTCAATTTCATCGATGTCTCTCCCTCCTTTCGTCAGTCCAGATGGCACCTGTCCTCGTCTTGGGGTTTTCCTGAAAACCTTGGGAATTTTTAAATTTATTTTTGTGTGGCTATTATTATTGTTATTATAAGTATTAATATTAAAAGAAGTCCTGAAAAGTAAGAAGAAAAATGGAGTATGAATGAGACCTTTTAAAAAGAAGATGAGTTAAAATCAAAGGATAAGATTTATAAAATAAAGAAGAATTTAGAGTGTGAGAAGATATAGGAAGAATACAGGGAAATAAACAGAATATTGGATGGCGAAACAGGAGAAGTGAGGCGGTTATAAACCCCGAGAAGATTATGCCAGCAGAATATGCCAGTGGAAGCAGATTTGGGAAGCATAGGTTCAGGAACAAATGACAAGAGGAAGCGAATAAAGACGATAATAGTAGAGAAAACCTAGGCTGGAAAACTTGGGGCTGAACCGCTTTTGAAATGGAAAAGCATTAATTGTAGTAATTTAGTGGTATCAGTAGCAGTAGTAGTAGTAGTAGTAGTAGTAGTAGTAGTAGTAGTAGTAGTAGTAGTAGCAGTAGTAGTAGTAGTAGTAGCAGTAGCAGTAGCAGTAGCAGTAGCAGTAGCAGTAGCAGTAGTAGTATTAGCGTTACTAATGCTCACGTAATATTAATTGCCAGATTAATAGACAATACGCACTTTATCCGAAACATAAAAAGAGACCTACAATTGCTGTAACGGCCAATGCCGCTCTTCACCGTACCGTGCTGCTCTCATTGCGGCGCTTACTGAGGTCGCACCATAAGAGAGACCGTTATTAAATAATATTGAAAATTCGTTCCAAATGATACCTTTGTTTCTACATAGTTGATAAATGTTGATTATTTCATACAGAAGAGAATTGTTGCAACGTAGCAAACAGGTTATTTACCTCCGAACACAAGTAACGAAGCATATTTTATAAAGCAAGACTTCCCCCCTTGATGCAAAGGAAACATTTCACCCCCTGTTTCTTATTTAGCGACATTTTTTTTACAAATAATGACCTCAGAAATTGACGTTGACAGAAGATTCTATTTCCACCAATGTCATGAACAGGAACAGAAAATAAATGTACCTACGTTTGTTGCAACGAGTTGTAAAGTTAGCTAGTTAAAAATAAATAGCAATCTGAAGTACTTGTAAAATTTTGAGTTTGCTGTATTACCATACATTCAATCTTTTTTATAAAAAACGGTCTCCCTTTCTTTACAAACAAAGTAATGTGAGTTGTAAAAGGAATCCCTGAACTGTGAATATTCACTGTATTTTAATGAAATAATCAATAAAACTTTATTTATCAGCCGTTAGGCAAAGACTATTAAATTTTCAGAGAACATGTTTCATAACGTTTTACAAAAATTCTCCTATTTAATAAAAAATATAATCCTTTATTTTTATTTAATTTTACCTCGGTGTGTGTGTGTGTGTGTGTTACCCTATCAACTTAATTCAGTAATACTCAATTAAGATAGTAGTCAAGATAATAGTACTTTCTATTGCTTGTTGTGGAGAAAATATGTAATCTATATATATATAAAACTCAAAGTCTGAGGATTTATGTGTACTGAATACAAATCGACACCGTTACATCGATTCCCACCACATTTTGCACAGGTACCTTTGACACAAGACGAAAAATACTGTCTAACTTGGAATTT
The DNA here is from genome assembly GCA_034769895.1 of Magicicada septendecula. NCBI lineage: Eukaryota > Metazoa > Arthropoda > Insecta > Hemiptera > Cicadidae > Magicicada > Magicicada septendecula. The sequence goes on along the minus strand of CM068369.1, from coordinate 184,269,406 downwards.
TATATGTTGCTCCGTTCGAACGATTTAGGCCCTTTTAATTATGCCTTTTCGTTGACGCATATAAAGATGTCAAATCACCATGGAGACCAGAATTAATTACCATAGTAACAAGTAAATAAACAATTGATATTTAGCTGCATCGTAACTGTATCTTTATCCGTTCCTGAAGTTTTTAATGTTTTTAATATTCTATTGTATCGATATATTTTGTAATTTTGTATACAGATACGTGTATATATTTTGTAATTGTCTTAAGCGATTACAAAATTTATGTTTATACGTATTTATGATGATGCAATGACTAAGTAATGAAATATATTAAATACTACGACTAAAGATGTCAACTACACCACGGAGACGAGAATTAATTACCATAGTAACGAGTAAATAAATAAAAGCTATTTAGCAGCATCGGAACTGTACATTTATCCATTCCTCCAGTACATTTTCGATGTTTTATATAATATGCGATTGTATCGATATATTACGATGTGGAACAGAAGAAGTGTACTAATTGTAAATTGTCCTATTACTTAATGTAAAGCGAAAATACGCGTTGTTTTCATTGTGCGGTTAGGTGACAACGGTTTTTGGTTTTTGGTTTACTGCTGAAATAAATAAAAGCCATGGTTGAGGAAAATACAACGTTTAATGTGCTATACAATGCTTCTAACCCAGTAACACTTAAAATAAAGAATTTAGCGTTTTTGATTTAACAGGTACTTTGTAAATATCTCCAAAGGCTTTATAAACGGGTACTTTTAAATTTCCAAAGGCTGTTGCACCAACGTAATAATTTAGTACAAGTTAAAATAGTACAAGTATTGAAAACACCTTTGGAGAGAATTTGACTAATGAGGACAAAATTGTTATACGAGCTGACAGAACTCCATATAGATATACAAAATAAAAATTATATTAAAATACTTATTAAAAGTCAAATATCTGCATGCGAAGCCGCGGGTAACAGCTAGTTGTAAATAAATCAGATAGCGTGTTGCTTTATGATAGCAAATGAATATTTATGTGAAAGAAAAATGTATTGTTTACACATCGCTGCATAAAGGAATCTCTACGGACAAGAATAATAAAAAATTACTTACGTACCAAATTTAGTCTCTAATTAAATATCTGTAAAAAGTAAATACCCTAGTAGTCACACGCACACATGTGTGCTCACACACACACACACACACACACACACACACACACACACACACACACACGAATTTCCTACCTGTCCGAAGCTCTATTTAATCAGGGAAAATTTATTTAACACGCTCAAATGTAATTGTTCAGTTACTTTAATATTTATATCTAAACTTAAATTCTTAAAGAAACGTAATAAGTAAATATTTTTTATTCTTATAACACACAAAATTCTTTATTAACAATATAATAACACTAGCACTAACAACAGGCACTATAAACGTATCTGATAAATAAGTATATAAGTACAAAGTATTACTGTGTATTTGGGTTCAAGAATGTGTAATTTGTAATGTCGTCAAAAGTTGCACTCATCATGCAGTAGCGCGAAACGTATAACGATGATAAGAATGAAATATGTGATAGTCTCAAAAATATAGGTATGCTGATGGCATAGTCATTGTAGCAAGATCTAAGAAAAGGATTATAGAAGTTTACGCAGTGAAAGATGATCTGATGCGATTGGGTTAAGTTCCAATGAAAGCAGAAAAGTAAGCACACTCACGTCAATATCCAAAGCCAAAAGATAATTGCAAGATCTGAAGATATGAAGAAATGAACTCTCCAAATATTTCAGAAATATTATAGATAACATTAGGAACGCGATTATAGATAGAATACAAGCAGGACGTAGGGGCAATTTTGTAAATATAAGAATGCAAAGAAGCAATATATTATCTAGAGCTTCAAAAAGTAAACGTTTATAGAACTCTGCGGCCACCTGCATGTGTCAACGTTGACAACGTCAAAAAAAGACAAGTGCCAGTTCCAGCCAGCCAAGAACGTTTGAAAAAAAAGTTTCAAAGATTGTAGACCAATTTGTAAATATAATAACTGTATGTGTCTCCTTAATGAAGAACTAAATGAGTTGATAAAGGGAGAAGGTAAAGAAAGATTTATAAAAGCTGAAAGTTACAATGCCTCGGTCATGTAACGTGAACACGTATGAGGTGGTCAAGTTTCGGTCATGGCATACCATTTCATTAAGAAGAGACGAAGACCGCGTTTGCAGTAGATGGAATGTGTACTGAAAGACTTTAAGACGAAGAAAGTGAGGGTATGAGTAGAGAAAATTGGAATGCGTCGAGGAGGATTATTAAGGAGACTAAGGCCTATAAAAGGTTGTAACGCCGAGTGGTAGGCAAGTGGGTAAGCCTAAAACTGATATGGTTAGAAATAATGTATGACATAGAAATATTATTATTGAAATTAAATGTTCTATAGTTTTTAAAATAAAATTTGTGAACGTACAATCTTACATTGTAAAGAATGCACTAAGCTACTAAGCTTAGTAGGCGTACTAAGCTATTTTTGCAATATTTGCAATTGGCTTAGGATATGAACAATAAATATAAATTAAAGTAAGTTACAATTGTCGCGTCATATGTGGTTTTATAGGAAACTAAACCTCTTAAAATATGTAGCATATTTCATTATAGGGAAATAATTATTTCAACTAAAATACGTTCTTAACAGGGGTAAAACTTATGCGTTATTTTAACTACTTGAAATTAATTGTATTACTCTAGAAACAATTTTAATGTGTTCTGTTAACCAATTGTTTGTGCTTCATTGTTGACATACTTTATTGCCAAAAAGTAACGCCATAATTGCATTCTGAATTTTGTAATAACGGTGAGCGTCTCCACGGCGAAGGAAACTGCACAAAGTATCATATACAGCAGAATTTATTTGATTATACGTAACGCGAAACCAGGAGGTAAGAGCTAGTTATTGGTATGCATGACAGCGATGAAGTAGATGGGAAAAGTTTCATTGAATAAGTTTTGGGGAATTATTTACAGTAGCCATCAGGTATATGGAGGACGTAAAGCACTTTCCGAGGCACGTGAGCTGAATTCCGACCGAGCAAAGTCTGTGTACGAACAGATGCTGCTACATTTAGTGGCATTTCTCAGCTGCGAAACAAGATGTCAAAAGTAAACGCTTGCTGCTCTAACCGACGGCACTGCTCTGAAATTTTAGAGACGTTCTAAAATACAGGGTTCCATAACTTAAATGAAGAACACACTTTTATCCTCTCAGTTCATATACTGTTTGATCTGGTCAGTTATGAAGTTCAGTGTTTTTAACAATGTATGCTTATTAATATTTGTTAATACGTGATTAAATGAAATATTAAAATAAGATTAAATAATATTAAAATAAATCCATTTAAAATTCCATATGTAAGTTTTGAATAATTTTCTAATGTAAGCCTAATTTCTTAAGTGTAAACTTAGCGACTGTTTCTAGCAGGTTTCATTCATTTTTTTTTTTACAATTAGAACAAGAAAATTGGGATAATTCTGACTCACTCTCAACGAGAGACAATTTTGAATATCACATACGCATACAGCGACCGACACACACACACACACACACACAGAAACTTTCCCGGCAACAACAATGTAAGTACAAATCTTAAGCACAATTTAAGTATATATCTGTTTCCTATCATTTTACAGAACACACAGCAGTCCTACTTTATTCGAAAGAATATACCCAAGTCGTGTAAAAAGTCTTCAGATTATACCTGAAAATATATTCATATAGTTAAAAACTTAGAACTGTAAGTTATGTAATGGTGAATTTATCATTATTATTATTATTAAATTTTTATAAAAACGTATTTAATACAGTGGTTCATGTAGTGTTTACCACGCCTGACGTGCACTATCGTATGCCGTTATTTTCTAACGGTCAGTAATGCTTCCGTCTTACAATAACGATTTTGTCGGTTCTGTCAAACTGACATTTTGTACTGTAGGTATGTAATATACTGATATTTTATCCTCTATCCCCAATATGTTTACCGTGGTATTGTTTGTTTGAGTATAATATATGTACTATATTGTTAAGTCCTTACATTGTAATTTAATATTTATTACCAATACTGAAAGTTATTTGTTGGTAGATTTTATTTAAATTGGGCGCCATATGGAAAATTATATTAATATTCCATAAAGTTATTGTTTGGTATCTCACTATGTAATTATTTGTCAAAGAAATACCTTACGATTTTGAAACCGATTGGTAACCTGATGTAAACCGGTTATTATGGTATTTGTTTATTAGTGAAATCAATATCTTCCTTGGTTAATTGAAATTCTTGACTTTAATTTAATTATTTTGGTTTAACTTTATGTTGATTCACTTATCTGGTTGGATAATTTAAATAGCACGTGGCGCACAAAAATTTAGGTACAGCCAACTTAATCCTTAAGGTGGGTTTAAAACGCTAAACTTCGTAAATTGAGAAAAAAATTATCGAATAGTAAAATAATAATTCGTACTAAATTGATTTCATTTCTAATTCTTTTATTCTTACTTTAACTGTAGTTCTTTCCTTCTAAATTTAAATAAATGACATTTGTTTTAATAATAATTTGACGAGGCTTACTATAATTTTCGCTCAGTGGCTGGCAACACCTTCCTTCACTCAAGCTTAATACTGATTATTTTAATTTAATCTCAGTCGTAAATTCTTTTGTCTACAATAATCTTTAACGAAAATGACTGTTATGAAGTACAAAGCTTCGCAATAATAATTTGATTATAGTATACACAATTAATGTCGTATACCTAATAATAACAAAACTTCGTAACTGCCGAACAGTGGCTGATTTGAGGTTATCCAAATCTGGATATATTATTCAGTTTCAAACATGAAACTGAAATAAATAATAGCTAAAAGGTTAACAATTACTATGGTGTTAGTGTTCTTGTGCAGTGATATATAGTTCATAAGTGTACATAAAGTTTGTTAGGTTATATTAATATGATTAGTTAACTTTCGTTTTCAAAATTTTTTAAGTATTCACACTATACTTTCCTTCAATTATACAGTCGTTCTTATTCACAGTTAACTTTATATTACACTATATCGCCCTTATGATTTTGTAACGAATTCACAACACTTTGGTTCCTTCTTGGTTATGTTATTGTTGTCACTACGCACATAACCTATCCGAAGTTCTATTCTATGTTTTCGCGGATAAAAGTGACGCGGAGAAGTTTTTCTTTACACTCCGGATTCCAACGAAAGATTCCTGGCGTGGCGTCTAATTTATTGCTTGTTCGCGTCAGTTTTTGGGTTGATGCAGATGCCCTATGGGTTCATACACACCAAATATAAAAATTCCGATTGGTTGATAGCTAATACATTGTCGACGATAGGTCTTTGGGTGGAGACACATTTGTTTTCTGAGATCATAATTAACAAAATTCTTAGAATTAACATAATTTTCTTATGCTAATTATAATTGTCAATGTATTATTACCATAGCATTGCTTGCCTTCTTCTGATTAATTCAAGACTTCACATGATATATTTCCTTAGAGTATTTATAAAATGAACAAGTTTAATGGTTGACCTATGCTAATACATTAGTTTTAAAAGTTATATTTTTTATTACATTTTTTGTGTTCTCCTTTGTATATATGTTCTTATGCTATTAACAAACCATTTAATAATATTAATCATAATTATCAACATTAACTTGCTATGAAACTCTTGGCTTATAGAATAGGCCTAAAATGTTTTGTGTACATAATACTATTCTTTTCTTCTTACAAAAAAATGATTTAATTATAATACAATGTAACATTTGATATTTCATTCTAATAGACCATATAAGCTTTTACTATACATGTTATTATTTAAAACATGCTTTGTACATTGGTAATGTCCCTATATATCTTCTACAGTACAGGTAGGGTTTTTTGGCCCAAGTATACATCTTGTTAATTATATTCTTATTAATAGATTATAAACATTTAAAATTACTCATGTGTTAATCTAATCACATATTATGCAGTTTCTTTACATATTGGACATAGGCTATTACAATTTGTATGCCTTACATTGTCTCTGTTCATCTACCAAGTAGATGTAGGTTTTTGTTTTACATTGAATTATTTTTTACTTACTATGTTATTAATTCGTTCATAAACAACAATAGTGGTTTCTTTAACATTATTGGGTAGTAGTCAGTTTATTTGTCACACTTTATACTACTTGTTTAGTTACATTACATTCTCTCTTATATTTCTATCATTCTTTAATATACAATAGTAGTCTTAGGTCTGAGACGAAGCTGGACTGTTAGGCTTGTTACATACCTGATTTTTCTTAACCCTAAATACATTTTTTGCTTGCTTACTAAGCATTACTTCTTTCAATATTATATTAAAATCTATTCACTCACTCTCCTAATCGATTGGGTAATTTATTATGTCAAAGATATAGTCTAGTCTAGTCATTTTAGATGTCTGCTTGTCAAGATATTTATTATGTTTGGTTACAAGACTACTTTATGTTTTCAATCTGTTCATGCATCTGTAACAATTATTCTTTATTTATTCATGGTTTATTGAATTAGTTAATATAATTCTTCTTTTATCTAATTAATTGTTTATTTGATCAAGTTCCCTAACTATTTTGATAATTCAGTTGAGTTTATTGGTTGGCATCATCTTGTGATGCTACTATATATATATATATATATATATATATATATATATATATATATAACATTTAATATTTATGAATAAATTTACCCCAAGATATACTTTTTTTTTCCTTATTAGGAACATGTTTCGAGAGTTCCTGTTCTCTCATCCTCAGCCTTCGCGATCTTGTGTCTGGTGAAGTATTTGTGTATTGGCTGGATGTTATTAAGGTTGCTTGTTGGTCTCTGCTATTTTAAAGTCGTATTATTGTGTGTGATTGTGGTATATGTATTTGTATTTTGTGTATTTTTGATGTTGAGTGCTTTGAGTATTGTGTCATGTTTTGTATTGATTTGTATTTGTTCAGGTATTAGTTTGTTTTGTGTTTTATGTTTGTATATTTGTAAATTTTCCCAAATGTTCATTATGGTGCCTTTGTGTGGTATATGTTTTATTAGTGTCATATTGGTTATGTCTGGGAATTCGTGTCCTGTGTTTATTGAATGTGTAGCTAAATTGGATTTATATATTTCTGGTTTATTGTATGCGTTTAGGTGTTCAAAGTAACGTTTTTTCAGCTGTTTCTTTGGTTGTCTTATGTAACATTTATTGCAATCTTGGCATTCAATTTTGTATATACCGTTAGTTGTAATATCTTTGTTGTGTGGGCTATTTAGTTTTTGTAAATTATTTTTATTAGTTTTGAATGCTATTTGTATATCTGTGTTTTTAAATAGTTTTGTTAGTTTTGTCATTTTATTATTTATGTACTTATGTGAATGTGGCCCATTTATTGTTGTTGTTATTATTTATGTGTTTTTCATTTTGATTAATTCTTAATTGTTCAGTTTTTATAAATAAATAAATATATATATATATATATATATATATTCAATCACTTTCTGCTACAGTCCGTTTCTTGATGTATATAATACATTTAATATTTATAATGAATTTACCTCAAGATATTTTTTCCTTATTAGGAATATATATATATATATATATATATATATATATATAAATTTCGGAAAACTGAAGATGGGAACAATACGCTTCTCGAAACATGTACGAAATAAGGGAATAAAACATCTTGAGGTAAATATTAAATATTATAAATATTAAATTATATGTGTGTGTGTGTGTGTGTGTGTGTGTGTGTGTGTGTGTGTGTGTGTGTGTGTGTGTGTGTGAGAGAACACTTTTTATTGTATCATTATTATCAATCTGATAACCTGCTACAGGAAAACTAAAATTCATATCATACATGGCTATAAGTCCTGGGAAGTCATAAAAGCTATCAGGAAAATCCAGGTTTTTACAAACGTATGTCTACAAAAAAAAAAATAGAATGACCTCTCGTCAGATCAGATCACCAACACAGAATAAATTCGACTGTTAAAAAAGAAACTCGGCGACGAAAATTGTGATGACAGTGTTATAAGTTGAGAAAAACGGTAGATGAAACTCGCGACAAGCCACTAAATAGAACATACAAGGTTCTTGTGGTACAGCACGACCGAATATCAAGTAGAGAAGATTATTCCTCGAGGAGACAAAGGTACTATAGAATAATGCGGAGAAATCAATCAAATCCCCAATAACTGGGTCAGATGGAGACAACTAAAGGACTCCCTTTGTTCCGCGATCAGCTTCTACTTTGGACTACTTCTATTAAGAAGCTATTATTTTTAATATTCATGGAGTCAAATCCGCAAGGATTTTGGATTTCCAATTCAACACTGAATACCAAGATAATGTATTTTCATGAAGCTAATCCCAAACAAGCAAACACTGTTGTAGATGGTACTCTTCTGGTCAGTAATTTTAAATACAGTATATGTGCTATCATGTGTTATTACATTACAAATAATTACGTAATGAAGAAGCTAAATAAGTTCAACTATATGTGTGGGACCATCAGTAGTACTCTTCAAACTAATCTAGTAAAGAAAAATGACTGAATTTCTACAAGTTGATGGCTCTCCTCATACTTTACAATTTTCCTTCACACGAGAATTGGCCAGTTGTGTTCACACTTCTCTTTCGATCTCAGGCTAGTTGTGTTCAAGCGGTAGAAATGAGATTTCTCAGGCACGTGACACGATATGGTCTTCAAGACTGCAAAAGAAATGTAGATGTACGGCAGGAACTGAATACTATTATTGTAGTCGATAGGATTGCTCAGTGTCGGTTAAAATAGTTGGAACATCTTTGCTGAATCGATTACCGCCGCATGCTCAAAACAACTATTGAATTATAATATGAAAGAGCCGATAAGTGTAGGACCTCTGAAAAAGCGTTGGAGTGACCAGCACGTATGTAGAAGAATTTCAGTTTCGTTACTAAGGAATAACGCAAATTCGGGTTCCATAGAGAAGGAGCTAGGTAGTGTTCTCAATAAACTAATTATACAATTTGTTTGTAGAAAATAATTTACCTAAGGAGATAAACTTATATTCGGAAACCATTTCCGACAATCTCGTTTTCAGAATTAAAACTTAGTAAGGAAATGTTTTGGAATAAGATTTGAAGTTGCCTTATTAAACAACACTTTGTCTTTATAAGGAAATTATTTTGCTTCTCAAAGAAAGTTGAAACGCAGAGGCAAATAGCGTTATCAAAGGCAATATATAATCGTATGTTTGAAATGTAGTACATGAATAAAATAAATAGTAATGAAATACATTATTTATTATTATGTAAACTCTACTTATTAATTATGTTCTGTGATTCCCTTTGCCTTTGTTTTATGCTAGCGACACACGCACAAGTGACGCATCTTCAGAAATTCTTTATACAAAAAGAGTGCATACAAAGAACGCAACAGTAATTTTAAAACACAATTTTTCGGAACATAGCGTTCTGTGGCATTGTTAAACACTTGTTGACGTGAATTATGGTGTTTCTTTTCTCTGCACTGTCTATGGTTTCTAAATATTTAGATCGGTAATTCCATTAATCATTAGTACCCATAAGATTTGGATCAATTTACGACCAATATTTTTATTTTTGAAGTTTTGTAATTTTCAAATTTTGTGGTGACATTAAATTGTCAACCTTAGTTACGTTTGAGCAAACACTGAATTCAATTCTTGTCACGACCAGAGTAATTATTCTTCTGTAATAGACAAAGTACCTACGTAGACTGTACTTTTAAACAATTTTTCTAACAAACGCTGTTGCAGATGTATAATAATTTATTTTGTCAGTTTGTCCAATTTGAGGATGTAAAATCTATCGCAATAATCACATAGTCAAAGGCCACAGATTTTCCTCCTAAAAATTTTCACTAGTAATTTTATACAAACCACTATGTTGTATTTGGTACTGACGAGCGCTTTCGACAGTACCAAATACAACATAGTGGTTTGTATAAAATTACTAGTAGAAATATTTGAGACCACTAACACTCCAAAATAATAATAAAATAAAAATTTTCAGTCGAATTATTTTTTTAATGTCGTGAATATAAGACGCCTTCCTTGTTTTTACAAACCTTCATAATGCTGTCTTTACAAAATCTAAAAATTGATGATCATAGCTTCCAAAGACAACGAATAGTACGAACTGAAGGCTTACGATATTATAATCACAGAAATAGAATCAAGAGTAAAATGCATGAAACCTGTAAATTATAGAAGTACAAGCTATTTGAAACTTTTTACGATTAAGTATAGGAAGAAAATTGATTTACGGTACGTCACAACGATAAAATAAATAAACTAACACTTGATTTATTTTACTAACAAACAGCATTAGACGTTGCCTGTCTCCCAAACTTCATACAATCAGTGTGAAATCAGGCCTCTCATCTTGTCCATACAGACGCTGGAAGCTAGAAGAAGGATTTGAAGGGTTGGAACACTAATAAAAATTGTTCATTTAGCTAACACAGCTGATATTGTTTTCTTTTATCATATTTTTAAGACAAGACAAAGTGTTACCTATAATAAGCAATAATAGTAATTAATTTTGTGTGTCTCCAAAGGGTTGTTACAAATTTGATGACTATAATCTTTATCTCTGCTCTTTTTGTTGAACCCCTTACCTGATATGGAATTCTTAATATAATCGCAAAAATTCGGAAAAACAAAAACTGACATAAAATTAATATATCACCCAACCTAAAAATTTGCGCTTGACAGACTAAGAAAATGAAAATACAGGCTCACTATAAAATCTCTTCTGTCTGTATTGTTACCCTTTACATAAATACAGTATATTTCAATTCAGGAAACAATAACTGTTCTCGAGTCTAATTTTAGTGAATTTATAATAAGTATCTATTAGGTCTTTATAAACCAGACGTAATAATTAATATGTTTTATTGTTCATCAAAATGTTTCATATTAGTTACTCTTGGAAGACTGAACTATACTTTATAGTTGCTAAAAACACAAAGCAAAATACAAAGCAAATTACAAAGCAAATTTTATTAACAATTTTAAAGGGACAATACGACAAATAGAAAACTTTAAAAAATGTATTAACCGTATATACGACAATGTACAATTAACTCTTAAAACTGTTTTAGAAAATTACAAAAATTTTATATTTCATAAACTATTGGTCTCGCACAAACTTCAATGCAAAGTACAAAGGATAACAGAGTCACAGTGCAGATAGCAGATTTTTACCATTCATTTTCAGTTATAAAAATTATATGCTATAGCCATCTCAGGCATTTATAATATACTCAAAAAACTAAAAGCAAGAGACTTTGGAAAGAAAAGGTTAAGATGAAATATGATTAGAATATGACTAATTCCGTTAATATTTCATTACAGAAAATTTTGAGTTAGTAAAATACAGTCGTTGAAAAATGTGAAGAAAAATCGAATGGAGAAAACTGTGGCAGAAAACAAGATGAAAAGCTGACCCGTCAGTTAAATTGAGCAAAGGTTCGTTAATACAGAAAAAAGTTTAGTATAAAACTTTCTTCATCTCTGATGACGGTACGGACTATGTACAGGGGATCTGACAAGTAGCGAGTCCCTCCAACGTCAACCCTGTGGAATTGCAATTTTCAAACTTTTAATGGACATTCGTCGTGAAGCTGTGTCCTATAAGCCTTTTAGGTAAAGTTGTTTGCTCGCAAACTATACAGTTTTCCTTTTCAGTTAATTTAACTTTACATTGAAAAATGAGAAACATTGCGATGGAAATGAATATTTATGATTACCGCATATATAACTTTCCAGTCAGTAACAGCGTGCATTCAGATATTGCTGGTAAAGCAGACATAATATTATGAATTCAAAGATTTCATGAAAAATACGATCGAGTTATTACAGTAAGATACTCTAGGAAAACTTTGCCTTTCTAATGAAGTCTGATAAAAATCTGTTAAAAGCTGTCTGCATTCATTAATATAAAACGAATTTAAAGTAGTTTATGTGATCCGTTTGGATGCTTCTGTGTCTGTCTCTCCACGTTCAATACTAATGTTAATGATTCTTAAGTAAATTTGATTTTTCTAATTACTGCTATTATCGATAACTTTTACTCGTTAATGACGTGCCTGTTTTGAAGACACATAAATGCGCTCGTCCACGCAGTAATTGATTATTACTGAAGCGAGCAAAGCATTAATGCGCGTGTACGAGCTATATACCGTCGTTGTTACTAGTGATGGGTCGTTCGTGATCGAGCCGGTTCTTCTGAGACTCCTTCAGATTTAATGAATAGCACTGTTCCAAGATCCGGTAGGAACCGGCTCCCAGTTTGTTTCAAGAAGCAATAAAGTGAGAGATTTGTCTGTACTGGCTGTGGCACACTCCTGGTTATCATAAGTGGTCATTTTCTTTTAACAAGGAATTTTTTCCATGTTAACTAAAACATGCAGAAGTTTTAAGTACTGTGGTAAGTTATCCTAAACTATCATGTAGTCCATAGTCCGTTTGAACAATCGGTAGTTATTAACATTGCATATTAATCAGTGATAAAATTATTTATTTAATATATAAACAATTATAAAATTACTTAAAATGTCTATTGATTAATTTATTAATGTATTATAATAATTTTAGGAAATACAAAATTGTATTAATGTAATAAAACTACTTTTTTTTCCAAACTTAATTTTAGTATTCATAAGAGAAGTTTGTTTCATAAACATGTAACATTTTCCTGAAAAAGTCCTCTTGGGAAAGAAATGTACGACACTCGAAATCCTAACATTTTTGTAAATGTAAGGTTGATATACCTAATATATCTTATCTGTGAACTGGAAACGTTTGTAATGAAATCTTCCTAAACAAATAATCTTCAGTGTTCCAATGTTGTGCAATGTAGAAAAAGACAAATTAAACGTCACACCTTTTAAAAGAATATTTTTGATATCCTGTTTCTTATTCATAAAGATTCCTGTGATTGATAAAATGTATAACTTAAACAAAGAAATTTATTTGTATGTAACAAATACTGTGTTATTTGTAAGGAATCACCGAGTTTCTGTATGCCTTGTACAATCCGACCACAGAGGATTCATTATTCCAACAGATGATGGCGTTATGCCAGCGTTAGACGATCTTGGTTCATCTTTTACTTTTTTGCTATGCGGGTTACGTTGATATTGAAGGAAGGAAGACGCTGGCGCTGCAGCAATACACGCTGCAAACAGCCCACACATCAATGCAACTATCATATGACCTGAAGACGCGAAAGTAGCTGACACAATCACCATTATCAGTGCGTAGCAGCAGCTTTGGGATAGACGGCAGAGTAAATTGCAAATTGGGCACAACAACTTGACGTCTTCTTACCTACTGCAAGGTCAAGAACTGCCTGCACTTGTGGCGGGGCACTTACAGTGCAACGTATATTTACAGACTGTAGTAGTCTTGGAGAACTCAGATAAACTCACAGAGTACAAAATAACTTGAAAGAAGAACTCGGAGATGAACACCTAGCGATAGACAGAAGTCGGTCCTTCCTAAAAGCAGCAAGATTATTGTATCGGCCCTGAAAATATTGTTTCCGTCTTTCTGTGTACTGTTTTTCACTTTGGTTGAGTAACTAGAATGCTGATGAGGACCAAACGTACAGTCAAGAAATACTCTTGACCGATGTCCTTTGGATAAAGACCTTAGATGCCGAGCCCTCGAAACATTAAAAAAAATTAATTAAAACATTATATATACATATTGTTACGACATCACAGAACAATCTACGTGTTTATCGAATGTTCCAGAGGGATCCGGAATGTAATGCGTGTGGTGTACGTGCTTCTCGACGAATTGCTAGACGGGTGCCAGAATTCACGCGGCCGCTCGCACTGTGTCAAGGCCGCAATCAATTACGTCGTAGTTTAGAGGTAATACGTATTATGTGGAATCGTCTAGATTTTCGGCGGGATATAAATACAATTACTCAGGGACGCTCAGTTCAGTTACTGTCGGGCGATTACAAGCGATATTACTGTGTGCGTTCAAGTGGAAATTAGTGAAGTGCTGTGTTTTATAATCGGGCGGTATTTTGTAATACAATTGTGTTTCAATATTAGTTGACATTTATTTGCGTGTGAACAATTTTTATTTGATTTGCTGTAAGAGACAGTGTTGTTAATTACGAACTGTTTAACTGTGAACATTAAAGCTGGTGATTAGTGACTTAAGTGGTGTCTGGTATTTTGTTTCCACTGTACCTACGACGATCAAGTAGACCGTCGTAACAGTGTGTCAGAACAGGGATAGAACGGTTAACAGTGGAAACAGTGGACACTCTGAACAAGACGAGTGTAATTCGTAATAAATCGGAAAATAATGGATGCCAGTCAGATGATGGAAAATTTCCACGCGCTGTTGTTGCAGACAGAGAAACAACGAGGACAGGATGCAGAGAAAGCGGAAGAGAGACAGAAAACGCTCCTGCTGGAAGCACAGGAAAGACGCAGACAGGGGACGGAAGAAGCAGAAAGACGACAGGATGAAAAACGCAGGCAGAAAAGAGAAGAGGCTGAGGGACGTCAGAAAGCACTAAAGCTAGAGACAGAGGAACGACGACGACAGGAGGCAGAGGAACGAAAGCATGAAACAGAAGACATCAAAGCATTAATACATGAGCAGAAACAGATGCAAGAACATAGTACCGCAGAATTGGGTCTCCTACGAGGTGAGCTTAATAAACAAGTTACTAAAATATCGGAGGTACAAGAATCAATGACACTAAAAATAGCTGAATTGGAAAAATCTGTCTCGAGTGTTGAAGAATCGATGTCTACAAAAATATCTGACGTAGAAGGATCCATGTCAAATAAAATATCTCAAGTAGAAAATTCAGTGGCAAGCATAAGAGAACAAATTAAAATTGAAGTTAAGCAGTGCCTGAAGATACAACCAAACCAACTTTGTGAACAGTCTGTATAAATGATAAAGACAGAAAAAGACACAGAAAATAAGTTAATAGAGAAAGTCACATTGCCTGCAGTAGGGACAGTTCATGTCAAAGCTCCAACCTTTGTCGGAAGCAGTCACTGGGCAACGTACCTCCGCCAATTTGAAGCTGCTGCATGCGCAAATAACTGGACAGAGAAAGACAAGGCAGTTACACTCTTTCTTTCATCAAAAGGACCCGCGGCAGAACTACTACACAAAGTGCCACCTGACAGCCAAAACACCTATTCCGAACTGATACAAGCTCTGGAATTACGGTATGGTGATAAACATTTGCGAGATATGTACTGCACCCAGTTGAGAGCAAGGCGACAGAATTCCGGGGAGAGCCTTCAAGAGTTTGAAGCAAGTATCGAAAGACTAAATATACTGGCTTATCCTGAAGCGCCAGAAGATTTTCGAACCAGTTTTGGGATGCAGACATTTACTGCCGGTGTCCGAGATAACGAACTACAGCAAGTTTTACGAATGGCAAGACACCAAAACAGTGCGGACGCCCTGGTACATACTTTGCAATTTGAGGCCGCCAAATCAGCTTCTGGTTGGACAAGTCATAAAGTGCGCGAGCTAAAAGATCGCGACGGCACAGACGATGAGGAAGACGAACAGGGAACAGAGACTTGACGATCGGCGCCATAGAATGAAGTAAGAAAGGATGGAAGACCTAAGTGTTATAGATGTAGGAAACCTGGACATCTACAACGGGATTGTCGGGTTAGAGTTCAGCAGCAGGGAAACGAGCAGTAGTCGGTAAAAAAGGGGGGGGTGACTAACTGGAGGAACGAAGCCCCTAGACAATACGCAATTTCTATACTTCAGTATAAGTGTATGGAAAAGTGGAGATACACCTACGCCTCAGTCGACTTGAGGTTTAATCATCAGGTACTTGTTGCAGACATTGTGGATGAAGCAATTCTTGGTGTGGATGTTATGAACGCATACGGATTCATAGTCGACATCATAAACAATATCTTGAGAATCGGAGGAGAAGAGGTAATGCTTTCCACAATGACTACATCAGAAAAATCGATGGATGTTATAAACCAAGTGGCCGTAACTGTTCCGCCAAACTCCTAAAAGATCATCATGGTTAGAACCGAGGTAGATACTAGGGGCAACCAGCGCTCTATGTTCGAACCGCAGGTAGTCAGCACACTGGGCATACTAATTGCCAGAAGTTTAGTAAAACCTGACGAAACCTGAAATGTACCTATTAAAGTGGCGAATATTGTGGTTCAAGCTGTCACATTACAAATTGACTCCTGTGGCCTGGGTAGCCGGAATGACGCAACGAAGATCCAGTGATTCGGATAATTCCAAATCACCAGAGGAACTGCAGGAATTATTGAACAGATCTTCAGCGACCTCTCAAGTGGTGAGGTAAAATAACTCAGACGGTTTATACATGAATTCAAAGATTCTTTTGCAGTTCGGGGACAATCACTGGGAAGAACCTCTCTTGTACAACATCGCATGAATACCGGGGACACAACGCCGATACGCCAACCTCCTCGAAGGCCTCCATTATCTAAGCAAGAGGAAATGTCTCGGTTAGTACAGGATATGTTGACAGAGAGAATAATCGAGCCTTCGTCATGTGCTTGGTCTTCTCCGGTAGTGCTGGTAGCGAAGAAGGATGGTGGATTGCGTTTCTGCGTAGACTACCGGAGGTCAAATGACGTCACATAGAAAGATTCCTATCCCTTACCTCGCGTTGACGATACACTCGACACGCTGTCTGGAGCACAGTGTTTTTCCACATTGGACCTAAAGAGTGGATATTGGCAAGTGGGACTTCATCAAGAAGACAAGGAAAAGACCGCTTTCTCGACCCCAAGTGGCTTATTCCAATTTAACGTCATGCCATTTGGACTCTGTAATGCACCGGCAACATTTGAAAGATTGATGGACCTGGTACTCCGAGTGCCGAGGTGTTCAACTTGCCTTGTTTACTTAGACGATGTCATAGTAATCGGGAAGACTTTCGAAGACCATTTGGAAAACCTTAAGGAAGTTCTAAATGGAATTCACGGTACACAACTGAAGCTGAGCCCGAAGAAGTGTTCTCTATTCCAAAAGGAAGGACAGAATCTGGGCCATCTGGTTTCGGCATCGGGTGTTAGCATGGATCCTAATAAAGTAGACACCGTAAGAGACTGGCCAGTTCCGAAGAGTAAACACGAAGCTCGGAGTTTCCTGGGGTTATGCTCATATTACCGACGTTTTGTGAAAGGCTTCGCTAGTGTTTCTAAACCACTACATAAGCTAACGGAAAATAAACGAAACTTCCAGTGGTCTAGGGAGTGTGGTCAAGCGTTTAGGATTTTGAAAATTGCATTATGCTCGCAGCCAACTCTCGCTTTCCCAGCTTCCGAAGGGAAGTACGTCGTAGACACAGACGCTAGCAATACTGGTCTAAGAGCAGTTTTGTCTCAAGTGCAAAAAGGCGAGGAACGAGTAATAGCGTATTACAGCAAGACGCTTTCTAAACCAGAGAGAAATTATTGCGTTACAAGGAAAGCGTTGCTGGCAATCGTCCGAGCTTTGGAGCACTTCCTAAATACCTCTGTGGAAGGGAGTTTTCACTACGCACCGATCATGCCGGGCTTGCATGGCTCTTGAGATTTAAAAACCCGGAAGGGCAGTTGTCAAGGTGGCTTGTACGTCTGCAAGAGTATAACTTCAATGTGGAACATCTGCGAAGGCGCCTGCATGGTAATGCGGATGGCTTATCACGAAGACCGTGACCGGAAGACTGCCGTCATTGCCACAGAAAGAAAGAACAAAACGCCAGCGAACATGTTCAAGCCATCACTGTAGACTTTCTGGCAG
Source organism: Magicicada septendecula (assembly GCA_034769895.1). Lineage (NCBI taxonomy): Eukaryota > Metazoa > Arthropoda > Insecta > Hemiptera > Cicadidae > Magicicada > Magicicada septendecula. Next base: position 184,251,518 of record CM068369.1, on the reverse strand, counting down.
ACGGCTGGACGACACAAAATTGTCGGCGACAAGAACAAATGCCTGATGAAGACATTGGATCGATCTTGACATCAAAATAGGAAGGTCGCCACCCAGATTAGCAAGATGTTTGCCATGGTTCGAAAATGCTGAAGGGTATCACACAAAGCACAATGGGAATCCCTTACCTTAGAAAACGGATTGCTAAAAAGGGCTTGTGAGAGTGCAAATGGACGAGACGTGGTCATGCAGTTGACAGTTCCCCGAAGTGAAGTGCAGTCAGTTATGAAGGAGATGCATGATGCGACGTCTGGAAGCCATCTTGGCGTTAACAAAACCCTTGTCAATATATGGATGCGATTCTATTGGCTTCATCTTCGCCACGACCTAGAGGGTTCGGGCATGTGAAATATGTGCTGCAAGCAAGGGCCCACAAACCAGAAGCAGGGGAAAAATGAGACAGTATAACGTTGGATTGCCTTTCGAGAGAATTGCCATAGACATTGCTGGACCATTCCCAGTTACTGACGATGGAAACCGGTACATCATGGTTGTAGGGGACTATTTTACTAAGTGGGTGGAAGCCTACGCAATTCCAAATCAGGAGGTTACCACTGTGGCAATGGAGTTAGCTTACAACTTCTGTTGCAGTTATGGAGCCCCTATGGAATTCGATACGGATCAAGGGAAAAATTTCGAATCAGGAGTGTTTAAAGAATTATGCCGTCTACTCGGAATTCAAAAGACCAGGACAACACCTCTGCATCCTCAGTCGGACTGGATGGTTGAGAGATTCAATAGGACACTTCAGCAGCATCTTTCCAAGGTTGTTGACGAGAACCAAACAGACTGGGCCCAACCTATACCACTATTCCTCATGGCGTATAGATCATCAGTACACGACACAACCGGCATGACTCCAGCAAATTTGGTGTTTGGGCGGGAGATTCGTCTTCCTGGGGAGTTAATGTTCGGATCACCTGAGACTCAGTCCCAAGAGCCACAGAACTATTCCTCGCAATTATTTACCAACTGTGAGAAATGAATCGCTTGATAAGAGGACGCCTGAAGATTGCCAGTGATAAAATGAAAACTCGGTATGACATTCGCAGCAATAGTGTGGGTTTCCAAGAAGGAGATCAGGTCTGGCTGTTCAACCCAAAGCCCCGCCGTGGTCGCTCACCTAAGTTGCAAACTAACTGGAAGGACCCTATACTATGAAAAAAAGAATCAACAGGATCAACAGGAAGGACAACGAAAGTTCAAGGTCGTCCACCTAGATCGCCTAGCTAAGTATTACTTCAGAGAGGGTTTGCAAGTTCGGGACGAACTGGCTTAAGAGGGGGCAGTGTTACGACATCACAGAACAATCTACGTGTTTATCGAATGTTCCAGAGGGATCCGGAATGTAATGCGTGTGGTGTACGTGCTTCTCGACCAATTGCTAGACGGTACCAGAATTCACGCGGCCGCTCGCACTGTGTCAAGGCCGCAATCAATTACGTCGTAGTTTAGAGGTAATACGTATTATGTGGAATCGTCTAGATTTTCGGCGGGATATAAATACAATTACTCAGGGACGCTCAGTTCAGTTATTGTCGGGCGATTACAAGCGATATTACTGTGTGCGTTCAAGTGGATATTAGTGAAGTGCTGTGTTTTATAATCGGGCGGTATATTGTAATACAATTGTCTTTTAATATTAGTTGACATTTATTTGCGTGTGAACAATTTTTATTTGATTTGTTGTAAGAGACAGTGTTGTTAATTACGAACTGTTTAACTGTGAAAATTAAAGCTGGTGATTAGTGACTTCATTGGTGTCTGGTATTTTGTTCCCACTGTACCTACGACGATCAAGTAGACCATCGTAACATATATATAAATTATGTGCATATCTTGGTAGCCCTAATTAAGGATTCGGTATACTTTTTGAAGTACAATTTGATGGCTGATCACGACCCATTGGCAAACATGGTTACTTTGTCATAACTAATAAATTATTAAAGAGCCATTTAGCTTAGAAAATAAAATTTCTAGTTATGTAAAATCTTGAAATAAAAGGAGAAAATATCGTTACTCGTTTTTATTACTGCATGTGTCTAATTTTAACTGCATGTGTTATTTAATAATGTATGTGTGTACTTGTGTATGACTTGACAGGCAAGCTTTAGAAGTACTATAGATAACACTAACTTCTCGAGAGTTTTGTCTTCATGTTTAAATTACGGAATTCACGGTGAACGCTCACTTCCAATCCGTTATACCAAATAGTTTCGTGTATAATTAATTATACATAACGACGTATATCTACACAAATAGAGAGCGCAAGGTAGAGGTCATTGTACTTGTGGAATTAATTGTATAACTAAGTTTATAACAAGTAATACCTCAGCTAATAAAGTCCCTCAGTTAGTTGACGCGGTACATGATAATATTAATTAACTGGTAACTAAATTGGCCAACTGTATTCAGTCTGCTGCATTCAGTGTCTGTGCAGCACAGCACGGCGTCCTTCTCATTCTATTACAGTTGCCCTTATGATTATTGTTCATTTGGTCTGTCTACGAGTAACATTTTTACTTGGACATTAGGATTACTGGAGAGGTAATTTACTTTTTAGAGACACCGCAAAGCGTATTTCATTTACTACATGACTCTCATCTTATAGTAACATTAGTTTACTTTCCAGCAATCATATTAAGATCTTACGATAATGTGACATTTTGCCAGTTAATACGTACTTTGTTGCCTTGCTTTCACAGTTTGTGATTTATTTCCTGATGTCAAAATTACAAACGGATGCGAGTATGTGTAACTATAATGTGTTTTGTGTCCCCACTGGGGACAATTAAACATGGAGTCCTAACAATTTAAAAAACAAGATAGTCTTTTACAACAAATCGAATAAAAATTGTTCACACTCAATAAAAATGTCAACTGGTATAAAACACAACTGAATTACAATTGTCCCGCACGATTATAAAACCCATAACACTTCGCCGCAATATATCGACCGGAATTTTTAAATCGCCACTTAAACGCATTGTGTAATCGCCCGACAATAACTGAAAACTAAGCAGCAGGTATAGGCTATTTATAGTCTGCAGGGTTCCATAATATGCGTCCTTAACAAGCCATCGACAATTCTAGAGGACACTTCAGCGCGACCTTCGCAGAAACACGCACCGTTGGGCTAATTGAGAGCCTTCTAGAACGACACCATGGAGCGCACGAGACGTTCCGCATTACGTAATACTGCCTAGCATGTCAAGCGTCACGTACACGTTACAGCTGCTGGAATAGAGTACAACAACGTTATTCAATGTACCAGAACGTTCCGTAATGGCGTAACACTTTTCTGCATTACGTAACAGTATGTTTCTCATGCTAATACAGAGTATGCGAACAACATAGTTAATAACTACTCTAATTAGTCAACATAACAGGGACATTACAATTACTCTTTATATGCTTTGCTGCTGGAGTTTGTGCTTGGCACTCGACAGAATAAATGTGAAGTGCTTACCTGCAATAACAAAATCATGAACATAACACAATTATATCTATATATAAATGTTTTAGCAGGCTTTTGGGTATATCCGTGTGTAAAATTTTCATGGTGCCGACGTTTCGTTCCGTATTCCGGAACATTTTCAAGGCGTACCGATCTTGATTTACCTACAGAACGCGTTATGCACCTTACTTCCCTTGGGGTTGTTGCGCTAGGCGGTGTGTTGCCGACTATTGTTGTGTGTTATTCTGAGAACTGTCAGTTTGGCATTTCAAAGCTGTCGCTAATTAGTATATTCATTTCTGTCGTTGACCGCTGCTTGCCGTTTTGTTACTATTTCAGTTCCCTCTCTATATTGCCTGGTTTTCTTATTTCTTATTTTTGTAAAAATTTTGCTGTTTCAAAATGGAATGTATGTCCTGCGTCTTTGGTGAGTTTTGTCAGGGATATTCCTTCCAGAGCGGCCGAAATAAAATCGGTCATAGTTTTTGAATTGTATTTGGTATACGTATACTGTGTCCCTACATGTATGCGGGGTTCTTAGGATTTTGCAGAAAGGCGTTGATTTTGCGTGAGGATTGAACGTTGTTCTGATGTGATGTTTTTAATTTTCTCCTTATTATATTTCTTGCTGATGTACCCCTGTGTTACTATCTCCGGTGCGTCTTGCTTATTTTCTTTTGTTTGACAGATCTGTTTAAATCAATTGAGGTGTATCTATATTTATATGAATTGTTTATATATATATATATATATATATATATATATATATATATATACTGACAGACAATAGACGCGATCCCAAACCATTTAAAATTACGTATATTCTAATTAAATTTCCACAATCCTGTGTAAAACTTTATTGGACAAAGCACTTTTATCTTTTTAAATTTCCATTAAATAAATTAACATTGCATTTAAGTAAACAAAAAATGTGCATTTTATTTAAGAATTGAAGATTCAGCTACGTTTATCTTTGCATGTTTTGAATTGTTTAACACATTGTGGAAAAAACGTCTCTTTTGAGACATAAAAAAGTGGAGTTTTATTAATACGGACTAGCCTAAAATTTTTGTATTTCAAACATAGGTACCATCATGTTTATTGTAGGCCTAAATTCGTTGAGCTAACTGCAGACTGCTTTTTGTGCGATAATGAATCGTTACATTTCTCACAGACAATCATTTATTTTTGTCGACAAAAGAATGTGGGGATGAAATATACCCCATAAATGTGAGTTATGGAGCACCACCTACTTCATTCGCAGATAAAATATGTTCATTTTTACGCCCTCAGTTGCCACAGTTTTATAACATGCAACAAAATTCTTTCCACATACCTGTTTATAGTACACGCTATTTCTATAGGACAGTGGAAATTATTAGCTATAAGTAACATCCATAATGAGTACGTTGTGCTATTAAAAAAATTCATTATTTATCAAGAGTTTTAGGAGGTATTTTCTGATTAGTGGTATTTTAAAAAGCTGTTGTATAAATAAATAAAGTGACTTAATTTACCTTAATCATTTAATTACTACAAAACTATTGTATCATTTATGGTTTGTGTTTTTATTATTTCACTCAATTCGAATTTATTGCCATCTTTACAATTCATGAAAGTAGATGATATTTACAAAATTTATCTGCCTATTTTTATAATTTAATTAAAATAACTTTCTATAATTGACATTAAAAGACGCCAATAATGTGTATTTTACAAATTTAACTTCAAATAAAAATTTAACAGGATTGAAGATTTTCGAGATATATGAATAGAATATGATCGGTTTCAGGTCACTATTTTCAGCGACTTCCAACAAGCATTTTATAACTTTTCACCTCTTTTTCAGGTCGGCACAAACAGCATACTGTAAACAGTGAGTGCAACAATGAATGTGAGTTTTTTCCCGATAGAAAATTAACTGAATAACTCAAAGCGCTTAATAAAAGTTACTGAAAATAATCGAATGCATCAAGTTGTACAAGTCTCTTTGTAAACTGAATATAAGTTAACTAACTAAAAATATATTACTTTAAGATATAAACTAAAACGTTATATTGTTACATTATACTTTATGTTAAATATAGTAAGTCACAAAATTTTAAATATACATTTAGAAAGCCGAACAATACTACTTATGAAAAACTTAGTGAAGCTGAAGTTGTAAATCATGTATTTTAACTCTCTATTATACTATTCCCATGGAATGAATTGTCAGTACAGTAATCACGCGTTATCAGTGCATTTTTACGCAGTTCGCATATTCACGTTTACCAATTCCGCAATTCTTTTCTGTTTATTTCTTAATGACACCTGTGTCCAATGAACATATGAACAACAGAATTAGTATAAAAAAATAGATAACATAGATATTCGTAATAGTAACAGAAAACATACTGAAATAACGTTAGTGCAGTACTATATTTTTAATAATAATAACGTAATTTGCATTAAGATTTTTTTTGCTGAATGCTTCAATACTGAGGGCAATTTGAAGTGTAATCGAGGTTAGAGGAATTGCAAAAAACAGAACAGTGAAATGCAACGAACGTTAGGTAATACGAAACAACATAGGCCTACAATAACTAGTTTCTTCAAAAAGCAAATTTAATTTAGTAAGCCAATAAAAAATTGAACAAATCTAAACAATAAATTATATTACTCCATTTATTGTGTAGTTATAGTCTTGCAAATTTAACTTAATATTATCCTACCCTTCTACATGTATCTAGCAAAGATAGGCATATATGTAAGCATATTGTATATCGTACAGATAGGAAATAATATATAGATCTTTTTACAACATTATCCTATATGCAAAACTTCCATAAGACTACAATATAATGATTCGTTTTATAGGCAGTATTCGTTTTCCTGGTAACTACTTTTCTAATTGCAGTCTTTTTTTCCGCTGTTTCGTTATCGTGATACCTTCTGAGACCATAATCCCTGCAGAAAACAAGGGTATGTAACGTTACTGAGGAACGTTATAAATTAATGCAATATGTGTAATATATAGATAAAAACTTCAATTATTAATCATAGTTATAGAGGTATGATAAGATATGCAATTGTAATACACATAAATGTAAGTAATACATAGAGTAAAGAATGAACAGGGCGAGGCTTGTGTGCCGACAGTCTGTCGCCAGCGAAATAAAAATACAATAGACGGTTGTACCTAGTATGTCATAAACGCATTAATTGTTTTGTGTATGAAAACAGCAAAAAAATCGACATGTACCGTTAGAAAAGGCCGGTCGATGTCCTTCAGGAGACAAAAGATGACAGCCCAATATTTACTACGATTTTAGAAAGTAGCGTCGTTTTTAACAGCTAAGCGACCACGCGGTAAAATTAACGTGCCCGCACTGTTTAACCAATAAGAAAAAGCGTCAGTTCTGCGCGCGTGAAAATAACGAGACAGGAATGGAGAATTTTAAATTCACCGGGGAATATTTCAAATTCTGGCCAATGAAAGTGTCTTCAACCAGAAATGTGGTGATAGAATCAATAGCAAAACTATAAAAAGAGAGACGAAAGCGAAGACGGGGAGTTCTTTTAAGTAAATTTCCAAGACGAGCACGCGAAACCTGCGTAGCTCTATACAAACTTTTAGTAATCTAGCGGAACGTCATAATAGTTTGTTATTTAAACGTATAAATTAAGTCACTAATTCAAATCGCGAAGGAACACGTTAAAGTATCAAGAAGAGTATTTATTTAGTGCGTGTAAAGTACGTGAAGGAAGAATATGTCATAAGTGCGCGTAAAGTACGTGTTCGGAAGATATTTCAGATGTGCGTGAGAAGTTGAGTTGAAAAGTATATTTATTTATGTGCGTGACGTAAGTACAACGCGAGCGTGTATTCAAGTTTAAGAAGTGCTAATCAAGTATGTGTAGTGAAAGTGAAGTGTAATAAGCGACGTAGAGCAGCTAATCAAAGTCTGGAATCCTGCAAACAAGTAACATCTAAAAATCTTAATAATTCACAATTCTAATATATAAACAGAAAAAAAATTAATATCTATCATAGTATAACTCATCTCATTTTCAAAAAACCCACGCGAGTTCAGATACTAACAATGCAATTTATGTAATATGACATACTAGAAAGGTATTATTAGTAATCACTGTATAATTAAGGGAATGAATTGAATATCGTAGTAATAGCAATTTGATATGAGTCATATATAGATGTCAGATGAATAGAATATAATACTGCAGCTTGTTAACTGAAGAATACAAAATGATAGTAACAGTAAAGAATCATGATACGTTGAAGCTAGTAGTAAAAGTATATTAAACGTATCCATAACGTTCTATTAAATATCATAATGTTATGATAAAATGTCAAATGCCTTAGTTGTAAGAAAATGGAATAATATAGTATATTGGTATCTGAACTGAACGAGTTTTTCTTTCTTAATAAACCCTGGGATACTCATACTCTGGTGCCCAACCGAATTAATGAATTACATAATAATGAGTAAATGTATTTAGTAACAGATATTAAAAATCTAAATCATAAATAAAATAAATCATTATAATCGACATCAAAAATAAGAGCCCTTAAGAGATTATTATATTTGTCGCCAACAACGTGGTGTAGTTGTTCAAAATAAGTTATATTTGGCGCATCCAAACGTGGAGCTTTTAAAAGTAAGTAATAGGTACGGTAGTATCCCTGCGGATATTGCACATGGTATGTATAATATAAACTATATAACATTTAAGATTACAATATCATAAATACAATATTGTTTCACAGACACATTTGTTCTTAACAGATAATTTTGTTCTTATGCAATGAATGTAGACATATCTCCTTAAATGTGTGCTCTAGTTCTCTGACAATATAGAATTCGTAGATAATTATTTCTATTATAAATCTCTAAGTATTTGTTAAAACACAGATAGATGTTATCTATAAGTAAATAAACGTTGAACACTGTATAGTCAAATTCAGGTCAGTTTCAGGGCACACGACAAACTGCAGTTAGAATCAGTGTTTACAATTGTTTGTTGTCCTCAATTCTATACGGCGACCTACTTACCCCGATTGTAATCCTGCTTTGTAGGAGTCTTCTCTAAACGTTAACTAAACGTATACAATCGTTTTCACAGAACTGTTATTTTAATCTTTGATATATATTGTGCTCCGTTTTAATTACAAACACATACGGAAATAGCAGCTGTGAGTGTCATGTGGAAATAAATACCTGTAATAAAGCAAAATATCATGTTACAAAGATTCGTTCTTTGTAATATGTCGTAAATTATGTTTTTTAAATAATTATACAGTAATATGTTAGATGAGTAGATATTTTATAACTTTTAATTAGAATTAAGTTATAATTAAAAAAAGTTATATGTAAAATACAACTAAGCTAAAAACGTGTTAAACAGCTATACAATTTAAAGGTTAGGGTACATCGTAAATTAATAACTTTTTAAAAATAAATACGAAGATTCTGTTAAGCAGATAAATTTTGTTACAAGTTATAATATAAAAATGTATATGTAAAGTATAACTAAGCTAATAATTTAATATACAACTATATCATTTTAAAAACACTTTTATTATCGATATTCATAATCGTAACATTCAACCCACTCTAATCAAATCTTCTATCCGTACATCACTAAGAGTGTTGCGTAGACATTCCGGTGGCAAGACAGCCTTTAAACAGCGTTTTCTCTTAAGTCTCTGAGAAACTACACATAACATTCCATGCATGAAGACGGATGTCGACGCTGACGTATTCAATGTTGTGCACACTCATAACAAAAGCTGGTCTAAAGGGGAATTGATAAAATTTGCATTCTACACGGCGATCGATCTTTGTTTGAAGTTAGCGTGATTCTTGGAATGTAAACTTCTCGGCCAGAATATTCTCCAGTAACAATTTTTGAATTGATGATGTTGGAAAGTTTGTTTTCAATCAATCTTATCCTGTTGCAAAGTCTTTCTGATACATCTAATGTTTGCAGCAGCATAATGATCGTGTTTTTTTATTTTAATTCATGTGGTGGCAAATCGGGAATATCGACAGAGTTTAGAATTTCTGAAGTAACCTGAAGTGCTCTTTCTGGCTGATCTGTAATTAAATAGTAGCTGCACTAAACCTTACAATGTCCATGTAGTTTCTCGATGATGCATTAAATTTGTTCACGTGTTTAATTTATGGGGCTAGTATAGCTGTCTTTTATCACTTTGTAGTTGCTATTAGCAACACAATTTCTAAACATTTTGTCAATAAGATTGCCACTGGAAAGGACTTCCTTTGGTAAACCATAGTGTTTATAGGTAGTTGTCCATTGCCAAGCTTCAACAGAAAATTACGAATTACATTCAAACAAACTCACAAGCATAAAATACACTCTCAAATTATAATATATTCATACATATTTTTATACACATACATACTTTGTGTATTTTCATACATAATACACAACATGCATATATATACGGAAGCACACACCCAGGCACATACATACATAGACGCACACTCATCCACAATACATGCATAAGCACATGAACGAACACACGCGCGCGCGTTAATAGTATAGAATTTTGATGGTCTTGTGCCAATGGGGTCAGGATAAATTTGTCTAATAAGAAGAGTGCAGTAAGATTTTAACTAATTTTAAGGATAGATTCTTCAAACTGAAGACGTTAATTGAAACTACGAAAAACGAGACGATTTTTCCTTATGAAACAATTTGTTCTTAAGACATAATTCTGTTCTTATTGTCTTTATGAATGTAGACATAAGTCTCCTTAAATACATACTTTAGTTCTCTGATAATATAAAAGTCTTAGATACTTATTTCCATTGTACATTCCTAAGTATTTAATAAAAGGCCGATAGATATTATCTATCAGTTAGTAAACGTCGAACACTGTATAGTCAAATTCAGGTCAGTTTCAGAGCACACGACAAACTGCAGTTAAGAGTCAGCGTTTACAATTGTTTGTTGTCCTCAATTCTACACAGTGACCTATTTACGCTGATTTTAAACCTGGTTTGTAAAAGCTTTGTTTAAACTTTAACTAAATCTATACAAACGTTTTTACACCATTGTTATTTTAATCTTTGATGTATATGGTGATTAGTTTTAACTAGAAACACATTAAGTAAATAGCAGCAGTAAGCGACATGTGAAAATAAACATCTGTAATAAAGGAAATATGAATGTATCTGTGCCAATTGCGTGTACACGACAGGAGTAGAATAAAAATTTCTATAAATAATACGCATTAAGTTATACAAAAATGACACTAATCAAAATAATAAACAATATAATTTCTTGGTAACTAAAAACAGTATAAATTTCAACACGCAGGTGACTGTGGAAGGTGCATTTGTTTCAAATGGACAGAAAAAAAATTTCTCTGACAAGAAGAATGTAATAAAAATTCACTTACTGTTGAGGGTAAATTCTTAACGTTGATGACGTTAACTGAAACAACGTGTATCGAGACAACATTTTCTTAAGAAACAAGAACACAGGTCGCAGATAATAGCATTATATACTAAAAGAAATGATTTTTTAAATCAAATACACAATTTTTGAAACTAAAATAGCTAACGTATTGTGAGTGAGTTAAGCTAGATTATTATAATTATTGTAAATGAGATTTTATATAGGCCTACCTACATGTTTATTTACTAATCCAGACAACACATTCTTCACAAGGAGTCGGACTGGTCACACACGGAAACAGAAGCGGAATCACTTTCCACACCACATTAGGAGGGATGGAGGGCTAAGAGATTTTGCGGCGTTCCTTAGTGAGCAGTTTTCTGGTGACATGTCAGGCAGTCCGTCACGAAGCGTTGTACATTAAAGAACCGTTTAGGGTCCATGTCTTTATCATTTAATATCTGCAGCCCTTCATTACTACACAAAAGCAGAATCTCTTTTACTATTAAAAGGCACTTCGGTTAATCTTTTCCTTATCAATTTTGTGTTCTTAATCATAATTTTTGAAAGGGTTCTGTTAGGTCCTCTTTAGTAATCCTTTTAGCACGGTGGTCGAGGACTTCTCTTGTGTCCCTTGTTGCAGGTTCTAAAATCCTGTCACTTAATATTAGTTGGGTCGTCGACGACATTGCAGCAAAATCACTGCAACTTTTGACAGTTCATGTAGATACACACGCAATTCATAATACCAACACGACACAAACATGACGTTGTAAAGCAAGGACTCGCTGCAGTGAAAATTAAAAAATATAATTAAATACATTCTCATAGCTTTGCTAAAATAATTTTGTGCTAGCTTTAAAAATAACAATTTTTTATCAACGAAAAACAAAAACCCGTTTACAAATTAATCTAGCGATACACCTACGATTTATTCATTTGAAGATTGCTTCTTTAAGTTTCCATAAAGAGTATTAATAATCAAAGCTAAATAGTGTAAGCAAAATTTATGTAGCGCATGAAGTGCTGACTGAAGTAAAATTACAGTTTTGGACACTGCATAAAACGCTGTATGAAACATTTTTCTATACCCTGTAGGCTTCACTCGGTATTCGAGCTGCAGAAACGTAAACAGTGTATGAGTGTAGACTGCAGTAACACTAGTACAGTAAATATTGATAATTTATATTATGTATTACTTATTGACTATAACCTGCAAACTAGTAAATTAGAAGAAGTTGTTAACATGTATGCACAGGCCCAGTAAATGGAAAAAGTTTCATTGAATAAATTTAGGGAATTATTTTTAGTAGCCACCGAAGGGGAAAGGCAAGTATTTCTAAAGCATGTGAGATGAATTCGAAAATAGTAAAGGGATACAGGAAGTGTTAGGTCCGGCTGCAAACTGAGGTACACAACGTGTGAGAAACGCATGCTAGCTTACGCTTACAACATGTGTAGTAAAGAATATAATATTTACTTAACATTTACTTGATATTACTTACAACATGTAGAAATATTTACAGTATATACATGAAAGTATAATTTCAATAAATGTGCTTTTATTTATAATTGCAATTTACTGAATTATGACGTGGAGTTCAATATAAAACTTTTTATTCATACTATTATAGCACGTAGGGCATAAATCTTCACTGATTAGAATCTGGAGTTTAACATCACACCTCATCTAATTACAACATATAGTACCTAAAATCTATATTATTTGTCTTCTTAAATTATATTTAGCTTCCCAAATTTTTTGTTTCGTAGGCGCTGAAACAGTACTAAATTGGTTGAAGAAGAAAAGAAAAAATTTGCTCTTAACTAAACGTATCCAAATTAAAATAACAACTATCGACAGACTATGTAAGTGTCCGTAGGGAAAACGAATCAAACGTTTCAAAGTTGTTGATGAATTTAAATTTAGGATTTAGTGACAGTCATAGTTACTGTGGATCAACATGAAAGGAATATATACGGCGATAAATGTGGTTATGAAGAAACAAATAAAATTTGGAAGAATAAGTGTGTTCCACAAAGTGAGCAAACGGTTTAAACGTTATAGAGATAACGTATGCTCAATTATAGCATAATTGATATAAGTTTCATTACATTCCTTGAGAAGAATTATAATGTATTGAATTCATATTGGAAAACAATGCTACACTGTTAAACATAACAAAAGTACTGACATTCTCGTTAAATTAAAACGTTGTCTACATAATTTTTTTTAATACTATTTATTATGTCGAATATAACGGCATTTGGATATAACACACAAAATAACGTATCGTCTTTTAAATACTGTTCATAACATAACAACACAACTTATAGCAAAACATAATTCGATCGCTATATTCAATACAATGCAATGCTGCTTGTGTAGTCTGTAGCCTATTATTATTTTCAAGACACATTTATCGCAACTGCATTTCATATATAGTTTTGTTCTATGTACATAAGTTCGTATGAGAAGTACCTTCAAACAAAAAGAACAGTGCCAGTATAGTTTCGAGAAACAAGTTTAAAGAAAATTGACAGCATCTTTGAGAATAAACTATACGTTCTTAATTCTCTTCTGCCAGAAACGATTCGCTAATTTATAATTATGTACTCTTTACTATTTATATTATGTTTCTCAATATTTAAAATATTTAAAAATTTGTCTAAAAATTGTGACTTTGGTTATTTTAGTACTAAGATTAAAAGCAAATAAATGTAGTCTGATGCATGCCATTAGTTTTATTAAATCGATTTGTTTCAATGTAATAGATAAACCAGTGTTTTTAATGACAGCTCTAAATTTGATTATAAATACAACTTAGGAAAATAAAATCATTGTTTCTAGAAAAATTACGTTATTAGAAATCAAAACATAAAAATAGTCATTTTATTGTTAAATTTAAATAATTTAGAATCAAATAATTTTTTCTTCTTGTCGTGTCAACCATGGGAAAAAATTTCAATTTTCATATTTTTCATCATCGTTTTATTCTACTTCTTCTTCGTCTTCACCAGCACAATGAATTATGTTTTCATTATTCGTCAAATTATTATAAAAATCGTGCCTTGACTTATGTATGTATTCAAGAAGTGTCATCAAATCAGCAATTTTCTTATTTGGTATAGGCAAACTAGCTCCCTGTACCTGAATACAACTGTTACTTGGTTTGGTTGCTGTTATTGTATCAGGTTACAACGTCTACGATGGTTGTGCCTAGTGAAATCCAACACTTTAAAAACGGCTGTTTCTTTAAATGAAAATTTTTAAAATATTTTGTGGTTCTTCTTTTTTAACATTAAACTTTTAATTTTGAGCCAAAGAACATATTGTTTGTCAATATTTTCTTTCATATCTACATATTTACCAGACAGTAATGATATGAAATTTTAGGAATTGGTTGTGCTTAATTTCTACTACATTAGTTAAAGGATATCTACGCACACGGCGAATTAAGCTTGCCCGATCTCTAGATACGTCCTTTTTTAAAGCGGTCTTCTTGTTTCTCCTTTTCAGTCAAACCTTGAATAGTATCAGTTTCTAAGTGAGTATGTCCTAGTTACCGAAACTTTCGATTGATAATTTTTAAATTATATTAGGAGTCTCATAGTCTAAAAATCTAAATACATAATAGGATAAAGGTATTTCTATTCTGTCCAGTACATGTATCATTAACAGACCTCTTCAGTGTCTTCAGACAGATTAAGCATTTGCACATGCTCACATGAAGCAATTTCCTCACTACCACGTTGTACAATAGTCTCAAGCCAAAGCTAACAATCATACTTAAATAGTATGTTAAATTAAAAGTCCACAATTTACGTTCATAAGTAGATTCTATATTATTTAAAAATACCGTCGGTATACATGTTTGTAAATCACAACTGATGCTAGCATAACATTTATCATTTAAACCCGTTCCTTTATCTTTTTTATTTTCTGCATAAGAACATTATGCAATATTTAAATGTTTGTCGTACTGCACCAATGCTTTAGCCTCTTGTTCATCTCGTTTATCCTTTTGGGTATAATTTTGTATTTATCACATTTTTAAATGAATCGTTTCTCGGGTGCCGAAAGTGTATGTTAAAAATCTTCCTGTACGTTGATTCACATACATCAGTAGAAATGTTACTTTAGGTACAATATGTTTTATATTATAACCTACCTATCTGTATGGTTAGTGAGCCCTACGTTATTGCCAATTCTATACCGTGTCAATCTATGCTCGTTAATATAATTCTTATACCTGTAGAGTTTCTACTCACCCGTCCAGATGTTCGAATTCGTATTTTCTGCCTCAATCTAGGGGTTGCCAACCTCTCTTGGTAAACCAAAATGCGAGGTTTATTGAATGATAAATAAATACTCAATTTTTAAAAGAAACATTAAATAAAATCAAACATACAGTTCAATGCTTCTATTATGGTTTTATTAACAGTTATTAATTTGTTTATCTTATTACAATTTAGTTACAATGTTTAGTTATTAGCGGTTGGCTATTCTGTACAGCCGCTACATCGATAGACTCGTTTGCTGATGTGATATTTTTGTTTAATTATTATCTCAGGTCGAAGTTCTTGGGACTACAGAAAATATTGTCAAATGGATTATTAAAAGTACAAAATTTTACAAATACCATATAAATAACATACAAATTGTGATACACTTACAATTACTGTTGTAACCTATAGCTACTGGAAATTGTGTGTGGAGGTTAAACTGAGTTTACTAAATTTTTACGGTTAAAATATATTCACTTAAGGAATCAATATTAGATTGAGATTATTCTTCAATTTGTGGTGTTCATTTAATAAAAGAAAGTTCAAGTGTCTGTTGGAAAAGGGATAAATTGTTGAAGGTGTATTTTCACTTAGTGTTTTTGTTTTATTTTGTGTTACTGTTAAGATCGTAAATTAAAAACACTTAGCAGTCCTCTGTCTCTTCTCTCCGGGTAGCATTTCTTACGGGTACTGCTGGTTTCCCTTTTTTCGTTAATTCCGTTCTTCTATTTTCTTAGGTATTTAGTTTAGGTTTTTATTTTTTATCGTTCATCCTTTTTGTTGAAGATTCCGTCATTCATTTATAGGTTTTAGGTATTTTCTTCCTTCCAATAGTTCGTAGTCAGTCACTTGGGATTCCTCAGCAATTCATCATGGATAATTTAATTTCTTCTTGTGAATTTTAGTTCACGTGAGTGTTAATACTAGTTCTGTAATTTAGTTTATTTTCGTCATTATATTTTATAGATTTAAATAGTTAATTTTTTCCTTTACACATTGCTGTTTTTTACGTCTGCACTCATCAAGAGCTAATAACGGAATAATCGAATTTATTTAGTAGTTACTATGGTTGCTAGCTTCCAAACACTAATCCTCATTGGTTGATAATTTACAACATTGTTATAAATGGCTAATATTTTTCTATACAAAATTACTAAAAATCTTTAAATTATTATAACTCCTGTATACTAGCTGTAATACTAAATATAATAACACCATTAGTTTGCTTTTTGGTTACACATTATTTTGATATCCCATATCATTTATGTAAATTATAACAAGTCTGTATGTAACGAGTATGTAAATTAACACTGGGTCCTATCGTGGTTCATTTGTTATTATCAACTTTCTTACTTAATTATCACTCTTTTATTTCACTTTCTAACATTGTATTTTGTACCTCATATAGCCATTATCTGAGGGTCCTATCAAGGTTCATTAATTATTATCACTCCTTTAAGTTTATTTTATAGAATTATCTTTAGATAATTTATTTATTCACTATTTCTTTATATTATCATTATACTTGTTCTTATATTTCATTTTCCTTTTACACTTTCTACTGTATACATACTATTGATTTCCCTACTTAACTTTGTACTTTTATATTTAATAATTCTTGTTGACAATGGGGTAATTTTATCATAATGTTAATTATATTTTCTGGATCACCATTTCCAATCTATTGGGTCTTGTCTTCGTCACTGTCTTTGTCTACGTCAAACTCAGTTAGTGGTGTTGTTCTATCATACCTATTTATTAACTTTTTGTTTTATACAGCTTTTCTTCACTCATTGATACTTGTAAACCTTGTGCTACCGTAGGTCATATTACATAATAAACAAAAATTTTTAAAATGTTGAGGTTACTACCTAAATATTTTTTGTTGTTCAATTTAGTGAATATTGTAATAAATTTGCTTTCGTAGGCTTTCGAAAGCCCAGCAACATGCAATAATGGCTAGTGACACTCTTCTAAAACTGATAATTTTCGGTAACCTTTAAACTAGAAATATCTTGAAATTTATCACCTTTCATTTAAATTTTAGCGGCTCTCAAAATATAGATTGCATTTTATTGACTCGTAAAATTTATTTCAATATTTATTTGATTTTCTGAAATACTGCCTAAAACGTAACAGAAAAATTAACAAAATAAGTTGGAACAAATGTTATGTTGACGATAGATTAATATGGAGGTATTAAAAGAAACGTTATTTAAAAAAAAAATAAATGTTCATTGCAGCGCTTTTCAGTGCATTTCAGAATTTTAAATTATCATGAGCTTTAAATTAGGCTATACTTTACTTAATATGATTTACATATCCGATTGCATTACAACTAACTGTTTGTACTTAAAATCCGTAAATTAACTATTCCTATTTATTCCTTGATGCTTTATAAATAGCTTTATAAATTAAGAGATTAATAAATTTTTCGACCCTCTGAGGAGGGGGGTCTGATATTGTTAGTCTAGAACTATACGTTCCTGCAAAATATACTATTTTTCTTATTAAAGGCTCCTTCAGCCAAAACAACTACCCTTTTAAACTTCATTTTGTCAACCAGTAAAAAGGACTACTTTTACATGCAATCATGAAGAGGAAAGAGAACTGGATGAGACATATTGTAAGGGGAAGAAAGAGAATAATGAATGTTTTTGAGGGCACAGTGAAAGGAGAAAGCTAGGTAAGAAGTGACCGTTAATAATGACAGGAAGAGGAAGAAGAAGAGGATGAGGAAGAGGAAGAGGAGGAGGAGGAGGAGGAGGAGGAGGAGGAAGAAGAGGGGGAAGAAGAAGAGGAGCAGAAGAGGAAGAGGCGGAGAAAGAGGAGGAGGAAGTGGTAGAGGAAGAGGGAGAGGAAGAAGAAGAAGAAGAAGAAGAAGAAGAAGAAGAAGAAGAAGAAGAAGAAGAAGAAGAAGAAGAAGAAGAAGAAGAAGAAGAAGAAGAAGAAGAAGAAGAAGAAGAAGACGAAAAAGAAGAATAGGAAGCATAAGAGGAACTAGAAGAGGAATAGGAAGAATAAGAGGAGGAAGAAGAGGAAGAGGAAGAGGTTGATGAGGGGGAGGGGGATAGTTATAAACCCAGGGGTCTGTATGTTTCTTTTATTCCATTCACAACCTCATCATCAGTTATTCTGTCAACCCATTTTTCTCCACACCCACATCTCAAAAGCTCTTTTCTGCCTCTCGCACTCGCTTGCCCACAGTCCATGTTCCTCATCAATGTAACAGAATACTTTGTAAATCAGTGGCGGATGTGGAATTTGGCATTGTGAGAGGGGGTTCAGGGTTGGATCACCTTCATCCAAAAGAAAAAACGTTTCTTAATATACGAGGGTCATTCAATAAGTAAACAGACAAACAGCTGTAGAAAAGAAATTAATTGTAGCAGTTGATTGAAACTTTCAGGAGTGTTACCTGGCAACGTCGTTGTGAGTTTTGTCAGCTGTTCAATAATATATTGCATAAACATAACCAATACAGTTTTATTTACGATGGCGTGTCCTCATGAGGACAGTACTTTCGAAGAACAGCATTCTGTTATAAGATTTTGAATTTTTGAACAGAATTTTAACGTGTGATGAAACTTGGATTCACTATTTTGAACCTGAGTCAAAGCGACAAAGCATGGAGTGGAAGCATCCCAGTTCACCCACCAAAAAAAAATTAAAAACCCAGCCATCGGCTGGTAAGGAGATGTTAACCATCTTTTGGAGCTCCCATGGCCCAATTTTCTGTGATTACCTACAAGACCAGCGTACCATCAATAGTCAGTACTATTCCAACATGATTGTGAACAAAGATAAGCCTGCATTGAAGAAGAAATGTCCGTGATGGCAGAGGAAAGTGTGATTCTTCTTTACGATAATGCCCGCCCACACACGGCAAAACTGACGCTCGAAACAATAAAAAAAAGTAGGTTGGGAGATCCTGCCTCATCTCCCTTATAGCCCTGACCTTGCCCCATCTGACTTTTTCTTGTTTGGCCAACTCAAGGAGACTGCGTGGTGTCAAGTTCAACAGCAATGAAGAAGTGACGGAAAAAGTCCAAAACTGGCTTCGACATAAAGGTAAAGAATTCTTTGCTGATGGAATAAAAAAGCTTGTAAAGAGATGGGACAAGTCCATAGACGCTGCTGGAGATTACGTTGGAAAGTAAAAACAAACTTGTATTGATTGAATAAAAAGTTTTTGCTCCACAGCTGTTTGTCTGTTTACTTATTGAATGACCCTCGTATATAAAAGTTAACTTAATTAAATATAAATAAATTAAACATGTATTTTGTATTATAAACACTTATTAACATAATATATAATTTTAAACAAACACTGTACAATGTCTCACTAAAATATACTGATATTGAAATATACTGATAACTCACTAACTTGTTTTGTATCAGCTATTAGCTTAAGATTTTAAACATTGCAACTATACATTCCACAAATGTTATACTTTATGAATGAAACTTTACTCTTTCAAATAAATCTGATAAAAATTTCTTTACACATATTAAGTATTTTTAAGTCCTACTTTCAATTATTTAATTTATTTTTGTGTTGAACATTTTAGTTAAAAATATTAAATAAAAAATAGTTTAAAGAGAAATTAAAGAGCAATAACAGGAATAAAACCTTGTAGCTAGCAAGCTCAGTTAACATAACTTAAAAGTAAATAACTAACATGATACAATTGAGCCGCTCATCATTGACATCACAACACATTAACCATACAGAATCCAGAATTTTAACTTTCTTAAAATGTGTAACTAAATTCTATAGCTTACCTGGATGACCGGCTCACTTGTTCAAAATCAGGAGGAGGCCTCCTAGTGGAAGAAGGGCCTCGTGCTGGGGAACCATTAGGCAATTGAATTAATGACCTCAATTTCCAAACTCAACAAACAACAAACTTATTGGTTCTCTAAATCCTTTTAAAAGCCTTACAATTTTATGTACAATGCGTGTACTTCATAGTACCAAGAATATAGAAGTATTTTATTCAAAATAACAATGATCATGCAACAAAATCTCCACGGTAAATTTTAAAATCTTTACAAAATATAATTTCGATATTTTGGCAATAAATTATTAATAACATTAATAAATAAAAAAAAATAAATCTAGAGGTTTTCAAAATTTAATACATCTAATAACAATAAGTTTTTTTTTTACAGGACACCTCTGGTTGTACTACTTTAATGTGCTTTTTTTTAATTAATTTACACAAACAACATGCACCATCTGAAATCTCAATCAAAAAACTAAGCATGATAACAATATAATGAGTAAAGCCATAATATTAAATATAATTTGGTAGTTATGTTCTTTAGTATGAAATTTACATTGTGTGTGCGCAATAGTGATAATGACATTGGGTTAACATGGTGCCAGCATTTTTTTTTTACCTGTATGTGCTCAAGTTTTACTAAACTTTGTATAGTTCAATGGTTTTCTGATTTAATTATGTATACCATTGTTAAAGAAAATATCAGATAACCAGGTCTCTCAAAATGTCGAATGTTTTATACATACATATTTGTGTAGACAAATGACTAGATGCATAACACTATTTATATTCTCATCACTCAACAATTAATTAATATAGTCATTCAACATATTTTAAACTGAGCAAACATTATTAAGTTCCATTAGATTTATATCTACATACAAAAAAAAATTTAACATTGATTTTAGATTCATAGAGAATTAAAATAAATCCTAAATCCCAAAACGTGTAGGGATATAACATAGGTTGAACCAATGTGATGGACAGTTCACTACCTGTCATGACTTGGAGTTGCACTCAATACATATGACTTCATTAATTTTCTTTTAACTTACATGCACTTAACAATTTTCACACAAGACAGTTACATGGATAACACTGATAAATACTGAGAGACTTTCTCAGAGAAAATAAAGGAACTAGGTATGCTTCACTCTAGTAACGCTGGGAAGTGCCTTCACACTGCAAAGTTTAGGTAGATATCACTTCACCAGTTGTAGCTTAACACATTTCGTTTTTTTTTCATATAAGGTATTACTATCACTTACTAACAGCATAAGAAGCTGTCCTCACAATTAAATGAAATGTCAGATGCCAGTCTAGTTCAACTGAATTTTGAAAGTAAAAAAAAGTATAGTTCAAAAATGAATTTGCTATCATTAAAATAACCTGGGTTTTCCAGATATTAAGTAATGTTCAGAAGCATCAAGAATTAAAGCAAAAGTCTCTTTTTTGTTGTTGTGTTAAGATAACTAACCCGGTGATCACTTGACGAGAGAATCAAGTGGTACCAAATGCACACCCAGGAATTAAGTTAATTTTTTTTGCAAAGTTCACTTACACAGCACACCAGAAATATTGTTCCGAGACATACCTGTCGATATTGGCAGTAGCTCATTAGCTACCTATAAGTTCCTTCATTTTCTTACATTCCATCTTGGCCTGACAATCGGGTCACGGTTGAACGGGCCGTAGACACCCCAGGGCACACCTCGGTACCCAACCAGCCATAATAAAAAATACACGCCCGGTATTAAAGGAAACAATTAAAACTTTCTTCAGAAGCCGGACAAGAAACGTCTCGCTGGGTTGAAGGGACAAGCGAGAGAGACAGATCGCCACCAGTCTAAGACTAACAACCAACAACGCCCCCACACAGCGGAACAGTGAAACTCAAGTCACGCCGCGTCCCTGCTAGATAGCGTCGCGAGTATCCATATAGCACGCAACTAGGACCAACACGGCAATATAATATAAATAATTCTTATTGCCATAATTTTGGCCTAATCAAGATTAGTATGTTGCCGTAACGAAATTCCTTAATTACGGCACACCCCCACAACAAAAGGAGTCCAACGGGTTGGACGACACTGGGTAGGCCACAACTGGAGGAAGGCTGGGGACTAACTAAAATAGTTTAAAAGGTAAAATTAGGCGGAAGTTGAAAACGAAAGGACACCGGAAAGAAGGACAAGGTGTGTGTGTGTGTGTGTGTGTAGCTGGGTGTGTGTAAGTGTGGAAGATACTGGGAGTGTGAGCGGTCGCGACCTAAAGCGATAGAAAGAGGAAAGGAGAGGAGAGGAGCTAAAATTCCGATAAAACATTAAAACCCCATTTAACCCCCCCTAAAAACATTTAAAAACTCTAAAAGGTAAAACATTAAACTCCAAAATTATTAAAACCCAAATCTTCTAGAAAAGCCCCCGAAAACCAAACCCATGGACCCTAATTAATCCTAACTGGGGGTGGCAAATAAAAGAAATATAACCTTCACTCAATGAACCTCCACTTGAGGACACGCCTTCAAATGCGACACATGGGCCACTCTCACCTGCAAACCGTCCTCTAGACCCACCAGGCTGGCAGTAACCGGAGAGACAAACTCTGAAATAAGGAAAGGTCCCATCCATCGATAACAAAGCTTGGCGGCGCGACCCTCCACCCTAGAGCTGAGCGGGTGGCTCCTACAATATACCAACTGGCCCACCTTGAAAGGGTTGGGGACTCTCCCCGCGTTGTAAAGATGCCGCACGCGCTCGTGCGATCGGAGCAGAGCTCTTCTCACCTCTTTTCACCTGTGAGAGACCCCCCCCCCCGTTCGGCGAATCCGGAAGAAGATCCTCCAATCTCCACAAATTGCTAAGGGGTTGTGCAGGGGAGAAACAAAACATGACCTCAAAATGCACGGCTCTATGACTTTCATGAAGGGAGGAGTTGAAAGTTGATGAGTTGGAAGGGAGAGATGGAAGCGTGATGGGCCCATAACCCAGAGGTCCGTGGATTGTAACCACGCTCTGCTACCATTTGTGAGCCGCTCATCATTGACATCACAACACATTAACCATACAGAATTCAGAATTTTAACTTTCTTAAAATCTGTAACTAAATTCTATAGCTTACCTGGATGACCGGCTCACTTGTTCAAAACCAGGAGGAGGCCTCCTAGTGGAAGAAGGGCCTCGTGCTGGGGAACCTTTAGGCAATTGAATTAATGAGGTGACCTCAATTTCCAAACTCAACAAACAACAAACTTATTGGTTCTCTAAATCCTTTTAAAAGCCTTACAATTTTATGTACAATGCGTGTTCTTCATAGTACCCAGAATATAGAAGTATTTTATTTAAAATAACAATGAACATGCAACAAAACCTCGACGGTAAATTTTAAAACCTTTACAAAATATAATTTCGATATTTTGGCAATAAATTATTAATAACATTTATAAATAAAAAAAAATAAATCTAGAGGTTTTCAAAATTTAATACATCAAATAACAGTAAGTTTTTTTTTTTCAGGACACCTCTGGTTGTACTATTTTAATGTGCTTTTTTTTAAATTAATTTACACAAACAACATGCACCATCTGAAATCTCAATCAAAAAACTAAGCATGATAACAATATAATGAGTAAAGGCATAATATTAAATATAATTTGGTAGTTATGTTCTTTAGTATGAAATTTACATTGTGTGTGCGCAATAGTGATAATGACATTGGGTTAACATGTTGCCAGCATTTTTTTTTGTATCTGTATGTGCTCAAGTTTTACTAAACTTTGTATAGTTCAATGGTTTTCTGATTTAATTATGTATACCATTGTTAAAGAAAATATCAGATAACCAGGTCTCTCAAAATGTCGAATGTTTTATACATACATATTTGTGTAGACGAATGACTAGATGCATAACACTATTTATATTCTCATCACTCAACAATTAATTAATATAGTCATTCAACATATTTTAAACTGAGCAAACATTATTAAGTTCCATTAGATTTATATCTATATACAAAAAAAAATTTAACATTGATTTTAGATTCATAGACAATTAAAATAAATCCTAAATCCCAAAACGTGTAGGGATATAACATAGGTTGAACCAATGTGATGGACAGTTCACTACCTGTCATGACTTGGAGTTGCACTCAATACATATGACTTCATAATTTTCTTTTAACTTACATGCACTTAACAATTTTCACACAAGACAGTTACATGGATAACACTGATAAATACTGAGAGACTTTCTCAGAGAAAATAAAGGAACTAGGCATGATTCACTCTAGTAACGCTGGGAAGTGCCTTCACACTGCAAAGTTTAGGTAGATATCACTTCACCAGTTGTAGCTTAACACATTTCGTTTTTTTTCATATAAGGTATTACTATCACTTACTAACAGCATAAGAAGCTGTCCTCACAATTAAAAGAAATATCAGATGCCAGTCTAGTTCAACTGAATTTTGAAAGTAAAAAAAACTATAGTTCAGAAATGAATTTGCTATTATTAAAATAACCTGGCTTTTCCAGATATTAAGTAATGTTCAGAAGCATCAAGAATTAAAGCAAAAGTCTCTTTTTTTGTTGTGTTAAGATAACTAGCCCAGTGATCACTTGACGAGAGAATCAAGTGGTACCAAATGCACACCCAGGAATTAAGTTAATTTTTTTTGCAAAGTTCACTTACACAGCACACCAGAAACATTGTTCCGAGACATACCTGTCGATATTGGCAGTAGCTCATTAGCTACCTATAAGTTCCTTCATTTTCTTACATTCCATCTTGGCCTGACAATGGGGTCACGGTTGAACGGGCCGTAGACACCCCAGGGCACACCTCGGTATCCAACCAGCCATAATAAAAAATACACGCCCGGTATTAAAGGAAAGAATTAAAACTTTCTTCAGAAGCCGGACAAGAAACGTCTCGCTGGGTTGAAGGGACAAGCGAGAGAGACAGATCGCCACCAGTCTAAGCCTAACAACCAACAACGCCCCCACACAGCGGAACAGTGAAACTCAAGTCACGCCGCGTCCCTACTAGATAGCGTCGCGAGTATCCATATAGCACGCAACTAGGACCAACACGGCAATATAATATAAATAATTCTTATTACCATAATTTTGGCTTAATCAATATTAGTACGTTGCCGTAACGAAATTCCTTAGTTATGGCACACAATGATTACATTGGTTGTCACTGACAACAAGACAGGTATAAAAAAACAACACTGTCATATTAGATATTATTGCATCTAAAGATGCATGCTGAAAATACCAATCTCAACTTTCGTTATTATTGAATGAATATTGAATGTCATGTGGACTGATATTGGGAAAAGATATTGTTCTACCACAAAAAATTGAGGTCTGTGACATGGGTACTTCTTGCAATATTACGTTTAGGAAAAAGTTACACTACAACAATTGTTTAGGTCATTATAATGAAAAAGTGTCAGTTGTTCGTTGTTCTTGTTCGAAGGTACAAATACATTGAAATTATTGTTTCACTAGACAGATTAATTATATATATTTGTCAAGAGTGTTGTTAGTTAATAAATATTTGCTTGTGCTGTGAACCATTACAATGTTGTGAGCGAGCGTCTTTTATTTCCTGAAAAATATTTATTTCAGTTGCTCATATTAAAATATTTAATTATTGGTACTCGTATATTATTAGAATCTTGCGACCCCATGATAACATTAGAATTTATCTATTAAATTAAATCAATTTCTTTGATTTTGTTGACCAGGACGTGGCACTTACACTAAGTATGGCACTTTCCCGACAATGAAATATTAAATTTTAGATAACAGTTTTAATGAAATTTTACTCTTGTTTCCCTAGCTTTTGACGTGGCATTAACACTAAGTATGGCACTTTCCTGACAATGAAACATTAAATTTTAGATAAAAGTTTTAATGAAATTTTACTCTTGTCTTTCCTAGCTTTTTCTTCGTCACAGCATACTTCATCAGAGGTGGCCGCTGGGAGCTCTGTCTGCTCTGGTGCTGGAGTTCGAAGTTGTCACCATATCTTTATTGTGTTTTCTGCGTTCAAACAGAACCCTTCTGTTCATTTGGGTCGTTGTTTCCTTTTGTTTTTGTGGCTTCTCAGCAACATAATACGTGGTATAGAAAATTAATTTACATTATTTTATACAAATAAAATAAAATTGTTTCAATATTATGCGTCTGACTGTTGTTTTGGCATCCGTAATTAATTAGAGGCACTTTTTCTCTTGTACCATACACATACATGTAACCATTTCGTTCCTATAGGGCCTAAAGTAACTATTTTAATATATCTCTGAACAAATAAAGATAATTGAAATCTTCAACATTTGTTTCTACAGAAGTTTTTTTTACAACTTGTTATTTTCTGACTATAATCACAGGTTGTGACATTGGTAAAATATTAAACTGTTCTTCGGAGCACAAGTATACGTAATGGAAGCTTGGAATAAGATGTATTTCAAGTGCCTGATGTACTACTATTTCGGAGAAGCATACTTATTTTGTAATGTAGCTAAATTAAATACTTTATTATAGCTTAATATTACTTTTTATTGGAAGTATTAATTGTTAATTAAAGGTATAGTGATGATAAACAAATACTTGATATAAGTAATAAATATGCGCGCGTTCCTGGAAGTAGAAATTAAATCATAACTTTCCATTTACAATCTTATATCGTCTATAGATTTGATTATAAAATTAAAGTAACACTTTAACATCATTCAACAAAAAATGACTTCATAGGAATTAGAGATCCGGCGGTGAAGGGTATATTTGATGTTCCTAATTACATGTTGGCTGTATTCACTAATGGTGGATTACGGTTAACGTTTTAGGCTTCTTCTGTGCATTGTAAAACTGTAAATTATTAAATTATTTGCTCTGTTTGGCTGCTCAGGGAACGTGGAATTCTCTGAATCAAGTTCCACACGTCAACCACACTGCATACTTCAGGACTACACCAGCAGCATTACGACCAGTGCCAGTAACAGTAGAAAGGTTATTATAATTCATAGTTACTCAAAGTCACAAAACAAAAACACAGATTTTTATAAACGTCCCAACTACTCTCTGTTAAAATGTTAAGAGAGTAAGATTGTCTTCCTGTTAATATTATGTAACGTTAATTGTCGCTCAGAGTTTACTGCGGACATTAACGCTCGCATGTCGAATACCCACATGTGTTTCCCTTAACTTTCCCATTCATTCCATTTCTAACGGCTGAATGATTATAAAGGACGATGTATAATTAAACGTGAGCTTATGGAAAGTAAATGTTATCAAAGTGTGACAAACTGAATTTTTATTTTGAATAAAATACGGATACTGACGCATTTATGTAAAATAAGGAACTTTCCTTTATGGCGTTGAGAGTATTCATTTTAGCCTTGTTTATGAAAAAAAATTAATAACCTCAGGTAAAAGTGTGTTGACAAAATCCATTTCCGCCAATGTCATGAACAGAAAGAGAATTTAGCGAAAAGTCAACCTTTTCATTTACTTCTAAAGTTAACTTGTTACAGGCAAGTAAAAAATGTTTTTAAATATTAATTTAAAATGTTTAAAAAAATGTTAAAGTAACGATTCCGTCAAAACCATACATCAAAACATTAAATATTTTACAAAACTCTAATTCTGTTTCAAAATTTAAAATAATTTTTGTAGAATTCTTTTTTTAAATATTTACTAAGACATGAACTGCACGAACTGCTGGCGAAGTGACTTTCCCTATTGTCACATTTTCTCTGTCTTCTTATGTCTTTACCATTGGTTGTGTTTTCATTAACTGTTCGACTTCACCTTTAATTTGTTCTTTTACATTTGCAAATCAATCTTTTACTTTTGTTACTGCACCATAGCTTCATCTACACTCCAGACAGGTTTTTCTACTTCATCTATTTTATTTAACATTGTTTCTTCTACGTCAGTTTTTTATGTCACTGATTATTGTACCTCCAATATTCTAGCAACTTCTTTGTTTGGCTCAGCACACAATAGACGCAGTTCTGCAGCAGTAGGCTTTTCCATTTCTGTTTGCTCTTGTATGTACTCTGATGTCTACTAACGTTTTACATTTTGACGTGCCTCCGACTCCAGGAAGAATTCTTTTTGCCGCACTTCTGTCTCTTCTGTTTCCTCTCCTTGTTCTTTTTCATGTCGTTTTTCTGCTTATTCCGCTTCCCGTCGGCGTTCTTTTTTATCGTTCATCTGTTTGCAGTACAAGCTCTTGAAAAAGCTTCCATCATTTTATTGGTATCCGTGTTATCAAATTAATTTCCACTCACACTACTCTCTACGAAATGTTCTCTGTTTCCATTGTTAAACGTTCTATTCTAGTTCTGATACTACTGTTCCGACGGTCACACCGGATCGTCGTGGTTACAATGACACCAATTAAGTCACTAATTACAAACTTTAATTAGACACCGATAGGGGTTATAAACAGAGCACTCTTTCACATTAATTCTAGTTAAATTTATCCAACACACAATAATAAATATCACCTTATTAGTTCCGCACTAATGAGCACTATTATAACTTCGCCACTGTACTTCGATTCGTCAACTGTAACTGAACTGGGCCGTTTCGAAATGTATACTTCCCCCGCTTTGCAGTATAGTTAGGTAGCGAGTCTTGGTGTTCGTAGAGTCGTCGAGAAAACGTATTGAAGTGCATCGGCATCTCCGTGACCTAAAACAGTCCACAGCGTTAGGGCGTAGAATGATCTGTAAACGTATGGAACAGTTTCACGTCCAACGTGTGCCATAAATCACGTAGGCACTCACCGTTGCGATACTATTTATTTCTTCAGCGTTGCAATGAATAGCAATTTTTTTTATTCTGTAATTAAACTAATCTTGATAAGGAAATACTGTATGTAATCGGAAACATATAAAATTAGCGTCTAGAGATTATAGCTAAATTTTTCAGAAAAAAACAATAAATTTTTCAGCAAAATACACTTCCAAGGCAAGGATGTTAGCCTGTTGTCAATTATTGGTAAACGACAGCATGACGAGATTCCTGATTTAAAAAAATAAGATGGTACAGCCACATGATAACGTGGATTTCCTTGAATGTTGTCTTGAAATTGAATCTCCTACTTCTAGAGTAATTAGAATTTTTCTAGTTTTAGGACATATATATTTAAAACTTGTTATTTAAACTTGTTTATTTAACTTGTTGTTAAGTAGAAACGACATTATGTAATTATTTTCGGGATGTTACTATAACTTTAAAATTACATCTGTGTTAAGCTGAAGTACATAAATTTGGGTTAATTTTTTACGTTCAGTAGAACTTATTTGAATATGTGAAAAGTGAAACTTGAAGTTTTTTTTTCTAATTTATTGGAGATTTGTAATCTGTTCGACTAAGCGAACATTAAACAATTTGGCTAACAACACACATACAGGATTATGAAGAGCTGATCATTGACAGCTCTTCTTGTTTTTGTTAATAGATTAAAGAGATACATAAATTACGAAACTAAATGACAAAAACGTGTAAACAAATGAACAAAAATCACATCCACTTGCTGCTGGCATGATACAATAAGTTCACAATGTTAAACACTGGGCCTATAAGGCACATATACTGGTTGACATTAACACTTAATGTTGACACGAATACAAAACATATAGAACAGAACAGAACAGATATCACAGACATTACAATGCAGATAATAATGAAAATACATTATTAGTAATACCTGAATGGTAAGTCTAACAGTTTGTGCCTTTTTAGTCTATAAATTTCTTCACTGTTATCTAACAAATTAATTGCCAGGTGGTTTGTATGCTTTTCTAATTTGGAAATGTGAGTCCTGTAGAGGCGCATGATTTCTTCTCTCACGGTTGGAACTTTGAGGTCGCGGTGTATAGAGTTGTTGGAGACAAACCATGGAGCGTCGACTATTGATCTTAAAGTTTTTGACTGAAAGCGCTGGATAATCTCAATATTACTCGTACTAGCAGTACCCCAAATTTGAATACCGTAAGTCCATACCGGTTTAAGAACTGCTTTATAAGTTAACAGTTTGTTGACGAGACTTAACCGTGATTTTCTGCCTACCAGCTAGCAGATATTTTTAACCTTGTGATTAAGTTCAATCTTCTTAGATGTTATATGTTTTTTCCACGTTAGTCGCCTGTCCAGATACATCCCAAGGTACTTAGCACTTTCAGCTTGCGGTATTGTTGACCGTTAATTGTTACTTGAGGGCAGTTTGCCTTACGTGTGATAAAGGTAACGGTGGACTGACTTGGACGAATTGATTAAAATTAAAGTAAATGCGGGTTGTTAGTATGCATAACAGCTGTAGGTTAGATGCGAAAAGTTTCACTCAGTAAGTTTCTGGGAATAATTTATAGTAGCCATCAGGTATATGGAGAACGTAAATCAGATTTCAATGCACACGAACTGAATTCTGAACGAGTAAAGTCTACATAGGAACAATTATTGTTACGTTTATTGGTGTGTCTTAGCTGTGTAAATAAGAATCGCAAAGTAATAGACTCGTTTAATGATAATGTTGTTCTTAAATTCAGAGGCGATTTCTACTAAACGTTTGTAGTAGATATACTTATATAGTCATATTACTTATGTTCAAAAAAATTTAACTGTTTAAGCGAGTTCAAAATCATTAAAAATTTAACTTTAGTAAGCTATATAATGCATGAAAGCAAATAATTTTGTTCTTTAACAACACCGGTAAGTGTTGACAAGTCAATATGGGAAAGTTAATAACAAATACAGTAGGCTATAATTTCTTAATCTGCGTTTTTTGTGCAATTTAGTGAAGTCATCTTTATAATGTATAAGCATAATTTATAATTATTCAAAATTATAGTCAATTGTTACTCTACAACAAAATGGGAGAAAGTTGCATTGGACGTCAGTCAAAAGTTGCCTTTTAGGTTACTGTGTTTATATACATGGCTGTGAAAATGACATCTAAGCAACACTCCACAAATATCAGATACAAATAATACATTTTTTCGTTTCCTGTGGATAGAAATATGTAAGGCACTTTTTGTAGTTCTGCTCGTCAGAATTATAGATTTTATTTGAAATATCCAAACTGTTGTATAAGAAATACGTTTTGGGAAAGAAATTGTCATTTGACGCGTAAGGTTGATGATAAATTAAAGATTATCTACGATTAATGTCACTAGCTATTTACCCATGTCACTATTTCATTAACTGTGTCAAATTTAATTAATCATCAAAGTGGTAATGAAACACATACACATATTGAAGATCAACTGTCGGTTACCACTACTATACAGTGATGAGAGTGATTAGAGTCATTGTTCATTCCAGTGAGTCGGTCCACCAGGTCCGAACCGGCACTGGTGGCTAATGGAAAACAGCGACAAATTGGATGTATTCGATTTATTATGCAATTTTGAAATTCACAAGTAATATTATATATTGTATTATAAAAATGATATGAATTTTAATGTTGCAAATCAATGGTTTGTGTTCGCAATAAGTAAATTGACAAGCAAATTATATACCCGTTAGGAAAACAGTTTACTTCATTATTATTGGTGTGTTTTGATTGATTTAAACAAAATAAAATGAATGAAAACGCTTTCAACAATCATTTAATTTGAATATATCCAGTTGCTAATTTTTATTTATATATTTTTTAATTTTATAAAAAGAAATACATTTTTTGCTAACAATAAATACAGTAACTTTGTCGTATTTTGTTGCTTCTCTGCTATGTACAATTTTCCCTCGAACGAGGCCTTTCGGTTTCGCAACCATTATCAAGTTCTTACTACAACTAATTGTTACTGGAGGGCAGTTTGCCTTATGTGTGGTAAAGGTAACGTGTACTGGCTTGGACGAATTGATTAAAATTAAAGTAAATGCGAGTTGTTAGTATGCATAACAGCTGTAGGTTAGATACGAAAAGTTTCACTCAATAAGTTGTAGTAAGAACACTTGATAATGGTTGTGAACCGAAAGGCCTCGTTCGAGGGAAAATTGTACATAGCAGAGAAGCAACAAAATACGACAAAGTTGTTATGAAGGCTGCTAACACAGATAAAACAGCTGATAATAGTTACAGTACTAAATATTAAATAAATTTCACTATCATAAGTACTGACAAATGTTTTGCATATTTGTAAGCGAGAATCAGTGTTTTAAAATTGTCTCTAGTTAACACCGAAACCATTCAAAATCTTTCACTATTTTACTTAAAATACACAAATGAATACTCACCAAAGACTAATATGAATGTGACACCGAACAGAATTTTAAAGTTATCTGTCGCTGTATTATATTCGAGTGTCCTTTAAGATTCGAGTGTGTATGTGTGTGTAATGCGCGTTAATTAGACACAGTCGACATAGGGTCTTATTACAGGATCTGACAAATGACAAGGTCTTCTTATACAGTAAATTATGTAGTTGCCGTCAAGAATGGATAGTGTACATTATGTACACTATCTCATCAATATAAAATCACTAAGCCGCATCTTCCAATTTATACAAAGTAACTAAACCGAAATGATAGAATGTTTCTACACTACAATAATAAGTGTATGTAATACACTTTATAAATTTGTAAATAAATGTAAAGCATCTCAGGTTAAAACACAGAATTTTAATGTACTGAAATGGTACAAATGAGTCGTATAGAAGAAAATCAATTGCCTCGAAAGGTTTTAAAATTTTAAGGAAATTGACCATTAAAAGATGGACAATTTTAATAAACTCAGGGTTGACGTGGATTAGACTTGACCTTGTCAACTTCTCAGCACATCATACGTTGCGCCGTTAGCACTGATCACAGTACTGACACTTTCCCCTTATTAGAGAGGTTGATTAGTCTAACCAATTGGTCAGCGTGCCGTTGAGTTCTTAGACGCTTTCGCCGAGTTAATTCCACAGTAATTCTTATTTCTGTGATCCTTTGTTAACATACTGATTACAATCACCATTTACTTTCGTTTGTTTATGTGTGTGTGTGTGTGTGTACGCGCGCGCGTATTTTAACAAAATACAGCATGCTGTGAAAATACTATGGCTGTAGTGTATTACTTTATACAGGAAGAACGTTAAAGAGAAGAATAATTATGCACGTGGACTATTAGCTTTATTTGAAAATACAAAAGAGAACAATATTTAAAAGCATTTTCTAGAACTCTGTTACTGAGTTCATGCAGAAGCAAAATAATTCTTCTCGTAGAGACGGAATTATTTTTCACAACGTAATGTCAAGTCGTATTACTAAATAGCCTCTACTGAGTTTCCGTCCTGTATAGAAAATTGGCGGATATTGTTTTTAAAATTAAATTTATTGTTTCAGATAAATGCATTTTTGTAGACAAAGTTCAAAATAAATGTGTTAGAAGTTGTGCATTTTTTTCTGCAAAGCCTTATTTTTTCTGCAAAGAACCCCACTTTACTCTTATAAACTGATATTACATTTATGAACACTATTACTTATTGGTTAAAAGTTTTACTTTACATATTTATGCATAACTAATTATCATACAATTTTAAACTATAAGTGGGAATTATCAGAAATTTTAATATTGATATGCAGCTGAATCTAAAGTTGTTTGAGGTGGACAAGACGAGTCATTTCCATTTGAATCAATTTTCAGTTGTTACGCATTCCCTAAACGCAGTCACATTAACAAAATAGAAACAGCATTTTCTCAAAAGTTTCTTGTGTGATTAACATAACAAAGTTTCTTAATGATTTTATTAAATTAGTCTATGTCCACGAATGTGTAGTAACATTACAAATAGTTAAACAGTGGTAAGTCATTTTTTTAAGTAAAGAAATGGGACAATTTACTGTTCCTGACTGAAGGAATAACCAACACAAAGCACAACAATTTTAAGTATCAGACAATTTCAGAACATTTTATTAAATAACTTATTAACAGAGTTACACTGTATTAATTTTACACAAAAAGTCAAATTATTAACGCAAGTGTAAGCAAAAATATTTTTGAAGTTTTCAAACAACATATAAGAATAAACAAACAGAACTTATTTACTGTTAAGTTATACAAAGTTGACGTGCTGTTACGACAGAAAATCCAAAATCCTGAAGGTATGATTCTTGAGTAACAGTACTGTATTACTGAGTACAACTTGCACCTTTTAAAATAATGTAGGTCCATATACAGTTTTGGTGAGGTTGTAAGGGCACGACATGCGAACTGGGTTGTAACAGGTTTACTGTCGCTAACGACACTTAAGTTAGTGGCCAAAGCACTTTACGTAAGTAGTTTTTGGTCGGCGAGTTTGTCCAGACGACAAGTTTTCGTGTGACGCAAATCGCTGAAGTCACTATAACGTAATGCGTTTAGGTAAAAAGTAACGTGTGTCTGCTATCAGTAACACGGTGTCCCAGTGGCATCACTTCACTTTATTAAATGAAGTGACATGTCGCTCTATGTTTCAAATCTTAAATTCTTGGCCTACCTCTAGCACATCTTTCATTAATTTTTTTCCCAGAAACAAACCGTCAAAGCAATTGTGTCTAATTAAGCGCACAACTTCACTGTTTCGTTTTGTATGTATCCTGCCAAAATATTTAACAATAATAAAAATCATTTCAGAAGCCTAGGGTAATAAAAATTCTACATTTCCTTGAACAATATGCTTTAAAGAATTGTTTCCTTTGCCTATATTTTACTGCTATCCTCTACACGCATTAGGAGTCAAGATAAAATTAAAAATTAAAAACAAATTCATACAATCGACTAAACGAAGACGTACTCAATTAAAAAGGAAAGCATAACTACAATTGCTTTATTTAACTTACAACGGAAAATTTGTTTACAAATAATAATACATTTTAAGAACATTAAAAATTAAACTTGTCTTAGTTATTGAAGATCGTACAGATTTAATCAGCTCTGAATTATATTACTATAATTGGTGCCATCCAACCTCGTTCAGTTGGTACAATACACGAAGGAAAAAGAAAGTTCCTGTTAAATTTATACGAGTTATATAGTGACTTCATACTTAAATTGAAGAGCATAGGATAACCACAGAG
The DNA here is from genome assembly GCA_034769895.1 of Magicicada septendecula. Lineage (NCBI taxonomy): Eukaryota > Metazoa > Arthropoda > Insecta > Hemiptera > Cicadidae > Magicicada > Magicicada septendecula. The sequence continues at coordinate 184,216,458 of CM068369.1, read as the reverse complement.
TAAGTTCAGAGACTGGCGTATACGTGATCACTTATATTCTCATCCTCCTACACATGTACGCATACAAGCACACAAAATTATCGATTTCTTTCTCTCAAATGCTGTAACCGTATCAGTAACCTACATGTCAATTGGATTGCACGGTTTCTACTGACTCGTACCAAGAAAATCGGATTACTGTTTAGCAAAATACGGAAACGTCAGATAGTGCAGTACGCCGTAACCAACAGAGGCTCATCTTTACTCACCGTTACTTTACTCATCCCTTTTACGTTACACACTTATTTTATGTTCGCAAAATATCAAAGGTTTTCCCAGATTTAACTGACATACGGAGCACTGAAATAGAATAATAGACTTACCACTCACCATTTTGTAGATTAACACAATTAAAGTATTCAAATTAAAGAATGTCTGTTTTGTAAAATACGAAGTATGTAGCTTACGCATAAACATTATTCCTTTGCGATGAACAACCAAAAATTAAATTGCAGCCTTCAGCTTGATACAGTAACTAGGATTTGTAAGAAATTGAATATAATGTAGACAACGGAATTTTAGTTAAACAAGAATACTGCCGGACACAGTGATTTAACCCAACTTTATTTAATCACGCTAAACGAAATTAATTAAATAATTTTCTTTGCACACAAAATATTCATTTATGCTAACCAGAACTCACCACGTAATGAACTGATTTCTACTTAACCGTCATTACGAAACATTATGTTTTATTATATTACTGTTAATTGATATTGCTTAATTTATTCAGAAGTTAATAATATAATGAAATATTTATTACTTTCTATTATTAAACAACAAACTCTATTTCACTTACGTTGCTCATTAAAATCTCCTTGCATTACCAGGAAACACTATTTTCAAAATCTTAATATTCCTGTGCATTGCTTAAATGCCTTCTTCATACCTTTATAACGGCAATCTCAGTATAAAAGGTAGATCTACATAATTTGTACTTTCAGATTTAGTAAGATAAAAGCCCTCTCATGAGGAAAACCTTTCTAAACGTTCATTAAAATTATAATTATAATTATTGTCACCAGCTTCGACACTGAAACAATCTGCATATAAATCTAGCGTAATTTGTACTAGCGTCTTCATGAGTTTATATAAAATTTTATGTTTCAGAGATGTTAAATTTTACAGGATGATGTTGTCTATATATTTACACAATATTTATCAGTGTAAATGGCTGAACACACATGGCTGAACTGTTCCCAGATAAGACAGGTATGTACAGGTACACGCATACAGTCTCCATGAAGGAGATTTCTAGATAACTTCTTATTATTGTATATGTACGTTTAAGCCATAAATTGTTACTTGTAGTAATGTTTTGGTGTCTGTAACTATTATAATTGTGTAGAAGATGTAACTAACTAATTTTGTTACTATTTTGTAACGAATAGGATGAAAAGTAAGTGCAAACCTGTATATTTATTTACTTTTCTACCGTGATATATTACTGAAATGGTATATATTTACTTATCGTAACGGTAGACGTTGTCAGATACCAGTGACATCATCTTCCGTCATGACAAAAATGTGGTTTTCCGTGGGCATGACATATTGACTGACGTAATTGCTGATAACCGAGAATGAAATATCTGATAAATAATGTCATAAAAAGCATTTTTCTGCTGGGCAGCTGAAACGATTCTCATTTCCCCTTTTGCATGATAAATCACGAACGGAATGTTTCGTCTTTTTCAAATTAAAGGAAGATTAGTAACTATGATGTACTTAGTGATTACAATAGATATGAAGACGTGAAAGACTATGATGCACAGATGCAGAGTTCTGGTCTCTAGGTATAGGTCAAGTTAGTTACCATTGTAAAATCAAATTGCATTTTCCAACTCCTCTGGTTGAATCCTCTTTTAAAAATTAGTATGAAGTTCGATAATAACTAGTTAAATCGTAGTGGTGTTCAAACTGACCTGTTTGTGTACTGTATAGCTCAATTTTTATATTATTACTAAAGCAAATTGGTAAATTACGGTTAAACCAAACAATATTGGCATACATTGGTGAGTTCTTAATATATTAAAGAATCGCTAAATTTAAAAATAAGACCTAATCTTAATCTTAACAGCTATATTAACCACGCGCTTTTATAAACATTAATAATTTTATATGAATACTGTAGAAGATGTTATTCCAAACCCATCTACCAAAGAGATGACATCTACATAGCTACCACATCTACTTAGCGTATATAACAATTCCAGTGGTGTGTGTTGTGTGTAGAAATACTTTTTTAATATTTGGAGAAAAGTATGTTCTTTTAAGAAAATAAATATAATTTATATATTTTGTATTGGGTTTACGAATAAAACTGCTTCCATTCTCGTCTTTCCGGCCTCTCTACGTTTCAACATCCCTTCCGGTACTTTGTTGAAGAGGCAGGTACTCGTTCAGAAGTCCTGTGTTAAAGGGATTATCAGACATACTCAGAATATCTTCTGCGCTGACTTGCACACCGTTGCCACAATTTGTAAAAGGTACGATTAACACTTTAAACGTCACAAACGAAATAATTTTGCGTTGGAAAAATTTGTAATTTGGCCGCAGAACATATGTTCTACTCTTTCAGTGTCAATTGGACAAATCGCCTTGTCTCGGTCAAACGATTCCTGTCCACTAAGAATAGTTCGTTTTTATTCTTTGGAACCATTGAGACTTTTTTAAAACGGCGACAATCGTCACCGCCTACAAGGAATGCTCATATATCACACTAGCGTGCGTGTTTTTATCGCAAAAAAGTGTATTTAATGTAAAAGACATTTTTTCATAAAACTCAGAAAAAATAATTTATTTCGTCCTTGAAGCAATTAAAAATGTACTACAAATTTACATGATTGTGAAAGTCCCAAAGCAATAGGCTAAACTAAAAATCTTAAAATATATTAGTATAATAAAACGGTGTTTTTCATACTTGACCACGCAATGAAAAATAATGATTAAATCATGGTTTACTTTACTGTTACGTATCTAAAATACTCAGGAGTACCCACTTTTAAACGTCTAAAGTAATGTACAGGAACAGACTGAAATATGTAGTTAGGCACCAGGTGGAAACTGCCTTTAATTCAATCATAAACTAACCAACAATAAATATACAGTATATGTACTTTCTCTCTCTCCCTCTCTCTCTCTCTCTCTCTCTCTCTCTCTCTCTCTCTCTCTCTCTCTCTCTCTCTCTCTCTCTCTCTCTCTCTCTCTCTCTTTCTGTGTATATACTGTTAATGATTTCGAGGTTCGGTCATTAATTAATTTCGAAATCATTGACAGTATAATAATACGGTCGATAATTAACATTCCTATATATATATATATATATATACATATATATGCACACACACACACAACTCTTTGTGTGTCGTGTGTGTCTGTGTAAAATGCATTGTATTTTTTAACGAAAAGAATATAAGTAAAGTACCCTTAATTTTAGAACGAAAGAGCACAATACTATTAATTTTGTAGACAGTAAAACTGGAGAATTCTGAAGTATTTCATATTTAATTAAAAGGAAATCAACAATGCTACACTAAGAAGAGAGTTAAATGTGTTGGAAGATATTGTTTTTTGTAGTGAAGGTAACAAAACAACTTAATCTTACCTTGTTGCATTAAAATAAATTAGGATTACAATTAATCAAGATAAGTAATTTACTATTCAGTTCAGTAAAAGAATAACTCTCTTGACGTATACCTTCTGTTGTTTCTTAACATTTACACAAATAATTTTTTTGAAGAAAATGTATTATTCTATTAGAATAGTCCAAACTTCGCAGGCTCTTAAAGAATGTAAAACCTAGTAAGAGGCTGCTGAAGTGGATTTGTGTTGTTGTGGTTATTTAAAAACCTTCCAAACAACAATATATGTCTGATGAAATGAGATTAAGTTCGTATACTAACAGGCTGTTTTCTACGTCAATTCTATTTTTACGCTACAGTTGACTACGTATGTCATGACGAAATACCTAAATAGTATTACTATGTCAGTATGTAGTTAGTTTAATCATATTTTGAATCGTAAAGAAATGTGGTTTAGCTTGCACTTATGACAGTAATATTGTGGAAACTAAGATTTATTGGATAGATATTATGAGATTGTATTTAATTAAGATGTAACTATAATTTTCTATGATTGCATTGTATCTCTCCTTAAAGCTATACAGTTTTCCTTTCTGCTACTCTTATTGTCTCTTATTCTTGATTCTTGCCAATATTAAACATCAGGCGTGCCTGTTATAGCACTCACATTTAGAAACGGTGGGATCAGAAATTTAGAAATTGTTCACCATGTTAATCAAGTGGCTGAAGTTTGCAGTTTGAAGTCAAGAAAGTGGGCGAAACATTTTATGCTAAGAAGAATATGTGTGTGTGTGTGTGTGTGTGTGTGTGTGTGAAGTAACAATATTACGGACGTTGTCGAAGAGTCGAGAGCGTCCTTTCACCCGTTTCACCCGTGTGCTAGTCGAGCAGCTGTAGCGTCCTGTCAAGGCCGCACTTAACTACCTTCGAGGCTGTTCTGGAGAGAACTTAAAATACGCATTATGCTGACACGCCACCGGAAGGACGGAAAGTTATTCTTGAAAACCTGCGCTACCTATGTCACCCACGGCAGCTGGCTTTGTCAGACAGTTACAGTGAGCGATTTCTGTATTGCGGATCGAGTGGAAAGTGATTACTGTTATATTTAGTGCGGGAATATAGGCTATTACTTGACATTATTATTACGTCTGGACAAATTTAACTTAGAATTATTGCACGAGACTACCTTATTAATTACAAATTGTTATGTGTGATCAATTAAAGCTGGTAATCAGTGGTTTCATTGGTGTCTACATTTTGTTTCCACTGTACCATACGACGATCAGTGAGACCGTCGTAACTATATTTATTTATTTAAGCTGAGTAAAAAAAAAAATATTTTTGTTATTTCAAAGTAATGCAATATAAAGTGCAGTATCTATATCAAGACATTTCTGTGTCTAAATTTACACGTCTAGAAAAATTCATAATTGTTTTTTCTTAATAGTTTAGTTTAAATAGCTAATTCAAAAACTTGAATAGTTAATGTTCTCACCAGTAATTGAATAATTTCGGTTAACATTTTTAGAACATTAATATTCTCTACTAATTCTAACCATTTCTGTAATGCAAATGGATAGATTCAATTTCTACAATAGCGGATAATAAAAAAAGTTGTGACACAGAAACAGAGAGGAATAGAAATATTGTTAGGCAAATACAAAATGTAACAGATTAAAATAAACATTTATAGTTAATAATTTAAAAAAAATAAAAATCAACATTATAATGTAATACAGAAATAATATTATCAAGTACATTTCTGTAATAAAGTAATTCCAACATTCATCAGGCACGTACAAACATAAATCTATAACCGGAAGTAAGAAAAAGACAACAATAATAACAAACAATCTATTTTTTCTTCAGTCAAATGCTGTAAAAGAAGACACATAAAACACATAGGAAACTTTTCTGCCTTGTCAATCAATCAGTTGACCGTTGTCAATTAGAATGGATCGTGCTGATTTTAAATTAACTTTAAATGCTGCATGCCTGTAGCTTTAATTTTTGAATCTGTTGGGGAAGGACATTCAGTAAGACAAAAAAATATATTTTAGTGTTTTATAAAGCGTAAATCTATTGCTATATGCCGTTAGGACGAGTTATATAAGCCATTATATTAAATTGCCGTTACGAAGATTGTATAGTTTGTGATCCTAAAGCAGTGGAAACTGATGAGCACCAGAGAAACTCGTATGACTTCTCTCCGTTTAATTCATACTTCTGTAACTCAGAATATACGAATTACAACAGTTCTTCTAGTTATATAATTATTCATTATGCATTATACACAGCCTAAAATAAAAGTCATCAAGTTATATAATTGTAGTCGACCATAATATCAATAATATTTAAACACGTGGCATTCACTGATGCTGCTGGCATAATAGCCCTCTCTTGTCACTTTAAACAAGCTGTCCGCAGAACTCAATTGGTCGCACTTCATTGAATAGAAATCTACTGGTCCCAGCTCACATAACCGCGTGTATTTATATAAGCCAAGTCATCTATGTGCCGTAATGATGATGGAAACTTGTAACGTGTATTTTTTTAAATATTTATAAAATTGTACAAGTAGTAAATAATAGCTAAAAATAATGTGTACTAGCAGTTATATTTGACAAAGAAGTATGTGAGGGTGTGTGAAGGGAAAGTTTGTAAGACTGTCCTTTTGGCATTGTAACCTACAGACAGCTTGATGTGCTACGTGTAAAGTTAATTGTTTGACAAAAAGAGTGACACTTACTAGATGTATGTGAGACGTTGTATTTCGCATCAGGCAGCTGCTCTGAGTGAAGAAAGGCATAACCCCCAATAAACCAATCTACCGTTTTTAAAAACTTTGACACAGACTGAAAGCAAAGAGTTTGTCAATTCGATACGGTACAACATTAGATGCCAGAACAATTGCAACGTAGAAATTTGACGAAAGTCGTGATTACAAAGGAAGATTCGTTCCAGACTCAAAACAAAGCCAGAGTGCAACTTGAAGATAAACAATGGTGCAGCAGATCGAACAATACCAGTATTGTATCTACGTCAAAGCGTAACAGAAATTGGACACTAGGAGACGGCCACGAGAGACAAAGAAATGTCGCCTGATGTACAAGGGGAAAGTGAAACTCACGAATTCTGGAGTGCTTGAATGAGATTCCTAGTAAATAGAAAAAAACGGCTGTAGGAACAATCAGGACGAATGGTAGTTCGACAAGAGAATCACGTGTAAAGCAGAGATAATCGAAAACCAATGACGAATATACAATTTGTCACACTGGCTAAAGAACCAATAAGAGTATCCAAGCAGATGGAAGATTCAGTAGAGGTAGGCGGGAGGAGAGTTTACTTGGTAGATCTCAGAACAGAAAAACGGCAGTCTAGTACTCATCTACAAAGTGATCACCACGAGTCATCTTAACTCGGTAACAATGTTTAGTCATCGATTCATTACATAAGCGTGAACAACTACAAGCGTTCGACACAATTTCAGAATTGCGCATATCTAGAGTCTTGAGAACGGTTACTTCAGTGCGAACATTCAATTTCTCAAAGTGAACAATGAAGTAAATACGACAAATCGTACGAAACTCGTTGTTATAATTCTCACTAAATTCTAAACTCATAGCAAGAGAGTTGAACAGTTAATCGCGTTCGACAGACTATTAGTATAAAGTAATATCACGCGAAGTCAACATGTAAAACAGACTTTACAATTAATTAACTTCACCGTAATTTAAACAAAGTGTCGGAGAATACGGATACACAGTACAATACTAAGTGAAGACAAATTCAATTAACAGACATTCTACAATTACAAATAATTCACAAGAAACTATAAACATTACAGCAGCTTTCATATAATAGAGAACACATCAACAGAGACATTAGACATAAATTCAGCAATCTAAACAACTACTTTAAAAAACATTATACATGAACTTTACCAACATCAATTAAGGACACTCATATTCAACACAATACGAGTGCCGTGAAAAGTGAACAGTTCGAGAATTCTTCAATAATTAAACAGTGATCGTGAGGTGCAGTGACCGCGAAGGGATACGTAATCTACAACGACTACGGAGACCAGCAACTACTAAACACAGAGGACCACATGATGTCACCGAGAGTATGAACTACGAATAATCAACGCTCTCAAACTAATGGTACTTTAGAGTTAAGTCAATAAACTCAATTCATTCAAGTCAAAGAACTCACACTAATAATTAATTAACCTTGAGAACTGCCTCTCAGTGCTCTGCATTCGACTGAAGCGAAATAAAACGTCAATTAGTAAATTCTTAAAAAATCATATCTAAACAGTAATCTAAATTTGCCAAATACAATTGTAGATTATAATTTACAATTATAAGTGTTAGAAAATTATTAAATGTTAATTAATCGCGATTTCAGAGATACTCATTGTTAAGATAAGAGAAGTGATTCTACTTAAGGAAATATCCATACAGAGTGTTATATTTGTAATTTGCTACAACTTAATTAATTAAATAAGCATTAGACATAATATTGTTGTTGTGTGTTTGGCAAATGAATCCTTTATATCCACATCCTTGTAGATATGAGGTGGCGCCCGGGAAATTGAAACTTTTGGCAGTAAGTGATTTTTTAATTATTAATTTATTACTTGTTTAACCACCCCAAGTAAGAATTCTTTATAAACTATATACGCGTCATAATATTATAAAGGCAACGCCTCGTGATACTGCATGTTAGCTTGAATTTACAGATTGCTTTGATTACGCAACAGGTGACAAGCATCATGTATGTTTTACGCATTTTATTTATGTTACAATACATTGTTACGATAGCTCATTTCCTACTTCCTTAATTATTAGGAATGTGGTTACTTAAGTAGAATTAATCTACAATCGGTGAATATTAATTTGTTAAAAAAAACAGCCGTTTTTGTTGCAAACTAATGATAAGAGGATAAGTTTAAAGTGGCGTTATTTATTCTCAGTAATTTTAAGAAAATAAACAGTTTCTAATCTATGCTTTCTAAAATCGAAAGAGTATAAGGACGTGGGTTGTTTGATTTATTACTTTTTTAAGCACACAATTTCAGTCAGGTTTTGACGGGTAAAATTTACACTATGTATTATGTTATTTAGGTAATAGTCGAGTTTAAGAACTCAACATAGTGCATTTTAAATATATTGAAGCTAGTTGGGAGCAGTATTGTTGGTGTTACTTATTTTTCTCTCAAAGCAGACAGAAGATTTAATGATTTATAAACAAGGATACACCAATAAATTTGATCTCTACCAAAAAAAAAACATAAATCGTCTTTTTATTCTTTGATAGCAAACAATTTTTTCATTTATTATCACATATTTTCAATTAAATTGTTGGTTATCTTTAATTCTTACTCTGGACAGTAATGTGGTAATTTTCACATTCATAGGTTGGCTAATCTGTTCGCTTTCAAATTGTGCTTATCACGTTTTTACAACGATACAGTTCTACGAGCCTTGGCTGGCAGCGGACGTCATTACGTTTGCTGCCTGTTCTGTCTTTTTCATTTTCTTTTTGTCGCGACAATTATTTAGGCCTTAGGCCTCAACGTTTTTTCAATGTAAGCTGAGTGGCACAAATTTGCGCCTCATCTAAAATGTAGCTTCATTTACGAATCGGTTTCTTCAAATTTAAAATCTTTCAGACTTAGCCAATCTCAACACTATGATTTAAATGTAAAAAAGAAACGTAATAAATGTATTAATAAAGTCCACTATCGTTATCATTCTGCATCCTGGCAATAGCACCCCAACATCATTCTTCCTGATAGAAAATTCTTAGTACACACGTGCCGACATCAACACATTTTTTATGTCCACTCGGAAAGGATTTCAACATTTTTTTGGTCCCACGGGCCGCATCATAACATTTGCGGAGTATTGGTCGCTCCGTGCCTGGATTCGTCATTCACTTTTTCATTATTTTTCTGCCCCAATTTCTGACCATCACGGGCGACTCAGCATATTCGCTGATCCGACCGTGTCGGGACTTAACAAGCATTTCTTACGTCGCCATTGAGCCTCGTGACGACATCACTGCAAGACCATCCATGTGCTAGCGTCAATACTCCAGTTTAAGCAGTCATCTCTCCGGTCTGTGTGTTTTCTATCTTTTCCACGGCCTCGACGCTTTAGGACATCGCATACCAGGTACCACATCATTAACATCATTAACAGGTGCGTACAATGGCTGAAGAAGGCCTCAAAGTGTTGGTCAGAAAGAGAGGCGGCTTAAAGTCTGCCATAGTGCGTATTAATTCGGCTATCATTAACTTTGACAAAAACACTAACACCAAACATTTTTTAACAGTTAGACTTGAAAGTCTAAAAAGCTTGGCAAAAAAATACGGTGAGGTACAGTCCGAAATTGAACTCATTTCTAAAGACATAAACGCTGCTCAAGAAGACCGAGTTGAGGTCGAAGAGCTGTTATATTCAACAGAAGCCAATATTTTACAATTGATAGAAACCTTTAACGTTCAGACTGTATCTCCCGTATTAACAAGCAATATGCAACTAAAATCGATAAGTTTGCCCTGCTTCACAGGCAATATCTTAGAATGGCAGCATTTCTACTCAATATTTCTGGACTTGGTGCACGCCAGATCTGATCTAACGTCCGTGCAGAAATTACACTATTTGTATTCGTCTCTGAAAAATGAGGCGCTAGATTTAATTAAGGCATTACCTATTTGTAACGAAAACTATTCGATAGCGTTGAGTTTGCTGTCCGCTAGATATGACAAATACTAGAAATTCATACTAGCTAAGTATTATATTCAAAATTTACTTGAAGTAAAGTCAACAATTAAGGACTCTGTCCAAAGTTTGGCAGAATTCATAAATACGATAACGTCTTCCGTTAATTCACTGGCGGCCATGCAACTGTCAGTGGATTCATTCGAGCTTATCACTGTACAATTATTGTCGGCAAAACTGGACCATACCACGTTTAAATTATGGAAGGAGTCTATAGACCCCGATAATCTTCCTAACTTTCAAGGTTTTACTCAGTTTTTAAACGCACGTAGACAGTTGTTAGAAAATACACTCCCTATCGATGCCGGACAGCAGCTCAACAAGCTAAGTTTAAGATTCAATAATAAATCTGACAAACATAAATCACGAAACGCTGCTGGCAGCACTGCATTTAAAAGTTATCACTCAGCGTCAAATAATTATTTATGCTTATGCTGTAAATCTAATAATCCAATGTACATGTGTGATAAATTTCGTGCACTAAGCACATCAGTACGAGGACAATTTATATTAAATCATAAATGCTGTACCAATTGTTTAAGACCAGATCATTTCTCATCTAATTGTAAGATTAAACAATCATGTAAGATCTGCTCAAAACGACACCATACATTGTTGCACATAAACAATGTGTCAAAACCAGTTTCTGCCAGCGGCAGTAACTATTGTTCACTTAAATTACAATCTACAAATAATATTCTTTTATCAACAGCAATTGTGTTTGTCATCGACCGGGCTGGCAATAGACAACTCGCAAGAGTTCTATTGGATGCGGGTTCACAAATAAATTTTTGTACGGAATCATTTGCCAAGAAATTACGGCTTAACTTGACTAAATCTAACATACCGATTACAGGTATAAATAATACCGCGTGTTGTGCCACTAATCTAGCGTCTATACGCATTATTTCCCGCTATCAAAGATTTAGCATCGAGGCAAAATGTGCGGTCTTATCTGCATTAACCCATAAACTGCCATCACAATCTTTTGACATAAATCAATTTAACATTCCAGATAACGTTTTCCTCGCTGATCCACATTTCAACATATCAGCTGACATCGACATACTTTTAGGAGCGCAATTTTACCTAGATTTAATTTTAGCTAACAAATACGTACGCGGTTCTCATTTTCCTATTATACAGGAAACAAAGTTAGGCTACATTCTAGCAGGCAATCTGCCCAAACACTGCCGTTATAAGGGTCCTGCTGCTTCGTTCCTGGCTAGGAACAACGACAGTCAAATTCTGGAGTCTCTCGAGAAATTTTGGGAGACCGAAACTATCCCTGATAATGCACCTATTAATAACGAGTCGGCTTGTGAGGAGCATTTCGTTAAGTCTACTCATCGTAATCAAGAGGGTAGGTTCGTTGTTTCGCTACCATTTAAGTCTGACAATCCCCAGTTGGGTGAGTCCTATGCTAGCGCTGAAGCAAGATTCTTGAGTTTAGAACGCCGGTTCATGCGTGATTCTAAGCTTGCGCGCGAATACGCAAATTTTATTCAGGAGTATAAGGATCTTGGCCACATGACGCTTGTCGACGATTGCTCTATCAATTCCGAGTTTCAAATACCTACTATCTGCCACACCATGCCGTCTTTAAACATTCTAGTTCTACGACAAAACTTCGCGTCGTTTTCGACGGCTCGTCCAAAACTACCAATGGCCTTTCTCTCAGTGACATTTTGTTGGTAGGCCCAAACGTCCAACAAGACCTTTTTTCTATTCTTTTGCGATTTCGTATGCATAACTATGTTCTCATCGCCGACATCGAGAAGATGTATCGACAAATTATGGTAGCTGAGAAGGATTGTCATTATCAACGTATTCTGTTGCGTGACTCTCCCCTCGAACAGTTTAAACACTTTGTATTGCGAACTGTAACATACGGCACTGCTAGTGCTTCGTTTTTGGCTACTCGCTGTCTTAATCAGATTGGTAAGGATCATGAAGCTTCTTTTCCTGACGCAGCGTCAGCTATAACCAATGATTTCTATGTCGACGATTTGCTAACCGGTGCAGACCCCATTTCTGATCTGACCAAGTTGAAATCTGACTTAGGTACGTTGTTGAGTCAATACGGTCTCACGCTGCATAAATGGGCATCAAATGATCCCAATGTGGTCGCAGATCATGACAATTTATCACTCCCTTTAAACAAACAGGGTAATGTGCGTACCTTGGGCATTCTATGGAATAACACTACCGATTTATTTTTGTTTGACATCAAATCATTCCCCGTTGAATCAAGCATCTCCAAGAGGAAAATCCTATCGATTATCGCAGGCATATACGATCCACTCGGACTCGTCGGTCCCATTGTTTTCCTGTACAAACAGTTTATGCAGCAACTCTGGCTGAGTAACCTTGGTTGGGATGAGCTAATCTCCGGGCAATTACGCTTGCATTGGCATTCATTATGCGATAAATTATGTCTGATCAATAAAATTATTGTCCCACGTTCTATTTGCTGCAAGTCTAATGCAAAGATAGTTGAATTACATGGGTTTTCGGATGCTTCTGAAAGGGGATATAGGTGTTGTGTTTACATTAGAGTCATTTATCAAGATTCATCGGCCTCTTGTCCACCTTCTGTGTTCTAAATCTCGCGTGGCCCCCCTACGACAGGTGTCATTACCTCGCATTGAACTCTGCGCTTGCTTGTTGTTACCGCGACTCGTATTCAAGGTCGTCCCTGCTCTGCATTCCTTTATTAATAGTGTTCATCTGTATTCTGACTCTATGGTGTCCCTTTATTGGATTCATGCCCAGTCATCGAGGTGGAAAACCTACGTCGCTAATCGTGTTACCGAGATTCAGCGTCTTACGGAAGCCTACACATGGCATCACATCAATTCTCGACATAATCCTGCTGATATTATTTCTAGGGGATGTCACCCCGACGTTTTGCGCGATTGTTCGATTCGGTGGCACGGTCCCGCCTGTTTGTCTCAATCTTCCGAGTCCAATCTTTTTCCACCCTTTTTACCTTCTAATCTGTCGTTTTCTGAATTCACTGCGGAGGAAAAACAAACCCCCAAACTTTCTCTAATGTCTACCCTGGCTATTGATTTTTCAAAGGACTTTTCTTCATTCCACCGTCTGACTCGCGTATAAGCTTACTGATTTCGATTCATCAAAAATATTAGACTCTCCAGTGCTGAGAAAATATCGGGCGCTCTTACCCTCGTGCCCCGGGGAGTGCCCGTTGGCACTCTTAATTTTTTCATAAAACAATCTCAGTCGATCCACTTCGCTGCCGAGATTAATTGTCTTCGTAATGGGTCTTCTGTCTCTATTAGGAGTAAGTTGTCTTCTCTGGACCCGTTTCTTGATGAGTCTGGCGTAATACGTGTCGGCGGGCGCTTACAGCAGTCGCAACTACCTTATGACAATAAGCATCCTATTGTCTTGCATCCATCGGCTCATATTACTCGCCTTATTATTGAACGCGAACACATTCGCCTACTCCACGCTGGTGCTCAACTCGTGCATCACTCACTTCGTCAACGTTGGTGGATTATTAACGCCAAGATAGTCATTCGCTCCATCATTCGTAGATGCGTCAAGTGCCTCAGGTTTAGTGCCAAACAACAGGTTCAGAGGCTTGGTATTTTACCATCTCCTAGAGTCACTCCTTCGCGGCCGTTTCTATTCTGCGCAGTTGATTATGGTGGTCCCTTCATGATTCGTCATGGCGGGCAGAAATCTAGAACTCTGTCAACATCGTACGTGTCTTTGTTCATCTGCTTAGCAACCAGGGCCATTCATTTGGAATTGGTTTCCGACCTTACAGCCAACGCGTTTATAGCTGCCTTACGTCGGTTTATGTCCCGTAGGGGCATACCCAGCCAGTTATATTCTGATAATGGCACGAACTTTAGGAAGGCCCGCAATGTTTTACATGACCTTTACAATCTTTGGCATAATAAGGATGCCACCTCATCAATCAAATCCTTTACGACCTCTCAGGGTATTTCATGGTCATTTATTCCGCCCTCATCACCTCATTTTGGTGTTCTTTGGGAGAGCGGTATAAAGAGTTTAAAGTATCATTTGCGCCGCGTGGTAGGCAAGTCTATACTCACCTTCGAGGAGTTTACGACAGTTTTGTCTCAGATAGAGGCATGTCTAAACTCACGTCCATTATTTGCCATTTCATCGGATGTAAATGATCCGGTGCCACTTACACCTGGCCATTTTTTGATTTGCGCACCATTAACGGCGATACCTGATCCAGACTTATCTCACGTTCCCATCTCTCGTCTTGGTCGTTGGCAACTTCTCCAGAAGTTTGTCCAAGTCATTTGGAAGGCTTGGTCTCGCGACTACTTACATCAATTACAACAACGTGACAATTGGAAATTCGCCAAGGATAACGTTTCCATTGGTGACCTGGTTTTACTGATTGAGGATAACTTTACCGCCACATTTCCCGGCCCAGACAACCTAATTAGAGTAGTAGACATTCGCACGCCTACTGGTATTTTACTGAGACCAGTTCATAAGCTATGCTTGTTGCCAGCGCGGGACGAGGCTTAGACACAAGGTTACTATCATTATTTAGCACAATGCTATTTCACTTGGCCACTGGCTTTCATTACCTTATTGTCTGACAATTTGGTCAACTTAATTGTGATATGTATAATCACAACATTTTCATGTTAACTTGCATCATTGCGTGTTTTTATACTAAATTTGCATGTGACTTGTAATTTTACAACCATGCACTGTGCTATTATGTCTATACTTATCATATTTTCATGGTGGTATACTTTGCTATTTTTGTATTTATATGTTAATAATTTGTGAGACATACTATATCCTACACATTTACATTTTGATATTGGTATTGGGTTTTGTGTCATGTCATTGGTGGTATTGTTTTTATATAAAAATTTTGTATTTATATTGCATTTTGTATTTTGTATTTTGTGATCACGCATTGCACAATTATTATTCATGCTTTAATCATGACATACATGTCATTACACTTTGTGCTTGCAATCATTCAACTATGTATAGCTTGTTCACGTAATAATTTATTGTAAATTCCTGAAACTTCAGGTATAGCATGCTTCGTTCAAACTATATGGCGTCATGATAAATTTATGTCTTTACATGTATAATCTTATAATACTTTGTCTGTTCACTTTACATTCAATACTATTGTATAGGTCTACTGGCCTTAACTGGTTCAAGCTAACCACTATGACTTGCATAAATGTTACAATTTATCGGGCCCATCATGTGATGAGTCACCGATTATTCATCATTAAACATGGTCAATTGTGTATTTTCATGTCTTATATCGTTTAATATTGTATACATACAATATATATTGGCAATACATTGCTAACTTTTACATTTATACTCATGTACAAATCAAGTTGCACGCCGACCTTGGCCTGCTCAACTCTTATCATCACTCAAGCTTATCGCTAAGCAGTTAATGTCATAACTGTTATCTAAGATTTCAAATCAAGGTTCAATACAACTTACTGAGATTGACCTTTATTATTAAGAACTCTGTATTTTTCTACAATAAGTTATTAACATGTATTAAAAAATCTTTTGATTTTTTGCGGGCAGTTATGGACAGTAATGTGGTAATTTTCGCATTCATAGGTTGGCTAATCTGTACGCTTTCAAATTGTGCTTATCACGTTTTTACAACGATACAGTTCTACGAGCCTTGGCTAGCAGCGGACGTCATTACGTTTGCTGCCTGTTCTGTCTTTTTCATTTTCTTGTTGTCGCGACAATTATTTAGGCCTTGGGCCTCAAACGTTTTTTCAATGTAAGCTGAGTGGCACACATTTGCGCCTCATCTAAAATGTAGCTTCATTTACGAATCGGTTTCTTCAATTTTAAAATCTTTCAGACTTAGCCAATCTCAACACTATGATTTAAGTGTAAAAAAGAAACCTAATAAATGTATTAATACAGTCCACTATCGTTATCATTCTGCATCCTGGCAATAGCACCCCAACATCATTCTTCCTGATAGAAAATTCTTAGTACACACGTGCTGACATCAACACATTTTTTAGGTCCACTCGGACCGGATTTCAAAATTTTTTTGTTCCCACGGGCCGCATCATAACATACTCTTTCTACTCAATTCAGGCAGTATCTCATTTAATGGTGTGACTGACGAAAGAAATGATACATTTTGTTGCTTATCATACTGTATCTGTATTATTAAATTTGACTATTGACACGTACCAAAATACCATAGTAATTGATGTTAACGGTTTTTAAACTAGTTTTGGGCGTTGAGTTTAAAATTAAGAGAATATTATTTTGTTTAGTTGAAACAAATAATTTACGAAACAATACAAAATTGTGAGCACGTTGTACGAAAACAATGTATATTTAACATTATATTGTTAATTTAAATAAATTAAAAGCCATTGTAAAGTTATTAGACAACTGTATACTAATAGTTATACTCAAAACACGCATCAGTGTTAAGTGAAACTTGAAAATAAACGTGATATTTAAGGAAAACTGATTCTAAAGAGAAACGTTGTTAAAATTATTACTTATGATATGATTGCGGCTGACATAATTCTGGTAAAAGTTGGCGGTTTTTAAAACACGTTCAAATAAATATTTAGCTATTTATAGAAACACTTTTATAACTATTCTGCTGTATAACTAAATTATTTACTATACTGTACTACTATTAATTTAATATAAATTTCTTTCAGTGTCCGTGCAAATGTAGTTGCACATTTGTTGTTTCGAAGTTTAATCTTATACTACGTTTACTATCAATTAGTATAATAACTACGTACACAGTATTTTATGAAATATATTCCTCATATAAATAATTAAAGTGTAAATAGTTTTGACTCAATATTTCGTAAATTCAGAAACCTAGAACTGAGACACTTTGTTGTTAATGTACCGATTACAAATTATTAATTGCTTTCATTTTTTACAAATTCTGTTAGTAAATTTCAATTTTGAATCATCAATTTTACATAACACATTTGCAGTCAATTTGAAACAGTCAATCTAATGTAATTACTTATTTTACTAGTATTGCTTTTTATTTTTTCAGTACTCTGGTGGCTGTGTTTGGGTCCGAAGGTTTATCTGATCACTCATAGTTGCTTAAGAATTATTAATGTAAACAATTTTTATATCGTTTTCAGTATATCTTACTGTTACGTACTCTCCTCGTCAAGTGTGCTACAGTGTTCTCCGTTATGCTCATCAGTGTTTCCATAGAAACATCACTAGCTTACCATTAACAAGACAAACCCGTTAACACAACATTAGCGTGCGTGCTCGACGCCGTGTAGATGGGATTATCGCCACACATACGCTGACAACGTTAAATCTAGTTTTTCTCGTCTGGCAGTGAAATGGTTAATTCAATGTTTTTTTTTAAATTAATTAAAGTTTTCATGGAAAAGGAAGAATTTGCAACACGATAAAAGTTATTTCTGTCTATGAAAACATGTCATTGTAATAAGTCTTTTAGAACAAGCTCAAATAAGTTTTACATGCTTTCAATTTTATGTGTACGTGAAAGATGAACAGATAAGTATAGAATTAGAATACGAGAGTATAAAGACTGAGAGAAAGATATAAAATACTATTGTGGAAGAGGCAGAAATAGATAAAATTATAGGTAGACTGATCAGGAAGCAAGCAGAAAGTAACAGGGTGACACTTAGACAGATAGAAACAATAAAATAAATCGGTGTTTATGACAGATAATAAGATAAGATAAGATAACACACGATTATATATTGTATCATGATGCTATTGTACTCCCACACACCCACAAACACAGAATTTTAAATCTGGATAATAGATATGTACTTATATAATATAATGTGGCCACACAATGGCAAACCTTATTCTCTGACTAAGGACATTACGGACATTGCTGAAATAACTTCACGAGCAGGACATTCTTGTAATAAAGTTGTTTAATTGTTACAGATAAGCATTATGTGATAAATCGATCAACAAAAGAACTAATAAATACGTAATTAACTCATTGTGGCAGATAAATGTTTAGTCAACTGTGTATTAGAAGGTTATACTGTATGTTATATGTACTAAAACTATAACCATTTACTGCAATGCTCCTTTATTTACAACATTTTACAACAGTCGTTATTTGGATAAAAGTTAAACTTCATTAAAATTTGGGGAAATTTTAAAGGTTTTACGCATTACATTTGTAGCACAATAAATATTGTAATAGGAGGCATAAATTTGGGTTAAATGCTTTGCTTTCTATAGTACAAAATTATATTCGGAAATTTACAATGCTTACGTTGCATAAGCTTGTAATGCAATTTTATACTCCACAAAGCAATATATTTTTTAACGCTGAGGGAAATACACGTTCATGGCTGCACACTAACCCCTGAAATATAAAAAAGGACAGCTTTATAAATAAATTGTTTTATCTCAGAGCGCATGAATATTGATATAACGCGCCCACTTTATCTTCAAACAGGTTTATTTTTGGCCTGGAAGAGCACTGAAGTGATGAATAAACAAAGGGTATCATGCCATTAAACGCACATATCCTGTGACTCTGTTACCGTTATATGAATGTTTCTGAAATGGTTTCACAAAAATCAATCCCATGAATATACCCATTTGTGAAAACAATATATTTGCTTATAAATTATTAAAAAACTTTGCATCCCCTTTGTCTCACATTTCTTTATTACAATCAATTAATGTATTTATGAAAAGAAAGACATGAGAATACTATAAAAATTATTTCTGTTTGTGAAAACAATTCTTTTAAAACAAAATCAACTATTTCTACACGCTTCCACTTATGCGAACGTAGAGAGTAAGAGTAAGAGAAAATACAGATTGATAAAAAGAGAGAGAAAGCAGACAGAAAGGTATAAAATGATAGGTAGATTGATATTAGCAAGCAGACAGTCTGAAGGAGACATTTTAACACATAAAAGTAAAAACATTAATCGTTATTACTAACAAAGAATAAGATAAGGATAAAACAAATCCTTAGATACTGGTTATATATACTGCATCATGATGTTACCGTACACACACAGAATTTTCAATCAGGAGACTAGACAAGCACAAAATACTGTGACAAGAAAATTGTACTCAAGCATTAAAAGTATATTAGATTGTGCGTACATAATCTATTTAATCAGTTAATTATCTGTTACATCCTCTTATAAGTGGTTTCGGTCTGTATATTTTCCCTTTGAGAAATCTGTATGACTAAAGCATAAAAATACATTCATATTCACACTTCGTTAATTTGCTTAACGTACTGTGTGCTTGACGTTTCAATTGTTCACCTGTAACGTAACATATTTCTCTTAACCAGTAAGACTCGAACCATTAAGTTTAACAAACATTACATTATATTATAACATTCTAGCTTTCAGTGCCGCAGTCGTCTTCAGCAAAATTATTTACCGGGCTGTTGGTCCGTGGTTCTCTTTTTAGAGTGCCAAACGTTTGTACTGCAGCTGCGTCGTCATTCAGTCGCCAAAGGAGCAGGACAGAAAATCCATTGAAGATGACTGCACCAGCTGCTGTCGAAACGTTGGGCTCTACAAAAAGAGGGCCACAGCCCAACAGCCCGGAAAATAATTTTACTGAAAATTACGTTATATATTTGCGCAAATCAAAGGTTGAGCAGTGAGTTGAAATCTCACTCCAACTGACAGAACTGTCGATAACAATACAGTTAAATATCTGGTAAGTGAGCATTTGAAAAATTATGTTTACTGCTTGACAGCTACAATATTTCCTTTTACTCGTGGTTCCGAAACTCACACTTTGAGCATAACATTAATGAACATTTTATTAATTGATGTTATAAAGATTTTTTAAATATTTCAATTTACCTTGGCAAATATATCTTTGCCAAGGTACAAAGCGGTCATTTTAGGCACTTGTTTATCCGCTTAGGTTTCAGATTTAAAAGTTTACTGAGTATTTCATGACTTTACCTCATTATTCCAAACGTAATGTTATTGCGCATTATGTAGTTTTAAAATTACTCTAAACGCAATTAAGTAAAATGCTTTAATCTTTATTTAAAGTCTGTATCACTTACATTCACCGTTCGTTCGAGCCAACTTCATTGTTACTGAACTTACAGACTTTGCTGAGACAGCTTTTAATCGTCAGTTCTCAATCTACTACGTCAAATTATTATGTGAATGATTAATTACAAGCTACGTTTAGAACTACAACCTGCCAGATCATTGTACATCTTGAATTAATTATATAACAAAGTTTTCAGCCAGTATTCCGTTAGCTAACACATCGCCCCGTCCTCCTCTAAGTTACTTTCATGGTAGACGATGTCGTTAATTAACTAACTAAATTGGACAACTGTTTACGGACGACTCATTCAATGATACGTCAGTGAGTATTATTGATTAGCTAATCAGAATTAAGTACATTACCAATCGCAGTAATACATTTACAGTTGGAAATATAGCTCTGACTTGCTGTCGCTCATTGCTTAAGTTGAACTAATAGAAAAATAATTGTCTATATCGCTAAATAACCTGTGGTAGTCATTTTATTCCAATTTACCCTGAATGCAAGTGTTATTCTCCAACACGCACAACTTGCAGTTTATGTATAATTGTATTGTCTATTCATTAATAAACAGTGAAATAATCAGTTCACGATCACTAACAATTGTCAATTGATAGCCACTAGTATGGTAAGGGACACTGCGCCAAGAACTACTACAACCACAAAACGGATCGTTCGCCCTTCTGCCGCATACAAGAAAACAACTCCAAGCAACGCTTTGACTATTTGCACCACGTTGTGACATAGCCTACAGTCTGTATTTCCTATCATTGACAAGTTCCATTAGATTTCAGAATCAATAACAACCGCTTTTCATTTTTGCAACATAAATAATTAAAACTCGCTTGTGCGTGTGCGCATTGGAATATGGCATGAATTTGACGAAGTTATATAATAAGAGGGGTCGCATTTGTAATGGGCCAAAACATAACAAATTATCTTAGTCGAAAGTGTGAATGACTGAATAATTGAAAACTTGTTGTCAGTAAATTAAGGACTTGGACTAAACTATAGTGTTATATTGTAAAAACAGAATGTCAGTGAAATAGTGAATGTAAAACGTTTTGTGCATGATTGTGATGTAATGTGAATGTAAAACATAAACAAACTGGTTCGGGTGTAATAACATTCTACCCTGATTCATGAAGACGCTAGTAAGTCACTTTTTGTGTGCAGAATGATGTGGCAATGTAGACGAATAATTTAGTGTGTTTTTGTTTATTTTTAACTGTAATTAAAGTGTAATTAAACACTTCATGTGGTATCAGTCATTCTGTTCCCACTATAGGAAACGACGACGACAATCGTCGACAACAGTGTGTGTGTGTGTGTGTGTGTGTGTGTGTGTGTGTAAAACGTCTTGTGGAACAAAAATTATGATTAGGGAAGACTTAAATTTATGTACACTAGAACTGTGTATCAGTCGTTTTATAAGAAATTTAATGCACGATTTTAAAAATTATTCTAATGTACAAGTTCATTTTTAAAAACTAGCCAAAATTCAGCATAATTTGAAAACAATAAAACTTTTACATATTTGGATATTTGGTAATTCTGCTACTTACGGATGATATCTTTTTATGTGACAATGTACGGAGTTCTCGCTGATAACCATTTAGTTTTGTCTCGAAAGAATAAATGTTGGGCGGTATACACGCCTTACGTGTACGAGTTACCCATCGTCTACTTTTCACACAGATTCGTTTATTTTTACTCTTACATTACGTTTACATTACGCTTACGCTCATATCAGTAGTTATGACAAGTAACAGAATCTTATCTGTTTGTCACAAGAAATACAATTGTTTCCCCCATAATGATAATGGATCACTACTTTAAATGAAAGTCATTATTATACCCATAATGATTTTTGCGCTAAGTTGCACAAACTAATACTGGGCAACGCCTACTTCGTAAAATTACAATTATTAATGAATAACACGATAAGGGCACTAAAAACGACACATTTAAACGACACTTAATATTTTCTACGTACGCGTGACAGATATTGAAAACAATATCTAGGCATATAGTCTCGTAGCCTTAATCGCCTCCTCTTCTACTCCGGTGAGTCAAGGACTTGGAAAGAGATCTGCACGGTTGCCTCTGGGGGGTAAGAGCCTTCCCTGATTCCAAGGGATGTCCCTGTCCTCCAAATAGCCTTGCACATTGTCTTGCCATGTCATTCTGGGCCTTCCTCTAGATCATCGTCCCGTGCTTCTTGCCTCATATAGTTTCCTGGGAAGTCTCTCATCACCCATTCGCTGAAGGTGTCCTAACCATCTCATTTGGGATTTTTTTACTGTGTCAGCCACTGTTCTTACTTTTAATGCTGCTCTTGTTGTAACATTTATAACTCGGTCCCTGCCAGTTTTACCCTCCAATCGTCACAAATATCTAACTTTGAATAGCACTAAAGTGGCTTGAATTTAGTGCCCAAGTTTCTCTCCCATAGGTTGGGGCGTACGTGTTCTTAAAAACTGTTACATTCGTTTTCTTCACAATTAACTTTTGCAGATAAACTGTTTATTTAAAGCACTGACTACTCCTGCACTGACTACCACTCTTTGATTTATTTCTGCAGATATTTTCCAATAGGCATCTAGGCATATAGATGTACATTTAAACTGACGGTTAAGTCATGAAACTTTAGATGATTTTGTTTTTAAGTCAATAAAATTATAATTTTTTAATAGTCACTTTTCATATAATTTAAACCAAAGCGCTCTACGACTAGTAGCGCTTCCTGGGAAGTGTTGTTCCGTTGATTCACGTATAGATGTTGTCTTGTGAATAACACGACTAGCACATCAGTGCCAATAAGTGAAGGACACATTGTGAAGATTTAGCGTTGAACAGAATCCACGACGCACTGTACCCAGTCATTCCCAGAAAGTATTAGGCAAGTTTTATTTTGACCCATTCTTGTATTCAACTACAGGAGTACAAGGATTTTTATGTAAGGATCTTTAAACCTTTACAGTGACTTGAATGAAATAATCTATTTTATAAGTTAATTTTATTATTTTATTACTTTTCATAATCTTACAAAAAATAAATACTTGAAATTCACTTCAAATAACCACTAAATAAACCTATTTTTTGATGCAAAAATACTACTCTCTTTAATCTGTCGACTTTAATGAAATAAGCTTTTTGAATTATTTCTATTATGAGGCAATACCATCAACAGCGTACGCTCCGTCAACAGTACATTGTTTCAATAAACGTTTCCACGTTTTTGTTCCTTTCAGCAGTTTCTTTGTG
This sequence comes from Magicicada septendecula, assembly GCA_034769895.1. Classification (NCBI taxonomy): domain Eukaryota; kingdom Metazoa; phylum Arthropoda; class Insecta; order Hemiptera; family Cicadidae; genus Magicicada; species Magicicada septendecula. The sequence continues at coordinate 184,192,691 of CM068369.1, read as the reverse complement.
GCCTTTCGTTCTATTTGTATTGTGTATATAACTCTACTTTATATATATATATATATATATATATATATATTTATATGTACCTTTATTTTAGGCATTGTTCAGAGTTCAAGTGTACTGGGGCCACTTTTTTAGATCGGCTTTTCATTTATTTACGTCGTTTTTTCAAAGCAATAAAGGTCGGTGACAACAAAATACTCAATTAAGTTTACTTTATTAGCACTTAATTATTGCACACTTATCGCTTACCTATCTAATTCAGAAATTGTGGTTTGCAAACTTATAAAACCTATGTCATTGCTTCTGATGCAATAACAAAAAAATATTAAATAATTGTACATTATTCTCTTTACTGACCAGTATCGAAATCGGTTATCCTCTTTGCGATATGTTGAAACTTTTGTAATGATTGCTGTTAAACCATTGTATCTGTCTGCTTGCTCACGCGCAATAAGACACAGATCTTCATTCGTACACTACATCCATTCATTTTATGGATGTACAATCCGCACACAATGTATTTCACGGATGTGACTCATTTCATGGACAATTCGTTTCTTGGATCAGTTTGTTAAGCAGGCCTATCAGCATTTTTTCTTCATGATTTAATTCAGCAACTCCTTAATTATCACTACAATTGGAGCTCGTATTGCACGACTTTGGGGACGTCATATTTCGCCAACCGGGGCATTTGAAGCATCATTACAGCAGTTGAGCACCATCAGCACGTGGCATTCAGCATGTGGGAAAATCCAGAGCAGCCTATCTAGACAGGATTCGACCGCATTGGACATCACCTGACAGGCAGCGACCGTGTCTGCATCATCAATTCATGGGTACCTGACAGGACTACCAAGGTTTCGACAAGCTTTGAGGCCTTCTAGAACACGCCGATAAGTACCATGTCAAGTGACTATAAACTCATGTTTCATATTAGTTTTCAATTTGCATAATTTGCATATTTTTAATGGCATTAAAGTAAAGGAAGCAGTATTTAAAAATAATAATATAACTTTTTAAATCAGTTTCATTTGAATATGAACCTGTAACTTTTTTGCGAACTCAACAAGCATTTTTTAATTGTAAGTCATACCTTTCAAATAGCATTCACATCATTAGTGATTATACTGCTATATTGTTTGTACTGCCTAGATCAGTATTTATTACCATATAGAACTAGTTTAAGATGTGTTAAGTAAGGGTTACCGTGTCGTTGCGTGACTTTATAATTTGGATTTCCTGCCTGGTCTTGCTCATCGCTTTGCATTCACTTGGCTCCTTTCGTATTATCATTTAAATTTTCTCTCATACCCAATCATGACGGATATGAAAGCGCTGATCAAGAAACGTGGCACGATCAAGGCCTCTATATCTCGCATAAACACATACGCAGACAATTTCGATCACGATACGCATGACCATCATGCACTAAAAATAAAGCTTCGCCACCTTATGGAGCTATCAGCCAAATATGATGAAATTCAAACACAAATTGAGTCTGAGGACTCTGACTTTACTTCCGCTAGCGATAGGGTTCAGACCGAAGATGATTTATGCAGCATAGAATGCAAGCTGCAAAGTTTATTAGACCATGCCGAGGAGATGAGCAGAAAGACAGCAAGTCAATCCGAAGTAGTCAGCACGCCTCCCATTCAGTTGCAACCGATTAAGCTACCCTACTTTGCAGGTAATATAATTGAAAGGCAATATTTTTACAATATGTTTTTGGAGTTAGTTCATGTCCGAACGGACCTGACTGGCATCCAAAAATGTCATTACTTGCACTTATCATTAAGGGATGAGGCGCTGAATGTCATAAAATCGCTCCCTATCACGCACGAAAATTACACGGTGGCCATTGACTTGTTAAGAGCCCGGTATGATATTAAGAGCCTGGTAAGACGTATCATGCAGCTAACGTCTTGCGCATGAAACACATGCAGCAGGATTCCGTGCTCAGCATTTCTAAATTTATAGATGAGCTCACCGCTAACATAAATGCGCTGAACTCATTGAACCTATCAGTAAACACATTTGAACTTATTTTTGTGCATTTTCTCGCCCAAAAACTTGACGAGCATACATGTAGATTGTGGAAGGAAGGCTTAAGTGACGAACAGCTTCCGATTTACGATAATTTTATCAAATTTCTAAATACAAGACGTCAGCTGTTACAAAACGTAAATGCTCCGACTGGTTCGTCTGGCGGCAGACAAGTTAGCGATAAAACTTCTTATCGCAAGGCAGCTAATCGCGCGGAGTTCACTGGGTCACTGATACACACTCAAACAAACAATAAATTTTGCCAGCTGTGTCCTGGTAATCATAAATTGCTCGAATGCCCACAATTCATAGCTTTACAACCTACGCAACGTAGAGAGGTTTTAATAAGTAACAAACTCTGCCTGAATTGCACACGTTCGGGTCATGAAAGCTCGCGTTGCCCTTCCAAATTTTCCTGCAAAGCATGCTCGAAAAGGCACCACACCATGATCCACGCTTCAATAAATAACTCGACCAACAGAAGCAATAAGCAATGTTCCCTGAATCTACTGTACAAACTAACAAATCAATTTTATTGTCCACCGCCGTATGCATCACCACTGATCATGCCGGTAACAAGCGCCTGTTAAGAACCCTGCTGGATTCAGGGTCGCAAGCGAATTTTTGTACAATGGGTTTCGCCCGCCGCATGGGCTTAAAACTAAACAAATCCGAGCTGCCTATCACGGGCATAAATAACTCACTATTTCAAGCCAATTTTAGCACACTGGTGCGCCTAAACTCACGCTATAAGGATTTCACTTTAAATGTCTACTGCGCTGTTCTGCCCAGAATCACAAATAACCTTCCAACAGAATCCTTTAACATGGCATCGTTGAAAATTCCAAAAGGCATATTTTTAGCTGACCCGCAGCTTAATCATTCGTCACAAATTATTATATTACTCGGGGCACAGTATTTTTTGCAGTTGATTGAGCCGACCAAATTTGTTCGCAGTCCGCACTTTCCGATAATACAGGAAACAAAGCTAGGGTTTATAATCGCCGGGAATTTACCCTTCAACGTGGACATGACTAAACCGGTCTCCTCGTTCATGGCTCGAGACGACATTAATGCTACTAGCATTAATTACCGCGCGCCAACCGCCAATCGCCAACCGCCAACCGCGTCTCGGAGATACAGCAGCTCACTGTTAAGGGCAATTGGTATCATGTCGCGTCGCATGATAATCCCGCGGACATTTCATCCCGCGGCTGTTTACCCCGTTTGTTACACGGCCACCAGCAATGGTGGCATGGTCCTTACTGGTTATTAAAGGAGCCTTCAGCGTGGCCCATCCGTCCTTTTGATTCCAGTTCCTCCTGCGCTCATCCGGATTTGCACAAGGAAGAACGTAAACAGGCTATACTCGCTCTGGCTACTGCTTCTTTCTTTTCTAACTACGTTGAAGATTACTCTTCTCTCTCTAGACTTCTCCGCGTCTTTGCATACTGCCTGCGTTTCATTCGGAACGCTAAGTCTCCCGCTTCTAACAGAAACACTTCCTTTTTGACTGCGAAAGAGCTGCACAGCGCGCTTTTGGTTTTTATACGCCAAGCCCAGTTTTCGCATTTCAATATCGAAATTAAAGAACTCCAGGCACAACGCCCTGTACTTACTAATAGTGAAACTTTCTCGCTCAATCCATTTATAGACAACGCTGGTATACTACGTGTAGGCGGGCGCCTTCAACAGTCTCAGCTAAACTATAATAGTAAGCACCAAATCATACTTCACCCTCACCCCTTCACCCCTAATTATTGAAAATGAGTATATTCGACTACTCCACGCTGGAGTACAACTAACGTAGTGTTCTCTACGCCAAAGATATTGGATTATCAATGACAAATCTTACATACGCTCAGTGATTCACAAATGTATCACTTGTTATCGATTTCGCGCAACCGGTTCAAGCCAACGTTTAGGTCAATTACCCGCTCCCAGAGTCACTCCCTCCAAGCCATATTCACAATGCGCCGTCGACTACGCCGGTCCTATGTTTTTACGTCAGGGCGGACAGCGGACCAAATCATTTACAAAGGCAATTTCTCTTTTCATTTGCATGTCCACTAAGGCAATTCACCTTGAATTGGTTTCAGATTTGTCTGCAGACGTCTTTTTGGCTGCCTGGAAACGCTTCATATCCCGCAGGGGCATCCCCGCACAAATATTTTCCGATAACGGTACCAATTTCCGTCGTGCTGGCACCATATTACACGATCTGTACAAACTCTTTCATCAGGACGAATTCCAAAAATCCGCTCAAGACTTCGCCAGTCCACGTGGGATTAAGTGGTTTTTCATACCTCCGTCAGCGCCTCCCTTCGGCGGTTTATGGGAGAGCGGTGTCAAAAGCGTTAAGTTCCACTTGCGGCGCGTTATAGGCAGTACGCTCCTCAACTTCGAAGAGTTTTCCACTGTTTTGACTCAGGTTGAAGCTTGTTTGAATTCGCGTCCCTTGTTCACTATGTCAAATGATGCTGAGGATCCCGAGCCTTTGACTCCTGCGCATTTTTTGGTTGGTTCTCGCCTTACCGCGCTCCCGGAACCCGACTACTCGGATGTAAATATGGGTCGCTTGGGGAGATAGCAGCTTCTGCAGAGATTTACCCGCTCTATATGGAAGAGTTGGTCCAGAGACTATCTGCATCAGCTGCAGCAGAGAAATAAATGGAAAAAGCATTCTAAAAATTTGTCTACAGGACAGCTAGTCCTCATTTTAGAAGACAATTTCACCACCATTGCAGTGGAAACGTGGTATTGTCACTCAGATTTATGTAGGGCAGGATTCGTTAGTACGCGTTGCGGACGTCCGTACTGCTCACGGCATCCTGCGTAGAATTATTCACAAGCTGTGTCCACTTCCCGTGGAATCAGACTAATTCGAACCTCATTGTTCCGAACGTTTATCATGTTTCTTTTTTATTTTTATTGGATGCGTGCATTTTATTATTTTTAAGGTTTTATTATTTAGTTTTTATGTATCATCATTATGTTGTTGAACTTTTTGTGACTATTATTATGTTATTATGTATCTTTAAATTATTAGTCTACTATTACTGTATTTGCTATTATGTCGTTATCATTGTATCATTACATTTAGTCAGTTTCTTGAGGACGTTTTCGTTATATAAATTAAAGGATATTTCTTGTTTTCTGTTAAAGATTAATGTTTGTATTTACCAAACATATGTTAATGTTAGTTGTATAAGCACCTTATTTTTAACATAAGCGTTAGGTTGTATCTTTTCAGCACAGAAATTGCCTTGTTTTACTTTAAGTTTGATCTGATAGCTTAATTAATTTTGTTGTTTACGAATTTCTTAGTTCAGAGACTATTTACGTTATGCAAGGGTCAATTTATTTTATGTGTAAGGCTTTCAAGTATTTTATGTATTTTATTGGTATACAACATTTGATTAATTATGTATGTACATTTATGTATATTGTATTTGTATTTATGCCAATATTCATGTACCATTGTATTGTATTGTCGCATTTTTTCAGGTTTCCAACCTATTAATGTATACTTGTATATTTTCAAGCAACCTTGTTTTTTACTGTAAACTATGTCAAAATCGCCCGATTTTGGGCGGGCAGTATGTTAAACCATTGTATCTGTCTGCTTGCTCACGCGCAATCAGCCCACGCACGTACGTCATTCGTTGCAGTGCAGCTCGCGCCGGCCCGCTGCTGCGTTAGTTTAGTTAAGACTCAGCTCTTCATCCGTACACTACATTCTTCCATTTTTGCTAGCCGCGGCAATGTACAATTTTATTATGTAACTTCTCATACAGTTGATTTTCGCTTCTATACGTAATTGTATCTCGGCAATGTATTGCCACACGTAATTGCTTGGGCCTGCGCTTCTTTATAATGTCTCAATAAATGCTACTTAACTCAGATTTCATACAGTCCACTTATTCATTCAAACACATTCTGACTCCTATACCAGCAACACTTAGCTTTGCAACACCAACTCTAGAAATTTTCGAGAGCGTTAAGCAAACAACAATTGCAGATAAAAACAAAGGGAAGACGTTATGTAGATGGAACTACCGAAACAAAAATAAAATTTACAATTTTGGTCATTAAACAATTTCATAAAATTTACACTTAAAAAAATATGTTGTGATACATAATCTATTTACGCTCGTGGTTAGGAAAAATGGTGTTGTTTCCATTTATTTTTATTCATGTGTCCCAATACAGTGCGTATTTCATGAGGTGGGTGTCAATATAGACTAGTGTTTTCCAGTATGGAGTTAAGAAAATTTGTTTCTGTTTTATTTATACGTTTTTAGCGGAGATTTTTTTAACCAAACCAGAACCAACTTTTCAAACTTTTGGTCGAATATTTAAAATATGTTGCAAAGTTACGTACATTTTATTGTGTGGTATTCCATCACCCACACAACTACAAAAAAGTTATTAAGTAATATACGTTGTGTATAAAATATGTAACGACAAACTATGCAGTTTTTTTTACATTTACTAAAATTTAATTATTACTCAATTATCAATTACCGATCTAGTGCATACATTTTGTTAGAATAATTGAACATAATAGTAATTATATTCAAGAAGAAAGATTAAGCATTAATTATCGGGAAAGTGTTGCTTGATAAAACAATGAAACTACCACGTATGTCTCAGAACCCTAATGAATTATTATCTTAAAATTCACGAAATAACCGAAATTAACCTATTTCCTACAAAACATTCCAAGATTTTATTTATGTTTTAAAATCACGTCACTTTTAGCAGGATGGTTTTGTCTAATTTTTATATTTAAGGCCAGATTTATGATTTACTAATAGAATGGCACTCTCTCACCCAAAACAAAAACCAAAGTTTACAAATCTGTTATGTGAGTAACAATAATATGCAAGTCAATTTATTGTGTTATCACATAACTGGTAAGAAAACAGAAGGTCATACTTATTTTGCAACAATTCTTACATTAACATAATAATATATTAAACATGTTTTTAACGGCATAAGACAAACACGCCTACGTAGGATAGGGCCAACAAGGATATGCACGCCCATTCCATTTTATCTTATAAGCTATTCGTTCGGCCTCGCTGTCGTTTGTTCAAATTAGTCCATTAAAGTAAAGGAGACTGGTTTTATAAATGAATAATTGTTTTTGAAATTCTGTTTTGTTGAACGTTTTAGTCGATATAATGGGAAAGAGACAAACTGAAGGTTGTAGCGTACGCGCGGTGTTCAATTACGTCGCGCACTGTAGAGTTTGCACGTTATTATTTCCCTTTCAGGAATTAGGTGGGATGGTTTTTGGTATTATTTATTTATTTTTTCCGTTAGCATTTTTACAAAAACTAAACGAAAACGAGCTTTCTTAACCTTTTGCGGATAAGACCACGGTTTGATTGATACAGGCTGCGGGGGAGGGGACAAGTAGCACATATTATTTACCACAACGCATTTGAGTAAGTCAAATTTAAATAACATCATCAAGTAAAAGTAAGGAAAAACAAAAAATTATTAACATTTAAAATCTATGTACACGTGTGTATTAAAATAAAAATAAATATAATCAGCATTAAAATGTTTTATGATAATAGTTATTAAATTACTGCTTCATTATTTTATATTTAAAAAACTGCGTTTTGAAATAATGTTTTTTTCAAAACATAATGTTTTTTAAGAGAATAGTTGGTAAATACTCTTCCAAGCTGTAGCGAAATATTATAGCTAACTGTAGTAATGTTGTGAACACAGTCTCACCAGGAAGTAGCTAATTCATAATACCCTGTACTCTCTATGGGTTAGTTGCGTACGTAGTTTGAGCAGGTAATTTCCGTTCCCTCTTTTCTCTGTTAATCCGCCTACTGACCGCTCTCTTCTCTGATGCCGCCCTACTGACCGCTCAGACATTCTACTACAGCTGGTGTACATTTTAAATTAATTTCATGTATTAATTATTAAAAATAGTTCAAATTTATTTTTTGAAGGTTACACGTATTCATAAAAATACATGCACATAAAATCGTGCGTAATTGTAATTTTGTTCGTTTGGATACTTCTATTGTCTTCTATTGTGAATGATTTGTAAGTAAAATTAATTTTTTAATTACAGCTATTGTCATCAAATAAAATTTTACTTGTTAAGACAGTGACGTGCGTGTTTTGAAGATACATAAATGGGTGGCGAAAAGAGTGCGGAAAACAGGAATGTTGCGGACAGTGGTACAGTCTGATACCTGAGGAGCGCGGACCGTGAACTCACAAAACATTTGCTATGCAGAGAATATGCACAACACCAAAACTGCACGCTTGAATTGCGTAACATCAAACAAGTTAATCGTAGATGATTTCTTATTTTAAAAAATATATAAAACTTAAAACGTTCCACTTACATCTACACAATCTAAATTGCCTACAATAGGCCTACGTATAGTTTTATAAAACAAAATAAGCATTAGACACAACAGGAAGGGAACAACATGAACATTTTACCTAGTTATAAAATATTTAGTACAGCTGTTATTTTGTCAATTGTAACTTAGCAATGCTGTGTCTATAACAAGCCTGGGGATACTTATTTATAAGTAGGTATCAAGCCTAGAGATCTGTATTTATAAGTAACATGTTCTTACTAAGCTGAAATCAAACATCAACTAACGTTGCGTGTTTTGGACTATGTTAGTCCTTTCTGTATACGGTACGTTATAATTCAGGAAAACACAATTGTTATCAGTACACATTCAAATTACAACAGGCTCGGATGTGAAATGATTGTGTGTGTGTGTGTGTTCCAAGGGAGAGAGAGAGAGAGAGAGAGAGAGAGAGAGAGAGAGAGAGAGAGAGAGAGAGAGAGAGAGAGAGAGAGAGAGAGAAAGCAGAAATAGTCTATATAAGGAAATAAAGGCTATTAAATTATAAGTAATGTACGAGTCATTTAATTGTGTAATTACAGATATTTAGCTTAGATCTTCCACCCATTAGGCAATGTTTCCTTTACTGCTACCAACTAAATGTGTTAAGAATCCCTGATCTAACACATTCTATATAGATATTATATAGTATATAGTTATTCTTACTATCTCTTTGAGAATAGCCTAATCGGCTGAAATAATTCACAAAATTCTAATAATAAATTTTGTGAATCCACGAAGCGTTTTTTTTCCAAATCTTTTTACTAAGGTAAGTCTATAATCTTAACAATAAACGAGCAGTTTTCGTTTTTAAGTACAAATTCTTATTGTCAGAATCTTTATAGCCAAGAGGAATCCATCCCCAATATCCGAAATATATACAAAACAAATGGGCGAGCTTTAAAATAGAGATTACGATTTTGTAACAAGACCTCCGTCAGCTAGCACTTTGAATAGAACAATGCAAACATATAGAAGTGTCGCTCGAGGAAACCAAAAAGAGCCGAAAACGCGCAATAAAATTGTTCTGGACGACGAGTGTTTGAAAATGAATGACGGAAGCAGTTTTCTTTTAAGCAAGGACTCTTCAAAAGAAAGTCTCGTACTGTTCAGTGGCGAAAAAGGCAGAGAAAGCCTGAAGCACTTCAAGATAGGTTTCATGGATGGAACGTTCAAGAGTTGCACTGAGCAATTTACACAAATTTATACCAATCTTGCAGACTTTGAAAGTAGAAATGACGAAACAAACATTTCACGTGATATTTGCTCTTCTGCTGAACAAGAAAAGAGAAACCTATGTCCGTCTATTTTGACTTATCCTCAAAGCTGTTACCAAATAGAAACCAGAAAAAAACCATTCGAATCAGCGGCAATATTGGCGCTTCACGACGTTTTCCCCTTGCCAAGCTAAATGGTTGCTTTTTTTACATGAATAAATGTTTGTGGAGGAGAGTACAGGAAATTAGTCTTACCAGCGACTACCGAGAAACTAGAAAATTTATAAGACTGAGGGTGTGCGCAGTACTTGCCTTTCTTCAGCCAGAACATGTGGAAGATGGATTTGTCGAGATCCAAACTTTTTGATTATTTCGTTGATCTGTGGCTAGAGAATTAAGAAACACCCCACTGTACTACTATGCTGAAATAGACGACATAGGACGGGAGATTTTATCATTTAAGCTTTCAGCTATACATAGCTCTATTCTATAATGATCATTTCTGATAAGATCTCTCCTGGTACAACACTTTACAGCCCTCAAGAACCTCGATTCCGGTCCGAAGCCACTAGTCGTCAATCGGGCAGTGGCCCAACACTGATAACAAGCCAAGTGAAGTATTAGTTTGTAAGGTGACCTACGTCGTAGTGGTGACTTTGTCCTCCTTTTTTACACTCCAGTTTCTACTTTATTTTATATAATTTCATTGTGTCGAGTGATTATTTTTATTCACGAAGACGGAAGGAACATCCTATTTCTATATTTGCATCTGTACTGGTTAAGTTACATCTCCAAACTGAGAAGAAAAAACTGGGCAAACAAAAAAGTTCGTGTAAAGAGAAAAACGTATTTCGAAAATGTATATAAGATTATATCGTTATAAAATAATTTTAACTTTCATAGTTGTACTGCAGTAACTGTACGGAAAACTGGAATCAGTATGCCTGAAGTGTTTTATAAGCCTGAAATATTAAACATATCTCTTCATTTAAAGTGGCAGTTTCGCTAATTGCTGAATAGGTAAATCAAACTTGCGTTTGTATCTATGACGCAAAACAGAATCTTAACATGTATTAAGTAGCGACATCTTTGTTCTCTTAAACCTCCTCCCACTTCAACTATGATCTACCGATTATAAAAAAGAATAAATATTCAGTAGGCCTAATATTTTCTTTTTTCATTTGTTTATTCAATCTGTTTATACTAACAATAGGCATATATGTCATTTAACATTAATATTATCAGTTAATATGTTCTTTAAGTAACTGTTACAACACTATTTATTTTTTTCCCATACAATGTTTTTAATTCGCGTAGCGACCAAAAGGTAAACGTAATGGATTTACGACTTTTATCTATTGACTGCCTCTTCTTCTGAGCTGTCTATAATCCAAGAAGTTTAAAGCAAATATATTTGGATATGTTTCTACCGTTTCTCGGGTACGAATCTGTATGCAATATAATAGTCTCATTATTACAATATCTATCGAAATTATTATTATCATCCAGAAAAGTCATTACGTTTAACTGCGCACGTCATTAAGTCTAACTGCAGTAGGAAATTGTACACTTCATTTTACATGGCAAATTGTAAATGACTGAAGCGAGCGTGAGCGCAAGCACGCACACACACACACACACACACACACACACACACACACACACACACACACACACACACACACACACAAATCCTTTTGATAAGAAAAACTTGGTAACACATGGACCAATTTAGGTAACGAAAAGGTAGAGATCTTTGTCTAACAAGTGGAAAACTATTTCAATCTCTTCCGTCATCGGCTGGAAATAATAATAAAGACATTTCTTTCATTTTCTGAAATACAAGAAGAGTCTAAAACGTAATGTAACGTAAACGTAATTTACTCGATCATTAATGTGAAAACGGAAAAGGGTGATTTTGGTAGGCAATGGCCCAACGAAGAAACAAAAATATTTTAAAATTTTGTCAAAAATTTTGTCAGTTTTATGTACCTAATTATAACAGAATGTAAAACTTATATGGGGTCCAAATGGGGGTGTGATGCGAATATATGCTTTCATAGAAGAGGAATGCACCAGCCTTTCTACCCTAACTCCACTCTCACCTACACGTCGGTGGGCCCTGTTACTCCGAGCAATCCACTCCAAGGTTGTGGTAACCAATCCCTGCGGCGGAGTGGATCGGTAAGAAAAAGAGAGAAGGGGGTTCTGTCAGGGCAGCCTGGTGGTATCCTGGGTCCTGGCCGGGCAGGATGGTGCACATCGGCAGCAGGCTGTGCATCTAGTGTGGAGGCGGAGGAGGCTATAAAAGCCCAACGGCTGCACACATGGGCTGAGTCAGTTAGCCTAATGCGACCGGGCAGAGAGAGTTCGTCAGCTGAGGTGAAAGCAAATCTCTAGGGGAAGAGCACCCCGAAATCAAAGTTCCTGGTCCTCCAGGTTGGGGGTTGGATCGCAGAATTCACATAACCCATCTATAAAACTTTTATGTGCAGAAACCTGTCAGCTTGTTTCGCCAGCCAGTTTTTACCGGGACAACTGGCGGAGGCTGTTAAAGGAGGCCTTGACTCAGTAATGGGTTGTTACGCCGCTGAAGAAGAAGAAGAAGAAGAAGAAGAAGAAGAAGAAGAAGAAGAAGAAGAAGAAGAAGAAGAAGAAGAAGAAGAAGAAGAAGAAGAAGAAAACTTATATATTAGGATGATGTGTACGGGTCAATTGAATCTACTCAAATCAAAAGAGGTCCAATACATAATCAAAAGAGTTAAATTAAAAGAAAAAAAGTAGCATATTATGGTTTCATCGAACTTTGGATAATGAAAGAACATTCGTGAAATGTGCAGTAATCATTACACAACTGTTCAAAGCTTAAGCTGAGACTGAATAATTCTCAGCGCGGTCATTCTAATTCAGAAACCCGGGAAACCATCAAATGATATTCTGTCCTACTGGTCAATATGTTTGTTACTAATTATATAAAAAAAAAACATTGAAGTTTACGGGGAAGTAAGGTTAACGGATACAATCATAGCTACGAAATTCCTGACCATATTTGGTTTCAGAAAGTGCACGATGGAATACGTACTCCTAGTAATCGACACAGAAGCAGAATGTTTGAAGAAAAAATATCATTTCATGAATGGTTGTTGACATTAGCCAAGCTTTTGACAAGGTATCAGTGATTGCTCTAAAAATTTTAAAAAAATTTTCCACAGTCTTTATTCTCCATCACGAAGTCTGAGACGAAAGAATGCGCTATGAAAAATACAGTAACAAAATTTTTTCTGAATGTTATATCGGTTAAAACTGTGATCATTATGTTTGCAGATGATAGTGCGATCCCAGCTGTATAAAAGGATAATGTAGAGGCATTCGTATCCTGATAGATAAAATTCGAAATGGACAAATAAATGGTAAATTAATTCAGGTTGAAATATTTATAGTAGGGTGTATTTTTTGCAGGTCTAAATGTTTTAAAATCACATCGTTGATGTTTCCATTTTTAGGCAAATCAGCTACAAACCGTAAAGGATAACAGCGTTAACAACCGAGTTATGATGGAAATTATACGTTCGAGATAACATCACTGATTTCATGGTATTGAGCATTGAGTGACTCACACTGACATTTTCCATCATAACTCGGTTGTTTGAGATTGCATTGTAACAAATAAGGTATCATTTTGTTCACGAAATAATTCTTAAGATCTTACGAAACTAAACATTATTCCATAAAACTAATAGTTTGTGAGATATGAATGATTTAAAAATTAAAACAGCCGCCATTTTGAAATTTGTGAATGTAAAATATTCAAAAAATTTTATTTTGTAGGCTATGTTACTGGAGTAACACGTACCAGATTTCATTAGAATATCTCACTTCATTCTCGAGAAATAAAATTTTCTTTAAAAAATACAAAATGGCGGACAGATGGAAAACTATACGTTTTTGGACCTATGTTAACAGGTACGTTTTTCTTGTAATTATGTAAGGAATACGTTCCCGAAATATTGGACGACCATTTGTGAACACTCTGTATAACCAAAACCCGTTTGTGATAACCAACTAAATTTAGAACTTTTTTTTCTGTTGAACCCACTTTAACTTTACAGGCACTATAAGTCTTACCTTCTTTTTGACTTGGCCTCCTGATAAGCTCTGTTTTAACAGTATTCATGCACTGCACTCGTTATTTTGCTAAAGACACATTTCACGTACAATTCACATGACGCCATTTTCCTATGCTCTCCCTTTAACCGCATGTGTTACTCAATAAAGTATGGGTGTACTTGTGTCTGATTTGAGGGGCAAGCTTTAGAAGTACTATTGCTGACACTAACTTCTCGAGAGTTTTGTCTTTATGTTTAAATTATTGCATTCACGAGGAACGCTCTCTTTCATAATTAATGATTATGTATATAATTAATTACACATAACGACGTATATCTCCACTATATAGAGAGCGTAACGAAGAGAGCATTGAACTTGTGGAATTAATTATATACCGAAGTTTATGACAACTATTCCCTCAGCTAACAAGTCCCTCAGTTAGTTGACGCGGTACATGATAATATTAATTAACTAGTAACTAAATTGGCCAACTGTATTCAGTCTGCTGCATTCAGTGTTTGTGCAGCACAGCACGGCGTCCTTCTCATTGTATTACAGTTGCGCTTATGATTATTGTGGTGGGTCTGTCTATGAGTAACACGTTTTCTTGGAAATTTGAATTACTGGAGAGGTAATTTGCTTCTTTAAAGACACTTCAGAGGATGCTTCATTTACTGCATGATTTTCAACTATAATAACCTTACATTTACGTTCAGTTCAACCTTAATATCAGTTTACTTTCCGGCGATCACTTTAGGATCTTATACCACTTAATACTTTACAGCCTTACTTTTATTTTGTGTTTGTCTCAAAATTACTGCTAAATATTTTATCACACGAGAATTACTTTTTGGGGATTGATTATATCGAAAGGTTTACTATGGTATGTAAAACGTCAACAAAAACGTCATTTAGAAGAAGTGGAACAAACGAATGCGAGTATGTGTTTATTGTAATATAGGCTCGTATGTCCATTGGACAAATTTAAACATCCAGTCTTAACAGTTGGGAAAGCGCCCGCACTTTTCTATGTTTTACAACTGCGAAAAGCAAAAAATTTCAATCCTTCCCGTCTTCAATTAAGAATGACAGAGATAATAATTGTATATGAATGACAGAGTTAATAAAATGTATATTCTATTTAGTAATTATATGTGTATTAAAGAAATTATGAATATTGGTCAAGAATGTCATCCAAATTGGGAATATTAAATACGCAGCGTATATGATTACTGTATTTTTGAAGAAGAAGAATTGTACTATTCAGTTTATATGCAATTACCAATTTTACTATGTTTCAGGTCTTCAAATGTTAATGTGGTTTTGAGTTCAATAATACATCGTATGCGAATGCGATGACAAATAAGAAAATTAACTTATTCCCCTATGTAATAGAAAATTGGTATTTCTCCGTTTGATTTCCATACAAATGTTTCTACCACGTTTGGAATTTTGCTAACATTAATTGTAGTATTGGCCCCTTTAACTATATTAACTATACTGCATTGGGGCTACATCGTGTGTACCACTTCCGGATGGTCAAACATCCTTCAATCCTTTGCTTCAACTTTGACATAGACAAAAGAGTATGCATATTAAACACTACTGCAGCTTATTTAACCTACTGTATAATATACATCAGATAATATAAATACAATGCTGGTCTGCACACCAATTCTGCTGTTATTGTAAAAAACAGACAAATAGTAATGTGTTGAAGCAGCGACGCTTAGACGTAGTTGTACGTGCTAGACGCGACATTTTTCTATACCTGACATGTCGATTCACGCCAGACTATAAATACCTCCGACAGTTTCGAACGAGAGACAGACACTTATAATTTACTCACGGGGAAACTATGTCGGTTTTCTCAGCGACATAGACTCGTCACCATCATCATCATCATCATGAAATCATAAACCATGAATAGCAGGACCATCATCATCATCAGCAGCAGCATGCAGTGGGAACACAGAGAACTAACAATCGACATGGGAACATCAATCAATATCAACACTAAGGAGCCGCGCACACACACACACGCACGCAACAATAGTTTCGCACAGGTAACACACCAGACACACAGGTGAAAAATGAACAGGTAATTTTAAGGAAAAAACTTTTAGAAGCCAGTAGTATAATCTAACAAAAAAAAAAAACAAATACATAAATGTAAATATTCAAATTGAAATAAGTAACATGTAATTTTAAGATTTGTTACAAACAATTTTCTATTTAATATAATACGAGTGGATTACTTAAAACAATAATTTTTTATTTGAAGTAAATATATTAATTGTATTAACCTCTCATAATTATAATTTCAATTTTTATTTAATAAATTCAAAGTATGTTTGTATGTAATTTGCTATAGTATAATAAATTAATGATTCAAATTTGTTACTCATATTAGACACCCAAGCAATTCATATAGTTTAATAATTGTTTTTTACACGTTCAAGTGTTTTATGTTTTAATGTCTGTGTATTATTGTTTTGTGATACATATAAAATGTATATTAAGTTTTCATTGTAGATTCTTACAAAAGGAAATATTCTAAATTCATATTTTTTATTTTTATATTTAATAATGATAATTATTAGTAAATCGATTTTCAATATTTGATTAGCTTTTTCATGTCATCAACGTCTCACAACTCTATATTGACAAATCTAATTTAGCCACACCTTGTTTAAATAATAAACATAATTTTCCTGACATCCTAAATGTCAAATTAATTAAAAACATACAAAAAGGTAACTAAATGAATATCTGGAAAATCTTAATATTTACAAACACCATAATAATAATCTACTAATTAAAGAACAAACTCAAATAAAAACAAAAAATCATACGCTTATTGAAATAATAAAAATAAAATATTAAATATATAATAAATAGCTTACTACATAAACATTACAACAATCGAAAATAGAATCGAAGTAAAATTGATTGAACGTTAACTATATTTTAACTATATTGTGACACTTAATTACATTTCAAAACATCTAAAGATACAAAATAATTTCTGTGAAGCGTGTGTCAGGTAAAGTAAACCTAATCGCAGTTGTATTTGTAGAAAACATTGGACTACGGCTGAACATCCCGGGAAGGAATTTTAACAAAAACTACTTTTTTGTTGCCGATAATGTTGTACACACACACATATATATATATATATATATATATATATATATATATACATAGTTACTGTATGGTCTCCAGATCACTGTACATGATTAAATAAATAATTACCTTATTTTATCCACTAAGTGATCTTCTTTTTCTTTACTAATTACTACATGTTTCAGGGCTTATATCTCCATCTTCAGGTAAAAGCAAAATCTACCCTATTATTAGGGTTTCGTTAAAAATTCACAACGACACACACACATAACACACTTAAATAAATTAACATTGAACATTGAATCTGTATCGGAACACGCTACAAACGAACCAGTGCACTGGCCGAAGTCCGACTTTCAACTCAACTTCGGCCAGTGCACTGGTTCGTTTGTAGCGTGTTCCGATACAGATTTAATGTTCAATGTTAATTTTTTTAAGTGTGTTATGTGTTTGTGTCGATGTGAATTTTTAACGAAACCCTAATAATAGGGTAGATTTTGCTTTTACCTGAAGATGGGGACATAAGCCCTGAAACATGTAGTAATTAAAAAAGAGAAAGAAGATCACTTAGTGGATAAAATAAGGTAATTATTTATTTAATCATATATATATAAAATATGCATAAAATTAATGGCTTGTATAAGTTAATGTTTGATCTCCATTAAGTAGTGCTCAAGTTTCCAAAGTTTTAATATTATGATGTCCGTAATTAAAACATCAGAGCAGATTTAGTGTGTATGAGGGTACACCGTGGAAAAAAATTTTCAACATTTCCTATTGAGCGTTGCTTAGAGTAAAGCTGTGAATCTACAGTGTACGTTTCACAGAACAAACACGCGGAAAAGAAGGAGCGCTCCGAAGTCACTCATGGACCCTCAGCATCTTGCAGAGGGTCCATTCCCTAAAGACGAAAAGTCTGTCTATAAATCGTTCCTCTGTAAACACGTGAAGTTACACTGCCCAGCGATCCACAGGAAGCAAATCCCTATCCACGCTGGACACTTTTTCGGCTTGCACGCGTTATGTTGGTGTGGGTTTCGGCACTTTCCATTTAAAAAGCGTGCAAATGTAAGAAAATAAACATGAGTGAGGCCAGAAATAACGAGACTTTTTTGTGTGTTGTGTGTGTGTGTGTGTGTGTGTGTGTGTGTGTGTGTGTGTGTGTGTGTGTGTCTTCCCTGCATTTTATTGCAGTAATCATAATAATAAAATGGAAACGTAAACATTACATAATTGAGATATGCTTGCCTGCCACGAACGATATATTTTCTCTCATACACGATTTACATTAAAATGAAAAAAATATAATTTTATTGCCTGGCAACAAAATTATTTTATTTTTACTTCCATATTCCTTAAGGAAATGGAAGTATGGTGATGGCAAAAAAAATCGTGTTCGAGATTATTGCAGTTTCTGATTGTACTACACTCAAAACATGAAAAAAAGTCGTTTTCCGAAAAGTGTCTGTGTGTGTCTGTCTGTCTGTGTGTCTGTGTGTCTGTGTGTAGATTTTTCTTCTATGGCAAACGATAACTGCCGCAAATTCAAACAGAATCAAATAATTTTTTGCATACAGCCCTGATTTGTAGAGTACTCACGATCTATTGTTTTTGGTGAAGATCGGTTGAGGGAAAGGGGTAGTTTACCGGCAACGGTTTTTTTTTATCAAGGGAAATTTTTTGTGTGGCAAACGATAACAGCCGCAAATTCAAACAGAATTAAATAATGTATCGCATACATTAAGGACATATCAGACATATATTACCTGTTACAAAAGACATATCAGAATTCTAAAAACACCATTAGAATAAGACATTTAAACGCGTTGGTGATGCTAAATTATTACAGAAAAGGCGTCATACAAATTAACATTAATTACTATCACAATTAGCTTAACACAATTACGAAGAAAGTGCAACTACTCGCGTAAAGATCGTGTAAACAGACTAAAAATTTGTCAGTTATAAAAGGACGCCACACACGAATTGACAACGTTCAAAAACAATATCTGACATGTGAGATTGCTATCTACTAATAATACCGCCGGCAATTTTGGACGAGAATAAGACTCAAGCAAATTCCACACGAGGCCATTATGTCCGTCTGCTGATCAACTTGAATATCATCATCGACATCATTTGCAGATGTGCAATACACCACGATTGATGGAGGAGCATAGGAACAGGCTATAGAATGCCGTGGAAGCGTCATCATCATCATCATCTCATCATCATTGTTCTTGTCATCATTGAAGAGATGCAAACACACGCGCGCGCGCGTACACATTTAACGGTAACTTCAAAAATAGACAGGTGACAAATGAACAATTATACTTTTGTGTTAAACAAAGAAATCATAAATAACAGAATATGAGATAAAGTAATGCAGAGGCTTAATTGTAAATAATGTAAATATTCAGAATAAAAGACGTAAATGGAAGTTGTAAAAAACTCATAATTCTGTTATTTTGTAAAAAAAATTATTCTCGGTATTTAAAAATTGGGTGCATCATTATAAATCATAAATTACTTTAAATTAAATATTATTTTTGTAAAAATATTAAAAGCAACCATTTAATTTTTAGTTGGTAAAGTTAATATTATTTTTGTAGATGAGTTGCTATGAGTAATAATGATTCAAAGTTAGGCATCCATGCTATATAAAAGGGTTTTATAATTTGTTCATCATATATGTTTAGATATTTAAGACTATATGTTATTAATGTCTGCTGAATAGCAAAGATAAGTTGTTTTCAGAGTGTAACCTTATAAAAGACAATATTTTGAATTTTGTTTTTTCAAATTTCAATTAATTGTCTTTGCAATATTTAATAAGCCGTTGAATGATTCTTTTACTATGTTTTAATTAATTATTTCATGTCAACGTCGTATCACTCCTCTTTTTAAAAATATGTTTATTATGCAACCACATATAGTTAACGCAACGAACACAAAAAAATCCTACGACCTAGCCGGTGTTTAACACTGTCTAGTTGCGTTGGGTACATGTGCAGAAGAGTATTCATTTTATAATACTTTTAACGTTACAATATATGTGTGTGTGTGTGTGTGTGTGTGTGTGTTCTAGCCTGCTTTTGGGTACATCCGCTTATGAAATTTTCATAGTACTGACGTTTCTATCCGAAATCCCTGAACATTTTCAAGGCGTTCTTATTTTGGTCTACCTACGAAACGCGTTGTACACTTTCTTCCCTTGTGGTTGTTGTCGCGGGAAGGTTTGAGCGTGGTGGTGTGTTGTGTCCTTTTGTTGTATGTTGTTCGGAGAACTGTCAGTTAGAAATTTCAAATTTTTCGCTAATTTAGTATATTCATTTTTGTCGTTGAACGCTGCCTGGCATTTTGTTGCTATTTAAATTCCGCCTCTATACGGCTATTGTCTAATTTTCTTATTGTTTGTTCTTGCCAAAATTTGTGTTTTTGAAATCGAATGTGTCCTGTAACTTTGGTGTGTCTGTCTGCAATATTTCTTCCAACGCGGCCAATATAAAATCGGTCACTGTATTTGAACGGTATTTAGTATATACCGTGTTTCTCTAAATGTATCCCGTCCTTTCGTTTAGCAGAATGGCGTTGATTTCTGTTTTGTCCGTATTGAATGTCGTTCTGTGTGATGTTTCTTGAGTATTCTCCTTATTATATCTCTTGCCCCTTTATATATGGTAATGATAAGATGCTGATGTATACATATGTTTCATTCTCCCGTTGCGCCTTGTTTATCTTCGTCTGTTCGATGCCTCTGTTTAAATCGAGTGAGGTTTATCCGTTATATATTTAATGCATGCTCGTAGACGATAGATGCAAGTTCAAACTATTTTAAATTACTGCTATTCTAATTAAATTTCCACAGCTCTTAGTAAAATTGTTTGTAATACTGCATTAACAAGTAGATTTATGCATGTCTACTTTAAAAATATTGTTAAATATATTTTTTGAAACGTCTCCTTTTAAGGTTTAATATCGTGGAATTTTATTAGTAAAATGTATCCTATAATTTTTTTATTGTTAGTATATTTTATACACAGATAAAATCATGTTTTTGAAGGCCTTCATTTGTTCAGCGTAAATGCAGAGTGTTTTTTTTGCGACAATGAACAGTTACATTTCTCGCAGGCAATCATTCATTTTTGTCGACAAAAGAATGTGGGGATGAAATATGCCCCATAAATGTGAGTGATGGAGCACCATCTACTTCACTCGCAGATAAAAGATGTTCATTTTTACGCCCTCAGTTGCCTCAGTTTTTATAACATGCAACAAAATCTTATCTGTAACGCGAAAAATATTTTCCACATACTTGTTTGTAGTATAAACGGTTTCTACAGAACAGTAGTAATTATTATCTATAAGTAACATCCACAATTAGTACGTATTGCTATGTTAAATTAATTCATCAGGAGTTTTATGATGTATTTTCTAATTTGCCGCATTTCAAAATCTGTTGTATAAATAAAATTACTTTAATTTGAGTCAAATCATTTAATGAGTTCAAAACTATTTGCGTTATTTATATATTGTGTGTTGTATTATCCAACTGAAACAATTCAGATTTAGTGGCAATCATAAATTTTTAAAATAGATGATATTTAATAAACTTATCTGCCTCTTTTTGATACTACAATTAGAAATAACCCCCCTTACAATTGCCATTTAAAGAACATTATTATATGAATTTAAAAAATTTAACATTATTTAATTCACAAAAATATTATTGGACTGTAGATTTTACAAATATATAATTAGAATACCACCTGCTGGACATCACTATTTTCAGTGACATCCTATAAGCGCTTTTGAGCCTTTCACCTAGTTTTTAGATCGAAACAACAATCTTACTGTAAACAGTAGAGTGCAACAGTCAGTATACATTTTTCCGATAAGAAGATTAGCTGAAACAATTACAAGCCCTGAATGGAAGTCACTGAAAATAGTCGAGTGCATCAAGTTGTAGAAGCCTATTTGTAAACTACTAAAGTTAATAGTAAACTATTTGTAATAAAGTTATAAAGTTAGTAAAATATTTGTAAAGTTTATTGTTAGCTAACTAATACCATGTTGATTAATATTGTTACATAAACCGTTATATTGTTAAATTATATTTTATTGTATACTAGAGCAAGTTAAAAGTATTATTGTTTAGTTAGAGCAAAGCCAAAGAATATTGTTCACGAAAAGTAATTGAAATTAACGCTATCAACCATATATTTTAAATACCTATTATTTTATACGTACGGAATGAAAATTCAGTTTAGTAGTCCCTTGTTATCAGAGTATTTCATATGCGATTTCCATATTTGTGTTTACCAATTTATTTACCAATATATTCGTTTTACTTCCATGTTCCGTAAGGAAATGGAAGTATGGTGATAGCGAAAAAAATCGTGTTCGAGATAAAGGCTGATTCAGATTTTACTACCCTCATTTTCCAAAAGTGTCTATGTGCGTGTCTGTGTGAGGAATTTTTTCTATGGTGAACGATAACTGCCGCAAATTTAAACAGCATCAAATGATTATTTTGCCCGAGTTGAAGAAGACTCATGGCCTACTGATTTTGGTGAAGATTGGTTAATAAGGAGTGGTATTTTACCTGCACTGTTAATCGTTTTACGTTTTAACAAAAGTACTTAAAAAATCGGTATGGAGAACCATACATGACTTCCATGTTCTAAGATTTATATTTAAAATCATTTTCGAAATGAAATATTACCATAGAAACTACTTCTTTCTACTTACTGTTTCAGCCTTAACCACAGTACTGTGGTCACTAACGTATACCACATCACTTTATCGCACTCGATTTTCACTGATGATGGAAGTCGATGACATTGCCGAAACGTCTGATTTTGTAGAAAACATTGGACTACGGCCAAACAGCCAGGGAAGGAATTTTAACAAAAACTACTTCTTTGTTGCCGATAACGTTGTACACATATATATAAAAAATATGCATAAAATTAATGGCTTGTATAAGTTAATGTTTGATCTCCATTAAGTAGTGCTCAAGTTTCCAAAGTTTTAATATTATGATGTCCGTAATTAAAACATCAGAGCAGGTTTAGTGTGTATGAGGGTACACCGTGGAAAAAAATTTTCAACATTTCCTATTGAGCGTTGCTTAGAGTAAAGCTGCGAATCTACAGTGTACGTTTCACAGAACAAACACGCGGAAAAGAAGGAGCGCTCCGAAATCACTCATAGACCCTCAGCATCTTGCAGAGAGTTCATTCCCTAAAGACGAAAAGTCTGTCTATGAATCGTTCCTCTGTAAACACGTGCAGTTAAACTGCCCAGCGATCCACAGGAAGCAAATTGATGTCCATTTTTTCGGCTTGCACGCGTTATGTTGGTGTGGGTTTCGGCACATTCCATTTAAAAAGCGTGCAAATGTAAGAAAATAAACATGAGTGAGACCAGAAATAACGCGAATTTTGTGTGTGTGTGTTCCCTGCCTTTTTATTGCAGTAATCATAATAATAAAATAGAAACGTAAACATTACATAATTGAGATATGCTTGCCTGCCACGAAAGATATATTTTCACTCATACATGATTTACAGTAAAATGAAAAAATTATAATTTTATTGGCTGGCAACAAAATTATTTTATTTTTAACAATTACCATTGTTTGAAAAAGTTTAAATGAATTTTCAAGTACTTTACTGTTGTTAAAACGTAAACGGTTGCAGGTAAACTACCCCTTCCCCTTAACCGATCTTCACCGAAATCAATAGTCCTTGAGATCTCTACAATTCAGGGACGTATGCAAAAAATGATTTGATTCTGTTTGAATTTGCGGCTGCTTTTGTTTGCCATATAAAATACCCTTGTTAAAACATTAAACGTTGCAGGTAAACTACCCCTTTCCCTTAACCGATATTCACCAAAAACAATAGATCTTGAGAACTCTACAATTCAGGGCTATATGCGAAACATTATTTGATTCTGTTTGAATTTGCGGCTGTTATCGTTTGCCAAATAAAATTATTCTTGATAAAAAAAACCTTTGCCGGTAAACTACCCCTTTCCCTCAACCGATCTTCACCAAAAACAATAGGTCGTGAGTACTCTACAAATCAGGGCTGTATGCTAAAAATTATTTTATTCTGTTTGAATTTGCGGCTGTTATCGTTTGCCATAAAAAAAATTTACACACAGGCACACAGACAGACAGACACACAGACACACACACAGACACTTTTCGAAAAACGACTTTTTTTCATGTTTTGAGTGTAGTACAATCAGAATCTGCAATAATCTCGAACAGGATTTTTTTTTGCCATCACCATACTTCCATTTTCTTAAGGAACATGGAAGTAAAATGCATTAACATTTTTTTCAAACAATGGTAATTGTCAAAAATAAACTAACTTTGTTGCCAGGCAATAAAATGTTAACTTTTAATTTTAATTTAAATCGTCTATGCGTGAAGATATATCGTTCCTGGCAGGCAAGAATATCTCAATTATGTAATGGTTACGTTTCCAAAGTTTTATTATTGTGATTACCGCAATAAAAAGGCAAGGAGGACACACACGTACATACACAATTTGCGTTATTTCTGTCCTCACTCACGTTTATTTTCTTATGTTTGCACGCTTTTTAAATGGAAAGTGCCGAATCCTACACCAACACAAGCGTGCAAGCCGAAAAGGCATCCAGCGTGGACAGCGATTTGCTTCCTGTGGATCGCTAGCAAGTGTAACTGCACATGTTTACAGAGGAACGGTTCATAGACTTTCGTCTTTAGGGAATGAACCTTCTGCAAGATGCTCGGGGTTCATGAGCGACTCCGGAGCGCTCCTTTTCCGCGTGTTCTGTGAAACGTACACTGTAAATTTGCAGCTTTACTCTGAGCAGCGCTCCATAGGGAATGTTGAAACTGTTTGTCCACGGTGGACCCTCATACACACTAAAACCTGCTCTGATGTTTTGATTACAGCGATCATATTATTAAAACTTTGGAAACTTGACCACTACCTAATGGAGATCTAACATTAACTTTTACAAGCCATTAATTTTATGCATATTTTAAAGCAATAAATGTTTAATAAGTTAATAAAATCTGTGTATTTTTTCTATTATGAAATAAGAATTACAAACTAATATGTGCATGTATGTATATGTAGGTATGTATGAATAATATATAAATATTTTTCTCCTCTGGAAAATTGTTTGCCTCTCCTGGAAAATATTTTGTCCTCCCTGATGGCTAGTTATTTACCAGCCTGTGTAGAATGTAGCGTTATGACATGGATCAGAATGGTGGGTGTTAAATAAATATCGGTATGGAGAACCATACATGACTTCCATATTCTAAGATTTATATTTAAAATCATTTTCAGCCAAACAGCCAGGCTGTGTCTTACCTGCCTTTTTATTGCTGTATTAAATGAAAAATATTATATTACATTAAAATGAAAAAATTATAATTTTATTGCCTGGCAACAAAATTATTTTATTTTTAACAATTACCATTGTTTCAAAAAGTTTAAATAAATTTTCAAGTACTTTACTCTTGTTAAAACGTAAAATGTTGCAGGTAAACTACCCCTTCTCCTTAACCGATCTTCACCAAAATCGAAAGTCATTGAGACCTCTACAACTCAGGGACGTATGCAAAAAATTATTTGATTCTGTTTGAATTTGCGGCTGTTATCGTTTGCCATAGAAAATACGTTTGATAAAAAAACGTTGCAGGTAAACTACCCCTTTCCCTTAACCGATCTTCACCAAAAACAATAGGTCTTGAGTACTCTACAAATCAGGGCTGTATGCAAAACATTATTTGATTCTGTTTGAATTTGCGGCTGTTATCGTTTGCCATAAAAAATACCCTTGTTAAAAAAACGTTGCAGGTAAACTACCCCTTTCCATCAACCGATCTTCACCAAAAACAACAGGTCTTGAGAACTCTACAACTTAGGGCTGTATGAAAATAATCTTTTGATTCTGTTTGAATTTGCGGCTGTTATCGTTTGCCATAGGAAATACCCTTGTTAAAACATAAAACGTTACAGGTAAACTACCCCTTTCCCTTAACCGATCTTCAGCAAAATCAGCAGATCTTGAGAACTCTACAATTCAGGGCTGTATGCGAAATATTATTTGATTCTGTTTGAATTTGCGGCTGTTATCGTTTGCCAAACAAACAAAATTACCCTTGCTAAAAAAAAACCGTTGCCGGTAAACTACCCCTTTCCCTCAACCGATCTTCACCAAAAACAATAGGTCGCGAGTACTCTGCAAATCAGGGCTGTATGCAAACAATTATTTGATTCTGTTTGAATTTGCGGCAGTTATCGTTTGCCATAGAAAAAAAATCTACAGACAGACAGACAGACACACAGACACATAGACAGACAGACAGACAGACACACACACAGACACTTTTCGGAAAACGACTTTTTTTCATGTTTTGAGTGTAGTAGAATCAGAATCTGCAATAATCTCGAACACGATTTTTTTTGCCATCACCATACTTCCATTCCTTAAGGAATATGGAAGTAAAAAGAAAACACACGTATTAAGGACCAAAATAATGTTTTCCTGAGAAATTTATAATTATAGGGATGAACAGTATCGTCGCTCAGGAAATCAGAAGACAAATGGGAAGAAAGAAAGACTCGATTTTAAAAAAGAACTCGGTGGACAGAACCGAGAAACACCACCATTGACGCAAGGTTGTTCGTTGTGTAAACTTGCGTCAGTATGGTGGTGTTTCCCGGGTCTGTCCACCCGGGATAACTTTGTGGAAGATGGTGGTTTTTTCTTTTTTAACGGTCTAAGCTTGTTAGTAAACGAATCTCGAGTAGACTTAAGTGTGCATTTAATGTTCTAGTTTACCTTACACTTAAAGACAATTACAGATTGTTTAGTAATCGAAATGTTGTGTGATGAGTTCTAACGATAGTAGTTGTTTGACGTACCCCTTTTGATAAGATTTGGAGTTGTTTAGAGAAAATTCAGGTGAAAATTTAGGTGGATAGAGCGTTTGAAAAACTCATTCTAGAAGGCATAAAGGTTTATTCAGGATAAATGTGGAAAAAATTGTTAATAAGGCTCCATTAAGTGACAGTTGGTATAAATGTGCGAATTAAATTAAATGTTTTCATTTAACAGTTTCATTTAAAATAGTAACAGACAATACAAAGCCTCACTATCCGCAGGAACTTTGAGATGATCCTTATAATTGAATTATACAAATGTCACATTGAAACGGTTTAGCCTCGTATGTAGAATAGAAAATCGAAGACAACCTAGAAGAGCGTGGGAAGCAAAACCAGAAGGTAAAAGGAAAAGAGCCAGACCCAGGTTGAAGTGGGAAGACAGTATTAAACTAAGTACAGAAAGCAGACTTCTATGCATTCATGTGCTTATAAAACTAAAAAAAAAAGTTGATAGGATAAACTGTGGAAAGGAAAAGTTGGATAGGCATCTGCTATGCCAGTCAAACTGGTTCGCCGCCCCGATCGAGGGCGTAGTGGGTAGTGGGAAAGTCCAGGCCCAGGAAGGACTACACGGTTTGGGTAAAAAAAGGAAGAATGTATGTGGTGATCAAAAGGCTATCTGCGTAAAGGAAGAAATTGCAAGCCCACTAACCTCCCATGGTTGAGGAGAAGAAGAAGAAGAAGAAGAAGAAGAAGAAGAAGAAGAAGAAGAAGAAGAAGAAGAAGAAGAAGAAGAAGAAAACTAAATACATTGGAACTTGGTTATAACGTCATTGAAGGGACCAAAAAAATAATGACGTTATGTCCGAGTGACGTTATAAAAGAGTCGTTATAAAAGACCCTTTTTAATCACTAGTAAGGAAGGAGAAATGAGAAAAAAGATCTTTGCATTATTAACATTATTCGTGATATTTATTCTAAAGTTTACAAACTGCATTTCATTTATACAAACAGCATGAAGAATATTTTAAAAGATCAAAAAGAAAGTACATGTAACTTACATTTAGGCTTACTGTCGAAAGTAATCCGTAATTTTCTTTTGAACGGTTCTTTCTGAAAAATAAATTCTTTCTGTTGTGCTGTGGAGATGCTGCACTGCATTGAACGTGTCAGACGTCTCTCTAAAGCAGTAAAATCGTGAAAGAGTTTCGGCGGCTCTCATTGCTTCCTGTACTGTTGGACAAACGTTGTCGGCATCCTCCTCTTGCTCAGCATCTTCTTCAACACTATCTTCTGCTTCTATGTTTTTTACTTCCGCGATAATTTCTGCGTCACTCAACACTTGGAATGTTTCTACTTGGTCATCCACTGATGCATAGGAATCAAGTTCATTTCCAAATTCATTTAAGTCGAATTTCTTAATCCACTCCGAGAGCGGCAAGTCGTCGTCTTCGTCATCATCGGGTAAATTTTCATGTACGAGTTGTGCTTTACTAAAGCATTTTGCTATCGTCTTCTCAATTACACTCTTCCAAGAGTCGTCTAGGAATTGTATTGCATCTAAGAGTGAAATTGTGGCAGGTTGCGCCGTGTCCATACAGAAAATAATTTTTTTTTAAAGTTGCTTGCGGTAGTGACACTTTAGGTTTCTAATGACGCCTTGGCCCATAGGTTGCAGGAGACTCGTACAGTTGGCCGGTAAGAAGACCAGATTAATATTTGTCAAATTTAACTTTGGATGGGCTGCACAGTTGTCAACTAGAAGTAGAATTTTTCTGTTTTTCGATGACAGTTCTTTATCCCACTTTCTTAGTTCATCTTCAAAAATAGTAGAAGTCATCCACGCTTTTTTGTTGGCAGTGTAACTTACAGGAAGTTTTTTGATGTTTTTAAAACATCTAGGATGCAAACTTTTCCCGATAACTAAAAGTTTCCTTTTTTCGGTTCCCGTCATGTTCGCACAAACAAAAACTGTAACTCTTTGTTTAGAGAACTTCCCACCAACGCACTTTTCATTTTTAAATTTGAAAGTCTTATCTGGAGTTAATTTATAAATAATTCCGGCTTCATCTCCATTAAAGATGTCTTCATCTTTATATGATCGTCTAATTTCTGGTCAAGTGTTACGCACCCAATCGCCTGTAACGTTCAGATCTACGCATTTTCCCTCACCACAAATTTTTTCAAAGGAAATCGAGTGTCGGGCCTTAAATCGATCTAGCCATCCGTTGGAGCACGTAAAATCAATACCAAACAATTTTCCGAATTCTGTAGCTTTCTCTTTCAGAATTGGTCCACTCACAGGAATATCTGAACATCGACACTGTTTGAACCATTTCAATAATGCTGCATCCACATCACCATGTTCGCATTTCCTAATTTTTTTAAATTTTTCCTCTATCTTCCTCAAATTTTTTTAAAATTTTGTCCTTGTTTTTTAAAATTGAACCTACAGTAGAATTCACTGAACCAAACTCACGGCATACATCTGCTATTTTACGTCCGCTTTCATATGATCTAATTACACGTACTTTCTCTTGAATAGACGGAACCTTTCTTTTTGTACTAGAACTTACCATGATTACTGTATAAAAATGTAGACCTACGTATAAAAATCTATAAACAGTGGTTATAGTGCTGTTACAGTGCTTATCGCTTGCATACAATGTATGTCTGTAGCCATGGGCGTAGCGCGCGCGCACATATATACGTTTATATGAAATTTAGAGTAAAATATCTGACAAATTTTTGACGCTATAACAGAGTAGTACAATATTTAGTGACGTTAAAACCGGGAATTTTTATAATGTTAAAGATATCAGTTTGACCGGACTTATGACAAAATAACGCTACACCCGAGTTGACGTAACAGCCGAGGCCGTAATAACCAAGTTCCACTGTATATGTAATTTAACTTTGACGTAAAGTTAACTTTCAAGTGTTAAAGTTAATCCTTTTACAAAGTACAACATACATTGTACGACACCACCTTCTACGATAGAAGCAACGCCAACAATAGAACATTAAACAACTATATTAATGCATTTTTTACAGATTTATTAAAGAATATGGAATCTATTAATTACAGAAATACAATTAATAAAAGAAACAAGAATCTCAAATTTTACTTCCATATTCCTTAAGAAAATGGAAGTATGGTGATGGGAAAAAAAATCGTGTTCGAGATTATTGCAGATTCTGATTGTACTACACTCAAAACATGAAAAAAAGTCGTTTTTTGAAAAGTGTCTGTGTGTGTGTCTATCTGTAGATTTTTTTTCTATGGCAAACGATAACAGCCGCAAATTCAGACAGAATCAAATAAATTTTTGCATACAGCCCTGATTTGTAGAGTACCCACGACCTATTGTTATTGGTGAAGATCGGTTGAGGGAAAGGGGTAGTTTACCAGTAACGGTTTTTTTTTATCAAGGGAAATTTTTTTTGGCAAACGATAACAGCCGCAAATTCAAACAGAATCAAATAATGTTTCGCATACAGCCCTGAATTGTAGAGTTCTCAAGACCTATTGTTTTTGGTGAAGATCGGTTAAGGGAAAGGGGTACTTTACCTGCAACGTTTAATGTTTTAACAAGGGTATTTTATATGGCAAACAAAAGCAGCCGCAAATTCAAACAGAATCAAATCATTTTTTGCATACGTCCCTGAATTGTAGAGGTCTCAAGGACTATTGATTTCGGTGAAGATCGGTTAAGGGGAAGGGGTAGTTTACCTGCAACCGTTTACGTTTTAACAACAGTAAAGTACTTGAAAATTCATTTAAACTTTTTCAAACAATGGTAATTGTTAAAAATAAAATAATTTTGTTGCCAGGCAATAAAATTATAATTTTTTCATTTTACTGTAAATCATGTATGAGTGAAAATATATCTTTCGTGGCAGGCAAGCATATCTCAATTATGTAATGTTTACGTTTCTATTTTATTATTATGATTACTGCAATAAAAAGGCAGGGAACACACACACACAAAATTCGCGTTATTTCTGGCCTCACTCATGTTTATTTTCTTACATTTGCACGCTTTTTAAATGGAATGTGCCGAAACCCACACCAACATAACGCGTGCAAGCCGAAAAAATGGACATCAATTTGCTTCCTGTGGATCGCTGGGCAGTTTAACTGCACGTGTTTACAGAGGAACGATTCATAGACAGACTTTTCGTCTTTAGGGAATGAACCCTCTGCAAGATGCTGAGGGTCTATGAGTGACTTCGGAGCGCTCCTTCTTTTCCGCGTGTTTGTTCTGTGAAACATACACTGTAGATTCGCAGCTTTACTCTAAGCAACGCTCAATAGGAAATGTTGAAAATTTTTGTCCACGGTGTACCCTCATACACACTAAACCTGCTCTGATGTTTTAATTACGGACATCATAATATTAAAACTTTGGAAACTTGAGCACTACTTAATGGAGATAAATCATTAACTTATACAAGCCATTAATTTTATGCATATTTTTTATATATATGTGTACAACGTTATCGGCAACAAAGAAGTAGTTTTTGTTAAAATTCCTTCCCTGGATATTTGGCCGTAGTCCAATGTTTTCTACAAAACCAGACGTTTCGGCAATGCCATCGACTTCCATCATCAGTGAAAATCGAGTGCGATAATGTGAGGTGGTATACGTTAGTGACCACAGTACTGTGGTTAAGGCTGAAACAGTAAGTAGAAAGAAGTAGTTTCTATGGTAATATTTCATTTCGAAAATGATTTTAAATATAAATCTTAGAATATGGAAGTCATGTATGGTTCTCCATACCGATATTTTTAGTTTCTGTTAATACAATTATTATAAGTCCAACATGGTGTACGTGTTCATCTGCCAGAAATGTATACACGTATTTATTTTGTCGAATCGTAGTTCAGAACATGTAACATGTTTTGGTGTTTTGTATGTTGTCTCTACAATAAATTCAACCCTGGCTGAATTGGCCCATTGCGAACATACTCCAGTTACAAAATTTTACTACTATGATTGCCACGAGTAAAACAACAAAGCATGTGCGTACACCCCGAGCGCACATGCATGCGACGTACCAGAGTGCGTGTTGAAGTCAATGCAAGGCGCGCGCTTACACTGACTCCCAACACGCAGACTGCATCGCAGAACATGTGGACTCAGCGGTGCGGTGTGAGTCTGTACGCGCGGGCAACACATGCGCGCGCTTACCAGCCAGAGTGCGTGTTGAAGTCAATGCAAGGCGCGCGCTTGCACTGACTCCCAACGCGCAGACTGCAACGCAGGACATGTGTCCGCCAAACGGGTGTGTGTGAGTGTGATGCGCGTATCCTAATCGTGACAGTCAGAATAGCAAAAATTCCATTACATGGAGTATTTCACAGTGGGTAAAGGAGCCACAAACTGAATTTATCTGCGGAGACACCAAAAGGACACATCTGTTATCATTGCCGGTTTGAATAAACTAAATAATTTAATAATTTCACTTAATTTAATTAAGCATCAATTACTTAGAAACGAACTAATTGTTCGTTGTTACTTATAACTTATTGTTATTAACAATTACAACAATGAAAACATTTAAAATTTGTTCTTTTCTAAATGCTTTACTATTATACAAATGGTGGGAATTAAGTGCTGTAATTTGGGTTTTGAGATATATAACATACTACGATGTCCATTATGATGCAATCCCTTTAAAAATTTGTAAAAAATAATTCTTAAAATTATCAGTCAATGATATCAGGATTCTTATCAGGATCAGTCAATTATACGGGTGACTTTAAATATTCAGTTGTGTTTTTATTTGTGAATTGTAAAATGAATATTTACGCTAAATTGGAAGTATACATAACAGCAAGTAACAACACGCAGAAACTACAAGTTTTTGAACACTACGCCCCGAATGTGGAGACAATTTCAACTCACACACTTTTCAGGTCGAGTTTTTACGTTTTCCATTACACGGTGTAACATATGAACAGAAATTACACTAACCTTGAGTGTTTCGATATCTCATAGGGGTGGATCATTGTACACCTTACTCTCAAAGTATCTCTAGTAGAATAAATGGCACGCTGGCAAATCTCGCGGGCCACGGAATGTTGCTACTCCTGAAGGTAACTCGTTAAACTGCATCCATTGATCGCCTAGCCCTATGACTGGTTGCTTCCCATACTGTTTGGTGTGATTTCAGACTTTTCTGAGACTTAGAGAGACAAAAATTCGTTAATCATTTGGACATAGGCTATTGCTCTGATGTGACAGTAATAGAATTCTCATTCTCATCCTCAAAGAAGTGAGGACTGATTATTTCAAAGGAAGCTATTGCACACCACACAGTAAGTTTAGCTGTGTGCAATAGTTCTCGAATAATTTCTCGACGGTTATTTGGCTCTCAGTACCAAAAGGTTTGTTTACTTACATATTCGCTCAGACAAAAATGCGTTTCATTACTGATTAGCGTATTGTGAATAACGACTACTCTGTTATTTATGCCATACGAGAACTGGCGGCAAAAGTCACACGGTTTACGTTATCACTGTCACTTAAAGGTTTACAATATTGTAGTTTTGTACTGCTTCAGGTTTAAATCATTATGAAGAATTTTTCTAACACCGGTATTAGACGAGTCACGTGAAACTGTATCGCGTCAGGCAGAATGTTTAGCATAGGATAACGTAGGATAGCAGTTCTTATGCGCGCAATGTTTTCGGGCGTACATACAGTTCTATGTTACCTGGAGGTTCCTTTTTACTTCCGTGTTCCATAAGGAAACGGAAGAATGGTGGTCGCGAAAAAATTGTGTTCGAAATAACGGCTTATTCGGATTGTGCTATCCTCAAAACATAAAGAAAAGTCATTTTCCGAAAAGTGTCTGTGTGTCTGTCTCTATGTAGAATTTTTTCTATGATGAACGATAACTGCCGGCGGCAGTCTGCCGCAAATTCAAACAGCATGAAATAAATATTTGCATATGTGCTCGAGTTGTAGAGTCTCAAGGCCTATTGATTTTGGGGAAGATCGGATAAGGAAGAGGGGTAGTTTACCTGCAACATTTCATGTTTTAAAAAAGAGTTACTTAATTTTGATAAATACAGTTTCCTGAAAAGAAGGTCATTATAATCCACTGTAGAAAGGTAGATGAGATCTCTGTATATAAAAAGGGTAGTTGACGAGGAGTTGGTAATTTTTTGAAAACTACCTTTTTCACTTCGAATAAACGACAGTACTTCATTTTAGGGTACCTTATTAATTACATATAATGAAAATATTACTCAATAATTGTAAAAATATCAAGAATGGTGTTGTTCGGTTGAGGGGGAGAGGTAGTTTACCTACATTGTTTTATGTTTTAATAAGAGTAAAGTACTTAATTTTGATAAATAATTGCCCCGAAAATGAAGTCATATTAATCCACAGTAAAATGGTAAATGATGTATCTATAAATGAAGAGGGTAGTTGAAAGGGGAGGTTTTTTGATACGGGTCATTTTTGAAAATTGTTTTGCTAATATCAAGTAAAGTACGAATATTTAATTTTGAAGAATAACAAAATACACCTTACCAATTACATAATGATAAAACTATTACTCTAAGTAACTGTAAATATCAATAATGGTGGGGATGGGTTGAGCAGGCGGGATAATTATCTGCGAAGTTCAGATTCTTTATAGAAATAAAGTACCTAATTTTTATAACCAAAGTGACTCGATAATAACATTATATTAAACGACTCCCCCATAATTGCAAAAATATCTATTAATAGTAAAGATAGTTTTAGGATCGGGAATTTTTTTAGAAATTATCGAACCAGATTCAAGTAAATGATTTTAAATATAAATCTTTTTACATGGAAGTCATTTATGGTTCTCCATACAGATATTTTATTTATTTGTTAATGACACATGTGTCCAATGAACTACATAATTAGTAATAGAAAACAGCTAACTCAGACGGATCGTAAGTACGGTAGTGTGATTTAATAATAATAATAATAATACTAATAATAATAATAATAATAATAATAACAATATTAATTATAATAACTTACTTTGTATCAAGGTATTTTTGCCAGACGCTTCAATACTGAGCATTACTTAAAATTAATTTGAAGTTAGAGGGACTGCAATAACCGGAAAGTGAAATGCAAAGAATATTAGGTAATAGGAAACTACATAAAACAAGTAGTTTCTTTAAAAAAAAAATTAAATCAATAAATTAATAAAACTTATGCAAATACATGCATTAAAACGTGATTATCTTCGTCTTCTATGGCGTCACAGTTTGAAGTTGAACCTTAACCTCCATAATCATCCTCCTACATTTTTCCCTGTCCTTGTCAATCGGGGAGGTCCAAGTTCTCTAGGCGTCCAACGGGCTAGGAGCCTACAACAATAACCTATAAAAAAACTCAAAAACGTGATTACATCACGCCATTTATTGCGCAGCATTTTGTTGTAATATTATCCCAGACTTCTGAAAGTAGCACAGGTAGACCTATATGTAAGCCTGTTGCGGCCTACATATTTTGTAGTGACAGAAAATAACAAATTGATGAGCAAAACGACCTTAATATTAAAAAAATAATTCATTTTATAGGTAATACTCGTTTTTCTGGTAACTCCTTTTCGAATTGCTGTCTTTTTATCAGCGGTTTTGTTAATCGTCATACCTTCCGAGACAATAATCCCCGCGGATAAAAAGGTGTAACTGTACGAGGTATGTATAATATATAGCGTATAACATTTAACGTTTAGGACATAATAAATACATTGTTGTTTCATTGACGCATTTGTTCTTAACACATAATTGTATCCTTATTCAGTAACTGTAGACATAAGTGTCCTTATATACTCGCTTCACTTCTCTGGTAATATAAAATCCGTAGATACTTATTTCCAATTAAATTCTTAAGTATTTGCTAAAACACCGATAGATGTTATCTATAAGTAAATAAACATTGAAAACTGTATAGTCAAATTCAGAGTAGTTTCAGGGCACACGACTAACTGCAGTTTGAATCAGCGTTTACAATTGTTTGTTGTCCTCAATTCTATACGGCGACCTACTTACCTCGATTGTAATCCTGCTTTGTAGGAGTCTTATCTAAACGTTAACTAAACCTATACAAACGTTTTCACAGGACTGTTATTTTAATCTCTGATATATATTGTGTTCCGTTTTAATTACAAATACATATAGAAATAGCAGCTGTGAGTAACATGTGGAAATAAATATTTGTAATAAAGCAAATGTGGATGTGTTTGTGTCAATTGCGTTTACACAAAGGAATGTAATAGAAATCCCTATATAGGAAATCGTAGAGTTATACAAAAAATGACACTATCACAATAATAAATAAATAATTCCTTGGTAACTAAAGACGATTTAAATCTTTAAGTAGAGCACTGTGGTAGGACTATATGTATCAATGTGACACAAACAAATTTCCCTGACAAGGAAAACGTAGGCTAATAAGACTTCACTTAATGTTGAAGGTAGAATCTTAAAACGTACGTACGTTAATTGAAACAACGTAAATCGAGACAATATTTCATTAAGAAACAATAACAAAAAAAATTGCATTAATTTATAAAACACCCTTTACAAACACCACCTCTTACTTTTCAGATATTCGACATTTGCAAGTAAAATAGTTAATGTTCAGCAAGTAAGATACACATACAGTATTATAATAATTGTAAGTGAATTTTGACATAGGCCTACAATAATTGTGGACATGTTTATTTACTAATCCAGATAACACAGTGTTCACATCGAGTCCGACAGATCACACTCGGAAACAGAAGCGGAATCTCTTTCCACACGCATTCCGCTGATTATGGCTGCTTCACACGTTGTCTCGGAGAAATAAAAGGTTGACAGGCAGGTTTTCTGCGTTCTTTTGGTTTGCAGTTTTTATGGTAACAGCTCAGGGTATCTGTCACATTGCGTTCGATATTCGAGAAGCGTTTATGGTCCGTGGCTTCATTATCAAAAATCTGTAGCTCTTCATTAATACGCTGAAATAACTTCTAACGCTTTTGCTATTAAAAGTTACTTCGGTTCACCTTTCCTTTATCAATTTTCTCTACAAGTATATAGTGTTTGGAAGAGTTCTGTTAGATACTCATTAGTAAATCTTGTTGACCTAGACATTCTAAAGAGATGAAGGACTCACTACAATAAAAATGAAAATGTTAGTTAAATTATGTATATTATGGTTTCACTAAAATAATTTTATGTTAGCTTTGAAAATAAATTACACAAAGAAAAACAAAAACAGTTTTATTTTTAACGTAGCAACACACCAACGAAATATTCACTTAATGTTTCATTTTTTAAGTTTCTATAAAGTGTTGATAATCAAAGCAAAATAGTCTGGACAAAATTTATGTAGCGCATCAAGTACTAACTGATGTAAACTTCAAGTTTAGGAACTGCATAAATCGTTGCAAGAAACATTTTTCTATACCCTTTAGACTTCGCTGGGTATCTGAACTGCAGAAACGTAATCAGTACATCAGTGTAGACTGCAACAAAACTAGTATCGTTTGTATTAGTAGTCCGTATTATGTATTACATGGTGACAATGACCTGCCAAACCATTAAATCAGAAGACGTCGTTAGTATGTATGACACAAGCCCAGCAGATGGGAAAAGTTTCATTGAATAAGTTTAGGGAGTTATTTTTAGTAGCCATCAGGAGAGATCGTCAAGTATTTGTAACCATGTGAGGTGAATTCAGAATTAGTAAAGGGATACAGGAAGTGTTAGGTCCGGCTGCAAACTGAGGTACACAAAGTGTGACAAACGCAAGCTACCTTATATTTACAAAATGTGTAGTAGGAAATATGATATCTAGACATGAACATGTAGAAATATTAGTATATATGAAAATATAATTTCAAACAATTTATTTTGATTTATACGTTGCTGTTTAAGAGTTATTTATAAAACTCTTTGATCGCACTATGATGGTAGGAACGGCATAACCAGAGTCTGCAGTTTAGATTCATGCCTTATGTAATGACAATGAATAAAATCAGGAATCTATATTACTGATCTCTTTAAATTGCACTTTGATAGGCAAATTGTGCGTTTTGTAGGCGATATAATGGTGACAGCGAATAGCAAAGGTAGCGAATAGTACACTGGTTGAAAAAGGGAAGAAAAAATTTGGTCCTAACAAATCCTATCCAGCCAAAATAACGACTATTGGCAGACTATGTAACTGTCCGTAAGGAAAACAGATTAAACGTTTAGGTGTTGTTGATGAACTTTAAATGTAGGATTTACTAACCGTCATAGGTGCAGCTGAGCAAAAGGGAAAGAATAGGAATAGGCTTAAACTGAAAAATGTGGTTGAAAAATTTGGTGTAAGATAGAAAAACAATTATGAAGAAAGAGTGTGTTCCACATAGTGAAACAAATGGGATATGGATTGATCGAACTGGAGCAGAATTAATATCAACTGCGTTACCATGGTTGAAAAGAATAAAGATTTATTGCACTCAAATTTAAAACAATATTATGCTGTTAAACGTACTAAAAGTACTGAATTTATTGTTGAGTTTAAACATTGTGCTAATTACTTTATTTGTTTAATAATATTGTTACGACTTCACAGAACAATCTACGTGTTTATCGATGTTCCAGAGGGTTCCGAATGTAATGCGTGTGGTGTACGTGCTTCTCGACGCATTTGCTAGACGGTGACAGAATTCACGCGCGGCCGCTAGCACTGTGTCAAGGCCGCAATCAATTACGTCGTAGTTTAGAGGTAATACGTAGTATGTGGAATCGTCTAGATTTTCGGGGGCTACAAATACAATTACTCAGGGACGCTCAGTTCAGTTATTGTCGGGCGATTACAAGCAATATCACTGTGTGCGTTCAAGTGGATATTAGTGAAGTCCTGTGTTTTAAAATCGGGCGGTATATTGTAATACAACTGTGTTTTAATATTAGTTGACATTTATTTGCGTGTGAACAATTTTTATTTAATTTGTTGTAACAGACAGCGTTGTCAATTACGAACTGTTTAACTTGAAAATTAAAGCTGGTGATTAGTGACTTAATTGGTGTCTTGTATTTTGTTTCCACTGTACCTACGACGATCACGTAAACCGTCGTAACAATATTTATTATGTTAAACTTACGCAATTATTTCATTCCTCATGGCCCTCAGGTGATTGCAGTATATACGCGCGCGCACGCGTGTGTGTATATATATATATATATATATATATATTGTAACGTGTTAATTTGTCGTATATTCCCGTTCTTTCGTTTTTCATTCGTTTAAGATTATCAAGGAAGTGTTCGCTCCCGTTTTGATCAAAACTGTTGTTAGCACCCCTTGAAGTGTTTACTTATCGGGTACAACTTAGTGAATTTCGAGAAATGGTCAAGGATAATTACTATATATTTGTAGCGACTTCTTCCTCCGCTCCTGGGGAATGGCCCACATAAGTCGATAAAAATATTCTCAAGGTTACGGTTTGAAGTGATGGTGATCCTGGCGCCTTCCTTTCACTCATTATTAATTTTTACCATTTGACAGATTTTGCAACTTCGTACTGTTTGACGTACCTTCTTGTTGATAACTTTGATGTACATGAGCTCCTTTATTGCCGTCCACCAACTGTCTGTTATGTTCTTGAAACTCTCGTCAAGCAGATTTTTTATCATGTACCATCGGTTTTCTTTGTTGCGAGAAAATAGCTCTTCTAACCTCTCGAGGAATTCCAATGGGTTTCTACGGTAATCTCTGAAGTTGATTGCCTCTCGGTTTTCTCCTATTTGTATGTGTGTGTAATTCATCGGTCTATAATCTCAGTGAAGCGGTAAGGAATCATATACAAATATTAGACCATATCATTTAATTAAGGTGTTAAGCATAAGATAAAAATAAAGATATATAAAAGATGACTTACTAAACAGAAGTAAACAAAGAAACAGTTTATGTGTATGGTGAAGAAAGTTTTTGTAGATTTTTGCCGTTTATTTCAGTAACTCCTAAAACTATCATTTACTGAAATAACTCGTCTTAAACGGGGGGGGGGGGGGGGCTTTATGTAACGTGTTATTTCACCAAACAAAAAACTAATAACAGTACTAACTAAAAGATAATTTACTGACTGTGACAAACTATGGCTGACAATGACCAAATTACCAAGAAGTTAAAGATCCCATGACAAAAGATGTAAATAGTAATTTATAAATACGAACATAATATATACGTATGTACAACTAGTATGTAAGAAATCAGATATTGTGAAAACCTATTTAACTATGAGGAGGTCTGCGCACCTCAGACCGTTATTTTATATATAAAAAAACTATAGAAAGTAAATTATTTAATGTTACAAATATAATCATGTCAAACTGTAATTCTAAAAGTTATATTGTGTGACAGTGTTAAGATGGGAAAATAACAGTGAAATACATTAAAAAGGAAGAATCATGTATGAAGAGAGTGATTAAGTATAATTAAAATATGAACGTTGAAGAAATATATAATCAATGTGAAACAGGTATATAACACATATAGTGAAACAAGACAAACTAACTAATTGAAAAGGATAAAATTTTACATTAAAAAACTTATAATAAAATAGTGTAAGGAAGAAAAAATAAAGTTCAACTGAATATTATTAATTGGAAATGGTAAACCGAACCTGTGACCCATAAAATATAGCCAAGGCTTTAACTAAAATAATTAGTGTTTTGAGAAGAAGAAGGGAATTGTTGAAAATTTCTAATTGCAAGACGAACGTGTAAAAATTACGGCTGAATTTGATACAAATTGAAGAGCAATAACAGGTGAGATGACCAGGAAAAACAACGCAAAACTTAGAAGAATGATGTTTTAATCAAGAGACCAAAAAAAACAGATGTCCATGTGTAAAGAATCAACCAATAAATACTTTAAGAAAACTGCTAGGTTGGTGAGATCACTCCAAGACTAAATCAAATATCCGAACTAACATTACGACAGTAAATATTGAATTACAACAAAAACAATAACTAAAAAACAATATAAAACATTATAATTGTGAATTACTTTTGTACACTAGTATACCATAGTCATTAATAGTAAGAGCTTTTTGTTATAGTTTCTAGTATGTTTAAAAGAACCCACAACCATTCAACAGACATTTACGACACCATATTACCAAGTGCATATATATTATATTGTCTGTTCTATGTACAAATTGTACCAGACTTTAACGATAATTGTATGTTAACCCTGAGATTCAGATAAATAGTTCTCTATTTAAAAATAAAACACAGGTTTTTTTTTTTATTTAGTTACATATTGACGATTCCAACGCGAGGCTTAACACACTCCCAATTATTTGACATTACATATTGGCAACGCAACTTGGGGCTTTTACGGGAGAATTATTTATATTACAAATTGGCTTTCATCGCGGGGAGATAAGGGAGAGAGGTACTATTTATTTTTTATTACAATATATATATATACTAGCTGACCCGGCCACGCGTTGCTGTGGCTTAGTTATTACATGTTAAATTGATATCATAATCAACTATTTGGTATAATATTGTTAATGATCAGTAACAAAGAAACATCGGCGTATGAGCTGATCTATAAAATGGACGGAGTAGAGAACGGATAGTTGAGTCAAAATCTGATAGTGATTAGGAAAGAGTTTAGAAGACAAAATTAAGCACAAATGAAACACGAAAGTTTTAATTCTATATTTTATTTATCAATACAAATCAACATAAATTTTCTAATCTTTTATTTTATTAGTAAGTACTCTCATTACCTTTAATAACAATAATTCATAGTTAAAGCTTAATTAAGCGCTAGTCGATGTACGATATTTTTTGTCAACCTATCTTTTGTTAACACTAATAAATTCGATGGTTTTCCTACACGTGAGCAAGCAACGTCTAGTTGCCCATGGGAAAAACATGGATTTTCTAAATCTAATCCGCAAACAGACATTGTTTGGCCTTGAGACTTATTGATGGTCATCGCAAAAGCCAAACGAATGGGAAATTGAAGCCTTTTGAATGGTATTGGAGAATCTGATGGTATCATCGGAATACGTGGCAACAGGACGATTTCTCCTTTAAACTTTCCAGTCAAAATGGTTGCTTCAAGAACATTTCCGGTGATCTTTTTGATGACCAAACGTGTACCGTTGCATAATTTAGGGGGGTTTAAATTACGCAAAAGAATAATCGGTGAACCAATTTTTAGCTGAAGATTGTGTGGTGGCATTCCTGATATATCCAAAGAATTTAAAAATTCAATTGGAAAATTCACGGCTTCGTTTTCATCCACAGTAGCGTCGATTGATTTGAATGACATCAATTCTCCTGGCAACAATTATTGTATCTGGTAGTTAATGAGATCCACATCAACATTTTTTGCTGCCAAAATAGCACGACTACTAAGCCAATTGTGATCTAAGTAGTTAGTCAGTATATCCGGAAAAACACTCTCAATTAGTTCATTTTTTGTTTGAACAACAGTGCAGAAATCGTCTGGCAATGTTATGCATTGTGTATTAGGCCGAGAATCAATTTCACCGTTTCCAATATCCAGCAATTGCTTAGAAAATACTTGTGCCGCTGGATCTTTTGGAGTTGAACTCGCATGTTTATTGTCAATCGGAGTGTTTCGACGTTTCTCCATAAAAACGATTGTTTTAGGCATGCGTTTATTTCATCGACAAAAGTAGAGCGAGGAATGACTGGCAATGTCTGTCGTAAATCACCAGACAATAGTAAGATAGCACCACCGAACAGTCTGTCATTACCGTTTAAATCTTGCATAGTTCTATGTAATGCTTCCAGTGAATGCTTATGAGCCATTGTACACTCATCCCAGATTATTATTGAACTTTCCTGCAACACTGCAGCCATTCCGCTTCTTTTTTTAATGTTACACATTGCATTTGGCTTGTTATGAACATCTAATGGCAGCTTGAAGGCTGAATGTGCCGTTCGCCCACCATGCAACAAAGTGGCAGCAATGCCTGATGATGCAATTGCTAATGCAATTTTCTGTTGTGATCTTATTTTGGCAAGGATCAACGATATTAAAAATGTTTTACCGGTCCCACCCGGTGCATCCAAGAAAAAAAAGCCACCTTGTTTAGCATCAACAGCCAGCATAATCCGATGGTAAATATTCTTCTGTTCGTCAGTCAATAATAGCTCATTGTTTGCAACTACTGTAGCTAAGTCTGGTTGTTAAACTGTTTTTCTCGTTGCAAATCACTTTTAACTAAGTCTGTAGCCGGGCGATCTGGTGATGGCATACCAAAATGATTAAGTGGCAAATTTGAAATTGAAACACATAAGTCCTCGATCAATACTAATGCTTTATTATACATTTCTGGTGTAAAATCCATATTTAAGCATTGGTTCGTTTGTTTAACTTGGTGTAGTATGTCTTCAGTCATGTAGTTTTTGTATTTTTCCCACAAAGTCAACGATTGTGTTGGATAACATGTCGTCAAAATAATTGCAAACAGTTGGCGAATACTATTCGGCATAGACGTTAATGCGGCATCAGCAAGTGTCAGGTCCCAATGATTGTCATCTTCCAGCAGTTGCAACTCGCGACATGCTTCTTGATATGTATTGAACACTTGACCGTTAACTGTTCGCAAAAATTCAAAAGAAGTTGGTCCAGGAACATTTACCAATAACAAACGCAAAAAGAAGCACTCTCTTTGTTTTGGATGTACTGTATAAAGCCGTCCCAAAGTTTTGGCTTTAAATATGCCCGCTATTGAAGGATGCGTTTCTCCTTGTTTACGTGGTACCCATTTTTTTCCTGATTTGTTCCATGTAAAATATTGTGGAATATCAGTGTAAAACAATGTTTTTGCAAATTGGCCAAAAG
The DNA here is from genome assembly GCA_034769895.1 of Magicicada septendecula. NCBI lineage: Eukaryota > Metazoa > Arthropoda > Insecta > Hemiptera > Cicadidae > Magicicada > Magicicada septendecula. The sequence continues at coordinate 184,149,009 of CM068369.1, read as the reverse complement.
CATCAGATTGTTGACACAACGTGAAAAATGCAGTTAGAGTGGTTTTTGGTGGCTCTGGAGGACATTTTGTTCTGTGAAGTATACCCGTTGGCCGTTTTCAAGATGTACTGCAAGATGTTGGACGGAAGGCTGTCTTTCATGTATGGGAAAACTTAGAATACGCCAGATAGCTTCGTTGCTACTTATGTATCTACCCATTTGATATTGTAAAATTTCGTCATTTCTATTGATATTTCGTACTTCAAAAACGGCCAAATCACTACCTTTATTAACGTATTTGCAAATATACTTAATGGATTTTACAGAACTGCACAGCTCTACATTTATATGAGCTTTATAAGTTTTCGAAAGCAACGGTGAGTAGGGTACCACCCATTGATTGTCAATTTCAACTTGATTTGTAGGATTTGAGATTCGCATTTTGAAAGTGTGTCCACCATTCTCAGCGTTTCGGCGACGATACAAAGGATAACCATCGATATCAGTGATAGTATCATTCGTATATTGCTTTGGGAAACGCTTCTTACATTTTCCATCTTCCATGCATGGCGATGTCATATTAAAAACACCGCATGGGCCGTGCATCATGTGACTGGTGACAATCTCATACAATTCTGGATCAATTGCTGGATCGGGAATCTCAGCTGAAATTATTTGATCAATTTCATCTGGACGGATTTTAACTTCAAGCCAAATCAAAATATGGGCGTGAGGCAAACCTCGCTTTTGCCACTCAATCGAATATAGCCAACAACTTGTTTTGCCAAAAACTGAATATTTTACTATGAAATCAATCAAAGATTTCAATTTTTATTTAAATACACGTGCCGTCAGATCATGACGATGTATTGCTTGTTGACCTGGTAATAGCAAAGTTTGTATTTCCTCCCAATTCGGATTGCACGTAAACGTTATAAACAAATCTGGACGACCGTAATGACGTACGTAAGTCATGGCGTCTTGTATATATTCCTGCATATTTCGTGGGCTTCCGATATAACTTGAAGGTAAAATGAACGCATTTCCGATGTCATTAATGTTTAAGTTTCCATCAATATTTCCGGTAATAGCATCTCGTTGATGGATGTATTCCTCTGATCTTAATTTTGCTTGGTTGTGTCTAATAAATCTTAAACGTTCGATTTCAATCTTAGCGTACATGTCTACTACGTATTAATGATAGAGCTGACGATATAAAAGGATATAGTTGTCCTGGTAACGCCTAATCATTAATCGGTACGCGTAGTAGTTCATTGAACTTACTTTTTTGTTTGTTTCATTACCAGTCACTGGATCACACTGTTTGATATTGATGTGATATTGATCCTGTCCATCCCAAAATATCAGCGGGTATTGAAGGGCATCATATGAACGGTGAATATCAGAAATAATACTTATAGTGCTGTCTCGACGTGTTATTTTGATGGCCCGGCTATTAACTGGATCGCCAACCATTATTACAGCAACTTCATCTACAGTTGGCGCGTTGAACCTGCCAGCGTGTTCTCCTGAAGGCACTTTGTCGGCATTAATAACGATTTGAAAATTGTCGTTTTTTAATTGTGGCGACACTCGTTTAAACAACTGAATAAGTTGATTACGACTTTCCAACAAATTTTCCAATAACTCTACAATTGTTCTCTCTTCTGCTCGTTCAATATAATTATGCTGGCACCGAGTTGTCACGCGTCCTTCACAGCTACCCATAAAATAAATTTGTAAGAATTTTCGTACGACGTCAGGCATTGGCATCAACGACCCGATTGTATGATATACCTGGCCTTGTATTTTGAACGTAGTTTCAAAATTGCGTCCATTGGTTGATAGATCGGAAATTTTGCTTGCCCCAAATGACGTCATTTGAAAGCAAGAATTGAATTTTCGAATCTTGCTCAAAAATAATTTTGAATCGTGCGATTGGCCAGTAAGAAGTGATTTTAAAGGTTCTGGTGGAGCTGGAAGAGTCGTTAGTTTGACTTTCCCTGATGCACAACACATGCCAGGTGTTTCATTGCGAAATTTTAATGCCCGACAGAATTGACATTCTTTGTCCATTGCACCGATGCTAATTTTAGGATGTGCAGAATAATTGATGTCTGGTGCATATTCGAACGCAAGACGAACGAAATATGAACGATTGAATGTGCGACTGGTTTCCTGTCTCTCTTGTTCTCGCGTTCTGTATGTTGCAATATTTTGTTCACGCGCTGCTCTTGTTCTCAATAGATTCTGTCGCTGACGTTCATCACGCTGATCTCGAGACTCTTGCATACGGTTCTCTGCCGTCCTGGTTCTTTGAGATACGTTTCTACCCTCAATTTGATCGGCCGACTGGTGAGTTCTTTCACAACGTTTGCGCCGGGACTCTCTACTATGCCGATTGTAGAGGTTAGACTTTTTTGGCGGCATTTTTCTGGAAAAAATAATTAAAACAATCAAAATTAAGTCGGATTAAGAGAAAGAGACGCAAGCAAGTATACCATGGTTATAATCATTATTATTATTAAGCATTATTATTATTATTAATATTATTATAATTATTATTATTATAATTATAATTATTATTATCTTTATAATTATTATTATTAACCCTATCAACTAAAGAAAATAATAATAGAATAAAAATCAAGTAGGTACTTACACATTTTTTATTCACATCAAAGAAATAGTAAATTGAAAAACGGAATGAAAGTTATACTCAAAATTTCAAGAATCACAATTATTTCTTAGTAAGGAATAAGAACATACGAATTAATACCGGAATCAGAACAGTAATAATGATATACGAATAAACAGAAAAAGTACGGTTATGTCGTCTGCGAATCTAGAAAACACGTGTGCCATGAAATAAATTGTAGCATCAAGAGATTATGAATTGAAGTACGGCGCCATCTATTTGATGCTAAAGTAACTTAGTTGACAGCAGATTGCAGACACTACACTGACTTACATTGCCATCTACCGGAAAATTATAGAACATAAATATTTAGGGACCTTTCGTTCTATAGAAACAATTAATTTGCAATAAAAAAATATTTATAGTATTTATTGAGATAAAACCTATCCTATAGCCTAAGTTGGAACAAATCACACATTTTGAAAAAATTTCATTAAGATCGGTTGAGTAGTTTTGGCGTCCATCGCGGACAAACACTGTAACAGCTAATTTTTATATATTATATATATATATATATATATTGTAGCGTGACAGAAAATCCACTACTTATTAAGTCATATAAAATCTTAAAGTTTAATTACACCACATATGTTAAAATAATATTGAATGAGATTTAAGGAAATCAAAGGAATGAACCACGATAAAATAAAAATCATCATTACATTATATAAAAACCACTATTTAAATATCAAAGAAAGTATTGAAAGCAACTCATATTATAAGATCAGTAATTTACGCAGGAAGCTAGGAGCAGTAAACAAATTAAATAACACCATATCAAGAAGAAAGAGAATCAGTTTAAAAGTGGTGAATACCAAAATACCCCAAAAAACAAGAAGAAGGAAGAATAAAGTGTGTGATCAGGAAGAAAACAATACCCTGAAACCTTTAGAGAAGAACAAGGTCTGTATCAGTAAATAAATTAGATGCTCCAAACTAAACATCAGTCGAGATAACACGAAGTACCTTGGTTTACCCAAGAATGAAGAAGGAAGACAAGAAGACTAGAAGAAGGAAGACTAGAAGAAGGACAAGAAGGAAGACAAGAAAGAAGATAAGAAGAAAGACAAGAAAGAAGATAAGAAGAAAGACAAGAAAGAAGACAGGAGGAGAGGAAGAAATAGTATGAAAGAAACACCGTAGTAAAACCTATTATTATTATTAACTACCATCAACCCCAAACCCACAAAAACGATTAAAAAGAAAGTATAACATACCAAAATCCTATAAGAATGTAATTATTTAGAAATCTAAAGTGCTGTATAGTATTATAAGAAGTGAACCGACTAAAGCTATTGTGTGATAAGAAAATAAACAAGTCTTAACTGTCCATGATTACTAAAGCTCTGGTCTGAGATAATAAGACTCAATATATCAGAACCAACAGTGAAAGTGAATTTGTGTAAGTGTTTTTTAGAAAGGCAATAAACTTAAAGTTAGTGATACTGTGACTTATCAATATGCTATATAACAACTTTAATATCCAATAATAAACAGCATAATAAAATAATAAAATGGAAGATTTCCAGTATTTTATTATTTTAATGTAACTCTTTATTTACAAGACATTTGTAAAAAATGCTAATAACTAGAGTATGGGTGGTCATGTTTACTGATGAAGGGGATCATAAATAATAATGGTTTAGACCAGAAAGGACTGGCATTAATTTAGTATTCATAGGTTTAAAATGTTTAAATAGACTGTTTGTTCACAGCCATAAAATCAATGTGTTTGTAAGAGTTATTAGAAAATAAGATTTATATTATGTGTTTAAAATGAATAATGTTTGCTAAATAACAGCATACATACCATTAATAATGTTTCAGGAGGTATGCTATGTTAACTCAAAAATAGTTAAAAGTATATGTTCAAACCATATCAGCAATATGTTCAATTGTGCAGATTGCTAAATAATGTTCATAATTATTTTGTATAACAGTAGTGTTAATTAAATACTACACCTCACAATAAGTTATAAACCATTTTATTTTCATGTAATAGTAACTATGTAAAGTCAGAGGAGGAAATAGGATTAAATTTATTTGAGAAAGACAGAAAAATAAAATTCTAAACTCTAGGCCATTTGGTGAATTCACAGAAACAATATAAACCAGTATAATTCACTTATAAATCCTGTAAACTAGGAAGATTTAGATAAAGTAAATCAGTTAACCACTACTGGGAATGATCCTATGAGTTAAAATGATAATAAGGAAATATACCTTAAAATATTGTAAATTTTCAAAATATATAAATTAATTAATTTTAAAGAGCAATGTCAAATTCAGAGATTAACACAAAAAACCAGTTCAAAGGTTTAATTTATATGTATTTAAGGAAAGGAAGAGGAATATGCCTAATTAAAATTTATTATAATAGTATTAATGATAATTAAAATGGAGGAAAATTTGAGAAAGACGGAAATCCAATTTTGAGCCTATATTTCCAAAAAAGGAAAGAAATTTGTTAATTTCCACAAAATGTCTACAGATATGGACTATAATATATCAATTTAAAGGGAATGAAATGATTAAACCAATGATAAGGTTCATAATTCATGAAAGTGATGAATAAAATAAATAAATTCCATATATAATGTAATATTTTATCATGTGTTTGGGTAATCGAAATATGTTAACAATACTTTTTCAAAGATTAACTGGGCCAGACTTTGACCAAGTTAATTAGTCTTTTGTTGAATATCAAGCTGAATAGTTGTGTGACAAAACGTTCTTTAAAAACTGAGTAGAAAATGGTACGACAAATTACTATTAATGTCAGTGCATCGAGAGTTAGATGAATTGAACACTTTCTGAGCAAAATTTACCAAAACTTTAACGACAATAGTGAGAAATAACACCTAACTTCATGATACGAGTGATATAAAACAGTAAAACAATATATTTGACACAATTCACGCTACAACGCATAATCACTTTTACAGACATCTAACCATAAGAAGTGAACACATACCAAATAACTTAATTAACACCAATATACACGGAACACTTCTTCAGAACACACCAAACAACCTAATAGACAAATTACACCAGTGCGGGAACATTTCAAACATTCATGAAGATAATTTTGTTAAGTTTTTAACAAGACGACATTTGCAGTAACCTAGTCCAGATCGAGTAGCGGCCATCTTGAAATACAAACCTGCCTACCTCATCGAGCAGTGACGTCATCGAAGCTGCCAATGGTTTGACAAAACAATTTATTAAACATTATATATCAGAATTATTTAAATACTATTAAATAATAATTATTGAATTTATTTTAATTGTTAATGTTATACTTTCTCGTCATCCTTCTCTGACTATTCATTTAATCGCTCAAAGAACCTGTCCTTTATATAATATCTATAATAATTTTTATACTGTATGCACAATCGATAATTCCCTGAGACGGAGTCGATAATTGTTCTCAATCGATAAAAGATCGATTATTTATTAAATTGTTCAATAAATCAATATATTTCAATTGTTTTTTATCTGTTATTATTTCACAGGCTAATTTAAGATTATTTATTAAGGCTAAGGGACTTCAAGAAGAAGAAAATATTTTATTTAAGTGAGATATTGGACCAGCAAGAAAAATCATCGATCGATTGCTGACTGGAGTTAATCTATTTAACTCCAGACTTGGTTCAAATCTTCCAGAAGTGCTCGATAGTTAATAAATACCTGCCTGATTATCAAAATTTTTACAAAACCTTTAAAACAGCTTTGTTTCTTATTTATACACATTTATTAACATAAACAAAATTATTTTTTCATTGAAAATTTTATTTTTTATAAAATTTTTATCTACTATTTTATTTTTGTAAAGACCGGCATACAGGGTCTGGTTACAAAGTGGCGTCCAACTTAGAGGGCTTGATAAGATAAGCCTGGCAGCGATTAATTAATAGAAAAAGAAGTGAGAAAAATGCAAAGACGAGCTACTTCGAAAAAGAGGGCGGCAGAGGCCGAAAGAGAAGTTGACATGGGGGATAAGGAGGCAACACCCGTGGAGGATCCGGAAGTGTTACTAATCCAGGCGGAACCAAAACAACCCGAACCACCAGAGGAACAACCCGAATTACCAACTCAAACAGGGGAAGTTAATGTCCGGAAGGAACAATTAGAAAAGTCGACACCAACGGAGGATGGGGGTATACAAGAGATGATCAGAGCAATGATGGAAACAATGGAGCAGAACAGGAAGGAAGACAAACAATCCTTGAAAGAAGATTTGGGTGGAATAAATAAAAACATAGAAAATACCAACAAGAAGATGGAAGAGAGGATGGGAGAAATGTTAGAAGAATAGAAGGAAGACAACCGATCCACAAAGGAAGAATTGGGCCGTAAAATTGAAAATACCAACAAAAGGATTGAAGAAACCAGTAAGAACTTGAATAAGAAAATGGAAGATCTGAAGGAGGATAACCAATCTTTGAGTAAGAAGATGGAAAGGAAGCTGGAAGAAAATAATAAGAATATAAAGGAAGAATTGAGGGAAAATAATAAGAATTTGGAAGAGAAGATGGAAGAAACCAGTAAGAAAATAGAGAGTGACAACCAACAATTAAAAGAAGAATTAAGGGAAAATAACAGGAAAATGAAGAGACGATGGGGGAAAGGTTGGAAGAATTGAGAGAGGACAATCAACTGCTGAGAGAAGAACTAAGGGAAGTTAACCAAGAGAACATGAATAAGTTAGACGAGAGGATTGAGCTAGCTAAAGAGGAGTTGAATAAAAAGATAACTGAGACGAAGAAGTCCATCGTCAAGAAATTAGAACAGGAAGTCGTGGTTGTTAACCAGCAGATCAGAGAAGTAGACGAAAGATGTCGTCAAACAGAAAACGAAGTGATGGAAGTCCGGGAAGTAATAACTAAGGAGATTACTCAGGTCCAAGAACAACAGAAAACAAAGATGGAGGAGACCAAGAAATTTGCCTTGGAAGAAGTGAATACAGTGCGGGCACAGGTAACCGAAAGATGCGACGGCGTGGAAGCCGCTATGTCGAACATAACCGGACAGGTGCGTCAGAGCCAGGAGGAGATAGAGTTGATAAGGAACAGACCATCTGGATATCATAATTTCCCCATGTCAGAAAACAGAGAATGGCTCAATTTCCGGCAATATAAACGGAAGCCTATGGAGTTCTTGGCACGCATAGAGGAGTACCTCGAAAAACACAGAGGGAACCGATGGGTCCAGAACAGGGAAATCCTTGACGAGTCGTTTCGGGAGGTGAATGACCATTGGCGGATGGCCAACCGGAGCGACATCGACAATTATGAGCAATTCAAGAGCCTATTCAAGGCCAAGTACTGGTCAGAGACCACTCAAAATTTAATAAGAGACAATATATGCCACGGCCACTACAAACCACAAGTCGGTAGTTCAATGACAGCTTATTTCCTCGGCAAGGTATGTATGGCCAAGCACTTAGAACCGGCCATACCTGAGGAGTGCCTAATAAATAAGTTGTCCTATCATTATGATGAAGAGGTAATTCGTGCGAGGAGGGGCAGCCAAATAAAAACCATCCAGGCAATGACAGAACTCCTCGAAAACTATGAAAATGAAGACTACTACCGACAGAGTCGTAGAAGAAGTGATGGGCCCGAATCAAGGACGTATCAGAACAATAACCAGGGTACGAACAACATAAATACTGGGTACCAAGGAGGCCGGGCATACCCGCAAAATAACAATTTTAGTAATAATAATAATATGAACAATTCGAATTACAATAATAATAATAATACGGGTCCAAACCATCCGAATCCGAGTCGACCCTCTAATGGTTATCAGGGTAACCGCAATCCCTACCCTAATAACACAAATAGTCAGAGAAGCCCCAATTATGGTAATAGTCGTTACCATAATAACAATAATCGTGCAGGTCCCAATAATGGTAATTCCGTTAATAATAGGTTTCCTCGCCCTAGAGTGAACTTCATACGAGCCACAGATGGACGACAGCGAGGATTCAACCATAATCGAAGAAATAGCTACCGCGGAAACGAAGAAAGGCGGAGGAGCCTAGAACGGGACCAACCAAGGTACTATCCGGCGCGGAGGAGTAATAGTTTAGATGACGCTGAACGGAGGTCTAACCAAGAACGACCGGAAGACCATAGGACAGATCGACAGGTAACCACTCTGAGCATCCCAAATGAGGCATCAATTAGTATGGCTCCAAGGAATAATGATGCCGAGCCTTTAAACGGGCACAGGCAGTAATAAATCGCCAGAACCCGTTACTGCTCCTAAATACTGGGTATAATAATAATGATGAGTGCAATCATGAGAATAATAACAATCGTATCACAATCATAGGGTGCAACTACCTAAAGGACATCAGACATGAGTTATTGGAAGAGGATAACAGGAATCCCACCAATAACTTCAATAATGAAATAATACATGTCGACGCCAAGGTAGAAGGCATCCCAGCCAAGTTAATGATCGATACTGGTTCGAACGTGTCAATCATAAGTACGACGGAGTTGGAGAGGATACAGCAAGAGTGCGGGAGAACTTTACCAACGTTGCCGTTGAATAATATTGTTTTGTTGGGTGCAACCGGCCGACAAAATAAAACAATACGTAGGCAAGTCTCCGCCAGTGTGATGAGCTGTGGTATAGCAATTGACATGGAATTCTTGGTGGCGAGCGGTCTGCCATTTAATATACTGGTCGGGTGTGATGTGCTTAGGAGGAATTCCGCCATCATTGACTTGAGAACTGAAACTTTATCGCTGTTTTCTAACGGTCATACTTGGACGGCGAACTTGGTGGGTAGTGACCAAGTCGTTCCCGATAGTATTCACCAGCAAATCCGCAAAATTAATTACATCCATCCAACATCAATAATTGATCAAAGGATAGACGTCACCTCCAATGAAGATTTATGGTCACAAAAATCCAGGAGATCAGGGATTTCCGGAGCGGTATAACTGGCGAAGGTTTAACAATAAACCAAGCGAACAAATTAATAAACATATATAACAAATATAAATCAGTCTTTTCTGATGAGCCCGGTAAAGTGAAAAACTTCCAGTGTACTCTACAGTTCCGAGACACAGTGGACTTTAACCGGAAGTCTTACCCCATTGCGCAATCACGAAAGCAAGCAGTAAGAGCTGAAATAGAGCAAATGATTAACCGTGACATTATAGAGAGTAGCCATTCCCCATATACAAGTCCTATCGTGGCTATTCCTAAGAAAAACGGACAAGTCCGTTTGTGTTTAGATGCGCGCGAAATAAATAAAATGATCATTAATGACAGGACTTCGCCCGGTGAGATTGAGGAGATTTTAAAACGGTTCCACGGTACCAAATACTTCAGTACCTGGGATACGGTGTGCGGGTACTGGCAGGTGGAATTACATCCACAGAGTCGCCAGTATCTGGCCTTTATATTCGAAGGGCGGAACTACCAGTTTAAGAGGTTGCCCTTCGGACTGGTAAACTCAGTCGCAGTCTTTGTGCACTGCATGGACCAGATACTTGGCCAAGAAGCACTACAATTCACCACCGTATATGTCGATGACTTGCTAGTGTCCTCAGATACTTGGGAGGAACACTGCTACCGTGTGGAACACGTATTACAGAAGCTAGCGACAAACAATATTACGCTGAAATTAGCAAAATCCCATTTCATTGCTAAGGAAATACAATTCTTAGGCTTCATCTTAAATGATCAGGGAATCTCACCGTCGGCTGAAAAAGTCGAAGCGATTCAGAACTTTCCTACACCTAAGAATCGAAGGCAGTTACAGTCGTTCCTGGGACTCTGTAATTACTACCGCAAGTTCCAGGAAAAGTACTCAGAACTGACTGCCAGATTTCAGCCGCAACTGTCATCCAAAAATAAATGGACCTGGGGTAATGAACAACAAAATATCTTACCTCTTACAAAACAAAAATTCCTTGAACCCATTATACTCCGCCATCCAGATTTTAACAAGCCTTTCTTTCTTAATTGTGATGCCAGTGACATCAGCCTCGGCACTACCTTATATCAAGAGGATGAGGAGGGCGAACATCTTGTGATCTGCTTTGCCAGCAGAGCATTGAATCAAGGTGAGAAAAACTACCACGTTACAGAAAAGGAATTATTGAGTGTCGTGTTCGCGTGCGGAAAGTTCCGCACTTATATCCTTGGTTATTCCGTTACCGTCCGGACAGACCATTAATCTATCTCGTTCCTTAAGAGATGTAAGTTAAGCCATGGAAGGTTAACGCGGTGGATACTATTGCTACAAGAATACGACCTTAAGTGGGAGTATATCCCCGGAAGGAAGAATGTCGTCGCGGACGTATTGTCTAGACTAGACATTGACAAACAGACATTCGAGGGGGAGAAGGAGAGTATTCTGAAAGTATACCATATTCTCAGCAGCAGCGCCGGTCTACAATCAATTTTGGAACACCTAAGCACACATCAACAAGCTGACCCGAAGTTAATCTCTATCATCACAAGATTGGAAGCAGGGGACAATCTCCCAATATTAAAAAATACATAATGGAATCCTGTTTTCAAGACCATCTTTATATAAGGAGGAATGGAAGGTTATAATTCCGACCCATATCGAGAAGGAGGTAGTGTTCAATTATCATGTTCGATATGGGCATATGGGCGCCTTAAAGGTGGTAAAGGCCCTGGAAGAGAGCTGCCATATCAAAGACATATATCGGAAGGTACGGAGGTACATTAGAAACTGTCGCATTTACCAACTCGTAAAAACAAATAACGAGAAAAGAGAGGGGCAGATGATTCCGATAACCTCTCAGTCGAAACTTGTGAAGGTATTCTTGGATATATGTGGGCCATTTCCCCGCAGTGGAGGCCGCCACCGATACAAATATCTCGTCATCATAATGGACCATTATACCAAGTTCGTGAAGCTATACCCAGCGAATCGGGCGACTACGAATAAAGTTCTTGAAATCCTGATCAACCAGTACTTCCCAACCGTCGGAAAACCGGTATCGATCGTAACCGACCACGGAACACAATTCAAGTGAAGGAAATGGCGGGATACACTGCTGTCAATGGGGGTTCATACATATAAGACATCAGTATACCACCCGAGCAGTAACCCGGCCGAAAGAGTCTTGCGAGAGGTGGGGCGCCTATTAAGAACGTATTGCCACGATCAGCAGAGGAGGTGGCAAGAATACTTGGAGGCAACTGAAGAATTCCTCAACCTGGCATACCATCCAGCCATAGGAATAACCCCATACTCCGCAATGTACGAGAGACAACCCCCTAGGGAGATCGAAGATATCTTGGAGTTCCCCAGAGAGCATAAATATATATTTAATAGAATTCAATTTTATAATAAGGTGGCCGAAGATCAGGAGAAACGGCGGAATAAGTACGATAAAAGCATGGGTAAGGTTATTAATTATACCGTTGGAGAGAAGGTGTTGTTGAAGAATAGGGAATTACCCAGTTCATTAGAGGGGATAACAAAAAAATTATTGCTTCTGTACACTGGTCCCTATATTGTCTCTAAGAACAATAACAACAACACGTACGAAATAAAGGAAATGAATTCAAATAAAGATAAGGGTGTCTTTAACCAGGCATCCATGAAGAAATTTTATGAATAAACCATCAACCAAATTCTAAAACACATGTAAGCTCACCTTACATAAAAATTATTTGAAGAAAATTTTATGGCAATAATATAAGAAGAAGTTAGATTTTAAAACCAGCCAAATTCTAAAACACATGTAAGCCCACCTTACATAAAAAATTGTTTGAAGAAAATATATGGCAATAATATAAGAGAAGAATTTAAAAATCATCAAAATTTTAAAACAATGTAAGACCATCTTACTAAACCAGGAATTTGAAATAAACATTTTGGAAGAGAATATAAAACAGGAATTAGAATAAAATCATCAAAATTTTAAAGCAAGGTAAGACCACCTTACTAACCAAGAATTTGAGAAAAAACATTTTGAAGAGATAAATATAAAACAGTGTTTAGATTGAAATAATATAAGTTCTAAAAAGAAAAGTAAGCACATATTACATACAATTATTTGAAAACTTTATGGAAATATAAAAGGAGTGAATTTTGAATTGTGTATAAATCAAGTTTCCAAACCAAGAATAAATACAACTTACCAACCAATTATTAATAAAACACTTTGGTGAGATAAACAGAAGAGATTTAATACCATATTTATGGTAAGCATAAAATATAATTTCCATGTTTATAAAGGATCGTAATGGGATGAATAAAGGAAACAGATTTTAGAATTAAAACAAATAATTCTGGAGAAATATGATCATGTCTAATTTCAAAATAAAGTGTGAAAAACTTTCCATAAAGGGATAAGAAAGGAAATAAACCGTGTGATACGATTTGAGTGATTGAATATAATAGAGTACAAAAACTTATTTGGAATTATGAGATAATGAAACTTTGAAGTGGTATGAGGAGAAATTATGACCTCATTATGAATTAATAGAAAACATTCATTCGAAAGTATAATAACCATGACAGGAATAATGTCAGAATAATATCAAAGATATATGTAATTACACGAATTAACATAACATGATTTATGAATTAAAATGTCAATTATGATAATGACAGTTATAAAAGGTCCTAGAAAATAGAACAAGTGGAAATAATAAGAACAAAGAAACAGTCTAAAAATATCATAAAGATATGCTATTATAAACAATGCAGATTATAATAAAAAAACCAGAAGGTAATAAAGAAATTATAACCAAAAGATTTATATGATAAGAAAAGTTGAAAAATGTAATAATAAAAGAGCTTCCTACCATAATATCAAATGAATGAAACATCCAGTTAACGAGTCAGAAGAACGACTGAGATAGGAATATTAAAATCTCTGAGAAATATAATAAGTAATAAGTGAAGTACCCCAAAGATATTTTTTTTTAAATAGTAACAAATGTGTACTATCCTGAATAATTTTTTAATCTGTCTGTAAATAATTCCAGCAGTATTAATATGTTTTTTGAGCAGAGATGATTTGCCTCTGTACTCAAATATGTGTGAAGTATTGGACAGCAGAGGAAAGTAGCGTACAGTGCCTCTCTGAACTGAACCAGCTCACAAAGTAGGGAACGATAGGGAAGAAACATCCCAAGGAGAAAATACTAAGAAGAAATATGAAAATGAAATAATAAATATGAACTCAGATGACTATTACTATCAAGGAAGGTCAAGTGAGAATGATATAAACTCAAATATAAATAAGAAAATTTTTAAAAATGGAAGGAAGTCCAGAATAATAACAAACCTAGAATAATTATCATAAGCAATTGTTTCAGACAAAGCAAGTATAGTCTGAAAAAATTACTTCTGGAGAAGGGCATTCTGTAGCGTGACAGAAAATCCACTACTTATTAAGCCATATAAAATCATAAAGTTTAATTACACCACATATGTTAAAATAATATTGAATGAGATTTAAGGAAATCAAAGGAATGAACCACGATAAAATAAAAATCATCATTACATTATATAAAAACCACTATTTAAATATCAAAGAAAGTATTGAAAGCAACTCATATTATATGATCAGTAATTTACGCAGGAAGCTAGGAGCAGTAAACAAATTAAATAACACCATATCAAGAAGAAGGAGAATCAGTTTAAGAGTGGTGAATACCAAAATACCCCAAAAAACAAGAAGAAGGAAGAATAAAGTGTGTGATCAGGAAGAAAACAATACCTTGAAACCTTTAGAGAAGAACAAGGTCTGTATCAGTAAATAAATTAGATGCTCCAAACTAAACATCAGTCGAGATAACACGAAGTACCTCGGTTTACCCAAGAATGAAGAAGGAAAACAAGAAGACTAGAAGAAGGAAGACTAGAAGAAGGACAAGAAGGAAGACAAGAAAGAAGATAAGAAGAAAGACAAGAAAGAAGATAAGAAGAAAGACAAGAAAGAAGACAGGAGGAGAGGAAGAAATAGTATGAAAGAAACACCGTAGTAAAACCTATTATTATTATTAACTACCATCAACCCCAAACCCACAAAAACGATTAAAAAGAAAGTATAACATACCAAAATCCTATAAGAATGTAATTATTTAGAAAACTAAAGTGCTGTATAGTATTATAAGAAGTGAACCGACTAAAGCTATTGTGTGATAAGAAAATAAACAAGTCTTAACTGTCCATGATTACTAAAGGTCTGGTCTGAGATAATAAGACTCAATATATCAGAACCAACAGTGAAAGTGAATTTGTGTAAGTGTTTTTTAGAAAGGCAATAAACTTAAAGTTAGTGATACTATGACTTATCAATATGCTATATAACAACTTTAATATCCAATAATAAACAGCATAATAAAATAATAAAATGGAAGATTTCCAGTATTTTATTATTTTAATGTAACTCTTTATTTACAAGACATTTGTAAAAAATGCTAATAACTAGAGTATGGGTGGTCATGTTTACTGATGAAGGGGATCATAAATAATAATGGTTTAGACCAGAAAGGACTGGCATTAATTTAGTATTCATAGGTTTAAAATGTTTAAATAGACTGTTTGTTCACAGCCATAAAATCAATGTGTTTGTAAGAGTTATTAGAAAATAAGATTTATATTATGTGTTTAAAATGAATAATGTTTGCTAAATAACAGCATACATACCATTAATAATGTTTCAGGAGGTATGCTATGTTAACTCAAAAATAGTTAAAAGTATATGTTCAAACCATATCAGCAATATGTTCAATTGTGCAGATTGCTAAATAATGTTCATAATTATTTTGTATAACAGTAGTGTTAATTAAATACTACACCTCACAATAAGTTATAAACCATTTTATTTTCATGTAATAGTAACTATGTAAAGTCAGAGGAGGAAATAGGATTAAATTTATTTGAGAAAGACAGAAAAATAAAATTCTAAACTCTAGGCCATTTGGTGAATTCACAGAAACAATATAAACCAGTATAATTCACTTATAAATCCTGTAAACTAGGAAGATTTAGATAAAGTAAATCAGTTAACCACTACTGGGAATGATCCTATGAGTTAAAATGATAATAAGGAAATATACCTTAAAATATTGTAAATTTTCAAAATATATAAATTAATTAATTTTAAAGAGCAATGTCAAATTCAGAGATTAACACAAAAAACCAGTTCAAAGGTTTAATTTATATGTATTTAAGGAAAGGAAGAGGAATATGCCTAATTAAAATTTATTATAATAGTATTAATGATAATTAAAATGGAGGAAAATTTGAGAAAGACGGAAATCCAATTTTGAGCCTATATTTCCAAAAAAGGAAAGAAATTTGTTAATTTCCACAAAATGTCTACAGATATGGACTATAATATATCAATTTAAAGGGAATGAAATGATTAAACCAATGATAAGGTTCATAATTCATGAAAGTGATGAATAAAATAAATAAATTCCATATATAATGTAATATTTTATCATGTGTTTGGGTAATCGAAATATGTTAACAATACTTTTTCAAAGATTAACTGGGCCAGACTTTGACCAAGTTAATTAGTCTTTTGTTGAATATCAAGCTGAATAGTTGTGTGACAAAACGTTCTTTAAAAACTGAGTAGAAAATGGTACGACAAATTACTATTAATGTCAGTGCATCGAGAGTTAGATGAATTGAACACTTTCTGAGCAAAATTTACCAAAACTTTAACGACAATAGTGAGAAATAACACCTAACTTCATGATACGAGTGATATAAAACAGTAAAACAATATATTTGACACAATTCACGCTACAACGCATAATCACTTTTACAGACATCTAACCATAAGAAGTGAACACATACCAAATAACTTAATTAACACCAATATACACGGAACACTTCTTCAGAACACACCAAACAACCTAATAGACAAATTACACCAGTGCGGGAACATTTCAAACATTCATGAAGATAATTTTGTTAAGTTTTTAACAAGACGACATTTGCAGTAACCTAGTCCAGATCGAGTAGCGGCCATCTTGAAATACAAACCTGCCTACCTCATCGAGCAGTGACGTCATCGAAGCTGCCAATGGTTTGACAAAACAATTTATTAAACATTATATATCAGAATTATTTAAATACTATTAAATAATAATTATTGAATTTATTTTAATTGTTAATGTTATACTTTCTCGTCATCCTTCTCTGACTATTCATTTAATCGCTCAAAGAACCTGTCCTTTATATAATATCTATAATAATTTTTATACTGTATGCACAATCGATAATTCCCTGAGACGGAGTCGATAATTGTTCTCAATCGATAAAAGATCGATTATTTATTAAATTGTTCAATAAATCAATATATTTCAATTGTTTTTTATCTGTTATTATTTCACAGGCTAATTTAAGATTATTTATTAAGGCTAAGGGACTTCAAGAAGAAGAAAATATTTTATTTAAGTGAGATATTGGACCAGCAAGAAAAATCATCGATCGATTGCTGACTGGAGTTAATCTATTTAACTCCAGACTTGGTTCAAATCTTCCAGAAGTGCTCGATAGTTAATAAATACCTGCCTGATTATCAAAATTTTTACAAAACCTTTAAAACAGCTTTGTTTCTTATTTATACACATTTATTAACATAAACAAAATTATTTTTTCATTGAAAATTTTATTTTTTATAAAATTTTTATCTACTATTTTATTTTTGTAAAGACCGGCATACAGGGTCTGGTTACAATATATATATTGCGACAATACAAGCATATGCTATACTGTGCATTTATTAAATAAAAAGTATTTAGATTAATTTTATTAACATGTAATAGATAAGCAGGTGTGAAATTGAAAGCTGAGTTAAACGCAGGAATCAACAGACACGATCACGCGATTGTCGCTGAGAGTGTGTACACTAGTAAATAGAGTGCGTGCGTGAGACCTGTTCAAGCCTGAAAGTTTGCAATCTCACCCCAAGTAGATTCTAAATAAGGGTTTTATTTAATTATAAGCAAACCATAAATGTTAGAAAAATTGCAAAGACTTCTAAATATGCATAAAAATCATACACATGTGCAGTGCGAAAACGGTGTGATTAGGACGTTCAGTGCGAATTCTGTGCGATTTTAAGAGCGTAGTAATTACACGGATTATGCGATCACTATGGTAATTACATATAATATGTGTAATTAAATCAGACAATGTAAGATCACCTTGAAATCCGCATTAGACATTGCAATTGGCAGAAATGTTCGAAAATATGAAATTGGACGATAGTGGGGAACTGACGCCACGGACAATTTCTGACATGCAGAATTCTGTTCGACAGGTGTGGTTTCTTGATTGAATATAAATACGGGCCCAGGGGAGCCAATTTTACTCTCAATCAGTCTTCAGAAACGACGGGACACTATGTCCAGTATCGACGCGATTTTTTGATTTTAAATAATGTGTAAGGTCGGATGGACGATACGTTCATCCAAGTAATCAAACAGTAACTCTTAGTTTGATTTTTAAATACAATTATCGAACATACACCACCAGTTTACAACCACAAACTTTCAGCACTCAATACAACCGGCGAGGTCACATCAAGCAGAGGAACGCTATGCAGAGCAATAGACTAGGACAACAGCAGCTGGTGCAGAGCAACATATCACTCCATACTACAGCCACCAGATAGGACCATGAGGGACGAGTAACTGGAGGACGACAAGTGAATCCGGAGAACGTGCAAGGAACTCCATTAGAAGAGGACCTACAGATCACCGGAGAACATGGGTACGATCCACAGAATCGAGGTGACAAATAACCAATTTATACTTTGTAAATGAAAGAATAAAGACATTGAAAAGACATTTTAAAATTTAAAAATAAATAAAATTTAATCAAATGTAGATAGCGATAAGAGAATATAATTTAAATTTAGTAAGACTTTTCTTTGATGATGAAAATTAATTTAAATTTAATTGAAATCTTTGCTTGGATGATTAACAATTAACTTAGTAAATGTAAATGTTCATTTAAAGCGTGTAAAGTAATCAGTGAGTAATATTACACGCAATGTATAAAGTAACGTAGTTGGAAGTTATAGAAGAAGACTAAAAATTCTATTAATAAATTTAAAATTTTATAAATCATTAAAATGTATGCAATGCGTAGAGTAAAGTAATAAAAAATATATAAAGCAAATAAAACAAGACTGCAAATAATGCCCACAGTCAGACTGAGCGGTCGAGAAATTTTAGAGTAACAAATAAATGTTAGCATGTATTCTTGTTAATATAGGATATAAGATTTATTTTATGATGAATGTACTGCAACACAGAAACGTTTAAACAAATAATAATGAATATTTTATGGCGAAGTAAATGCTATTTTTAAACACACTTGTGATTTCTTTTGAATAAATTAATGAAAACATGTTACAATTCGAAATGACTACTCTTATTACGATTACACCCAAACTCCATTTATATTTAACACGTTATAAATAATGTTGTATGAACTATACCACTACACAAATTAGATTACATTTAATTAATACGTTGTGTCGTTGTAATATATTCAAACACTTTTTGCTACAGTCTGTTTCTTGATGTATAAAGTATATTTAATATTTATAAAGACTTTACCTCAAGATGTTTTCTCCTTACTCGGAACATGTTTGAGAACACACACACACACACACACACACACACACACACACACACACACACACACACACACACACACACACACACACACACACACACACACACACACACACACACACACACACACACACACACACACACACACACACACATATATATATATGCGTTGCTGGAGAGTAGGAATGTTTTACCTTTTTAGATCGTCTATATCTTAGAATCCGGAATTAAAGAAACAGTTTGACATCATTCAACAAAACATTACTTCGTATAAATTAAATATCCGCTGCGTTGAAACACATATTGCAAGTGAATTTCCTAACTAGAATTTTCAGGATTCTGTAATTGTAAATGCGCTAAACGGTTTAAGCTATTAACAACATTTAGTACATTAACAACTAGTGTCAACTATTAAATTATTTGCCCTGTTGGTCTGCACCAACAGCAGCAGCAGCAGCAGTATTACAAGGAGTGCCAATGTAATACTACTTCCAAAGTTGCTACTATGAAGTAGCAACGTTATTGTAATTCATAGTTGCTCAAAGTAACAGATAAAACACACATTTTTATACACGTCGTTGAAATAACCACTATCTCTGTTAAAGAGTTAAGAGAGTAGGATTATCCTCCAGTTAGTATTGTGTGACGTTAATTGTCGTTCAGAGTTTATTGCGGACAATGACGCTTGCATGTCAAATACCGAGATGCGTTTCACTTTACTTTCTCTTTCAGTCCATTTCTCATAGCTGAGTGATTATTGGATGATGCTGTATAATTAAACGTGTGATTACGAAAAGTAAATACTGTCAAAGTATGACAAACCTACTCTTAATGTTCAATACAATACGAATACTGACGCATTTGTGTAAAACAAGAAACATTCCCTTAATGATATAGATAGTATTCACTTTAGCCTTGTTTGTAAAAAAATTTAACAACTTCAGGTAAAAACTGTGTTGACAAAATCCATTTCCGCTAATGTCATGAACAGAAAGAAAATGTCACTAGCAGTAAAACGTTTCATTTACTTCCAAAGTTAGCTTCTTACAAACAAGAAAGAAATGTTTTTAAATTTTAATTTAAAGTGTTTTTTAAAATATTAGAATAGCGTTTCCGTCAAAACGATACATCGAAACATTAAATGTTTTACAAAATTTCAGTTTCGTTTTAAAACATCATTTTCTTGGAATCTATTTAAATATTTAATAAGATGATGAAAATACTTATGAAGAGTTGTGATTGTAAACTTACTAACCAATACTTTAGGGAATCTTGCATTAAATTAATTTTTAAATAATTTTTTTTGAATGACGTGTATTTATTAGATACATAATTGATTAGATGTACTATCCGGAATTCCAGGTTCTGTACACGCAGACACACATTTTAGTTTGTTAAGAAAAGTCAAGACAGGCCGATAGATAACATTTGTCCCAAGACTACCATGTAGCCGTTCAACAAAGAGGTACGTAGAAAAGTGATAACTTCAGTACTGACCGCAACTGGACAGAAGAAGATTTTCTTATTAATGTAGGCCTATTTCATTTTGGTTCTGATTGTTTCGATTAAAATAATTCGATCCTTAGTTTTGTATGAGATTTTACATCCGTAGGCACGAGTGGATAATAAGAATTTCCAAGAAAGATTACTAGTATTACACAGCTTTACTAACAAAGCAACGAAGAATATAGTTAATACAGAACATTAGAGCTGGAATTAGGGGTTATATTTGCTTACTAGAGTTTTACATATCCCGCTGGTATTCACTGAACTTATGCAGATACTTGCGTGTTGTTTAAAAAATTATAATGTACATAACAGCCATCCTTAGACGGGTCACGAGAATTTGGCCAAAAAATTTGTTAAAAGAAATATAAGTATGAATTTATCTAGATACTATGGATACTAAATACGGTGTGAGAACGTTTATTGTTAGTATAAATATGTGTTCTTAGACTATATTTGTTGAATGATTTTTTTTCCGGAGAGCCTAGAATATAAGTTGGCATAGAAGATAAGTTTCATCTACATAAGTTAATTATCCCCTTATCAATTCATTGTAAACTAAAAATAGTAAATGTTTAATTATGTTGACAGTAATTATAATTTTAAAATTCTTATGATAATAGTCTTTTGAACAAACCAAAATTACTAATTAAAATAATATTATAATTACCTAACATAATGATACTAATAAAATAATATTACAATAGAACTAATTTTATAAAAATCATACAAATTATATATACGTAATATAATAAATTTAATATTTTTATAATATAATTATTTTATAAAAGTTTATAAAAATAATTATTCTTTCTAATAACTATGTAAGACTAGAATTGGAAAAAATATGATAAAACACTTTTAATTTAGTTTACACATTTAATTTATTCGGTTTACTAAACTTTCATACCATTTAACTCAAACAATATTTTTCATAACCTAAACTCAAGTTTTAACGATTTTCCTATCAGAAGAACGATACAAAAATCATCCTTACCGCTAACAGGGCCTAACTTCTCTTGTTAAATAATCAGCATTAAGCACATACCAAATTACAGGGATTTATGTGTCCAGTATTAGAATTTCTGGTATGAATAAAATTTTTAACAATTTGCAGTGATTAGCGGCTCAGGTAAAATCTCAGTATGAATTTCGGCAGAAGCTACACTAGAAATTGCAACTGCAGTTGCAAAGCATTTTTCTTTTTGGCAGCGCTAAATTCTTTTTGAGAACTTTTCTCAAAAAAAATTTACAGCAAAGAGGAAGTAACAACACTTAAGTGTTTAAAAATTTACAAATAATAAGTGTCTCAAATGACATTTTAAAACTATAGAAAAAATTAATTGTAAATTAATTGCTTTTACCAAAAAGATGCCAACATTAAGCTCCTTGTGGAACTGAAATATTTCATAAGCCTAATATGATGTTGTAGGCAAAGGGAGTTAGGGTAGAAGACCTATCTTCTAAAAATATATGTAACAATTTAAGTACTCCTGGGTATTGCTTAACTATCGGTTTGACAGCTTGGATCCTCTCACTTCACCTTGTTATAGAGAGGCTCTGTAGTGATAAAGGAATGTGCTTTTTCAAAACTTCGCAACGTGCAGGGCTGCTAGAAAAAATGGGTAAAGAGTTGTAGCATTTCCGAAAAATGTCATCACATTTGCAATGAGTTTTTTTTGGTAGACTAATCCCATAGAATTTTGCATTTTAAATACAAATGTCTGAAATATAACATGATTTTTTCTCATTTTGGAAATAAAATAAAGAAGAGAAAATTTAAATGGGCAGTCTTTGAAAGTACGGATAATGACAAGAAACTCGTTACACAATTACACCTCTAATTGTTTGGGGTCCTAGAGTGGGAAAGGCATAATTGCCTCTGTTCTTTAATTATCCTGTCCTACGATGCAAACGAAACTCTGGATACCGCTTCATTAGGTAAAGAATGTAAATAATACCCTGCTACGTGCGAAGAGTATTTCTTGACTGATGTTTGGCGTTGTCATTAGAGTGTTAAGTCATCATCATCATCTGTCCAGGATTAGGCAGGTTGCCTGTTCCGGCTTCACCATCTCCGTCTCGGTCTGCCAACATTTCTTCTTCCGGTTGGCTTATAATTCAGGATTTTTCTTGGAATTCTTTCTGGAGACATGCGCATAACATGCTCTTTCCATCTTTTTTTATAGTTTTTCGCTAGTTCCGTTACTGTACTAGTTCCGTCCGTGTACTTTTAATTCCTGTGTTAAATTACAAAACGTATTTTTTATTTCTATAATTGAACTAATCTTGACAATAAAACTCTGAATATATGTCATTCTGTATGCATAACAGCTAGAGGGTAGACAACTGAAAAGCTTCACTGAATAAATTTTTGGGAATTAATTACAGTAGCGTTTTCCATCAGGTATATGGAAAACGTAAATCACTTTCCAAGGCATGTGAGCTAAATTCTAAATGAGGAAAATCTACGTAGGAAAGGATACTGTTACTTTTATTGACGTTTCTTAGCTGAGTAAACAAAATTCGCGAAGTAATGGGTAGTATTATCATCGTCATTCGCGTTTAATGATAATGCTGTTATCAAATTTAGAAACGATTTCTACTAAACCTTTCAATTTTCTGTTGTATTGCATTCATTGTTTATAGCCTAAAGGCTATAATATTTTGTATGGTACCTTTAGGCTATAAACAATAAATGCAATAAAATAGAAAATTGAAGTTGTAGGTACCATTAGTAAAACAATAAGTGTATATATATTATAAATACGTCACATTATCATTACTAAACCTTTGTTTGAAAATTTTAACTTATATAGTCCTATTACTTTTAATTTTTACTTACGTGGTTAAAGTAGCCTGTTTTTTATATGCAAGCTCAAAATCATTAAAAATTTAAGTCTAATGGAAACTACAATCCATAAAAAGCAAAGAATTTTATTCTTTCACAACACTGGAAAGGTCAATACAAGCAAAGACAATACAACATCATTCAGTATTATCATTTCTTAATGTAACCTTTTTGTGCGATTTAATGAAGTGTTTTTTATAAAGTATAGGATGTATCCATAATTATTAACAATTAAACATAACGTTTGTTGTACAAGAAAATTTGGGAAAGTTACATCAGAGGCCAGTTTTGTTCATTTTTTGGTTGTTGTGTACATAGTCATTGGTTGTGAAAATATGACATCTGAGCGACAATCCAAACAAGTCAGATATAAATAATATAGTTCTTCGTTTTTAATGGATTGCAATGTGTAAGGAATTTTTTTTTGTTCTACTCGTCAGAATTCTAGATCATATTTGTAATACCTATGCAAAGTGTTGTATAATGAAAGAATTGTGTCATATGACGGATGACAAACCAACTACAATTAACTACAATTAATGGCTAACCATGCAATCCGATGTCAGTATTTCACTGAATGTGTCCAGTTTCATTAAATTAACAATGTAGTAAAGAAACACACATATTTATATGGAGCATGAAAGATCAAGTGGCGCTTACTGTCACTCTACAGTGATGGGAGTCATTGTTCATTTCAGTGAGCCAGTTCACCAGGTCTTGATCTTTACAGCGAACCGGCTCTGGTCACTAATTGGATTTAATAAACGCTAACCAGCGACTGACTGGATTTATTCGTCCTCTCATATTTGCTGCCTCATTCACTGGATAAGAACAGTTTAACACTAGACGTTTTACAGATTGTCGACATTGCATTTCACAAGCCCATAGAGCACAATTACTTTATTTTGCTTAAATATAAAAACAATGGCAGCCTTACTGTAAACTATAGCTATACAGTAAAAGACGTGACCTATTTGTATTACTTTTTCCAAGTTTTTGTAAAAGACGTACATGTAAGAGGCTAAATAGTACTATATACCATATACTGTCCACTACTGAAAGAGTAACCGTTAATCTTTTAAATGGTTTTCATCATGCAAGTTCAAAGATCACAAATAATATATTAATGTTACTCTTAAATTTACAAAATGGTGGGAATTTTAATGTGGTAAGTTAAAGGTTTTTCTTCCCAATAAATAAATTGACAAGCAAATGAGTAGATGAGTATACTTCATATTTATTTGTGCGTTTTGATTGATTTTAACAAATAAAATTAATAAAAAAGTTAATAAAATTTTAACAAACATATAATTTGAATACAAGAAATTGGTAATTTTGAGTTTAAATATTTTTTATTTTATAATACTTATATGTATGGAGTGATTTTCTGATTATCTTTTTAATCTAGAATTAAATGTTTTAATTTTCTGTTTAATCATGGCCTATGTTATGTTTAGTTTTGTGTTTACATTTTATTGCAAACAACATACGTAATATTAAATATTTACTAAATTTTACGATCGTTAGTAGTGAGAAAATGTTTGCACATTTGTAAGTGTAAATCAGTGTTTTAAAAATTGTGCCTACTTAATGTCAAAACTTCTCAAAAACCTTTGATCCTCTTATCTAAAATGTCCAAATGAATACTCGTCAATATGAAAGTGACGCCGAATAAAATGTTAAGGTTATGTATCTCTGTATTGTATTCTACCGGCCCCTAAAATTCGCGAGTGCACACAGTGATTGTGTGTTAGAGAGGGGAGGAAGAGAGAGGCAGAAATAAAAATGAGAACAATCAATATAATTAAGTAATAATAGTTACGGTGTTCAACCCAATAATATAACATAAAAGTTAGGACTACGTTTTCACTAGAAACAATAAAAGAGCCTTACTATCGTGAAGGTCTTGTTTAAGAGTAAATACTCAAGTTAAAAGACACAGTTCTAATTTACCGAAATGGAAAACTAAACAGTATAGAAACAAACCAATTTTATTGAAGGTTTTCTAAACTTTAAACAAAATGGCCCATTAAAAGGTGAAACATTTTAATAGCTCAAGGTTGACGTGGATTAGACTTGTCATTGTCAGCTTCTTAGCACATCGTTCGTTGCGTCGTTAGCACTGATCACAGTTACTGACATTTTCCCTTATTAGAGAGGTTATTTCAACCAACTGGTCAGTATGCTGTTGAGGTCTTAGACACTTTCGCCGAGTTAATTCCTCCGTAACGGTTACAGAAACTTTTACAATGACTATTTGCTAACATACTTTACATTCACCGTAAACTGTCTTTCGTTTATGTATTGTGTGTTTGTGTGTGTGTGTGTGTGTGTGTGTGTGTTTTAACACAAAATAGCATGCCGTTAAAACACTATGGCATTACGTTTTTCAGGAAGAATGTTAAACAGAATAATTATGTACGCAGACATAATTTTTGCCGAAAGTACAAAGGAGTATGAACCTTAAAAGTATTTTCCACAACTCTGTTAGCGGGTTCGTTCAGAGGCAAAATAATTTCCTCGTAGAGATGAAATAATATTTTACAACGTAACGTCAAATCTCATTCCCAAATATCCTCTACTGAGATTCCGTCCTGTATAGAAAATTGGCGGAGATGGTTTCTGAAATAAATTTATCGTTTGAGGTAAATGTATTTTCTACAGACAAAGTTCATAATGAATTTATTAAAAGTTGTGCCACCATTTTCTCCTGAAAAGCCTTATATTTTGTGTATGGAACTCCACTTTTTTCTTATAAATTAATATTTTACTATGGACCTTATTTGCTGGTAAAAATGTTTACTTTATTTATGTATGTAGAGCTCACTTTTATCTAATTTTAAAGTGTAAGTACGAATTAGCAGAAATTTAAATACTGACTTGAAGCTGCATTGAATAAGCATTTCCTAAACGCAGTCGCACTTATAAAGAGGACACAGCCTTATCTCAAATGTTCGTGTGTAGTTAAAACGACTTATGTTCTTAGTGGTTTTATTAAAATTATTATGTGTGCACGGGTGTGTAACATCACAAATATATTTAAATATTGGTATCCATTTTTGAAGTAAATAAGTGTGACCATTCACTATTCCTGACTGAACTAATAACCAAC
This sequence comes from Magicicada septendecula, assembly GCA_034769895.1. Lineage (NCBI taxonomy): Eukaryota > Metazoa > Arthropoda > Insecta > Hemiptera > Cicadidae > Magicicada > Magicicada septendecula. The sequence goes on along the minus strand of CM068369.1, from coordinate 184,122,231 downwards.
ATAAGACACTAAGACTGAAAAACAACATCAGACAACCTGATGATATCATTGGATAGATTTTTAATGGAGAATAACACTCAGAAATAATTTTTTAGAAAAATAGTCAAGTTACTAACGCAAGAGCAGGCAAACATATTATTCAAGATCTCAAACACCATATGAGAATTGTATATAAAATTAAGTTATAATTTAACTTAAAAGTTAAGTTAAAAGAATTAAGTTATATAAAATTAGTGTCCTGTTACAACCTTTACATCCTAAACCCTGTAGGTACGATTCTTGAGTAACGGTACTGTATTACTGAGTACATGCACCGTTTGAAGTTATGTAGGCTTATAAATAGTTTTGGAGGTTGTAAGGGCACAACATGCGAAGTGGGAAGTAACAAGTTCACTGTCGCTAACGACACTTAAGTTAGTGGCCAAAGCACTTTACGTAAGTAGTTTTTGGCCGGCGAGTTTGTCTAGACGACAAGTTATCGTGTGACGCAAATCGCTGAAGTCACTATTACGTAATGCGTTTAGGTAAAAAGTAACGTGTGTCTGCTGTCAGTAACACGGTGTCCCAGGGCATCACTTCTCAACGTCTGTCGTCCGTCCTTTACGCACGGTGACATCAAAATCTGAAAGCTAACATCTGTTTAGTATTTTGATTAAATCGTTATTTCCAAATGTAGCAATACTTTAGTGGACCTACTAATATATATAGGTTAAATTTCACAGCAGTACACGATACTTTATTGAACAATCAATATGTTTGTTAAATGAAGTGACATATCAGTGTATGTTTCAGATCTTAATTTACCTTTCCCTACCTCTTGGATATCTCCCATTAACTATTTTTTCTAAAAGAATACCAATATACCTACTGTGGCTAATTAAGCACGCTGTTAATGTGTAATTTCTTTAGAGAACTTCATAGTTTATCTCTTCGTATATCAACTAAATGAAAAAGTATTCATAGAAAACGGAAACCGCAAGTACAATTATTACTTTAATTACATTTCAAGGTATACTTTGTTTAACACTTAAAAATACGTTTTGATAGTAATAATTTCTAGTTTTAAATGTATTTGCCTGCTTATTAGATGACTTTGTATTATTTTACCATTCAGTAAAACGTATGCGATTACTAGTTAAATTTTTCCTTAATAAACATAAGAATAATATTTATATTATACATTACATTAGAAGCACAGAATATGTAATGTTAAAAAGTACACTATTGAAGGAGCGAAGAGAGTTCTCAGTTTTAACTCCATCGTTTGGCATTTGCCCGTCTCTCTGACCTTCTATCCGCCTGCCTATCGTTCTGTCTACGTATCTATCTATCTGTCTGTTTGGAGTATGTCTTACAATAACTTTTGAATGCATCAACCGACTTCCACAAATCTGGGCATGAATGTCATTACCTTTACCCGACTGAATCGTGTAGTCTCTTAGATTGATTCCTTAAAAATAGGAGGCAGGAGGCAAAATCTTTTGTGACAAAATTATAAAATAGTCTCAAGAGTTCATGTAGCAAAGGGAAAAAGTAAGGGTAATTTTAACCAAAATCTGAAAGTAATAGCGTCTTTAGGTTCAAAAACTTTAAAATTTTAGGACGACAGGGCCAAAAAGTGCGTAAATAGTTTCATAAAATAGTAATGTCCATGGGAGTATAAAGTTAAAAATATTTAAAGAAAATATTAATATAGTGTGCAACTCTACAAATTTAAAAAGTTTAGGAAACCATGGCCCAAGAATTGATTAAAAATGTTTGCAAAGTTTAGAAACCTATGTAGCTGTCAAACAAAAGGGAATTTTAACCGTTATTCAAATTTAGCGTTTACTATGACATTTTTTCTTAAGAGAAACACATAGTACTTAATTTTGAAGCAAAATTTTATAATATTTCAAGTCTATGTGAGGGATCAAGTTATGAAGAAATTTATTCAAATTATAGCCTCGGTATATTAATAATTTGACAGAACTAATATCCCTCAGCATTCGCTGGAAATTATGTATGGCCTTCATTAATTTTGTAATATATGTTTACAAAAAAACTATACATTTTTATTGTTAAAAATATATGGAAACAGACATAAAACGTAGCATTCATTTTTTTTGTCACTGAGGCATTATGGTTATAATTTTAACTAAAAAACGAATGCAGTAGTTTAAAAATTTAGTGTTTCTTGTGTGACTTTCTGTTTGTACTTATGATTTCACTAAAAAATTTGCAGCATTATAGGGGCTTTTATAATTATCATGAAACTTGAGAAGTTACCTAATATTAAAGTTTACCTAATAATAAATGTATTTTGTTCAAATTAGTAAGGTGTGCAGCTCAGGGAGGTTAGTAATATGTTAACTGATACTGTAATCCAAGTACAGTTGAATATTTAGATTCGACTACCTGAATTCTCCTTATACTCACCACGTGTGAATAAATATTTATATAATTTATATTTATATTATTGATAATTACACGAAAGGTTTATACAAAGAACTGAAAAAAGACGTTGGACTGTACCTATATTAAATTATAAAATAATTGCCTTAATTAGCGTAAATTCTGTTAGTTATTCTGTATAATCAAGCTAATTTTAATAGGCCTACCTTTAATTTTTATACACTTATACACAAGTGCGTAGAATTTTTTTTGTGTCTGTCCACCAAAAATAACAAAGCTAGGCGTGTTTATCTCATTAATACACAAGCAAGATGCAATGAGTTTGTGGAACACTATACAATCAAATCAATTTTTGAATTGGCGTTTGCATAGTATTTCGTAAACGGGAAACATATTTTTACTGTTTACTGAATACTACAGAGATAATTTGTTTATGAAATCACGTACTGATTTTACAAGGAAGTTTCTCTTGAAAGAAAGTGTGTATTAAACACGAATTTACCCTTTTAGAGACGATCGGGAATGTATAGTGATATGCGTGCGTGGGCTACAACTACCAAATGTAATAGTCTAAAATAGACACGGTAAATCAAAATAACATGTAGAAGCACATACAGGTCTGGCCCTTACGTGAAGGTAACATAGATTTTTAGAGGTCCGCTGTTCGCGCTCAGATCTCGCTGCAGAGAAAACTTTATTAACTACAACTACACAAATAAATTTCTAAATTAAAGTTACACCACTGTGTTTACAATTTTGTCTGTTCAATACTGAACATATAGTAACATAGAACACAGAGCAGAGAAAGCAGAACATAGAACACAGAAAATGAAATTAAGAATAACTGTAATTTGTTCACGTAACTATACAATTACTTCACAGTAACAGTAAACACAGTTCATTTGATGTGGTATAAACGGTATCTCCGATTAAAAACGTCAAATTAATTAAAAGTTTGTTTTAATAAAATAATTGAAATTGAAAGAACTAAAACATTTAAATACATCAAAAACAATTTTGTTTCATACTTAAGTTTCAAAGATGACGGTACGATAATGTTGGCGACTACCTCATTAACCTAAAGTCAGTAACAAAATGTAGATTAATTCACACATAACAGTTTATGATTTCTCAAACCAGTCACGAACATTGAAACAGCACACAACGATTTCGAAGACCAGAAATAAGTATATTTTGTAGTTGGTTCGCTTTGTCCTACTGTTATCTGCCCTCTACAAGCCGAGTTATCCAGAAACTAAACTGACGATGTTTCCACATGGAGTAGATATCGTCACATTCCTTCCGCTGGTTGTGTCGGATAATAAGCCTGTTAGAAAACTTAATGGAATGAAGAAAAACTTTCTAAAAATGACTAGTGACGTAGAACATAATTTCATTCACAATATGTTGAAAATAGTGGATTTCAGGACCTTTCCATTGTCGACGAGATTACTTTATGCATCATTAACAAGCGACCGTACAGGATAAATAGAAATAGCTACCGCCTGAGAAGTTTAATTGTATTATTTGTGTTACTTTTTCAGATGTTATTTAAGTTAATTCAGTCGCGGCCTGACAGTTTTCGTTTTAATGTTTTTTTTCAGTTACGTAGAAATACTGTACAACAATATGTGTAATTACAAAAAAACCTTGTGGCATAATTATGTGTTACTCATAATATATAAAACATTAATTAGTATAAAAATAATATAAATTGTTTTAAAATTCCTTGGAAACAAATACAACTAACTAAGTAATGGTGAAATTTATTAATCTGGATAGATATAACATAATATTGTAATAACTGAAAAATATAAATTAAAATGTTTCCAAATACATATATAGGCTGTTTACATGATACGTATGTAAAAGTACGCGGAGGCCAAATATTTGTGAAGTCTAGGTAAATACAAATTACGCTATAAGAGTTTAATATGTAATTATTTGTTAATAACTTGTTATTTTCAACTTACAAAAGTGCAACTAAGATATTAAATATTGCAATCAGATGAAATAAGCGAATTTAATCGTGTAGTGTACTAGATAAAAGGCGTAAAATTACAATTTCCGCAGAACAAAAAGCAGGGCTCCATCAAAGCTAACAGGACCATATAGTGAGAAAAACGTTCGGTGTCGCTTTAGATCAAAGAAGCAACACGTATTGATTCCAGTGCCAAAAAATTAAAACAACTGAAAACTAAGGTCTCAGTCTAATTCGACTTTTCCTAGTTTATTTTCAAACTTTTTAGCTTTGCAAGACGCCACAATACGTGGTTCAGTGATTTATTCCAAATTATCTTGTTCTTCATCTTTTTCCCTTCCCCGTATGGCTCACAGCTTGTTCACTCCAATCATTCTCTCCATCGCTTCCTTTGATTCCCTGAGCCCTCTTGACAGATGGACGCGCATCTCATAATATTTTCAACTACATATCGTCTCATAACAATACATTATTCTTTAATCAATAGCTTGCCATACTCCTTACACATGATCCATTATATTGCATGGCCTGTGTATTTCTTGGCCATGTATGTGATGTTTTTAAATACCTTCTACAACGTATGCGTCAGTATTACTTCTATCATTTGTTGGTCTCGATAGTGTCAGGTTTCGTTTGTGCTCCACACAAGTTAATATCGATTGCACAACTGATTGGGAATTGTTACATTATATTCTGTCCTTTAGAATTTCTCTGCCATGTAGTGCTGTTTATTTATAGCAGAAATATCCGCAGCTTTACTGTCTTGATGTACAACCTCTCTTGATAGAATCCAGTTAGTAGTGGTCGCAACCCCTAAATATATGAAAGCCATAACCAGCTCAATGGCTTGTCCTTAGTACTCCAATTTTAACCTTAACTGTTTCCTGTTTACTGTTAATTCCTGCGTTAATGAACAAATATTATAAGCAATTATTAATCACTAACAAATAAAAAAACATTTCATTGGAAGTAAGTAGTGGTTAGTGGTAATTAAAAGTTAGATAACAGTGTTACGGGGATAGTAATGTTACGAACACTTTCACCACACTCATATGTGAAAGCAAATAGCTTCTTGTTTTAGGCCTACAAGACGGCATATTTTATCTTGCTTTATAAACGGTGAAAACACACTTGTTTTTATATTTTACTAGGGACAAAAACGCCCCTGCTCACCAAAAGCTTCCCCTCAACATGATTTACACTGTGTGTATGCGTATGTGTGCGTGTGCGCGTGTGTGTGTAGGGGGGGCATGCGCATCCATGTTAACGTTTCAGCTAGACTATAAAGCTCATCAATGAAAATTTATAAGCCACGCGTTATCAGGGTCGTCCAGTCTATACAAACGCCCCTAATGTTTTACTGAATAAATAACATCCTTATTAACTGAACACGTAGGACATTAAAACGTGTGGAATACAGCAGTAACGAGCGTGCTCAGTCGTATGGGGTTGCGGATTACTGTAACACTATACTCGTGGTGTTCAACCTCTGTTTGTTCCTACACCCCGTAAAGAATTAACAGCTTTTAATTTTATTTAAACATAAAAACTACCGATTCATTGTGGTTTATATCGGATAAAATGAAAAGATTTTACAGAATGTTATAAAGTTTTGCTTTGGTTTACAGTACTTATTTGTTGTTTTAAATTTTGTGATTTTTGTCATTCCTTCTCTTTTGGTTGTTTTATTCTCTAATTCGTGAAATAAAGCAAAAAAAAAGGAAATAGTGGAGTGGGATGTAGCTAGCGTGACGTGAATACATCTTAATTTTAAAATTTGCGCTCTCACAGATAACCGTGCGTATTGAATAACCGAGCTTAACATATGCCATTGTCAGATTCCTTAAATATAAACAGGTAATCTGTTTCTAACACCTATTTATGTCACATTGATTAACAGGTTAAATAATATTGATTTTTCTCTAATTTATTAAGCTTCACATATACATCTGATAAATACAAACATTCTGTAATTCTCTTGTTTTTCTTCTTCTTCTTTAGCACTACAGCCCAACGTGAGCCTTGGCTTCAATCACCAATCTTCTCCAGTGTTTCCTATACATTGCCCATACCCCTTACATCCATTCTTCTTAGATCTTCCAGCACATCATCTAACCATCTTATCCTGGGCCGGCCCCTCTTTCTGCTATTACAGACTTGTGTCCTCAGAACGTTTTTGGTATACACTGATCATCCATCCGCTCTAGGTAACCTTCGTTCTAGGTCATTGTTTTCGTTGAACCTTCACGAATCTTACAATTTCGTCATGCTTCAATAGCGTATCTATCTCCTGGTTATTTATTATTCTGCATTCATCATTTCCAGTGCCGGATTTAAGATTTTTGAGGCCCTAGGCCAAGTTTCCTAGGCGCCCCCCGCTGTGACTTCGAAGTTGTATATGTACTGCAGACGTGATTTGATGTCATATTAAAACAATCAAATTTAAAACCAGTAGGATACTATAAAAAAGCGTGCTTACTTTTAGGAGACTTTTTAAAAATATTAGTAACCATGCAAAAGAATTGCGCAAATTATTTTACTTTTTAAGTAGAGTAACTTAACTAAGCTTATTCAGAAATTTAACATAAAAAATGTCTTTCTTATTGTCTAGGTATAACACATTAATTTTTTTCTTATAATTTTCATAAAATTAAAGGGCGATACCACGGTCGTGTAAATTCGGGGGAAATAAAGTTCAAAATTCGCATGCCCAGATTAGTCTTCAAGGATGCCAACGTCTTAAAAATAAGTGCACAATATTTAAATAAGAACTGTCTTCCATTTGTATTATTAACAAAAACTGATCATTTACTTTCAAAAAATCATACGTAAATAAATCAAAATGGTCCCTACTTTTATAAAAATACTTCTATTAAAAAAATATCTGTAGCTTGCGGCCCCCTCCGAGCCCGTGGCCTAGTCTGCCTAGTGGTAAATCCGGCACTGATCATCTTCTTTAACTGGGCCATAAACACGTTTTACAATCTTTCTTTCAAAACTTCTTAGCGTTTCTTGTTTTTATTTCTCTTACTCCTGCTTAAAAGTAATCTGGTACACTGTCACAGAGAACAGTAACACTCCGGTTACTTTATACGTTTGTTGATGATGCACGGTTGCTTCGTATTGTGTGGCTGATAACCTTGCTAACGGATTACGATAATTTCTTAAGAATCTTATGTTGTCGATGCAAAGTGTATGCAGGTGGGCAACATAATAATATACACACTAGAACGCTGTTACCAATATTGCTTAGTCTTGCTTAGTTCCTAATTATGGTTTCTACTTCATCTAAAAGTAGGTAGGCTAAAGATATTAGTAATGCTGTAATAAATATTTCAAAACGAAATCGCTAAGCTTGAAATGGCCGCAACAAATTTTAATAATAGAAATTTGTAGTTATCATATTCAAGCGATAAATAGGAAAAATTCAAACACCGTAAAAGTAATAATAAAAAATTGTAATTTTAATGCAACGTTAATAATTTATAAAAGTGTATGATTAACACTTCAGCCGTCCACAAAAGAAATAATGGGCTTGCGCTGAGTAAAGTTAGTAACTTGGCCGCAGAACGTACGTCCCATTCTGTTAGCGTCAATTTAGGAATCTCCTTGCAACGTTCAAACGATTTCTGACCACTATAATTACTGCACTTTCATTGCTTGCAACCACTGATACATCTGTAAAACAGCTGTAATCGTCACATCTTACAAGGAATGATCAAATCTGTCCCTACCGTGCGTTTTTCTGTTGCAAAAAGACTTACCGGCTGTAAAATATTTTTTTCAACCTAGTAAGAAAACGTTGAACTGGCTTTATCTTGGCGAAATTGTTTGAGAAACCTTTCAAACTATAAACTACGTGTGGCGAAATAAATTTAAGTTTGTAGCCTAACAGGTTATTTTCTACGTGTCATCATACGGCACTATTCTTACATTATATTCGACAAAGTGTGTCGTGATGGAAATACACACGAATATTTGTTATCTTATTTCTTTGTTTAAAATAAAAGAACACAGTTGTAGAATGAAAAAAAGATAGAAATATTATTGCTCTGCCAGTATATAGTTAGTTTAATAGTATTTGAAATGTGAATAAATGGTTAGTTTGTACTTATGACAGCAATATTGTGGAAACTAAGATTTATTGTACAGGCATTATGTCTTTCACTCAGAAGAAACCGTCTTTTTGTTTGTTTGATTTGTATTTTTCCTTAATGGTTTACAGTTTTTCATCTTCCTCCTCCTCCTACTCCTTCTTCTTTGTAATTCCTACTACTATTAAACATCAACTGTGCTTGTTATGGAACCCAGATTTGGGTATGGTGGGATCATAAATTGGTCTCAGTATCAGTTAAGTGATTGAAATTTGAAGTCAAGAAAATGGGCGAAACATTTTGTGCAAGAAAAATAAAATCTACAAACGCTAAGTCAAAGAACAGTGTTGTTATTTCACACTAATACAATATAAAATACAGTATCCATTTGAGGACATTTATTTGTTCAAATTTACACGTCTATAAAAATGCCTATTTTTCTCAATCAATCTGAAACATCAATTTGAATGATTATTTAATAAATTTAAATAGTTAATGTTCTCACCATTAATATAATCACTTGGTTTAACATTCTCAGAATAATAATGTTGCTCCCAAATTTTAATCATTTTTGCAATGAAAATTGATGGATTCAATTTTCACATATACCGAATGATAATAGAAGTCCATTAACTGATACAGAAAGAGGTAAGAATCAAAATATTTTTAGGCGAATAACAAAATATAACTAATTAAAATAATAAATGGTACTTCCTAAAGATACAATTTCTAATAATAAAGTTAACATTATAATATAATATAAAGCATAATAGTATCAAGTATATTTTTATAATAAAATTATTCGAAAATTCATTAGAGATGTATAAACACAAATCCACAGCCAGAAATTAGAAATACAATAACAATAACAAATTCACAAGATTTTCTTAAGACGTATACTGTAAAAGAATACAAACAGAATGCACAGTATTCGTTTCTATATTGTGTTACGTCATCAATTGAAATTTACCTGTTGATTTTATAGGGTTATTAAAAAGAATGAACCGATTTCATAAGGCAATATTTGATTTAGGAACATTAATTCAAAATTACAACCAAATCACAAGTATTCTACTCATGATCAAGTTTTATTTTATTTCCTGTCCTATAAGTGTTCAATGTAGCCACCACTTGCAGCTCGGCAACATCAAGGCGATATAAGATCTCTTCCCACACCCGTAGCAAAATATCACGATTCACTGAGTTGATCGCTGTTGTTATTCGATGTTTAAGGTAGTCGAGATGGTTAGTGGTGGGTAACGGTGGAAGGAAAACTCTATCTTTTACATATCACCACAGGAATAAATCACATACGGTCAGATCTGGAGATCTTGCAGGCCAAGCACAAAGAGCAAGGGTCTTGGGCCCTCTTCCGACCAATCCATCGTTGGAGCACTTTTTCATTTTAAAAAACTCTAACCATCCGGTGCCAATGGGGTGATGCTCCATTATGTTGTAAAATTAAGTCATCTGGATCTGCTTGCAGTATCGGGAAGAGCCACTGTTGAAGTATAACAAGATAGGTTTGTCCTCTAACGGTGTTTCGCTCGAAGAAAAAGGGACCATAAACCTTGTCTTCAGACACAGCACAGAAGACGCTCCACCTTAAGGGAATATCTTTCGTGCTCAACTTTTCCAGGTGGGTGATTTGTTACCCAAATGCGCACACATTGTGACGAATGATTACGTCATTCAAGTGAAAGGTCGCTTCATCACTGAAATTTAAACATGAAGTGAAAGTTTCGTCTTCCATCATCTCCTGCATCGAATCGCAAAATTCCATTCGCTTCCTCTTATTGTTATTGGTAAGTGCCTGAACGAGCTGCAGTCTGTATGGTTTCAAATGTAGACGTCTTATTAGCGCACACCAGATAGTGGGTTGTGGGATCGCAAGCTCATGGCTAGCTCGATTTGTGGACTTCTGTGGGCTCCGCCCAAAAGTAACACGAATTGCCTTCACTTGTTCCCTTAAAACTCGTGGTGTCCTGAACTTTTTGCTTTGCACAGACACCCACTCTTTTCAGACTGTCGGAATCACCGTCGACTGTTCTTCAGAAAGGGCGGATTAATGTCGAATTGCCTTCGAAAAGCACGCTACACCGTGACGACCGATTTTGTTTCCGTGAACTCAAGAACGCCGAACGTTTTTTGCTTTTGACTCATCATTTCGCGTGTAAACAAATAAACAAGTGTTGCCTAGAAATGACGTGACTACACCGCTCTTGTGGCAGCCATTCGAAACTTAGAAACCTCCTCTTTCTAATTCTCAATGGCTCATTCCATGGCAAAGATTGAGACATGAAAAATTGCGTCATGAAATAGGTTTATTATTTTTAAACACTCGTAAGACAGGAAATAAAACTGTATTGTGTGTACAATATTTGTGATTTGGTTTGAATTTAGTATTACTTTTTCCTAATAAAGAATTGCGTTATGAAATCGGGTCATTTTTTTTTTAATCCTGTAAATTACTTTGCCTGTTTCCCCTGTTTTTGTATCTAAGAAATATATTCAATAACACAAAAAATAGTATATTTTACAATTTTATCCTTAAATTTTTAGTGACCGTCAATCAGTGAATGTTTTAGTGGATGGTTAGTGAGGATCGGTCAATAATACAACTTTTAGTTATTTTGCGTCGACGTTTCGACAATATTTATTGTCATCTTCAGGACCTGTGTATGAAATACAATAGAAATATCAAACATAACGAGACAATTAAATATTTGGGTGAACGTGTTGGTGATGTGAGTGTGTGCGTGCGTATGTATGTATCATTTTTTTATGTGAAGACTTATGATAGTTTGTTTACATCTTCAAATTATCTTTAAGAAAGCAAGCAAATTATAGTATGAGAGAACTTAATTTATACAGTATTATAATTTAAATTACTAAATATAATGTTATTTTAATTAATTTAACAAACAGCAACCAACAATTGGATATTAGATTGGTACAAAAATTGTTTATACCTACAACAGTCAACATATAGCAAAGTAATATATTACCTATAACTAAAACAGATTAGGGGATGTTCACTACGTAATAATTAAAAGTTATTTTTACCATGTTTCACTCCCTACTGGTGTTAGCAAACAATCATAATTTAGAAACATACAATTTACACAATATTGTAAAACATTACGACTTAAATCAGATAGTTGACAAAGGTTACACACAAAAGTTTCTGGTAAATTTTACTAACAGGTAAACTTGGATAATACGGTAATTGTAATCATATTGTAAAATATAGTCAAGAGTACTATAGAATAATGTAATTTATGTATGTGTCCACAATCACCCTTCTCTTTCACCCATGCGAAACGTCGACGCAAAATAACTAAAAGTTGTATTACTGACCGATCCTCACTAACCATCCACTAAAACATTTACAATTTTATGAAACATACAAACATATGAGGACAGGACTAGTGGTATAACCGATTATATAAAATTCAGTTACGAGGACTGAATTATTCTTGATCGTAAATCAACGGAAACAATTAGTGAGCACCAAAGAAACCGATATGGCTTCTCACCACTTTTATTCATACATTTGTAACTCAAAAACACATGTATTACAACACAGTTCTTTTAGTTATATAATTATTATTATACTTATACTTATTTTTCTATGTATATTGTTAGCTTGAGTTTTCAAACTGTTTTGATTGACTCTGGATTATTGCATTATCCTCTTGATTACGCAGCATGGTATAAGCACACCTACCTTTATGCATGACTATGCTTACTTAAGTAAAAGTAATGTACAATCATATTAATTTGTTTATAAATGGACGATTTTGTTATAAACTATTAATAAGAGGGTAAATTTAAAGTTCCGTTGTTTGGTCTCAGTACTTTTAACAAAATGAACTGTGTCTAATATGCGTTTTCGAATTGGAAGAGTATAACCGGGTGCGTTGTCAAGTTTACTACTTTTGGAGCCACACAATATCTGTCAGGTTTTTAAGGTAAAATGTGCACTATTTACCATGTTGTTTACAGCAATAAACGAGTTTAAGAACTGGGCATAAGGCACCTACCATATATTGAAGCTAGTTTGCCAGCAGGTTTAATGATTTATAATCAAGAATAGACCGAAAATATTGACCTCTATATAATTAAAGATACAAATTTTAATGTACGATAATATATATATAACATACAGTAATAATTGCCTAGAAATATTCGATAATGTGGCAACAAGTTTTTCCATTTATTAAATATATTTTTAATGAACCTGTTTTTTGCCTTTAATTCTTTCTTTTTCAACTCAACTCGGTCAATATTTCACATAATGGTGGAACTGAAAAAAGAAATGATGTACTTTGTTCCTTATCATTCTGTTGCTCTATGACTAAATTTGACTACTGATACGTATCAAAATGTCATAATAATCTACGTTAACGGTTTAAAATACGGAATACCTCTTTTGAGCGTTGTGTTTCAAAAAGAAAGAATATTCTTTTGTTCGGTGGAAAAATATCATTTACAAGAGAACACAAAATTATGAGCCAGTTGTACGAAAACAATGTAAGCCTATATTTAACATTATATTGTTAATGGAAACAACTAAACACCATTATAAAGTTTTTACACAATAGTATACTATTTGTTATATGTAAAACAAAACACGTACCAGTGTTAATTTGAAGTTGAAAATAAACGTGATCTTTTGGAACTTTTCTAAAGAGATACAATACTAAACTTTTTACTTTTCGTATGATTAAAGTTGACGTAATTCTGGTAAACGTTGACGGCTGTTAAGAATACGTTAACGTAAATACTTGACCTATTTATAGAAACATTTTTATAACTATTCTGTTGCATAACTAAATTATTTAGAACATATTGTATTACTATTGACTTAATATAAATTTCTTTAAGTGTCCGTACGAATGTAGTAGTACATTGTTGTTGTTTCTGACCGTAATCTTATACTCTCTTTTCTATCAACTAAGATAACTACATATGCAATATTTTTTAAATATTTCAATAATATTAATAAAGAAAGTGTAAATAGTTAATATTTAACATAAATAATGTAAATAATTATGACTCGATATATCATAAATTCAGAAACCTATAACTAAGAGAGTTTGTTGTTAATCTGATCAATTAGAAATTATTTATTGTTTTCATTGTTAAAAAAACATTTTATAAATTTCAATTTTTAATAAATTGTTAAATAACATGTGCGACCAATTTGAAACAATCCTTCTAATGTAAGTGCTTATTCTATTGTAATTACTTTATATTTTCACTATCTTACCGTTAACAAGAGTTAAAGCCTATTAACACAACGTAAGCGCGCGTGCTCAACGCCGTGTAGATGGGATTACGGCCACACATAAGCTGATAACGTTAAATATAATTTTTCCCGTCTGGAAATAAAAAGTCTGCATCTCCTTTGCCTGAATTCCCTTTATTTCAATTACTGATAGTTAATATTGAAAAAAAAGAAGTTATGGTACTATTCCTTAATTATTTCTGTCTATGAAAACAAGTCATTGTATCAAGTTTTTAAACAAGATCAAATATACTTTACGTGCTTCCAGTTATAAGTACGCAAAAGACAAACAGGTGAATGGAGAGTAAGCGTAAGAGAGAATAGAGACACAGAAAAAGAGAGGGAAAGAACGAGGAAGACATAGAAAATGATAAAAGGTAGGCCGACTGATAATGGCAAGCAGACAGAAGGAGACATTTTGACAGATAAAAGCAATATAAAATATATATATATATATAGAATATATAAAACAATATATTCTTTGTATCACTGACAAAGAATGGCAAAAGGACAATCGGATATAACATTTCCGTCGTTACTAGTGATATACTGTATTATGATGTCACTGTACCTACACAGAATTTCAAATCTCGAGACTATATTAAGCACAAAATATTGTGCCAAGAAAATTGTACTCAAGCATTAGAAATATGTAAGATTGTAGCTATATAATTTATCTTTCACCTTTTAATTATCTGTTATGTCCTCCTACAAACGTTTTACGTGTGTTACGTCCTCCTGTTACGGCACTATCAGTGTAAACAGACTGAACAGAAAGTTTTCCCCCATTGTCCTTAACAGAAATTTCTATTTGTTTGTAAAGTTTGGCGTTATTCTTACTTACGAGACTCAATGTTTTGTGCCTGTAGTCACTAAACAATGCTTGCCGGCTGAAAGATATTGACGTTGGGAAAATTTTAATATTATAATCGCCACATTTGAAAACAACAATGCTTGTTGTGAGTATACCTGATTGCTATATGCGTGTGCTTGCAAGGAAGCAGATCTGCATGGCATGCAACATGCCTCTATATTACCTGAAGCGCGCGTGTGTGACTGGATACCGTACATTTCTAAGTAAGGGTGACATAGACAACGATCAGTAGGAAAATTCAAGAGGTCACTTAGAGGAATAATATGCATGCATTTTATAGTTGCAATAGAAATATCAGGTAGGATTTATATTTTCTTTCCGTTTCGTTTGTATTTTTATGCGCACATATTATAGAATATAATAAAAGCAACGTCCTTCTACATGATTAAATATATAATTATACTTGTGTATGATGATTCGTCTTTAATTGTATATAATGCAGTAGAATATTCAAAGAGAAAATGCATGATGTAATATGCAACATGTAATTTATTTGAATGCAACGTCACATACATACGTTACGCTTAACGATTCGTATTTCTTAGACTTGCAGCGGAGATAACATCTCAGGCATCAGTACCACGTTGATTCCTATATTGCTCCATCGAAGAACTGAAGATAGCAAAACTAAGGATAATTCAGTGTAATCAATCCAAACATTATGCAACAATAAATTATTTGTTATTTTTCTCAACTATCTCGTAAAGAGAGACGTATTTTCCACTCCATAAATACACACACTTTCTACAAATAAAAAGTAGGTGAACAGTATTTAGTATAGAATAGAAATTACCTGGCATCAGAAATTCTTCAAAGGCGGCCGTAAATGTAATGTATTGTATCTAATTTGGATAATTCATTTACACAGGACATTCATTCTTTCATTCTCTTTGATGATAATTAAGATAATTCATTATTAAGATGATTCATGATAATTTGATGATCTCTTCTGAAACATATTGCTTATTGGTTCAGTAAATTAAATTTAGATTGTATCGTATTTAGATTGGACCATACTAGTTATTAGTATAACTCAATCGTATGTTAATGAAAATCTAAGTACATTTTAAGGACTCGATTCTGTCTTTGAGTTTTAAAACTGCATTGCTTTAAAGGCTGTCAATCGTCTTCGATTCCTGAAAGGCGGTCAATCCCTGAAATTTTTAAACTAAAAAGAATGTTTAGTAAACAAATGGAACAAGATTCGATCAACGAATATCTCCTTTTTGGTGTAAGAATTTTGTTTTAATAGAATGAGAAAAATTGTTTTAGTTTCTTGTCTCTGTTCCTGTATTTCTTTAAAATAATATATAAAATTCAGTGCACATACAAATTATCTTTGTATGCGTCATAGCGTCATGTGTGTATATTGTAAATCATTATTTGGATGCTAGATACTCATCTGGAGAAACTACAACATTAAACATAAGAAATTTAATTATTATGTCTACAGGTTAACAGAAATAGTATATTTGTGGGTTTCGTATTGTTCAAACTTATGTGCTTATGTTAACACATTCGTTTTGAAAATTTTAATGTAAATAAAGTTGAACGTTTTACAATATTACTTGAATATAAATTTAAAATAAAGTACGCTAAGTTATACAAAACTACGCATCGTTTGCCTTTTAGTTTCTAAACAATTGTTTCATCTTCGCACTTAAATTAATGATTTTTAATGCAGCTTAATTTTTAAAGCAAATTTATACTTTATAATCAAACTAATAAAATGAAAATTCTTTGGAATAACACATAAGTGTTTATTTAACGGATAATATAAAACAGTTATAAAGTTGGAGAATGTTAAATTGCTTATTATTTAATGAAAAGAAAATTAACAGTGCAGGAAGTTAAATGTGTTGGAAGCTATTGCACGCTGTAACTAGACAGTAAACAAAGTATATTACGTTGTCTTGTAGCACGGGAGTGATGCAAACTATTTGTAATAATAAACATTAGACTTTACTGCGGAATCCGGTTCTTACGTCACTCTTGATTTATACACACTATCTTCTGTTTACTTCATAACATTTATACAGATTTGTTCTATTTAAGAAAATTTAACGTCCCATTTGAGTAGTTTAAACTTTACAAGTTCTTGAAGAATTTGAATTCCGGTGAATAATTGTTCAAGTGCCTTTACATTGAAATACTCCTTCCTCGTTTCTGAATACGTTTCCTGAAGTAAATCAGGTCCGTAGCAAGGAAAGTTGTTTTTTACAGTTATAATATCAGTTTGTTTTAAGCTATGGACATTGTACTGTTTTGTTGCTAAGATAAAATGAATAAATTGTTTCAAGTAGAAAAAAATTGCAGACTAAAATAGAACTGAATAAATTATTATTAGGTCTGTAAGTAGGCTGGTTTGGTCTTATTTTATGCTATGGAAACGGTTCATCAAAGGTTTCTAGTATAGATTTCTATGGCAGTAAAGTAGAAAATCTACGATTATTTATTTCTCAGATATTATAGGTTGACCTTTCTCTCTGAAACCGTCCTTAATTTTACTTATTTTCCTTGATTTTCCGTCCATTACGTGTCCATTGTTATTAATTAATTATATATAACTCTACCACTGCAGATCTCAAATTATTATTAATAAACATGATACATTTTTATATATTTAGGCCACCAGGTAAATATTTTTCATTTCTGTCAATATTTCATTGCGATCCGTGTCGGCACTTTTTTCTAATGAATTTATGATGATAGTTTACTCTTTCTTCTTAATGATATAACCTATTAGGTTTATATTATATTATATAATACGCCTTCTAATACTTCATCCCTGCTACAAGTATTAAGCACCACTGTGGCCCGTAAAATATTACGAGTATATTACGTGCTCACAGTCACTTCTTCGCTGGAATTTTTGTAATCACTGTTTTCTGCACACTCACTAATGTTTCAATTTTTGCATTCTGTGACATTTTATTGATAATGTTGACTTTTTAAAAACTCCACTTCATCTTAGGCGAGATAGGCAGAGTAGTCTGATAGTTTGATCCGTCCTGCAAACAAGAAATGTAGATTGGCGGGCAGTACACCTTAGCCACCCATAAATGCTCAAGTTGCTTTATTCATGGGTTCAGTTGGAATTATAACTATAAGAGGCTCATACGTAATAGGATAATTTATTCACGGCACCATTATATAGTCTACCAAGACTTCAAACTGAAACTCGGTATCGGAAACTTATCACACGTCTAATTTTTGTTGCTATTTTAGCATGCTATTCTTATTCAAATATACAAGAGCTGTCCTTTGGTGTAAAAATAATCCATGTTTGTTGTACGTAAATATTTTTACATTTTCTATATTTAAATTTTATAGCGTGGGTGTGCACAGGGGTTATCAATATTTAATCAAGTACTGATTACTGTTATTAAGCGTGCATGTGGCATTTACACTCTCTTTCCTCGACTTATGCAGTTCATAAATAAATACCGTTTGTATTTTTAGAGCAGAACAGAAGTACGTATATTGTAATGGACATGAAACTTTGCAATGATAACATTGTTATTTTAATGATTCTACTGATATAACTACTGGAATAAACAACCGATTGCTTGCCACAGTTTGCTTTGCTTCGTGCAGTACAAATATAGAAGGCTGTCAGTAGCAGGCTATATTATTGGCAGCGACAAATAAGTGCTTCCTGTCGTGTTTCGTATTCCATGTCGTTTGTAATCTGATTACAGTAGCACGACTTCTTCTATGTAATACTTACACAATGTTTTGTTTTAACAGGTATATTAAGATTTTAACAGACCTTGTATGACATTGTGTTATCAAATTGTAGAATACAGTTTATTGTATATAAAACACTATGCGCGAATCGTTTACACAGTTTTGGATATAATTTTATGTTATTAAAATCTAAATTGATAATAAACATATAATTACTTAATTAAATACATATTAATTAAATAATAAAATAACATAATTAGCATCGTGTGAAAGCAATCTACATACAAGTTGTGTAGCAGACTTACTACAACTACGAGTTCTAGTTGTTAACACTTAACGTATTAACACTTTGTACGCATTAAGTACTTAAATCCACTTACAACCGTATAAATCGTTACAAATGCCGTAATAAACAAACTAAAGTTTAAATTTGGCTGCTTTTGGTTATTAAAAAACATACTTGTACTTTAATCATTTGTATATTTAACAATATTTTAATTGAACGAGCGAAGTAAGTTCTCAGTTTTAAGTCCAAAGTTTGGTATTAATATATCTGTCTGCCTATCTATCTGTCCGTCAGGGCGGTACGCATGTTAAAGTTGGAACACGTCAACCTATTTTCTCAAAACCTGACATTCGTGTCCATATGTTTATCTTACAGAACCCCATTATTTTTTAGATTGAGCGAGCCAAAAATAGGCGTGCCGGAAGGCAAAAACGTAAAGGAGTCAAAATTGTAAAAACATTGCTAAAGCCCATGGGGGTATCAGATTACAGTGTTTATTTTTGAAAATTTAAAAACACAGCGACTCAAAAACGTGGCTCAAAGAGACCATGGCTCAAAAATGTGGTTGACAATTTGAAAAACCGCAAAAATTCATGGGGCTATTACATTAAATAGAATTTAAACTAACATCTGAATTTAGTGTTACGTTTTAAAAATGTTATAAAATTTGGAGTCTTGGACCAAATAAGGTACAAAAAGTTTGAACAAATTGTAAAAATCCAGCAGCGTGTCAGATTTAAAGAGATTTTGTCTCAAATCAGAAAGTTTCGAATTTTTCAGATTTTATGGTATGATCATGTGCTTTAAATTTTTAATTATTACTAAAGAAACGGGTAGAGTAATCGGAGTTTATAAACTTTTCCCAAAATTCAAAAAATTTTGTATTACGAAAACTTACGTAATAGTAAATGTACTTTGTTCAGAATAGTACACGCTAGTAGTAGTACATAGTTAACGAATGATTTAGAAAAACAGACTACAAAGAAGCTCAGAAGCTATTCAGGAGAACAGAAACTATTACAAAATTTGTATGATTCAAGTTATCCGGGCAGTTTGGCCGTGGTCCATGGTTTATTGCCAAACCAAACGTTTCAACAGCTCCAATGGCTGCCATCATCAGTGGAATTTTAAAAAATCCTGAACGTAGGGTGTTCCCGTCAGCCCCACAGTACTGTGGTATAGCCTGAAAATGTCCCGCCATGCTACCTGTACTTATAAATTCAACAAAGTCCCACGTACAGGTAAAAATGACACCATCAGCCAATCCGAATAGTACCCAGGTAGAAACTGCCCCAAGAGCCAATTACAATAAAGATGGTGTATGATTGGCTCGCACCACGCTATGCTATCAGGTACTCAACAATTGTTTTCCCTGAGTACTGTGGTAAAGGCTAATGAATTTCCCGCGACACTACCTATGCTAATTGTTTACTAATTGCAACCCCCGCTCAGGTAAGAACTGCATCATCGGCCAATCAGAAAAAAGAAGGTGTGTGAGAGGCTCGCATCGCGCCTTGTCATAAAGTACTTAATGCAATGCTTTCGCGCCGCCGATTCATAGCCCTCTCCGGCTCCACCTCCAGCCCCTACAAAGGCACAAAAACGATCCGCGTCGCCTTCCGCAGCAGAGACACGCCCTGTAGCCAATATCTCGGTATTGGAGCCGGAGAATCAACCCTCCACCTCCGCCGAACTACCAACTCCCGCCTCTGAATCAGAGGTAGCCTCGCCAGCACTGCCACCTCCGCGATATCCGCGAGCAGGAAAAACGAAACCTAAAACAATAGGGATAACCACACCGGATGCTCGGCCCCGAGCTCCTGCCTGCCCACAGCCCAAGAAAAGTCCTGCTTCCCGGTATAAATCCTACGAAGCGCAGCAGCGTACTTTTCCTGTCGCAAATTCAAAAACGACTGCCCCTGGTCCTATAGCTTCCACCAACACGAGCCGATCTGCCGTTAAGCCTGGTCACACTTACGCGGGCACAGTTTCCAGACAAACCGCCCGTCCGCCACTACCGATGATGCACAGTTCGTCCGCGACTTCCTGTCGGGCTACGACCTCAAGAAAGTCGCATCCACCTTCAGGCCCATCCGAGACCGCCTGGAAACTGCTGACCCAACTGAGAGGTTTATGCGTTTGGTGGAAGCTTTCAATGTCATAGGTCTTCTATGAACCAAGCCCTTAGACGAGACCTCTCGCTCGTAGCCTGGAATGCTAACTCCATTAGTTCCAAGCACTCCGACCTGTATAAATATATGATAAACGAAATCCATAAATATACAAGCTTTAATTCCAACTTGAAACCCATATATTTTTTTAATAAAGGCACTTACATGAACGCCTTGGAAGAATTCGAGATATATAGAGCGTACAATGATGTACAATGATGTACACAGTCGAGACTTCGTGATAAACGATCATTTAAATTTCAAATCAAACCTGCTCTACGATACCGCAATAAACCTGTTTACACAATAACTATTGATAGTCAGTGTCCGATCGGTCCGACTCGAGTGCGCACTCATGTAACGCGGATATGTGTGGAATCGTTTTCCAATATTTGCAATTTTAATATGTAACGACCTCGGTAAGAGTAAATTTTTATTTATTTCTGAAGACGAAACATATGTTTCGAAACGCGTTAATCAAATCGAACGCAACACGATGTCACACGACGGAAGAAATAAGGTAAATATTATACAGATTTTTAAAGATTATAGGAAAAACGTTTAGAACATTTCATAAACTTTTGAAACCGTTTTTATAATATAAGGATTATATTAATATAATTATAATATATATATTATACAAAAATTGTATATGTATATATAACATAACATGTTATATAACACAATTATATATCATAATTATTATATAAATATGTAATTAATGTAAGGATTTATATTCATCAATAGAATTAAAGAGTAGGCTATACAAGTATTCATACACGTATTCCAAATACAGTAAAGGATAATGTTTTTTTAAAGTATTATGTAAAGAAAGTAGTTTTAATTATTATGTATGCAATTAATTATACTAAAGGACTTTCTAAATTACACACACTAAGTAGGAATGCTTTTCTTAAATTCACCTTACGTAAAACCATAGAAAGTATTGTTACGATATTACACAACATTCTACGTGTTTCTTCGCTCTTCCAGCTGTAATGTGTGTGTGCGTACATATTGCTGCTACTGAGATGAATGACAATTACGTGACACTTGTCACGCGTCCGAGACTGATCCAGATTTCACTAGTTTGCGCACGCCGTGTGCAAGGTCGCAATCAATTACGGTCTGGTGTTTTCTAGTAAGGTTCTTGACACGTAGTATGAAATATTCTGGTATATCAGCGGGGTTTAAATACAAGACTTCAGCGACTCTTAGTTCGGTTTTGAGTTGCGATATATTCCAGTGCGGTTCGAAGTATTATGGCGAAGTGTTATGTGCTTTATAACTGTGCGGGACAATTGTAATAGAATTGTGTTTTATACTCGTTGACGTTATTATTGCGTGTGAACACTTTTTATTTGATTTGTTGTAAGAGACTATCTTGTTCATTACAAACTGTTTAATTGTGGTAATTAAAACTGGTGATTAGTGACTTAATTAGTGTCTTGTATTTTGCTTTCCACTGTACCATACGACGATCGGTAGACTGTCATAACAGTATTAATTTCATATATGTGAAGAAAACAGAAAACAGTCAAGTATTCTGTTTCCACTGTACAAAACGACGATCCATGCGACCAATACATACGACAATCCGTCTTAACAATTCATGAGTCTGTGCGTGCGCGCGTGTGTAAAACATCTTGTGAATACCAGAATTTATGGATACTGAAGACTTAATTTATGTGCAGTAAAGCTATGTGTCAGTAGTCACAGAAGTAAATTAAACCACAATTTAAAGAAATATTCTAGTGTGCAATCAACTGGACAACATTTAGCGTAATTAAAAAATATAAAACTATTAACACATTTGAATTTCCGGTGATTCTGCTACACACGGGTTATATTTTTAATGTGACAATATGCAGAGTTTTCGCTGATAACCACTGAGTTTTGTCCCGAAGGAATGAATGTTGGCAGGTGAATAAGCCTTACTGTTATGAGTTACCCATCATCTATTCTCACTCAGAGTCGTTTACTTTTACGCTTACAGCTGGATCACTATTTACGACACGTAGCAAAATCTTTGAAAATGGTACTTAATACTTTCAACGTACACCTGACGTATGTCGAAAACAATGAATAGACGTAGATTTAAACTAACGGTTAAGTGAGGAAACTTTTAGATAATTTTGTTTAATCAAGAATAGTATAATTGTTTAATAATTATTTTTCATATACTTTTTAAACAAAGTTTAACGCTAGTAGCGCTTCCTGGTTTTAATAAACTAAAACAAACCAAAACCAGCTTTCTTCACCTTCTGCAAATTAATCGGGTCTTTTCGAATCGACATTAATCGCTGTGTGTATCGATGATCAAGAGCGGTTGACGAGGGGGAAGGAATAATGCACAAGTAACAAATTTTGTTTATCACAAAGCTCTGAAGTAAAACGGTTTCAAATATTATTCTAAAATGTAAGCAAACCAATTAAAAATAAATTGAATATTAATATCTACCTACAGGTGTGTGTAATAATTTTGAAAATAAATATAAAAATCGTTTATGACCATTAAATTACAGGTTGACTCTTTCATAATCGAGAAACTGAATGTTAAGATAATGTATATTTTGGTAAATACTCTCCTAAGCCTAGTAGAAGGTAATAGTTAAGTAAAGTGGCGAACACAATCTCACCAGGAAATAGCTAAATCATAATACCGTGTACTGTGTATGGGTTACTTGAGTATGTAGTTTGAGCAGGCAATTTCCGTTCCCTCAGTTCTCTAGTAATCCCGGCTTTCCTGCTGCCGTCTTACTGACCACTCAGACATTCTGTTACAGATGTTGTACACTTAAACTAATTTTACTTATCGATTATTCAAAATATTTATAATTTATTTTTCGAAGTTTACATGTATACGTTAGTATAGTGTACACGTTTTTATATTCATAAAAATACATGCATATAAAATCGTATGTATTATATGTAGAATATATAGAATATAGTTTGTGTTAATTAATAAGATATTGTTCTGTCACTACACTCGCTCAGTACTGCCGAATATTACTGGCATCAAGGGATAGTCCTAAACGTAGTGGCTTGATAATGGCTTAAAAGCTGAAACGCAAGACTGTTTGTGCATGTTGTGCAACTCACTGGAGAAGCAACGAGCATTTCTTGATATTTGTTGTCAGTAATAAGTCTCAACAAATGTTAATAAGTGAATAAAAATATATTTATTCATGCAGACATAAAAAATATATATACAATTAAGTATGATGCGATTCGCACTGACATAGGATATCGAGTGACGCATTACCTCTTGTTTTCTTACATATACCACTTTTATTATAATTCTAAATACGCGTTTTTAATTTGTATTTGTATATGTAATTGTAATTTCTACAAACGAGAATACTACTTTTCACTGCATTGATATATTTGTTTAATCTATTATTTTAAATTTTTATTTTGCAAAGTAATTATTATATTTCATATTATTGCAGCCTTAATTATTTTAAAATATCTGTTTTTGTTTGGAAAGCAGGTTACATTATAAAAGGGTTTATTATACAATCGACTGCAGTGCGTTTCTATACTAGTGGCAACATGCTGTAATTGTTAATATAATAAAAAAATGGCTCATGATGTAGGTGCAGCTGAGCTTCAGAAGCTTATCGGAGGGAGTAAATGACGCGGGTGGAATTCATATATTGTAAATGCAACTCAGAATTTAGTTTGATATGCTATGCATTAACATAGTATAAAAATATAGCCTAGTTTAGAATTATTTTTATAATTTTAAAAATGTATTGTAATCTACACAACGTAGATTGTGAGTCTAGTATTAAGAAACATAACGCTTCTAATACATAATTGTTGTAACTAAGCCACAGGCAGTGGTAAACGAGAAGTCATTAAAACCTTAAAGGGTTATAATTTTGAAAGTATTAACTTGAATGTGTGTAAGTTAAAGTAATTTGTTTAAAAACCAAGTCATTCCCCTTAGCTTTTGAAGTGGCCTAGTGGTGAATAACACCATATACTTTTGCGACAGTGACTTGAGCAACGACATCACTTACCAGTTCCTCCTGCAACAGGTATGGTAGTCAGATCGGTCAGTCTCTCCAGATATGTTATTGTTACGACATTACAGAAAACGCTACTTGTTTCTCGGCTATTCCAGTGGAAACACTCTGTAATGGTTTTGTACGTACATATTGCTGCTACTTTGAGATGGACAATTACGTGACACTTGTCCTGTCCGCAACGAGACTTTTCTAGACTCCGGTGACCGCGCGCACTGTGTCAAGGCCGCAATCAATTACGCCCTAGTGTAGCGCTGATGCGTTGTATGGAATATTATGGTGTCTCAACGGAGTATAAATACCAGACTTCAGCGACGATTAGTTCAGTTATTGTCGGGCGATTTACACAGTGCGGTTCAAAGTATGTGGCGAAGCGGTATGTCTTTTATAATTGTGTGAGACTCTATTAGTAGACATAATTATTGCGTATGAACAATTTTTATTTGATTTGTGGTAAGAGACTCACTGTTGATTACAAACTGTTTAATTGTGATAATTAAAGCTGGTGATTAGTGACGTAATTGGTGTCTTGTATTTTGTTTTTCACTGCACCATACGACGTCACGTAGACCGTCGTAACATTATGTTTCTCAAATACATTTTCATAAGTTTTAGATATGTAAAACTTTGTACTCGGTCTGCTCTACGACTAATCGGAAGTAGAATTAAAATCATGGAAAAAAAAAATTTGTAAACATTTTTAAAAGGACTATGTGTATAATATTTCAGCGGATGCTCTCCAAGTTGCAAATACATTTTCTAATGCAGTAAACAAAAAAGCGTTCTTATTGCAACTTCATTTTTTTATTAGTAAATAGTTTCGAACTAACGTTTTTATATTCAGGGTATAATTGTTTGAAATTTTTGTATCATCATATATTTCATACTGATATTTTATTTGTACTTCTGCTTTTTACACTTATATTGCTTTGTTTATACATATTTGTGACAATTATAACCTACTTTTGTAGCCTATGGAACCTAGACTTTTGTAACGTACTTCTTCCTTTGCTTGGAATCGAGAGTGTATCGTTGCTAAAAATTTCCTCTTTTCCTACCAGACTGAAAAACTTTTAAACTGTGTCTTCAAATCTCGTCTGAAAAATCACTTTCCTAGATTCCCCAATTCTAGATAAGTAGTAAAAACGTCTGTATATTTATTGTATGTGTGGTAAATAAAATGCTTACAAACATACTCTAGTGTAGTTTGCAAAACTAAAAACTTTTGTAATTTCTTGAAAATATTAACAAAATATAGGGACTAATATGAGAACGTCACCAAACTTCGTAAGTCTAATTCAAAATCGTATGTGACTAACATATGGATCACATTTGAAGCCTGTGTAGCATTTTATTTAAAATATATAGATGACTTAAAACATGGAAAACACCGCAGTTAACAAATTGAATTTTTACATTTGCTACTAGACTTAGGAAGCTCCAATATTTAACTTAAACTATTAAAGACCCATTAATTTACACTGATTATAGAAGTTCTGTCTAATTATTACTTTTACTGTACTTCTTGCGATTATATCTGAAGAATAAAATATCTTAGGTTAGGCGCATACGTATATGGTGTGTTTTGTGTATATTACAGTGCTCAAAGACACGACAGTTGCAGCCGCTAACATCACTGACACTCCACTAACTCGCTGATAATATGCCTAAGTATTTTGTACTGTCTGTATCGGTTGAGACAAGTTCGCCACACAACTCATTATCTTTACCGTAATTCGTTCTCGAAGATTGTTTTGGTTGTTTCCTTTCCACACTTGGCGTCACTATGATTTTGTCGTCATACTGAACGCTCTGTATTCAGATCGCCCACATCTACTCCGGCTGTACATAGGAGTCCAGAATATAAATATGTTGGGTACTTTTCAAAGATAATTTTTGTATGCCTAAAATACAAATGCATAAAAATTCAAAGATTAAATTGTGACTGAGCTGAATTCTGAATATGAATGTCTTCTTTTGTTCGTGCATTTTTTCCTTTGAACCATAATTCTTCTTGCCCTCTATTAATGTACATGTGCTAACTGCCTTCTGTTAAACTCTTCTCATCCGTTTTTTAACCAATATGTGATTCCATAAAAATAAAGGCTTTTTATATTTATTTTGTCTTGGCAAAAGTTCTAAAATAAATTTTCTGCTAACAGTTTCACACGGCCGTATCACTGTGTATTCCGGCATTCATAAAATTTCCTGTAGATCGTGTCGCGCTCATCCTTCACTGTATTCTTGTTGAATATACTACTCCGGAGTAAGCAAAGTTAGATTTTTGCCATTTTTTGTAATAAGCTAATGTCTTCCCCATATGATTGTCTTTCCTATTACACTGTGTTGCAACATTTACTTCACAACTTTATATGTTGGCTACAAATTATGTTCCAAATTAGACAATTTCCTATTCCTCCATTGTTACTCCTTGCCACATTTGCTCCTTGCTTATCAAGAGTTACGTGTAAATATTGCTTCGATCGTTGCTTGGATCGTGAACTTATATCAGTGGAAGTAGACGCCAGAGAAAACAATACTGACAAATTTATTTACACTTGTATGAAACAGTCGCATTCGTATTATAACACTTTTTCTAGTTTTACGATTGACCAATAGCCCTACGCTCTATACACTAATACGCCCAATTTTATAACTCACTAAATGAATTAACTAGACTGCTCTGAAACACAAATAGGCAATTAAACACTACTACACTGACCTACAGAATTCTCTTAAGGCAAAATCGTATTACTTAAATAGGTAGCTGTCCCGTTTGTTATTATAGCAGCGATTTACGATAAATATCCACAATGTTCTTCGGTGTGACCCAATCACAACCACGGTGTTCAATATTCGACCTATGAACGCCGAGTATTTGCAAGCTGTGCTAAACTTTGCCAGACAGTTTTGAAAAGATTGTCAGTAGTACCGTCTATCTCTTGGCTCTTGGCTACACAATACGTATCAAGAGTTTCTTAGGCTAAATATGTTATTTACGTGTGTATGTTATTTACATCTGTAAATCAATATTTAAATTTTTATCACTCCGTTATAAAAAAAATATTCTTTTCTGTTTATGTTTCCTTTCAAATTCACGTACTGTGTTTTCCAAACCAAATTTAAAAATACAAATAAATTGTAAAGATAATATATTGCATTCATTGTTCTTGTTATCTTACCCAAAAATTGCATGTCTACAAAATTGCAGAGACTAAAACGTTTCTCCTCGGACCTTTGTTCTTCCAGTTCTTGAACATTTCCTGCGACATAGTTCGAGTATATATTAGGCGTATAACTTAAAAAGGGACGGAGAAAGACTAAAGTGTTGGGCAAGTTGTATAACCAGCAGATTTAAAATTTCTCTTAACCTGATTCCTGCATTTTGTCGTCGGCTTTATATTCTTAGATATCCAAACAACCAATATTACTCATCCATTCTATAATATTTTCCTTCCACATGTAAACTCAGGCTGGTATCGATGACTTAAAATGTATTATTGTATAACGCAACGTCAAAACCACTAAACGTCAGTACCGGCACCGCGATCGGGCTATGGGAGAACTGTGGAGAACTTACAGGAAAGCGATTTCCAAACACGTTGTACTTGTATAACCGCAAACAACACTAACAGTTTACACTTATTTCAAATTAATTGTGGTTCCTGTATAAAGTTTTATTACATTTTAATATTAAAAATGCTTATATCATTTTCACGTTAACGTATTTTTATATTATTATTTAATAAGCATGCATGCATCAAGTTTGTGAAACGTGATTAATATTTTTAGGAATAAGCTTCGGAAAGTTTAAAATTTGTATACGTGAATCTAGACAACGAAATTGTACATTTCATATTAATGAAACTTGTTACTGGTGCTTACTTATATGTACTGTGGTCACACACGAATGTAAACATTATTTTCTTACTAAGGACATCACTAGCATTGCTGAAATCACTTTAGGAGCGCGACATGCTGGTAATGAAGATGTTTAATTGGTACAGATTAACAATTACAAAATACATAATCAATTCACTGGTGTAGATACTTGTTTGGACAACTGCTTATCAGAAATGATAGTCACCGGTTATATGTACTAAAACTTCAATTCTTTATTATAACGCTTGTTTGTTTATAACATTTTACAAGCATTGTTTATTTACAAATTAAACTTTACGAAAATCTTCGAGCGATTTTAAATATTTGCGAATTACGTTTGCAGCACAATAATTACTGTCATATGCGGCAATAATTTGGGGTAAAAGCTTTTCTTTCTATACTACGTAATTATACTCTTTAACTTACAATGCCTAATTTATATTAGTTTTAACGCAATTTTATACTACACAAAGAAATATATTTGTATCGCGGGGGGAAAATCCACATTTATGCCTGCACATTGATACGTGAAATATAAAAAAAGGACAGCTTTGTAAATAAATTTTTTTTATCTCAAACCATTAGATATTGATAAAACGTGACCACTCTATCTTCAAACACGTATATTTTTTCCCCGAAAAAGCATTGAAGTGATTAATAAACAAAGGGTGCAATGTCATTAAACGCACGTATCCTGTGACTCTGTGACCCTTAAATAAATGTTTTTAAAAAGGATTCACAAAAATAAACTCCATTAATACATCAATTTGTAAAACAATGCATTTACTTATAAATTATTGAAAACAAAAACTTACAAAATTACTATGGAATTATGTTATTGGTATTTTCTAAATTTAGGGTAACCATTGCAATTTATAATTTTAGTAAACATTAATTTCTTTCAAAATTAAATACAATGTGCAGCAATTTAATTTACTTTTGTATAATGTATTTTATTTTATTACACCTATATATCTTTTTTTAAATTATTTATGCATTTAAAATTTTGCATTTTGCATTTTACAGGAGATTTTGTATTTAACTAATTATGTACATCGTGTAATGACGTGGTAGAATAACGCAACGCAATACTTCTCTCTGAAGTATCAGAAAATCGTACATCAAATTTTGTATCGAATAAGTATTTTTTGTTGATGTATTGATAGTGAAGTTAAAGGCAAAACCAATTTACGCATGCAAAGTTAGACTTTTATGAATAAAATAAATTAAAATGGAATACAAAGTAAAAATGGCTACTTTATGTAAACATTTTTAAAAATTGGATTATTCGAAAATGATACTGCTATTTAAACGCAAATAAGTAGGTTTTAATTAATATAATAGTATATTATAATAATATAATTAATATAATACATGCAGACTTAAGATGTCTTGGATAAATTATAAACAGCGGAGATGATAATGACAAGGATGTCGAAATTGGAATAGCAGTGGAGAAAACCACAAAGCAATAGGTTAGGTAAGGTGAGATAAGGTATCCGACAAGAAGTAAAAACGCTATTATCGTTTAGTGTGATAGAACTATAATGTTAGACAGACAGAAACATGGTCCTTTATACAAGAAGTGAGGGTCGAATCGCTACCTTGAAAATGGACTAGTTCTGAATCTGCAAATATAGATCCGTCTTCAATATTTCATTTTTGCATGGCTAATGTAAGTCTCGCCCTGGAAGGTTTCGAAACTTTTTACGATTCCAGCTGCCGATAGAGGTTAAAAGAAAATTTTTGACGTCAATTTAAAATTTTAACAGATCTACAACGGAATATGGTTGTTGCGTTGTTCTCCAGATCTTAAATATTGTGGCGAAACATCTCCGCGCTAATGCCTCCTTTCCTGTCGCCCAAACTCTGGGTTTTACGTTTATTAAAGACCATCTTTTTCATCAGATCATTAGCGTACATTCAATAATAATTTTCTCTTGACTCTTTCATATATTTCTAGATTTCAAACTATCCTTTCAACGTTCGCGTTACTCTTCGTGCTTGAGCAATGCTGTCAAAACCTCTTTTTCATATGTGCCACATCAATACATTTTCCGACTCATTTATCATTCCTATTCCCAGTACTTTTAAATCTTACCTGTTTCACCATTCTCACCAAGTAGTCCGTTTTTCCACATTTTTTACAACTTTCAGAGTATTTTCCATAAAACCCATAACTTGTCTGGCTTAGGCTACTATTCATGATCAATCAAAGAAAATAAGTCTTTTGTTTCCCTTCTCATTGAATGAAATATTTAAAAATACTTCATACATTTAAAGTCATTCTTCAATTATCAATAGAGGAAAATATTCAAATTTTTACAAATGCTTTGTGTTTTGTTATACTTTCTTTGTAAGCTGAATGATCAATTTCAGTAATTAAATAAATTTAGCACCTTTTATATACCTCTAATGATTACAGAATTCCAAAGGGTTGGACACGTAAAAAGAAAACATCCTATGAGATGTGGAGAAGTCAAGGAAGGTAATGAAGAAGTGGATTATAAGAGGTTTACAATAAGTAAGAAATGGTATACAATATAGTCTTCTTCTCTTCAAGGATTAGGTTATATGAACCTGTTCCGGCACCCACCTCATCCTCGGACGACCCAATCCTCTTCTACCAGTGGCTTCATAGTTAAGTGCCAGTTCCGGCAACCGATCCTATATCATCCTTTGCAGATGATCCCACCATTGGCTTCTGTAAATTGCAATAATTTTATTTATGTCCATTACAATATAGTAAATAAATAAATAAATATGGAGACAAATAGGAATAACCTACTTTAAGTAAAGAGTTTGGAAAATAGAGCCTTACAATAATATGGATATGTTCAGCGCACGCCAGAAGACAAATTATCAAACGTAATTTTAGAATGACTGTATCCAGAAAAATTAGAGAAATTCATACGTTTAGAATACAAAACATGCGTCTAAAAGTTAATAGCAGCTTTACATTTTCAAGAAACCAGCAAAAAAAATAGACTTGTAGAAGTTGGAAGGCTGACTCTTAAGAAGGATAAGTTAAAGGAAAATCTTAATTTGAATTCAAGCAATTTTTATATGTTATAGAATTCAAGTGGGACAGATTCTTAAACATTAATTTCAATTGTATTGTCTATTAAATAACATCTCTCTAATTTAAGTAGCAGTAGCAATTTAAATACAATGGCATAGCAAAATTGAATTATATTTTATCTAACAAAATTAATTAACTCCCTTAAAAGATTTTAGTTCAATAACTAATCCATAGTTTAGGTTTATTATCACTGACCGATTTCATATTGTGAACCATGAGGTTCCAGCTCTTCACAATATATACAGTATAAGAGTGGGTATTTGACATACTGGGAGACCTTTACTACATAAACTCTATTAAACATGAAATAAAGTCAATAAATAAGGCTTTCTACAGAAACAAATACTAATATAATAAGTATCATGATAGCCAAGTCAATCCAAACCTCTCTACGAAACGTTTGAGAAAATCTTGACTACGATGAATGTAAGACAAATAGCTTTCTTATCGGCACCTTCGAAGGATGACATAAAAAATGATAGCAAGTAAGCTCCTCACCTTTCAGAAAAATATACAGTCACAAAAGTCACTGGTGAGAAAAAACCTTCAGGATTTAGAAAAATGTAAAATCAAAGAAAAAGATACAGGAGTCAGAGATGTGTTCAGCAGGCAAATTAAACGAGTGTTATCGGAAGAAGAACGACCAAGGACAACCCAAAAAATAAATGGATTCTGGAAAAGAAGAAAAGTACTTCAGAAGATAAAGGAAGTTGTGGAAAACTGCCGAAAGGAAACACAAAAGTAAGGAATAAGATAGTTATAACCTCAATAATGATAATAGTAATTTTTTTTTTTTTTGCGGCGGAGGAAAAATGCATTATGCACCATCAGGAGACACCCGACTGGTCTCCCGGTGTGTGGGACTCGCATCCACTAAAAAAACCTCCACTTTACAGGCAGGGAACCCCCCTGGAACAATTATTCGTATGGCTTCAGGGTGGCACCTCGTATTGCGCCTACTAGGCTTCTACAGCTTTATATATTTCATCGACCCACAGGTCGATGAGACGGTCCAGTTCAGGCTTCTTCTGCCGCAGGACCATCCTCACGAAGGTCACAACCATGTCCCAGTTCTCTTTGCTGTTGAGCATGACGCCTATGATGTTATCAGGCGTCATGGGGCCAATCTCCGATTCCAGTCCTCGCCTCTCCAGCACCCACCGTTGAGACTCGAAAAAGTATGATGAGCGTCATCAGAGTCTGAGTCGCCATACACGCACGACGGATCCTCCATCTTACCCATCCTTCGCAGGTATGCACAGAAATAACCATGCCCTGTCAGGAATTGAGTAAGGTAATAATCTACCTCGCAGTGCGTTCTGCCGACCCATTCAGATAGGTTCCCAATCAGCCTCGCCTTCCACCTAGCTCGACTCTCCTGCTCCCATCGTAGTTGCCAGCTCCGCATGGAGTGTGCCCTGGCCACTGTTCTTGCTTCTACTAACCCCAAGTCTTCCTTGGTCGTGTAGACTCTCCTCCTCTCCTCAGCCATCAGATCTATTGGCATTACTCCAGCGACGACCAACACTGCTGGTTCCGACACCGTTCTGTAGGAGCTTACAATCCGAAGTGCTCCTCTTCGATATACCGCGGCCATCTGCTTGCGGTATTTTTCTTGCTTCAGCGCGTCGGCCCAGACCTCGCATCCGTAGAGGAGAATCGAATTGGTCACCGACATCAGCAGTCGCCGTCTTCCTGCAGCTGGGCCTCCGACATTTGACATTAGACTGTTCAGCGCAGCAACGACCTTAGCGGCTTTCTCCGAGGAACATCGAATTTGCTCCCAGTAGGAAAGCTTAGTATCCAGGTGCACCCCTAGATACTTCACCGCTGGCTTTGATATTATCGCTGTGTCCCCCACCACGAACTGTGTGATTGTGGGTATACGTCGTCGAGTGAGCAGCACAATCTCTGTCTTCTCCGTCGCAAGGCTCAGACCGTGTTCTTCCATCCAGATGCGGACCCTGCGCATGACCTGGTTCAGCATGCGCTGCGCCTCCTCTGCGTCTCTCGCGGTGATCACGGCAGCCACGTCATCAGCATATGCTACCAGAAAGGTATCATCTGGCATCTCCATCAGGAGGATTTCATCATAGAAGGCATTCCACAGGTCGGGGGCCAATGATAGAACCCTGAACTACGCCTCCTGTTATTTCTCTGCTTCATGGCCCATCTGCTGTGTCGTACCGGAGCTCCCTGTCCCTCAGGTAACTTCGTATTATCCGGAGCAGGTATTCCGGCGCTTGAAAGACGTCCTCCAAAGCCGCTAGCAAGTCTGTCCACCTGGCCGAATTAAAGGCGTTGCGTACGTCCAGTGTAGCGAGTAGCACCATCCTTTTGGAGAAGTGATTACCCCGCTGGGCCACCTGGACGGCACTCAGGATCTCCTGTATGGCTCTAATGGTGGATCTGGCCGTTCTGAACCCGTACTGCCTCGGTGATAGATCTCCCGCATCCCGAATTGCCGCTACTAGGCGAGGCCTGAGTAGACTTTCCAGTAGTTTCCCCGCAGTGTTCAGCATACAAAGAGGTCTGTATGCCGACAGGGAATTCTGGCCGCCCTTCCCTTTGCTGACTAAGACTAGTCTCTGGATCTTCCACCTCTTCGGGAAGGCTCTGTCTTTGAGGCAGCGGTTGTACATATTGAGTAGCACCTGGGGGCAGGATCTAGCGACCATCCTCAGCACTTCCGCAGGTATACCATCCGGCTCTGGTGCCTTCTTGTTGCGCAGGGAGCTAGCAGCTAGTGATAGCTCGTCCTCGCTGAAAATCGGGACGTCTTCCAATGGGCCTCACGATCCCTCAGTGGGTGACGAGGAAATAGACCGTCCACGTTGAAGCGCATCCAATTTTCGTCCATCCTTGGGCTACGAGGCCGGGCTCCAAACCTGCTCATTACAAGCCTGTACCCCAGACCCCAGGGATCAGAATCTAGATCACTCCTGAGGATCTCCCACTCGAGCCGCTTGCTTCTGTTGATGGCCTCCTTCAGTCTTTTCATGGCGAGCCGGTATTCGTCTTGCGCTTCGGCGGCTGCAATCGCGTTTCTCCGTCTGTTTCTGGTCGCCATGCGACGCGAGCGCAAGCAACGTCTCCTGAGGTCAGCAATCTCCTCTGTCCACCAGTACGCCACTGTCTTCCCCCCGCGGCGTCTCGCTCTCCTGGGCATAGACGCATCGCAGGCATTCCGTATGAGGCACATTGTCGCACCGACAACTTCCTCTGTCGGATCCAAGCTGTTCATCACCGCCTCCTTTCCGATCGCGATGACATCCTGCAACAACTCCACGTCCAGTTTGGACACGTTCCAGCCAGGAGTTCGGCTGGGTTCAGCTATGGGAGAATGCTGAACTCTCCGCAGGGTGAAAATGATATACTGGTGACCACTACCAGTATAATCTTCCAGCACTTCCCAGTTGATGACGCTGTGCGCCAATGCGTCGGACACCAAAGTAATGTCCGGGATTGTCTCGGTGCAACCAGGTCTTCTAAAAGTTGAGACACCGCCCACATTGACCACCGCGAGCCCGACTCTTGCTGCCATCTCTAACCGTACCGTCCCCTGGCGCACGTCGCAGGCATTCCCCACTCCACCGCTTTGTCGTTGAAGTCTCCAGCGACCACGCAGGGTCCTTCCATCTCACAAATTATGTCTTCCAATTTGTCCACTTTCTCACGAAATTCGTGGATGGTCTCGTTAGGGTTGAGCTAGCAGCTCACATAAGTGATGTCCTCGCATCTCACCCACACGAAACCACTTCCGGCACCATGCCTTGAAGGGAGCGGCACGGTCGAGTCGGGAATCCAGATTGCAGCCGTCCCGAGTAAGTCAGCATACCATCCCGGTTCCTCTCTAACGTGGTGTTGCTCGCTGATGACCAGAAGATTGGCACCCACGTCCAGCTTCAGCTGCTCCAGGAGGGCGTCCGCCGTCCTGCTCCTATGCAGGTTTCCCTGGAGAATCTTAATCGGCCAAGCCTACTCTGGGCCCTTCCAAGCGCCTGTCAAAATACCGCACAGATACCCGACCCGGCAACATGTTTCAGAGCATCGGAGTCCAAACCACGCTCCTCGCAGAGGAAACACCTCGGCTCAGCTTGACAGTCTTTTTCAGATGGCCTGCACAGCCACACTGTATGCATATACCCGCCTTCTTTCTGTCGGGCCCTGTGCAGTCCGCCTGGCGATGGCCAAAACCAAAGCAGGCGTAACAGCGAATCACCAGGGGCCTTCGGCGCACTCTGCCATACACCTATCCGATCTTTATGCGGCCAGTTTCGAGGAGTTTAGCAGCTCCTCGCTCCCCCAGCTCCACAATCGCCATCTTCTGCTCCCTGGTGTTTTCCTTCGTCAGCGTCACTCTCATGTCCCCAGCCAGGTCATCTGCGTCGCGTTTGACGGCATTACGGACCTCCTCTTCTGTTGTAAGGCAGTCAAGGTCCCTTATCTCAAGAGTTGTCCTGGGTTCCAGGCTGCGGACAGAAGCAGACTCGCCCAACACTCCCCGCAACGCCTCACAGAAGCCCTCCTTATTGGTGGTCTTAGATCCCAACTCCAGGAGAACATCCCCATAGCGAGTACGGCGGACGGACCCGATTTCAGTTCCCGTCGTCTCCGGGTTGGCATCTCTCCTGATCTGTGTCAGGACCTCCGCAAATATCTTCCCCTCTGCAGGCTTGATGAGCAAAGCATCGGGTCGAGCCTTCGGTGGACGCGTCCTCCTCCTCTCCGTGGTCGCCGGGGCCTTGCTCTCCTTCCCGGGCTCCTTCTTCTGTAGCCGCCTTTTCGCTTCGCGGATCGATCTCCTGGACTGCACCGTCTGCCATACACTGGGTGTGCCTTCTTTTACCTTCTTCTTATCTGTGGTCCTTTGTGGAAGGTGGCTGGTGGCAGCTCGCTTACTGCCACCTCCCGCAGAAGACGAGGCCCCACTTTCTTGGCCTTCCTCCGTCTGTGTGGCACGGTCTGCTCCCTTCAACTGCTTGGGTGCTCGCAGGAACTCGAGGACTTCCAACGCCTCCCGTAGTTTGGACAGGCCAGATTTCACCTCCATTGAGATGTTTTTCTGCCTGTCCGTGGCAGTCTTCATGCTGTTGAGAAGAGAGAGACAGTATCGCCACATCTCCCCCTCGTTGCTCGTGTCCGACACCCTCTGTTCATCTGCAGAGCTCTTGCCTGCAGGCATCTTCTGGGCAGTTGTTTGCTCCACCCCTGTCTGTGTACTCCCCGGAGGAGTCCTTTGCACCCGCGAGCTCTTCGCGAAGGGGCTCGGCGTTCCTTCCGCTGTATTAGGACTGTTTTCCATATTATTATACTACAGCAATGACCCTAATACCATGACTTAAACTTATGTAGTCATGGTACAGCAATGACTTTAAACTTATTTAGACTAATTCAACTATATAATAAAGTCACAATCCGAGACACACAAGTTTTAAAGCTCTCTATGGAGCTCAAAATTTTAATAAATTGTCTTACAACAAATATTCCTATTTAATTTGTACTTGTATACACAAAAAAATCCAAAGAAAATCTCTCTAAGCTCTCAACGACCAAAAATAAAATTCACCAAAATTTACAATTAATCCGATTCGGATTACATATGAAGTACTACACTTTATGCATAACTATGAAAAATGACAAAGTCCTATTTACATTTTATTGTATTAACAAACCAAAAATTTCCAAAGTTCTCTACAGAAAAAGTAACTAAGTCCTATACAGTACTGATGCACTGATGACAAATATTCTAAGTCCAATTTCCCTGCTGAAAGGTAAATTTCACTTATGTGTGGGAAAGGCGCCAATCTACGGTACTCTAACCTCAACAGCTGTCTGCTCTGTACCTGTGCAAACTTACTACCAAAGGTCAATTACGATACTGAAAGCCAACCAATATGACCACTTTTCAATCAGCTGTTTTCTGTACCAAAATACTATACTATTAATTTACTAATTTCTGTCTTTAAATATTACCTTCCTATCCTACACTCTTCTAAAAATGTAGTATGAATGTGTTCAAAAATTTTGAGTAGTCATGCGCAGTTCTACATTTAGTTTAAATATGTCTATTTAACTACTAACTAGTTCACAATATTATACCCTAGTCCTACCTTAGGGCCACCAAATAATCATTATTTTACCTATAATAGGTCACTAATTAACTAACCACACACACACACACACACACACACACACACACACACACACACACACACACACACACACACACACACACACACACACACACACACACACACACACTGGTTCCCAAGGCTATTCTCGTGTTTTCACCACACCTTTCTCCGAAAACAACACAAAAACACTACTTTCAATTGACATATATTCAAGAGCACTAGAACAACGTCTGCTTAACAACCATCAACAAACTCCCGTCAATAATACTAAAATAAAATGATAATAGTAATAAAAATAATAATACTTTTATTATTATTGTTGTTGTTAATGTTATTTCATTACTGTACTCATTTTGCGGTACATGTACTAAACAATTGAACAATGCAGAGACATGGCCCCTGCGAAAGACGACATTGAAAATTGAAGCGTTCCACACTTTTTTCGCCTTGACAACGCATGTGGAAATAGCTATAGGGTAAGTATTATTAATGTTGTTATTTTTTGTTGTTGTTGTTGCTGCTGTGTTGTTATATGGCGCAATAGGAAATTTACCAACTTAATTATTTAAAGGGAATTTAGAAATAAAGGTAAAAATTAAAAATAAATTTGAAAATATAACATATTTTTAAAACAATAACAATATTTTGAATTACGATTTTAAAATACTTTATTGTAATTTAAATGCTGCAAATTATAATAATTTTAACATTTCCCTTTCAATGCAATTGCCAAAGTACGTGAACACTGTCTTACTTATCCAGTGTAGTACATATAAAGTAACGGATTGAATTATACAGAGAAAATTGCCTGTGCACGTAGTTAACGATTATTATCAACTAGCTATTAACCGCGGCTTCGCACGCAAATACTTGACTTTTAATAAGTATTTTAATATAATTTTTATTGTCTATGTCTATATGGCTTTCTGTCAGCTCGTATAACAATTTTGTACTCATTAGTCGAATTCTCTCCAAAGCTGTTTTCAACACTTTTACTATTTTAACTTATACTAAATTATTATGTTGGTGCAACAGCCTTTGGACATTTAAAAGTACCCGTTTATAAAGCCTTTGGAGATATTTATAAAGTACCTGTTAAATCAAAAACGCTAAATTATTTATTATAAGTGTTACTGTGTTAGAAGTATTGTATAACACAAAAACGTTATGTTTTCCTCAACCATGGGGTTTATTTATTTCAGCAGTAAAGTAAAAACCAAAAACCATTATCACCTAACCTCACAAATGAAAACAACACGTATTTTCGCTTTGCATTAAGTAATAGGACAATTTACAATGAGTACACTTCTTCTTTTCCAAATTGTAATATATCAGTATACTCGCATATCATATAAAACATCGAAAATATACTGCAGGAATGGATAAACATACATAAAAGTTCTGATGCCACTAAATAGATTTTGTTTATTTACTTTTTACTGGTCTCTTGTTACTTGTTTTTAATTAATTCTGGTCTCGATGGTGTTGTTGACATCTTTAGTAGTAGTATTTACTATATTTCATTACTTATTCATTGCATCATCAGAAATACGTATAAGCATAAATTTTATAATCGTTTAAGACAGTTACAAAATATATAGACTTATCTGTACACAATATTTCAAAATATGTCCATACAATCGCATATTAAAAACATTAAAAACTGCAGGTACGAATAAAGGTACAGTTCCGATGCCGCTAAATATCATTTGTTTATTTACTTGTTACTATGGCAATTAATTCTGGTCTCCATGGTGTTGTTGACATCTTTATACGCGTCAAGAAAAAGGCATAATTAAAACGCCCTAAATCTTGCGAACGGGGCAAAATATAAAATTCCAAGCTTAGACAGTATTTTTCGCCTTGTGTCAAAGGTTAACTGTTCAAAATTTGGTGGCAATCGGTGTAACGGTGTAGATTTGTATTCAATACCCATAAATCCTCAGGCTTTGAGTTTTACGAGGGGGTACCCAAAAATAACCGGAATTTTTTTTTAAAGCTATGTATTTAATTATTTTTACAAAACAACCTTATCACCTCCAAAGTACTCTCCATTACAGTTAATACATTTGTCCAATCTGCGTTCCATTCCTGGAAACATTTTTCAAACTCGTCTGTTGTGATGGCCGACAGCTCCTGCCTCGTTTTTTTCTTTACCGCTTCCACGTCGTCAAAACGTTGTCCTTTCATGTCCCTCTTCGTTCGCGGAAACAAGAAGAAATCGCACGGAGCGAGGTCAGGTGAGTAAGGTGCGTGGGGCAAGGGAGTCATGTTGTTTTTTGCTAAAAACTGGCGCACTGAAATGGCTGCATGAGCAGGTGAATTGTCATGGTGGAAAAACCAGTCCGTCGTCTGCCACAAATCGGGCCTTTTTTGTCGCACATTGTTACGCAATCTTTTTAAAACATCCAAATAGAAAGCCTGATTAACAGTCTGACCTGGTGGGACGAATTCAGAATGCACTACCCCTCTCACATCGATAAAACAAATGAGCATCGTCTTGATGTTTGATTTCACGTGACGAGCTTTTTTTGGGCGAGGTGACAATGAAGTTTTCCACTGGCTTGACTGTTGTTTAGTTTCGGGGTCATAACCATAGCACCATGACTCGTCACCAGTAATGACCTTGGAGAAAAAATCTGGGTCGGTTCGGAGCTGGTCTTTCAATGCACGGCATGTTTCAACTCGATTCTCTTTTTGCTGTTCAGTCAGGACCAGAGGCACAAATTTTGCAGTGACCCTTCTCATCCTCAAATCTTCTGACAAAATTCGCTGAACCGAGCTCCAAGTTATTCCAGATAACTTACTAATCTCTTCAATGGTCTGTCGTCGGTCTTCAAGCACGATTGCATGAACTTTTTTAACAGTTTCGTCAATTCTGGAAGTTGACGGACGTCCAGAACGAGGTTTGTCATCAATTGACATTTTACCTTCTTTGGAACGAGAAAACCATTGGTACACTTGAGTTTTTCCCATAGCACTATCCTTGTAAGCTGTTTTCAACATCACAACAGTTTCTGCGACGTTTTTCCCAAGCAGGAAACAAAATTTCACAGCAGCGCGCTGTTCACTTAAATCCGCCATGACAAAAAACGAGGAGCAAGCGAAACTGCTTTTACAAAACGAATTACTGTGACCGGACATAACCTTCTCAGGCGACAACATTGACGGCACTGAACTCGGAACGAGTTGCGCTACACTCGCCTAGCGGGAGAAATGCGTACTACATAAGCTCCGCCAGTCGCAGCGCTATTCCGGTTGTTTTTGGGTACCCCCTCGTATATATATACATAATAATTTGCTCGCCGAGACTTCAGAATCAGAACTGCAAGGTTTATTTAGAATATATATCTAAATACACAAACAAATGTTTTTCTAACAGTTAATATTAAAAAGTAAGAAAAATAAAGTTACTATCTTGAGTATTTGAAATGAATACAGTCACTTATCCATTCTAACTGTAATTATATAAGCTACTACATTCTAGTAATACAAAAATGGCAACTAAGTATTTTTGTGCATCTTTAAATCAAAATATTAGCATTTGTTTACGTAAGCAGTAATTTTACCTTATTTGGTTTATTCCAGAGTCAAATCACGGAAGATGAGAAATACATGGTTAACTATTAGAAACGACACTGTTACACGTGTCCACAAACACGCATGAAAACTACAAGAAAACTACTAAATAAAACTTTGTCAGCTGAAGAGCAGACGACAGATTGGACAACATTTACAATAACTTCGCTCTACACAGCGACCTAATTTCCTCACTTTTAATTATGTTTAGACGTAGTTGTGTTTAACAGTTTCCGACATTAATTAAATCTTTGCAGGCGATTTGTAGTCCATTGTGAATTGAACTTTGTTAGAATTGACTCTTTTTTTTGTGAAATGTATAAACTAGGGAATAATTATTTTTTACAATAGAACTATTGTTTATAAGCAAATTGTTGAAAGTTGATATAAACCAGGTAGAGAAGCATACCTTTCACCAAGTAGAGAAGCATAACTACTCTTATTGAATTCGTCACACGCCAAAATATTGATAAACGGTCAAAGAAACAGGTAGTTTCAGTTATTTTGGACGTGAAACAACATGTGGATCTCACTGTGACGTTGTAGAAAACATAAACAGATTTATGCTAAATTATAAACGCTGAACAACTATTAGAACTTTTAGATGAAACACGTTAAGACGGCAAAAATTCTGTTAAACTGTAAAGCATTTTTAAAAAAATCTTAAATTGTATAAAATTATCATTGTTTGAACAATGACATATTAGTGTTGAATGAACTCATACAGATTCACAGAGAAAGAAAGAGGCGGAATACAAGCTTAAAGTGTGATCTTTTTCATTAAAGTATTAAAACATTTAAGGTGCAACGAGGAATGCGGTTCAAGAGTTTAGTATCAGAGAGAAAATTAAGATGAATAGAATAAAATGGAATGACTTCATAAGAATGATTATGTCTGAAAATACACAACTGCAATTAAAAATATACAAATCCCTGGGAATGAGAAGTGTGGTAGTGGCACGGAAAATATGAGTAATATCAAAAGGAGTGTTGGAGCCAGATTCTTCAAGTGAAGAAATTAGTTTTGAGTAGTAAAACTATACAATACTTTCAACTATTTTATTGGGTGTATATCTGCGGAAAACAGAGAGGAAACGGAGACTATGTGTATACTGTTTTCATGCAATAACGACATACACGTAGACCTAATATGAAATTATTTAAAATTTCAAGATAACGTGTCAACAAACAGATGTGTGTAAGTGTATAAATATAAACATACAACAGAAAAACAAATTGAAATACATTCATGTGACGATACTGTTTCGAACAATAAATTTATTACTGTAACAGGTGTCA
Source organism: Magicicada septendecula (assembly GCA_034769895.1). Classification (NCBI taxonomy): domain Eukaryota; kingdom Metazoa; phylum Arthropoda; class Insecta; order Hemiptera; family Cicadidae; genus Magicicada; species Magicicada septendecula. The sequence continues at coordinate 184,079,435 of CM068369.1, read as the reverse complement.
AACGTTTGAAACATTAATGAAACAAGGAGTTTTATTTATTACACTAAAAACTGTTACATTTATACTACTTTTGTGTTTTTAAAGATATATGTAGGTGACTAAGACAACATTATTGTTCTTTAATATTATAGAAAAACGATGGACGACACTAGACTATTGCTTTAGTTCTGTGCTGTGTCATTCGTAACGTTTACCAACTACTGCTGCTAAAAACAATTAAAAATGTCTGGGATAAACCGTCTCGGAAATCTCTAAGCATTTTGCATGTCCATTCTAATCACATTTACTACCACATCACACAGGTGCCATGGGTTTTATTAATTCGCGTTGGTGTTATGGTTTTGGATAAACTATGCTGCAACAGGTTTACGGTGGGCCCTTGTAAGGGATTGGTCGCGGACAAAATGGGACCTCTTAACAGTTCTATTAGATAGACTAGTGACAATATGTTAAGCGATAAATCGCTGGAAAACCAGTCAGTTCTGGTTATGAAATCGTTCACACTCTACTTGTCATTTACAGACATTTGAAAGAGGATTTCCAAAACTAATCGATATCTTCCAAAACATAAATATTAATTTTTTTCTTGCAGAATGTCAATGAGACCATGCGAAATAGATTATATTATTTATTAATAGTATTTACTAAAAAAATAGCAAAAAGTATTTATGTAGATTTCTTTTAAATTCTCAGTACATATGCATTTCGAAATGTTACGTATGATATTATTTACCAATTTTCTCGTAATGAGAAGGTACACCGAACAGTTGTACTAGATTTCCAGACTTACAGTTGGGAACGATATCACGTAAGAATCGGATGACCATAACGTCTAATAGTTTGTTCGCATTAAAATAACGTGTACAGTTTGTTGCATACATATACGTATATAGAAGTGTGGATAATAGTTAACAAGATTCCAGGGGTTTTGTCATTTGCACCCAAACACCGTCCCAAAGTGATTACCACTATACATTCGACTACATTACTGATTTCCCAAATGAACACTTGCTTTCTCTATTTTAACGTGAAACAACCACACAGCATACAATAAAGTCAAGTCGTGACTGCGATAAACCGACAGAAGGATATTCAAATTAATTAGCAATTGGTAGTTTAGAAATCTGAAATGTCAGCTTTCATTACATGAACAAAATTAAATTTTGTTTTCAAGAGAAAGGTTGGTTTTGGTTGTATTTATATATGTAGAAACATTGTGTATGTATGTGTGTGTGTGTGTGCGCGCCCGCGCCATCGCTCGTGTCTGGGATTCCATCGTACGTGAACGAAAAATGTTTATATGAGTTTTCAAAACATGCATGAAACAATAAGTTTATTTTTAATAACAAATTATATTTAGATTTTTATACAACTTCTCCAAACATTCGCAGTTAATTAAAATTATCTTTTGTTACAAAATGAATTTAAATGGTAAGCTTATGCGTTCCAATATGATGTAACAGTGAACGCTAGGACAGTGTAATATTTGCTGCGACGAGGACAGTTGGAGTTTTTACGAATCCTACCACATTAAACAATCAATACCATGTCGTTCGTTTCTATAAGTTTTTATTATTCACTTTAGGGACGCAGTGTTTCTACGGTTCAGTCTTAGCTGCTGGGACGTTCACTCGCAGATCTCGACGAGACGAGGTAAATAACTTTATGGTTAAACACATGATTATTAATTATTCTTTTATTGTCAAAAATATATTTACTCATAAAATAATTTTCAAAATTCACTTTTATTTAAATTTTAAATTTTCACATAATCATTATAAATTACAGGAGGCCTACTTGTAGTACTCGGTCCTAAAGACGCTACACATTACTTGACAATATACGAAGAACACATAACTCTATTTGAAACTCCCTGACAATAAATTTCTAGAGATTCTTAAATATTTATTCGTAGATATATTAAGTACGTATCTTAGATATTACTTAGATATTTTATTTAAATAAATTATTGTCATTAAATAACCATGTATATTTTCATCTATAAAATGGAAACCTGACAAAAGTTATCCTTGAATCTCTTATGAATATTAACTGCATTGCATTAAACATTTTATCGTTTACCAAGTAAATACTAAAAATTAAATAGGCAGCGATCAATCAGCATTCAGAATAGACGTGATGGGTCATTATATTTACGTTTACAGGTGCTTTCTCTATGACTATCAGTAATAGTGTGATACGTAGTCAGTCAGGCAAGGCCAAGTGTTTAAAAATCAGTAGTAAACCTATATTTCCGTAAACCTACATTGAACTTTGAAAACTATATAGTCTGTTTACATAGGTGAAAAATGTTTAAATAATTTTGTATGTTTTAAGAATATTAACAACAGATATTAACCTATAGCCTAATATTTAATTATAAATTATTAAATTAATAAGTAATACATTTTTTACTTAGGAATAATGATTAAGTAAAGGTTTTTAATGATGAATTTTTAAACATTATTTCTGAAAAATGATAGCAACTTTAGTTTTGTAAATACGTTTGTTATATTTGTATACTTTTTGTGATACTCTAAGAGTTGAAAACATTTTGTAATGAGGTATTCCATTGAAATTTTAGTTTATTGCCGTTTTCCAATTTTATGGAAGACCTGATACGATATCAATTTGTGCCGAGTCTAGTATAGAATCGGCGCATGTCCAGTATATAATGTCCGGTAAACGTTAAACGCAGTACAGAATTTGAAGCGCTTTAATTGCTGCTGCACTCTTGCAGCGAAGATAGGCACTAATTCTGAGCTTATCAAGTGCCTGAGACGTGCTGGCATCTAGCGACAGCCCCGGTTCGCGAGGTTGAAGCGGAAATAAGTTTTATGCAAAGTTCGTCTCGTTTGGAAATTCGTCGCTGATGGCTGCCTTTTTTTTTACTCCGGGAGATGAAGAAAATTTCGTCCACCATCCTTCCCACTATGTCAGGCTCTAGATCTGAATAGAACTGCGGTAAGTCTCGCCAATACTTTCATAGTTATGTATTTAATGTTTCACTAAAGATAGACTTGTTTAATAGGCCCCAGTGGGTGGATTTCTGATAACCTTTAAAAACCTCATGGCATTGTGCAATACGCAATTTGAAGGTAGTATTTTTAAAACACAGTAAAACTATATTAAATTCACGTGTCCGAACTACGGCACTAAAAGTCAGGGAAATAGAAATACAAAAGTATTAGTTTAAATAGTGCAAACATGGATGTAAGCAGATTCCTATTAAGTACCTATGGTTATTGCACAATGCGTAATTCGGTCTAAGTTGCATACAACTTTACAAGGGATTATTGTAAAACTTTATTCATATCAGGAAGCTTACCGAGGCACCAATTGAGAGTCATATAATCGCCAAATGGTATTAATTAATATAGTAAAGACGATGTAATCAGATTTAACCTCTCGACCACGTGGTACAAAATATTCAGACTATGTATAAAGCTTATTAAAAATGTAACAAGCCATAATTAGCTATCAAAAATTGAAGTATGTTTACCTTCATGAGTGGAGTTATTATTATAAAATTTAACTGTACTAAATATTTTCAAATAGGGCCTGTTGGCCATATAACCTTGTCAAGTTTTATATTTAGGTAGCTCTAAAGCTATGTTAAGATTATATATAGGTTTTGGGGGGTGTGCGAACTTTCTGTGGGCATTGTGTTGTGTACTCTGGCTGATATAATGTTGTGTAATTAGGGTCCCCCGAGCAAGTCGAGGAAAAAGCCCAACAACATGACCTGAACATGTAACACCAAGAACTTCTCTCTCACTTCATCTACCGGAGGAATGCCATGACGCCACAGCAACACCTGTAATGTAGGCCACGAGATTGCCACCTCACCCCCATGGACAAAAATAAGGTGATCTCAAACCATTATATTCTTTTATACGTAGTGATGCACTCAATAAGACCCAGTGAACCAGTTCAATCAATTAACCACAACACTTTCAAGTTTTTAAATATTTTCATTGGATCCCCAATTAACGGGACAGTATAGTGCGTGAACTGGGTGTGAAATCATTTGTAAATTTTATTAATTTGTTGTAAAATTGTCAGCTCAGAGGCTGGCATGTATCTTAGGCAGTTCAACATTCAAACGTATAATTCCCTCTTATTTCAGTATATGTGTTTCATTACAGCTTTTAAATCATTCATTCAATTTGTAATTTCTCGGGTTCAATTTAGTGTTCATTTTATATATATATTTTCTCGTTTTTAAATTCAGTTTGGTTCATATGGTATAGAAATTTCTGGGCTAGTTAAGTGGATTCACAAGTTTAACCTTGAATGGGTGCATGTCCATACAGTGTTGAACAAGTGTTGAGACAGGTTGAATTATGCACCGACTGGCAAACGAACATGTCGATCTCTGGGCCAAAAGTACTTTTTAAAAGGGTTATAAAATTCATGACATGTTTCTATTTTCACAACTTAACCATATTTCTATATATATATATATATTGTAACCAAAGATTCGATCGTACCTGCAAAATGTGTACAATTTGTATATGTTATGTGTAATTAGTGCGTTCGCCTCGCACTGGGTCGTTACAGTAATGTTGTGGCTAGCGAAGTTCGTAGCGTAGATATGATCACCTGTATACTACGGCAGTAACCTTACCTGTTATTCATAGGGGGTGTGATAATCCCGGGTGGCGCCAAGTCGTTTTACAAAACAACTAAAAATTATGTTTAAACAAGTTATCAGCGTTGCGGGTTGGTGCATTCGAATAGTTCCCGCTCGCACAGCCGTCCCAATCGTCGCTTCTGCTGTATGTCTGACAACCTGCTTACTACTACGATTTATTCTTAAACACAAGTAGTTATTATATAGCACTCCCTACGAAATGATAACGCTGGTTACTCCCTGTAATAAATATTTTTAATGGGTGATAACTGAAAGCATTTACATTTACAATAAAACAATTATCAATTCGCTCCTACTGATTACATGAGATCTTGTTTTCAGGGTCGGCGAAGTGATTTAGAAACCATTTAACCTGGCGTCGCTGTTTACGTTAAACGTATTACAATTATTATTGGTTTCAAAAACGTGGATCCTTTTGGCTATGAGTTAAAGAACTTCAATGGTTACAATAAAAATATAAATTACCTTAATCTAAGTGTACATAAAGAGTAAAGTGTGCTGTTACAATCTGATGTGTTGTGTTGTGTTGTAAAAGTGTTCTGTAAGTTCGTGTTTAATTCATAGGTTATATCAATGTTACAAAGTTTCTATTAAGTTTTAATTTGCTCAAATATTCTATGAAAGAGAAATATTGTTTCTATAGTGTGGTAAATTTACCTTTCAAAATTATTTAAAGTGATTAGGGTTGGTGGAAAATAAATAATTGGATAGTACTTAACACCTCAACGTGTCTAGGCGCCTTCGTAGTTTATTCAAGATAGGATTTGGGCTGCATAAATTCAGTTTTCTTGGATTTTGGGCTTCACTAAATGTGGCATCTTTTTCGTCATGGGTTTTGACATTCTTTTCAAGGATAATTTCTATTTATTTGGTCTTGGGTCTTGAAGTATCTGCTACGGTGGTCATCTGCTTCTTCAGTAATCGAGTTCACGAACTTTGAATAACTATTTGCATGATTTACACAGAAAAAACGCTATTCCAAATTTTTTGCTTCTGCATTGGCTTAATGACGCTTCGCTTCTTGTTAATTTCCAACGGTATTTTCGTCTTCAACCGCCGTTTCCATAGTAACGGTATTATTCTGATTAGCTGATTTTGAGATGATGTATTGTTATCAAAATTCGAATACTATATCTCGATATACTAGAAGTATATCTTCTGATTACTGTTATTCCTCCATCTTCCTTCCTGGTTATTAAATATTGTCACTATAGTATTTATTCTCGTTCATAGATTATTTTGACACCCCCCAAGCTTGGGTAATTTCAGATTTTAAGTTTTTACAGTTATGTTAATGCTTGTTAATTACATTTCTTTTTATATAATAATGCCTATTACAATATTTTGTGTTATAAATGATCTACAATTTATTCTTGGTGATTCCTTCACCTCAGATTTTCTAAATTCTTATTCAATTTGTTATAATTTTTGGTTGTTTGGTTCTGACAGTTATGTTTTTTTCTAGGCCTGAGTAGCCATTATAGTAATTTACTTATTTCGTTCAAATCATATTTTGGTTCAGCCTATTGGGCTTTACTTTGTTATTTTTATTAGTTGTGTTGTGTTTTGAGTCTGTAGGTGTGTTGTTTACTGTTCAATATTGCTTTCTCTATTTCAATCTTTAAAACATAACATTAGGCTTATGGACTGCACATTTCATTCAGCCATATCCTATTCATAACATTAACATGAACAATTTTTTATAAGTTATTAGAGTTATTATTTTGATTAGGAAATATCATCACTCCCTTCTAACTTATCCTTATTTGCTAATTTTTTTGTTTATGACATAGATTATTTTTGTTGTGATAAACAACATCACTTTCTATTAAATTAATAATAGTCCTTTATAATTTAGGTGTCTTTGTTAGTTTTTGATTTTTAATCTCTAAACAATTTTTATATTCCCTCCATGGTAACACCTTCGATTTATTCTATTCTGGAATCCTCCCTTTTTACTTACTACCAGCTATAATTAAACTTAACTCTATTGAACATCTTTTCTTAAATAAAAAAGTCATCATCACTTCTAGTGTTTCCTATACCTTATTCTATAATTCACACTTAACACTATTTATCATCAGCTATTTATTCACTGTTAATTTCCAACCTTTATCTTACCTTCACTTGTAAATTAATTATTGTTAATTATAACTTCACTAGTGTCACACTTCACTTTGGGGTTTTTACACCTACACTATCGCACTGTATCACTGTTTATATTATTTGTTTTATAGTGGGTGATCCCTATACTTATTTCTCTTTCATATCCTTAATACTAATGACAATTAATACTTAATAATTAATACTTACTAACTAATAACAATTCTTATTTGTGGTTTAGGTTGCCTTTTTAATGGGTAGTAATCTCTCCTTTCTACGGATAACCATTGTTTTGGTTTCAAAATTCTTGTTGAGTGCTTTATTATTTGTTTTGTGAACCATTATTGGTTTTCACTTCTGCTTGTCTCCCTCCTTCTTCATTTTCCTTATTTGATTAATACATTGTGTTTTTTCATCCGTTTCTTTGGGTATTTTGGGGTCGTTTAAACCCATGAACTTGTTTCCTTTTGGTTTGGGTTTATTACTTCCTTATTCTCGTTGTTTATTTGTGTGGTTTCCTTCTTCATTTGTTTCTTGTTGTTGGGTCAATCACTTGGGTTAGGTCAAAGTCGTCGTTTGTCGAGTCATATTCTTTATATTTTAATTAAAATCATTCAGTTTATTTGATAAGAAGTATTTTTACATTTATAAATATATTTTTTATCTCTGGTACTGGGTTGGCTATTTGTGTCGTAACAATATATAATTCTATTAATTAATTATAATAACTGGGGTGTTAATTGTTTTCTAACTTTTTATTTCTCCAAGTATAAGTGCCCTGTGTGGCCGCATTTTATAATAGTATTAGGCACTTGGCCAAATTTTAGAATTTATTATGTCCTGGGGACTACTGGAGTTGCATAAGCATAATCTAAAACACATGTCATGTGTTAGGCATAAATTAAGTATGGTAATCCTAACATGGAGGTCCATAAAAGAATTAATAATATACCTCATGGGGGTAAGAAAAGGGCGTGGCAAGAGATCTTTGTATAATTATACTGTATTGTGGAACATGTGATGTATTGTATATTTGTGTGTGTATTTTGGGGGGTTATATGTATTGTATATTTAGGTGTATTTTTGGAGGGGAGTTTAGATATAGGGTTTTTAGAAAAGAAAGATGAAACATAGGATTATATATCCTTTTAATTTTGATGACATTAATTTTTTCTATCTCAATTAATTTTTGCTGAATATTTCTTCTAAGAAAGTAATTTATTTTAATTAACTTTAATAACAAGCATATGGAGTTGTCACTATTTAATTTTAATTAATTTGTTTGAGAATTTGTTATTCTAATTAATATTATCAAGAAGTCTATAAAAATTATCTCCATTAAGTTCAATGGATCATTTTAAAGAGAACATAGAAAATAAATTTTATATTATTAATAATTTACAGGAAACTTTATTTAAAGAATAGTAATGATTTTAAATTTTAATTCATTTTAAACAGAACATAAAAAATAAATTTTATATTAATAATATTTTACAGGAAACTTTATTTAAAGAAGAGTAACGGTTTTAAATTTTAATTCATTTTAAAGAGAGATAGCAAATAAATTTTATATGCGTTAATAATTTTCAGGTGACATTGTTGAAGGTGTATAAATTATTTTAATGAACAATTTAAGGGGATAATAGATTCTGACTGTTGTGTTTATTGATTTTGTTATTAATATTGTTTTCAAAATGGAGATAGAATAATAAAAGGGATTTTATTAATTGTTTAATTTATGAGTTTTCATTGCAAGTCCCGTCTCACTGGATCCAGCGCAATTTTGGCTTCTCTAGGCTTTGGTCTAGTTCTAATTAACTTGTGGCCCCTCTTTTCAAAAAAAAAAAAAAATTCAAAAAAAATTTTTTCAAAAAAATATAATCTTTTTTTTAACTGTCTAAGTTAAAGAGGGGTTACATTTGGTAGCAGAGCGTGGTTTAGATTAGGGGCAACCCGTGGGTCCTGTGGGTGTGACGGGGCTTTCAAACTTAGGGAACATTTGGGGAGTTCTAATGGAACTTAGAAAAATTTTGAAAGGCCCTATATCTAAAAGTGAAAATATTTTGTTAGGTTTAAGGTTTTGTGTTATATATGTATATGTACTTGCCCGCCTTGAATAGTTGATAGTGCCACGTGGTGAGAAATTTTAGAAGGGGACACTCCTTTGGAAACGCGACTTATCGCAGATCTGTGCCTGGGTGGAGATGGTTTGAGTATTACCTTGCCCATATTTGGGGAGGTGTTTTAATTATGCGGTATGGCCCGATCGGCAGTCGGTCTCCTCCGATATACGGTAGCCGAAGAAATATTGGAAATATTTTTGAAAATTTTCGTTGGTCGGTGTTTTTGTCGTGTTGTGTGTTAGTGTGTGTGTCGCGTTCCATTTGTGTAGAGTGGTTGAGAGAGAGCAGTTCAGGTAAGTGGGCTGGGTCCTCGCAACGGTAGGGGGACCCGCAGTCTACTCGAAGGAAGGGTTTAGTACTCGAGTTTTTTCTGATTCCGGTGTTATTATTGTCATTTTTTTGTAGGGTGTTAGGTGTTTTGTGGGAGTTATGTTTTGTTGATTGTGTATTGGGAATTGTTCAATTCTGGCGGCGGTATGCTTTCAGAAATTGCCCCACCCCCTTTCAGGAGTTCTCCAGAAAATTTTGGTGGTAGATGGGTTTGAGGAGGACCAGCTGCTGGTTTTCTTGGACCTGGTCCTGCAGTTGGCAGATTATCCGGGTGTATCCGATGGGGAGGTCTTGTCCCTTATATACCCGTATTGCCAGGGTTCGTTGGCAGGGTTGGTCACCAACACTCTGCGTCGGGGCGGCACTGTCGACGCTTTTCATGGGGAAGTGTTGGATTACTTCATACCACATCGACGACGTTTCCAGCTTAAGTTAGATTCTTTCTATCGTTTACAGGCCAACGGAGAGGCGTTGGGGGACTTCTGGCAGGACATACGGAAAGCTGCCCGGGTATTAAGATTAGGGTTGCCCGAGACGGAAGTGATACAAGTAATTCTGGAAGGACTGAATCCCCAAGAGAGATCGCGTTTGATATTCTCGGAACGTCCACGTTGTTTCGCGGATCTGCACCGGTTATGTGTGGTTTCGAATACTGTCCGAGCAGGGGACGAGTACCGGGGAAGAGGTGCTACGGATGTCCAATACTCCAGTGGTTCGTTAGGAAGAGCCAAAAAGGACAAACAGGGTGGTTGGAGAAAAACACAAGAGACTGTCAGAAAAACTGAATATTCCAGAAAAGATGGAGGCTACAAGGGGGTGGCAAGTGAGAAGACTGTAGCTACGGTTACAGCAGATAAAAGAAATAAGTACGAAACTAACAGGGAAAGAAGAAGTTACTTTAGTAAACCAACATCGGCAAGTAGGGAGCCTGTAGCTAGGCGTTATTCCTATGAGGAGAAAGAAGAAAAGCGAAGTAACTTCTGTGGATCAGTACAGGACGACAAGAACACGTCTGCTGATATTGAATTACAGGACTCAGAGAGGACGTCATGGTTGAATCCAGATGTCGCAGAATTTGTTCCGGTATTGTTCGTGAGGGATCCAGATCCGGTAACATCATCTTCGCCTACGCCGGGAGATGAGAAGTCACTTGATGGTGAAGCTTTACCATCGTTAGGAGAATTTAATTTAGACATTGCACATGGACCTGGACAGCTGGATTCCAGGTTGGGAAAGGTTGAGGAAGTTGTAGTTGCTGAGAGTGGTGAAGAAGAGGAATCGAAGGAAGAGGCAGATGAGTGGTCTGCACATGCTACGCAGGGGAAGTGTTAGGGAGGCTGCAAGTGTTTCTGAGGTTGCGGATGGACAAGGGGATGTCCAGGCTGCAAGTGTGGTAGAAGTAGATGAGGTATTGGGAGGCAGCGTTGTGGAGTGTGTGAGTGAGGATGATGTAGTGTGTGAAGATGTGCAGACGCTTTCTGTAAGTAGTGTTGAGGATTCCGACGAATGGAAAGAAGTTTCATGCGGACCAGGTGAGCAACTAGAGGATGAAGATGTGCAGTGTCGTGATGGTGATTTGGATTATGTAGAGGAGAAAAAGGAAGAGGTGGAAGAAAGAGAACCAGGGGAAATTGTAGAAGAGAAGAAGGTAGAAGCAGAGGAGTTAGAGGTTGAGGATAATCCAGATCGGGGTAAAAGTAGTCAGGTAAGTTGCCTTGATTCTAATTTAGAAGAAACAAATCAGTACAGCTTAACGCGAGATAGTTTCTCAGAGAGAGGTGTCTAAAAAGAACGAGTTCCTAAAGTTCGTCATAAAAAGGTGAGACAAAGCGGTTAACGGGTAGCGGGTAGATGTTCCCCACAGTCCCAGTGGTGTTCGTCTACTTCAGGGTTGCGCCCCTGCCTCCGCGAGCCTTGGTTTTCTCCACCCATCCTTATTCTCGGAGGGAACCAGGTCCTTACCCTTAGTCCTAGCAATTGACCTTTCAATGATCCTTGCCCTTTTCATATTCCCAATTTTCCTACCCCTCCCCTTAGAAAACAAAATAAAAACCAAAAAACAAATAAAAAATTAGAAAGGAAAAACAAAAAAAAAAAAATTAGAAAAGGAAAAAAAAATATCAGAGAGGAGTTAGAAAAGAAGTTAGTTGGAAGAGTTGTGACTAGGTTGGTGTAGTGATGTTAGTGTTGGATTGTTGGTTGATGTTTTCATTTTTCTTTGTTGTAGTTTGTCGTTGAAACTGTAGGGTCGGGGCCATGCCGCATTTCCTGGTTGATGTCTGTGGTAGGTTAATTTTCGATTAAGTGTAGGTTGTTATAAGATGCCGTACTGAAGTAAACCCCCCTTGATAGTTATGCAGTCATTTAAAGAGTAAAATGAAGGGATTGATGTTCGCGTGCCCTCTATGCGGTTTTCTCTGTCCAGCTAATAGGGGCCGTCCGCCCTAGTGTAGGGATGTTTTTTTTGGGCCAGTCTAATATGTCAATGATATGATGCCTTGTTTAGCAGCATATGGCTGGTTAGTCCAGATGTGGACAGTAGTGTTATGGGCACTCACATATCAAGGTAATAGATACCTTGTTTGGTCTTCGGACGCGTATGTGAGTGGCAGCAGTAGGAGTAGGTGGTGGTCACCAGAGAGTGTGACGTGTTGGGGCGGTCCTGTGGGGTTGGCCTGGCGGAGAGGGTTGCGTGGGGATGGTCGCAGTGGCGTTGAGATTTTCCAGTCCTGTGAGAAAGGGGGGAGTAGTAGTTGTCCTGAGTGGGTATTAGGTTGGGTTTCAGTTTGGGAGGCCTTGGGAGGTCAGAACTCAGACGGCTCTTGATTGCGACGTCTTTCGTCTTTTCTCCTTCTTTCTCTTGTCGCTGTATGCTGACCCTGATCAAGTCAGCATGCAGTACCCTCACACACTACACTTCTTCTTCTTTCCTCTTACTTCGTTTTCACCCTGAGCCTCTGTTCTCCCGAGAGCGGTTAAGTTTCTGTGATTTCCCAAGACAGCCAAGAAAGTAGTACTAGGACTAGCCAAGAGGCTGTGAGTTAGCTTAGTTAGCTTAGGCTGTGAGGCTGGCATGTATCTTAGTTAGTTCAACATTCAAACGTATAATTCCCTCTTATTTCAGTACACGTGTTTCATTACAGCTTTTAAATCATTTATTCAATTTGTAATTTCTCGGGTTCAATTTAATGTTCATTTTATATATATATTTTCTCATTTTTAAATTCAGTTTGGTTCATATGGTATAGAAATTTCTGGGGTAGTTAAGTGGATTCACAAGTTTAATCCTGAATGGGTGCATGTCCATACAGTGTTGAACAAGTGTTGAGACAGGTTGAATTATGCACCGACTGGCAAACGAACATGTCGGTCTCTGGGCCAAAAGTACTTTTTAAAAGGGTTATAAAATTCATGACGTGTTTCTATTTTCACAACTTAACCATATTTCTCTCTCTCTCTCTCTCTCTCTCTCTCTCTCTCTATATATATATATATATATATATATATATTATTCTATTAATTAATTATAATAACTGGGGTGTTAATTGTTTTCTAACTTTTTATTTCTCCAAGTATAAGTGCCCTGTGTGGCCGCATTTTATAATAGTATTAGGCACTTGGCCAAATTTTAGAATTTATTATGTCCTGGGGACTACTGGAGTTGCATAAGCATAATCTAAAACACATGTCATGTGTTAGGCATAAATTAAGTATGGTAATCCTAACATGGAGGTCCATAAAAGAATTAATAATATACCTCATGGGGGTAAGAAAAGGGCGTGGCAAGAGATCTTTGTATAATTATACTGTATTGTGGAACATGTGATGTATTGTATATTTGTGTGTGTATTTTGGGGGGTTATATGTATTGTATATTTAGGTGTATTTTTGGAGGGGAGTTTAGATATAGGGTTTTTAGAAAAGAAAGATGAAACATAGGATTATATATCCTTTTAATTTTGATGACTTTAATTTATTCTATCTCAATTAATTTTTGCTGAATATTTCTTCTAAGAAAGTAATTTATTTTAATTAACTTTAATAACAAGCATATGGAGTTGTCACTATTTAATTTTAATTAATTTGTTTGAGAATTTGTTATTCTAATTAATATTATCAAGAAGTCTATAAAAATTATCTCCATTAAGTTCAATGGATCATTTTAAAGAGAACATAGAAAATAAATTTTATATTATTAATAATTTACAGGAAACTTTATTTAAAGAATAGTAATGATTTTAAATTTTAATTCATTTTAAACAGAACATAGAAAATAAATTTTATATTAATAACATTTTACAGGAAACTTTATTTAAAGAAGAGTAACGGTTTTAAATTTTAATTCATTTTAAAGAGAGATAGCAAATAAATTTTATATGCGTTAATAATTTTCAGGTGACATTGTTGAAGGTGTATAAATTATTTTAATGAACAATTTAAGGGGATAATAGATTCTGACTGTTGTGTTTATTGATTTTGTTATTAATATTGTTTTCAAAATGGAGATAGAATAATAAAAGGGATTTTATTAATTGTTTAATTTATGAGTTTTCATTGCAAGTCCCGTCTCACTGGATCCAGCGCAATTTTGGCTTCTCTAGGCTTTGGTCTAGTTCTAATTAACTTGTGGCCCCTCTTTTCAAAAAAAAAAATATATATATAATCTTTTTTTTAACTGTCTAAGTTAAAGAGGGGTTAAAATTCAATTTCCACACTTTCTACATAAGCATGATAGTTTCTATATTTTACCTATTGCTTTCCGTTATAAAAAATGTGGTTTTGGCCTCTCGATACCGGGAAATAACTGATGTTTTGTTAACTTGCCAAACGTTTAGGGGTAAACGGGATGCAGCCACCCTCCAGGAAATGAAATCTACGATTACTTCAATCTGATTCACGAAATCTAAATAACAAAAGTACGCCTTAGAAAAACCGTTCCATTTAGTGTATATTTTAATGTTGTTCAACTTCTTCGGTGGTTACCGGTGGTTAAAGGTGGGTAGCTATATAGTAAAAGGGAAACTCCACAGACTTCTTGATAGTGCGAGCTTTGCGCCAGTAAACTGCGGTTCCGACATAAATAATAACAATAATTAAAGATGGTTATTTAATGAAATTTGAATTTTACAAAATTAATTTTGCAATTCAGAAAATGCCCACGGAAGAATTCTATTTAGAAGCGTATTGGTGGTGTAAGATTATTGCAAAAGTGCAGTAGTAACAGAGTTATATAAACAAAGTTAATTAAGACCGTAATAAAATAAACAATATTATAATATTTCATATAATAAAAAATTGTTTTATATGCAAAAAAGTGTGGAACGTTGCACATTTAATACTTTCTCCTTTGGATTCTGGTGGTGAAGAGGGCTAACCATTGCTTTGGAAACCCTTTTAGGTGGAGCACTTTGGTATCTAGATTACCTCCAAAAATTGTAATAACAGGTGCAAATCAGTTCGACCCGTTATTAAAACATTAAAGGAAAGTCAGTATACCCCTGATCAATCAAATTGAATCAAAGTTTTTCGGCATAATCAGTCTTTTATTCAAGAAAATCAGTTAAAAACTGATTAACATATTAAACTATAAAATGAATGACAACACCAGCTTACTATCATCAAGGCAGTGTCACCCAGCTTATACAGAAATTGCAAAGCCTCGAAAAGCTATTGGCAGAAACCAGAACAAAGCAAGAAACAGAAAGAATAATGGAATTTTTTATGGACAAGGAGGAACTTGGAAAAGATAAAACTTGCAAAAGATAGAACTTGCCCTACAGCGCGTACACATTTTCATAAACAATCTTTAAGTCAAACACCCTTTATGGCTTTTAGTAACTAGTGAGTTCAGTCACTAGTCGGTACATTTACATTTCTTTCTAGTACATTCAGTGTGTATGCGTATGTATGTGTGTGTGTGTGTGTGTGTTTTTAAGAAAGTGTGTACGCGCAGTAGGGAAAGTGGGGGTATAAAGAAGTTGTCTGGTTCCATTATTGTTATTTCCGATCTGATGATGAGCTGCAAAGCTTGGAAGGCCTAATCGGAATAGTTTTTCTATAGTGGTGTGCAACAGTGTTAATTCTGTTTGTGATTATAACTATTAGGACAACTTTATTAATTAGATAGAACATGGATAACAAAAAACTAAGAATAACAAGAAACGTAAATCATCAGTTACATCGGAGATTTCTCTGCAGTTACAGGTAGTGTTTTTTCTGCGTAATATTCAAGGTACATAAAGCTATAACAAAATGTAGTATTTACATTCTAAAAATAAAATGTTTCTACATTTGCACTGTAAAAATTACGAGAACGAAGTAGAAGATAGTACAAATAATAGTTATTAGACTATCATCAATCAAGTCAAAATATTGTTATGATATTTTCTTTTCCATGCAAAAAGTTATTAAATGATGCCAATAAGATCCTTATACGCTTACCTCAGACTCAGATTGGACAGAAACCCACCAATTTCTTTCTTTGACAATAATTTTATATCCACTAAAGCACGTTTTTTTTACTTTGATACTTTTTGTGATAACAGTAGAATCCTCTCCGGCCTACCGATTATTACCGAGAACATAAATCCTCTCCAAAAACTAAGGCAGTTTATTGTTTTATGAGAATTTGCTCTCTTATGTGGAGTCTTGACAGTAAGGTTCTCCCTTACTAGCTGCGAGCCCTGAGTTTGTTCTCCTGTACAAGCGTAACGTGCCCTTGAGATGCAACTTTGTGACACTTTTATTTAATATTGACACTGTTTACAAATGTCAGTTCTTTGATGTTTTTACGAAACCTAAAGTAATCCCTATGAGAACGTAGATGAAAAGCCTAAGGCACAATACATATATTTCTCTGTTAAATTATAGTTTCAACTTTACCCTTTTCTGACAATTACAGAAATGGTTTGCAAAGCTTGTTGCATTTCAGCAAAATGAAATAGGCTAGTTACTGTAATAAAAAGGCCATAATGTCCAAGGCAGGCCTTGTTGTATGTATATTTGAATAGTCTACTATAATAACCAAAGTTATAGCTTTTCATAGATTTATCAGTTAAAAATCACGAACAGTATTTTTGATGTTAAATAATGCTAAATAAATATAGATGTGACACTGAAGGAAATCTATATTAATTCAACTACTTGTGCCAGACAATTATCATATATTAAAAAAAAATAAAAGAAAGACAAGCATACAACTGTTCGCAAATAACAATTTTACTCAAACTGCTGCTCTTACAACAAAGGCTTGATCCTTATATAGAAAGAGAGGAGCAGGAAAAGAACATTCCTCGAGCTTCTCACTAAAATTCTTATTTGCACAGAAGACCTTAGGAAAAATTGTGGAATTGTAAATGACGCTCTAAACTTGTAGAGGAGGAAATGGAATGAAAGGAGCCTTGAAAGTTATGAAAGTAGAAACAATACTAATCAAAACAGGAACGCAACCATAAGTGTCTGAGATGTAGAAATAAATATTGGAAGCGAAGGAAACATAAACGATTAAGAAGGAATAGATTCTGTTAATCAGTCTTAAAGACTTAAACAAACATACAAAGATAGGCAAATTCAAAACGGCACCTTGTAAATTAAAACAGAAACAAACAAGTGAATGATTTAATGATTTACTTGTACTGCTTGTAATAATTTACAGAGAGATTTATTCTGTAATGATTCACATACTATTTGTAGTGCATGTTTTGTTTGTAGATGCATTTATAATGAGATCCTTCGTTTAGTTTATCTGTAATATCAATTATTAGAAGTCTACTTGATCAATTAGACATAGAACCAATGAATAAATAACTGAGCTTATGCAGCCAGGTTCAGTGGCCAATAAATGTGCGTGCAAGCGTAATTTATTTAAGCACACGGAAGAATATGGTGCAGACTGTTATTTTCATACTATCAGTTCATTGTGTCTGTAACCTCATTTAGATTAAGGAATGCCTTTAATCATATTACAATTTAAGAATATTAAAATGTATGTAATTGTAATCTCTACTAAAAAGAAACGTAAATTATATCAGACTTACCATAATTTTTGTTTTTAATTCAAAAATGGTGAGAAAATTGTAATATTGCTACGACAGCACAGAACAATCTACGCGTTTATCGAATATGCCAGAAGGAACTCGATGTAAGCGTGTGGTGTACGTGCTACTAGACGCATTTTGCGAGCATTTTCTCGACTGTGCCGGGCTTCGCTCGGGCGCTCAGACTGTGTCAAGGCCGTAGTAATTACGTAGTTCACGAGACACAAGACGCAGTTTGGAAGCTTCTGGTGTGTGAGCGTGACTATAAATACATCGGGTAGCGGCCTTAGTTTTCAGTTCCATGCGAGATTTTGGATAGTGCGGTTCGAGAGTATTAGTGCGATATATTTACAGAGCGGTTCGGGTTATTACTGTGTACGTGCAAGTAGTTAGTAGTGAAGTGTTGCGTTTTATATTCGGACGGTATAATTGTAATACAATTGAGTTTTAATATTTGTGGACATTTTATTGCGTGTGTACAATTTTCATTTGATTTGTTGTAGAGACAGTGTTGTTAATTACGAACTGTTTTACTGTAACAATTAAAGGTGTGATTAGTGACTTAATTGGTGTCTTGTACTTATTTTGTTTCCACTGTACCTACGACGATCGAATAGACCGTCGTAACAGTGGTGTCAGAACTGGGATAGAACGGTTAACAGTGGAAACAGTGGACGCTTTGTACAAGACGAGTGTGATTCGTAATTAATCAGTAAACATGGATCCCAGTCAGATGATGGAAGCTTTACAAACACTGCTGCGGCAGACACAGGAAGAAGCAGAAAGACGACAAAAAGAAGAACGAATACAATAAAGAGAAGAAGCAGAGAAACGACAGGATGAAAAACGCAGGCAGGAAAGAGAAGAAGCTGAGGAACGTCAGAAAGCACTAATGCTAGAAACAGAAGAAAAACAAAAAGATAAAACGGAAGCTCTCTTTGAAACTATGCAGAAACAGTTGCAAGAACACAGTACCGCAGAATTGGGTATCCTACGAGGTGAGCTTAATAAACAAGTTACTAAAATATCGGAGGTACAAGAGTCAATGACATTAAAAATAGCTGAAGTAGAAAAATCTGTCTTGATTGTTGAAGAATCGATGTCTACAAAAATATCTGTTATAGAAGGATCTGTGTCAAATGAAATATCTGCAGTAGAAAACTCAATGGCAAACATAAGAGAACAAATTAAAAGTGAAGTCGAACAGTGCATGAAGATTCAACCAAAACAAATTTCTGAACAGACTGTACCAGTGATAAAGACAGAAAAAGACACAGAAAATAAGTTAATAGAGAAAGTCACTTTGCCTGCAGTAGGGACAGTTCATGTCAAAGCTCCAACCTTTGACGGAAACAGTCACTGGGCAACGTATCTCCGCCAATTTGAAGCTGCTGCATGCGCAAATAATTGGACAGAGAAAGACAAGGCTGTTTCACTCGTTCTCTCATTAAAAGGACCCGCGGCAGAACTACTACAGAAAGTGCCACCTGACAGCCAGAACATCTATGCCGAGTTGATAAAAGCTCTAGAATTACGGTATGGTGATAAACATTTGCGAGATGTGTACTGCACCCAGTTGAGAGCAAGGCGACAGCATTCCGGGGAAAGTCTTCAAGAGTTTGAAGAAAGTATCGACAGACTAATTAGACTGGCCTATCCTGAAGCGCCAGAAGATTTTCGAACGCGTTTTGCGATGCAGACATTTACTGCCGGTGTCCGAGATAACGAACTACAGCAAGTGTTACGAATGGCAAGACACCAGAACAGTGCGGACGCCCAGGTACATGCGTTGCAATTTGAGGCCGCCAAATCAGCGTCTGGTTGGACAAGTCATAAAGTGCGCGTGCCAAAAGATCGCGACGGCTCAGACGATGAGGAATAAGAACAAGGAACAGAGACTCGACGGTAGGCGCCACAGAATAAAATAAGAAAGGATGGAAGACCGAAGTGTTATCGATGTGGGAAACCTGGACATCTACAACGAGATTGTCGGGTTAGAATTCAGCAGCAGGGAAACGAGCAATAGTCGGTGCAACGGGGCGTGTGCTGACTAACTGGAGGAACGAAGCCCCTAGAGAATACGCAATTTCTACGCTTCAGAAAAACAGCGGGAGCTTGATAGTTACCGGATTTGTTCAAGAAAGGCCAACCTCGATTACAGTTGACACAGGCGCAACAGTTTCTATTGTGCGCCCCGACGTGGTGAAAGATCTCAAGCCAATCTGGTGCTCTTGCAGCTTGCGAACAGCTACTGGACGGCCTGTAAAAGTGTATGGAAAAGTGGAGATACACCTACGCCTCGGTCGAATTGAGTTTAATCATCAAGTACTTGTTGCAGACATTGTGGATGAAGCAATTCTTGGTGTGGACGTTATGAACGCATACGGATTTATAGTCGACTTCAAAAACAATGTCTTGAGAATCGGAGGCGAAGAGGTAATGCTATCAACAATGACGACAGCAGAAAAATCGATGGACGTCATAAACCAAGTGGCCGTAACTGTTCCACCAAACTCCGAAAAGATCATCATGGTTAGAACTGAGGTAGATACTAGGGGCAATCAGTGCTCTATATTCGAACCCCAGGTAGTCAGCACACCGGGCATACTAATTGCCAGAAGTTTAGTAAAACCTGACGAAACCGGAAATGTACCTATTAGAGTGGCGAATATTTTGGATCAAGCTATCACTTTACAAAGCAATACGCTCCTAGGCAAATTGACTCCTGTGGCCTGGGTAGCCGGAATAACGCAACGAAGAGCCAGTTCTTCGGATACTTCTAAATTACTAGAGGAACTGCAAGAATTGTTGAGCAGAGCTTCTAACGACCTCTCAAGTGGTGAGGTAAAAGAACTCGGACAGTTTTTACACGAATTGAAAGATTGTTTTGCAGTTCGGGGACAGTCACTGGGAAGAACCTCTCTTGTGCAACATCGCATCAATACTGGGGACACAACACCGATACGCCAATCTCCTCGAAGGCCTCCATTATCTAAACAAGAGGAGATGTCTCGGTTAGTACAGGACATGTTGACAGAGGGAGTAATCGAAACTTCGTCAAGTGCTTGGTCTTCCCCTGTAGTGCTGGTAGCGAAGAAGGATGGTGGATTGCGTTTCTGCGTAGACTACCGGAGGTTAAATCACGTTACAAAGAAAGACTGCTATCCATTACCTCGCGTTGACGATACACTCGACACGTTGTCCGGAGCACAGTGGTTTTCCACATTGGACCTGAAGAGTGGATATTGGCAAGTGGGTCTTCATCAAGAAGACAAGGAAAAGACCGCTTTCTCGACCCCAAGTGGCTTATTCCAATTTAACGTCATGCCATTTGAACTCTGTAATGCACCGGCAACATTTGAAAGATTGATGGACCTGATACTCCGAGTCCTGACGTGGAAAACTTGCCTTGTTTACTTAGACGATGTCATAGTGATCGGGAAGACTTTCGAAGATCATTTGGAAAACCTTAAGGAAGTTCTAACTAGAATTCACAACTGAAGCTGAGCCCGAAGAAGTGTTCTCTATTCCAGAAGGAAGTACAGTATTTGGGCCATCTGGTTTCAGTAGACACCGTAAGTAGACATCAATAAAGTAGACACCGTAAGAGACTGGCCAGTTCCGAAGAATAAACACGAAGTTCGGAGTTTCCTGGGGTTATGCTCATATTACCGACGTTTTGTGAAAGGCTTCGCTACTATTGCTAAACCACTACATGAGCTAACGGAAAATAAACGAAACTTCCAATGGTCGAGAGAGTGTGAACAAGCATTTAGAACGTTGAAGACTGCATTATATTCGCAGCCAATCCTCGCTTTTCCAGCTTCCGAAGGGAAGTACATCGTAGACACAGACGCAAGCAATACTGGTCTAGGAGCAGTTTTGTCTCAAGTGCAGAACGGTGAAGAACGAGTAATAGCGTATTACAGCAAGACGCTTTCTAAACCAGAGAGAAATTATTGTGTTACAAGAAGAGAGTCGTTGGCAATTGTCAGAGCTTTGGAGCACTTCCATAAATACCTCTATGGGAGAGAGTTTTCCCTACGTACTGACCATGCTGCACTTGCATGGCTCTTGAGATTTAAAAATCCGGAAGGACAGTTGGCAAGGTGGCTCGAACGTCTGCAAGAGTACAACTTCAAGGTACAACATCGGCGGGGGCACCTGCACGGTAATGCAGATGGCTTATCACGAAGACCGTGCCCGGAAGACTGCCGACATTGCCACAGAAAGGAAGAACAAAACTCAAGCGAACATGTTGAAGCCATCACTGTAGATTTCCTGGCTGACGGCTGGACAACACAAGACTGTCGACAAGAACAGATGACTGATGAAGACATTGGACCGATCTTGACAGCAAAAGAGGAAGGTCGCCGCCCGGATTGGCAAGATATCTGCCATGGTTCCGAAGTGCTGAACGGCTACTGGGCACAATGGGAATCTCTCACCTTAGAAAACGGATTGCTGAAAAGAGCTTGGGAAAGTGCAGATAAACGAGACGTGGTCATGCAGTTGATAGTTCCCCGAAGTAGAGTGCAGTCTGTTTTGAAGGAGATGCATGATGGAACATCTGGAGGCCATCTTGGCGTTAACAAAACCCTTGACAAAATACGGAAGCGATTCTATTGGCTTCATCTTCGCCACGACGTAGAGGAATGGGTTCGAACGTGTGAAATATGTGCTGCAAGCAAGGGCCCACAAACCAGAAGCAGGGGAAAAATGAGACAGTATAACGTTGGACAACCTTTCGAGAGAATTGCCATAGACATTGCTGGACCATTCCCAGTCACTGACGATGGAAACCGGTACATCATGGTTGTAGGTGACTACTTTAGTAAGTGGGTGGAAGCCTACGCAATTCCAAATCAAGAGGTTACCACTGTGGCAAAGAAGTTAGTTCACAACTTCTGTTGCCGTTATGGAGCCCCTATGGAAATCCATACGGATCAAGGGAGGAATTTCGAATCAGGAGTGTTTAAAGAATTATGCCGTCTACTCGGAATTCGAAAGACCAGGACAACGCCTCTGCATCCTCAGTCGGACAGGATGGTTGAGAGATTCAACAGGACACTTGAGCAGCATCTTTCGAAAGTTGTTGACGAGAACCAAACAGACTGGGACCAACGTATACCACTATTCCTTATGGCGTATAGGTCATCAGTACATGACACAACCGGCATGACTCCAGCAAAATTGTTGTTTGGGCGGGAGATTCGTCTTCCTGGGGACTTGATGTTTGGATCACCTGAGACTCAGTCCCAAGAGCCAAAGAACTATTCCTCGCAATTAGAAAACCAACTGCGAGAAATGAATCGCTTGGTAAGAGGACGGCTGAAGATTGCCAGTGATAAAATGAAAACTCGGTATGACATTCGCAGCAATAGTGTGGGTTTCCAAGAAGGAGATCAGGTTTGGTTGTTCAATCCAAAGCACCGTCGTGGTCGCTCACCTAAACTTCAGTCTAACTGGGAAGGACCCTACACTGTAAAAAAAAGAATTAACGATGTTGTTTATCGGATTCAACAGGAAGGACAGCGAAAGTTCAAGGTCGTCCACCTAGATCGCCTGGTTAAATACAAATTTAGAGACGGTTTGCCAGTTCGGGACGAACAGGCTTAAGGAGGGGGAAGTGCTACGACAGCACAGAACAATCTACGCGTTTATCGAATATGCCAGAAGGATCTCGATGTAAGCGTGTGGTGTACGTGCTACTAGACGCATTTTGCGAGAATTTTCTCGACTGTGCCGGGCTTCGCTCGGGCGCTCAGACTGTGTCAAGGCCGTAGTAATTACGTAGTTCACGAGACACAAGACGCAGTATGGAAGCTTCTGGTGTGTGAGCGTGACTATAAATACATCGGGTAGCGGCCTTAGTTTTCAGTTCCATGCGAGATTTTGGATAGTGCGGTTCGAGAGTATTAGTGCGATATATTTACAGAGTGGTTCGGGTTATTACTGTGTACGTGCAAGTAGTTAGTAGTGAAGTGTTGCGTTTTATATTCGGACGGTATAATTGTAATACAATTGAGTTTTAATATTTGTGGACATTTTATTGCGTGTGTACAATTTTCATTTGATTTGTTGTAGAGACTGTGTTGTTAATTACGAACTGTTTTACTGTAACAATTAAAGGTGTGATTAGTGACTTAATTGGTGTCTTGTACTTATTTTGTTTCCACTGTACCTACGACGATCGAATAGACCGTCGTAACAATATTTTATTAAGTAAAAAGTTAAATTACTTTTATATTTTATATAATCACAGAGAACAAAAGACTGAATACGTACGTATTCAAGTGGCGTAAGGCAGGGATGTATAATACCCCATTGCTATTTCCCATCTAATCAGAATGTATCTTTAGGGAAGAATTAAAAAATGAGGAAATGGGAACTCTACTGAATGAACTGCAAATGATACTGTCGTTTTTGTACACAGTCTGGAAAGTCTGAAATGTCTGATCAATATGGTCTTGGTATTAATGAGACTAAAAAAAACTCATACGGTATTAGCAAACACTGCATTCCTATATACCATCTCACGATCAATCAGAAGCCGATTTGTTTTGATTTGCTACTGTGTACACATATCTTGGTACCATCGTAAAGGACCAGTGGGACAACACTGAAGACGTAAGGTCTCGCATTGGAAAAAGAAATTGGATGTTACAAACGAAAGGCGAAAACATTTTGTAAGTCGTGATTTAACAATGATCACAAGGATAAGACTTCTTCACTGCTATGTGTTTCATGATCTATATTATGGTGTAGAAGCATAGACTCTGACAGAGTTACTCAGCAAAAGATTAGAAGCCCTTGAAATGTGGTTCTATGAAAGGGGGGTGTCATGGACAATTCGTGTCACAAGTACAGAGATACTTCAGAGATTGAAAAAGAGCAAGGAAGTTTTGATGACTGTAAAAATAAGAAAGCTCCAGAACGTCAGTCACACCATTATGAGAAATGAAATCAGGTACCACATAGATGGAGTCCATTCTGCAGGGAAACATACCTGCAAAATGACAAGATGGTAAGATGATAAGTTGGTGATGGTTAGAGAAGAATTTCCTGGTTAGGATAGCTGATAAAATATAACTAAAAGTCAACAACGGAACTGTTCAGAGGAACTCTCAGCAGAGAAATGACAGCTAAGATGCTTGTCAACATCCGTACGGATATCCGCAACAGATAGGGACCGGAAGAAGAAAAGACTGTCTCACAAAAAACGAAGCGACAGTATGAGCAGACAATAGAGGTGCAAAGTACGCGTGTAAAAATCGGGTTAAATATTTATATAATAAATATTTAAACAATTATATAAATAGTGTTGTGCACAAATGTTTCATATGTGTATGATGTTGTGTTCTGTTGGTTTGCACGCAAGCGTCACATGTAGAACGAGTGTGTAAATGTATATTTGTGAAGGAGAATCGTCTAATTGTCATTCCACTAAAGTGGGTTGTGTGAATCATTTTTCGTCTTGGTGATGAATATAGTTTCCACTTAAATGATCATCCCTATTCATCCTTATACCTGTCCCTACCCCTATCCCTGTTCGTCTCTATGTGCGTTGTATTCACTACACAGTATATATCCTAATCTTCTTATTAGACAGCGTGACATAAAATTACCTTAACTTAGAGTAAAATACACACTTATTAAACTCATTATGAAGAATGGATGTAGTTTACAGTAAGATACTCCCTTGTTAAGTTTCGTTTGTGATTAATAGACGACTGTTCGTTGTACCTGATAAGAATTTATTAACTCGGTGAGAGCGTTTCAATAGAGAGGTATTTCTTGTAGAGTTCGGAATACAATGGATGCTTGTTTGCGTTAATTACGAGACTATGGAGCTGATTAATCAGGCACTTTGTCACTGTTTCATTGTCTTAGTGACGTGAGAATTCCAGGCATTTGCAGATCAGTGTACATTGTTTCTTACATTATACGATTAAATATTGTTTTCATTGTGACGAACTTACAGCTCATTAACTGTTGATGTATTAATAGAATTTTTATAGTCTATCAGAAAGAAATAACCCAAATATAATATCTGAAATTTTAGTGCGATTTATTTAAACATTTAATTATAATAGACAAATTTGGACTGACAAAATCGTGCAGAGAAGACTGGTAGCTTAAACAGATGGCATACATGAAAGGCAGTATGGTAACCACTACCCTTTAGCTACCTAAAAATGCCCGTTAACTTTCTGATGCTGCAGAGATTGACAACTTATGTTAGTAGCCATCAAACTTACCTTCTCGTAAATAGATATATGTATATTTCTCTTTTTTAGTGGGAAAGACAATGCTTTACGTCTTCCGATATGCAGTCACGATCGTTCCACATGTACCTTTATCCGTCCACTCGTCTCACCACTACCTCACACTCCCAGGTCTTTCTGCACCGTTCCTACTCTTTCTTTTCTCCCGGTTTCCATTGTAAAAGCTGTTTTGGCAGTCTTTCTTCTGGCATTCTGCAAAGATGTTTACACCATACCCACTGTTTATCTTTGATATCCACTTCCATTGTGCGTGTTACCTCAATAATTTCTCTTGCTCTTATTCTATCGCACTTTATTCTTTCCATTCTATATCTGCCTGCAGCCATCATCCGAAACTTCATTTCTCTTGCCAGCAACATTTTTATGTTTTATCTTTAAATAACTATATGTTTGTTTAAATTACTATTCTCTTAACAACGTATGGAATATCCTCTTCTTATTTCTTTTGCTAATGTACTGCTTAATTTACAATAGCTTACTGTCTCTGCATATTACGTACTAGAATTACTTTGGTCAGTGTCTCGTTTTCTATCATTTTTAATCCAAAATACTTATAGTCTGTGCATGATAGTTTAATATGCTGACTATTGTCGAGAACTAAGTCTCGTTGATGCCTCCCAAGATACATCCATTCCCTTTAATTTAAACTATTATTTCATTGGCCTACTATTATTTTATAATATTAATTAATTGGACGATACTTTTACGTGGCTGTTAGTTAAATCGGTTATATTAGTTAAATGAACGACAATTAATTTTAAATATTAGATGTTCATTTTAATTGGGCTATTATTAAATTGAACTATTATTAATTTCTACTATTAGTTAATTGAGCTCTTATTTATTTATTTCGACTATTACTTAGTAGAACTACTATTAATTTCTACTACTATTTAGTTGAACTACTATGAAATTAAACTACTAGTTAATCGCCAATTAGTTAATTAAGCTGTTAGTTAGTTGGACCGTTAGTTGATTGAACTATTATTTATTTGGCCTACTATTATTTTTAACTATTAGTTAACTGGACTATTAGTTAATCGGTCTCTTAGTTAATTGTACTATTAGGTTTGGGGCTATTTGATATTTGGGCTGTTGTTAATTGGGTTTTTGTTTCAAGTTTTAGATTTCAAGTTAACTGTGTTATTATCTGGTTGAACTACTATTAATTTCAACTGTTAATTAGTTGGATTATTACTTGATTAAACAGTAACAGTACTTCATTGACCTATTATTATAATAAATTATAAGTTAATTGAGATATTAGTTAATTCTTTAATACTAATGTCTGCTATTTGTTGATTGGATTAATTTTTAACTAAAGTACTGTTAATGTTTGGTAATAGTTAACTGTACTATTAGTGAATTGGGATACTATTAATTTTAGATATTGATTAACCGGGTTATTAGTTAATTGAACCAATGTTAACTTCGACTTAGTATAACTGAACTACTATTAATTTAAACATTTAGTAATTGAACTAGGGTTAATTTCGACTATTCATCAATTGGGTTATTATTTCACTGAACCAATATTAATGTCGACTATTAATTAATTGCACTACTATCAGTTTCTACTATTAGTTAATATGCTATTACTTAGTTGAACTACTATTAATTTAAACGTTTAGTTAATTGGGCTATTAGTTGATTGAACTTGCTATTCATTTCGACTATTAGTTAATTGGGATATTATTTAATTTAACTACTAATAATTTAAAATTTAGGTAATTGTACTATTACTTCATTGGTCTATTTTTATTTGAAACTATTAGTTATTTTGCTATTCGTTAACTGAACTACTAATAATGTCAACTATTAATAAATTAGTCCATTATTTAATTAAACTACTAATAATTAATTTCAGCTATTAGTTAATTGGGCGTTTAGTTGATTGAACTACTATTTAATTGGCCTACTATTATTTTCAACTATTAGTTAAATAAACAACAATTAATTTCAAGTATTAGTTGTGCAAGTTAATTGAGCTATTATTTAATTTAATACTATTAATATCAACTATCAGTTAATTGGATACGCTTGCCCGTTGTATCCATTTCGAGGTTAGTTATTGACTATTTATCAATGATCTTCTTTTTTACAAGACTCGAAGAGTTGACCCATTGTCTTAAGCCTAACCTGGAGGACCGGGTTATGTTGATTTGATGTCAAGGTTTTCTTCCCCCTGCTGTTAAAGAGGCGAGGTCGAATAGAAATCAGCGCTTTACTTTTATACAATCCCTAATACTGGACTGTCACCTTCATCAAATTCGCCATGTCGAAGATCCTCTTCTCCGCCGTTACCGCCGTTATGTACTTTGTAGGCATTCGTGGATAGGGAACAACGCTACAATCCACTGTACTAGATCCCCAGTAAACATTTTCTGTAATTTAAGTACATAATTATTTTTAAAAAATATTTGTAAATTAATTAACTTTTCATTTAATAGCAGATGGTTTTCACACATACATAGTTTTAAAAAGAAAAAAAAAATTATTATTTGATAAACAACATAAAAATTTTGTCATATAGTTGCTATTGGTGAAATGTAGTTAAAGTAGGCATATACTTTAATTGTGCCAACAAACCGTTATCGTATTATGCAGTCAATAAGAAAAATTTAGGAGTCGTCAGGAGAGTACATTTAATATCAAACGACATGATATAGTGTCATAGTCGATCAGTACACTACATTTGGCGGCTTAATTAGGAAAGCAAATATACTTGCGAGCAACTGTTTTTTTTTTTTTTTTTTTTTTTTTTTTTGTGGGGGAGGAAAACTGCATTATGCACCATCAGGAGACACCCGACTGGTCTCCCGGTGTGTGGGACTCGCACCCACCAAAAACCTCCACTTTACAGGCAGGGAAACCCCCCTGGAACAACTATTCGTATGGCTTCAGGGTGGCACCTCGTACTGCGCCTATTAGGCCCCTACAGTTTTTTTCTATATCATCGACATGTGAGAGTGTCCAGTTCAGGCTTCTTCTGCCGTAGGACTTTCCTCACGAAGGTCACAACCATGTCCCAGTTCCCTCTGCTGTTGAGCATGACGCCTATGAAGTTATCAGGCGTCATGGGACCAATCTCCGATTCTAATCCTCGCCTCTCCAGCACCCACCGTTGACACTCGAAAAAAGTGTGATGAGCGTCATCAGAGTCTGAGTCGCCGTACACGCACGACGGATCCTCCATCTTACCCATCCTTTGCAGGTATGCACAGAAATAACCATGCCCTCTCAGGAATTGAGTAAGGTAATAATCTACCTCGCCGTGCGTTCTGTCCAGCCATTCAGGGAGGTTCCCAATCAATCTCGCCGTCCATCTAGCACGACTCTCCTGCTCCCATCGTAGTTGCCAGCTCCGCGTTGAGTGTGCCTTGGCCACTGTTCTTGCTTCTACGATCCCCAAGTCTTCCTTGGTCTTGTAGACCCTCCTCCTCTCCTCAGCCATCAGATCTATTGGCATTACTCCAGCGGCTACCAACACTGCTGGTTCCGACACTGTTGTGTACGAGCTTGCAATTCGAAGTGCTCCTCTTCGTTGTACCCCGACCATCTGCTTGCGGTATTTTTCTGCTTCAGTGCGTCGGCCCAGACCTCGCATCCGTAGAGGAGAATCGAGATGGTCACCGACATCAGCAGTCGCCGTCTTCCCGCAGCTGGGCTTCTGACATTTGCCATTAGCCTGCTCAGCGCAGCAACGACCTTAGCGGCTTTCTCCGAGGAACATCTGATTTGATCCTAATAGGAGAGCTTAGTATCCAGGTGCACCCCTAAATACTTCACAGCTGGCTTTGATGTTATCGCCTTTTCCCCCACCACGAACTGTGTGATTGTGGGTATACGTCGTCGAGTGAGCAGCACAATCTCTGCCTTCTCCGTCGCAAGGCTCAGACCGTGTTCTTCCAGCCAGGTACGGACCCTGCGCATGACCTGGTTCAGCATGCGCTGCGCCTCCCCTGCATCTCTCGCGGTATCACGGCAGCCACGTCATCAGCATATGCTACCAGAAAGGTATCATCTGGCATCTCCATCCGGAGGATTCCATCATAGAACGCATTCCACACGTCGGGGCCCAAGATACAGCCCTGAACTACGCCTCCTGTTATTTCTCTGTTGCGTGGCCCATCTGCTGTGTCGTACCGGAGCTCCCTGTCTCTCAGGTAACTTCGTATTATCCGGAGCAGGTATTCCGGCGCTTGAAAGACGTCCTCCAAAGCCGCTAGCAAGTCTGTCCACCTGGCCGAATTAAAGGCGTTGCGTACGTCCAGTGTAGCGAGTAGCACCGTCCTTCTGGAGAAGTGATTACCCCGCTGGGCCACCTGGACAGCATTCAAGATTTCCTGTATGGCTCCAATGGTGGATCTGGCCGTTCTGAATCCGTACTGCCTCGCTGACAGATCTCCTGCATCTCGAATAGCTGCTACTAGGCGAGGCCTGAGTAGACGTTCCAGTAGTTTCCCCGCCGTGTCCAGCATACGAAGAGGTCTGTATGCCGACGGGGAATTCGGGTCGCCCTTCCCTTTTTCTGACTAAGACTAGTCTCTGGATCTTCCACCTCTTCGGGAAGGCTCTGTCTTTGAGGCAGCGGTTGTACATATTAAGTAGTACCTGGGGGCAGGATCTAGCGACTACCCTCAGCTCTTCCGCAGGTATACCATCCGGCCCTGGTGCCTTCTTGTTGCGCAGGGAGCTAGCTGTTACCTTATATTAAAGTGTTATTATTATATAATATTTGTAATTTTACTCTTATCAATAGACTTCCCATGTCCTAAAAAATACAAAAGTTTATATTCGAAATATAAAAACATAAACAATACGTTATACGTAGCACAAAAAAAGTGATATTCCCATGCGTATCTGAAATCACGAGCGCGCGCGTGTATGTGATCTTACTTTGACACATATGCACACAAGGTCTGAGGAAATTCTATGGGAGAAACATAGGCCGTGTGTGAAAAAGGTAAAATAATATAGGCCTATTGCAAATATTCAGATGCAACTACCAGATGTCGAGGACGCTAATTTGTAGACTTCTAACAATAATTTGTGACTGAAAAAATAAGTGATTCCGGTAAATGTTGTCAAGACAAATTCCTTAAGAAATTTTGTGACAAACAAACTGCATAACGAGCGTGAGTAAGGGCTACGATATTTCAGTTTACTGTTTATAAGAATACAAAACTTGGTAATTTACAATTATTTTAACTTGTAGTTTAAAAACTATCGATTCCAATTAATCTATTCAATACACTAAAAGAAAAGATTTTACGGTGTGGCGAGGCGTATGGATTAATTAGACACCTTTCTCCAGGGACTATATTGATTTAAACACTAAAATATCAAGTAGATGTTAGTGTAAATTCTAATCCACGTGGCTACAGTAACACAAAAGCAAGCGATCAAGATGTGACTTATTTACATATATCTTTTAAACAAAGTTAGAAAACAAATGTACTGCAGCAAATGTACCTTGTCAAAAAGCTGGAAGTCAATACAGAAATCTACCCAATAGATGCCTAAAGAAAAGAGGTCACTATCTTACTTTAAAGGTAAATTAATTTTAATGAAGAAAGTTGTGTTAGTGGTTAAAATCACAAACAGAATTATCACTGTTGCACACCACTATATAAAAATTATTCCGATTAGCGCTTTCAAGCTTCACAGCTCATCGTCAGATCGGGTATGAAACAAATAACCTGAAAACAAACCCTTCACCCCCACCCTGCTCACACACAACAAGCTATAATTCAATGTCCCTTCCCCACCCTCAGCCCTGTCCCACCATCTGGACAGTTACATATTTTTCTAGCAAATTCCTTGTGTTTCAGTGGTGTGTGTGTGTGTGTGTGTGTTCCTTTGAAACCTAGTATTTCTCATCCACATATGTGTGCACATACCCTTATTTTAAAACCCCCTAATTAGTCAAAAGCATAGTCTAATAAATAGTCTAATTCATAGTCCTAATTAATACAATTTCATAGTCTTCCAAAAATTTGGAAGACTATGAAATTGTAAAAGTAGTAAATAACAGAGTAGAATGGAAGCTTAGGGAGGAGTTAGAAATATTGAAAGAAAGAGAAAAAGGGTTAGACAATTTAATTAATACTAAAGTTAAATTTGATAATGAAGAAATATTTTGTAACATAATTAAGAAGTAAATGATAGAGGACAGATAGATAAGATTAAGAATTAAATTGCATTGGACTAATTAGGGGTTTTTAAAATAAGGGTGTGTGACTGGCACACATGTGTGGATGAGAAAGACTAGATTTAAAAGGAATGCACACACACACACACACACACACACATCACTGAAACACAAGGAATTTGCTAGAAAAATATGTAACTGTTGTAGCATGACAGATTATCCACATTATAATGAATGAAAAATTATCATAAATAAATTTAAAATAAAATGAAATCAAGGAAAATTCCAAACACAAACAAATAAGTACTACAGTAAAATGCAATCATAATTTGAGGAAATAAAAATAAATTAAAAACAACTAAGCAACACATATGAGTAATGAAAAATACACCAAAAAACTAAAATAATGTAAGGAAATACCCAGGTAGGATAGGAGTAAGTAAGGAAAAAACCCAGAACAAACCGACACCCCTAATGTAAGGACCATTTTTGAAGAAACAAGGTAGGATAGGAGTAAGTAAGGAAAAAACCCAGAACAAACCGACACCCCTAATGTAAGGACCATTTTTGAAGAAACGAGGTAGGATAGGAGTAAGCAAGGAAAAACCCAGAACAAACCGACATCCCTAATAACAGGACTGAAAATGGAAGAAACCACGGAGTAGAATAAAATAAAGTAGGGAAATACCCAAAGCAAACCCAGTAATAAGAAAAAAACCAAACCCCAAAAGAAAGTATAATTAACTAATGAAAGTATAACACCAAAAAATAAAAATATATGTAAAGTAGATATAAACAAAAGTGTCTAATGGGAGAATATTATTATGAAAACAGAGTATAAAAATATTTCTAAGTGAGGGGCACTCTTTATCTAATAACATTTATTAAAATGAAAATAAGAGCAGGCAATAAATCAGTGAAGTGGCAAAGGGTACATCCCCAAAATAAAATAAAAACAGCCAAGACTGCATAAATTTAATTTTAAGGATTACTTTAAATAATGAAGGGACAGATGTGTTATTTATTTTAAGGTAACTCTATACTTAAATGTTGGAAATAGAGCATTATGTTTTTTGTTATTCTTAAATATTTACTATGTTTAATAGTATCCATCAAGGCTAAGTGTCTGAGATGGAATACAATTCTTTTATTATAAGATACTAGCTAAACCCGGCCACGCTTCGCTGTGGCTCAGTCTGATATGAAATGAATGGGAAAGTACATAAAAGTATTCTAGCGAACATAGATTCACCGAGAAAACACATCATTCAATTCAATACCCTGCCTTGCGTTGCTGTGGCTATGCTGTGGAATGAAAGGAAAGGAAGAAAAAAGATGTTTGTCACAGAAAATCATTTTTTATTGTAAAGCTAGTGGATTGACTACATTTTTTGTTTGTCCGTTTTCTGCATAAACATAAAGATCAGACGGTTTACCGACTCTGGAGCATGCGACGTATAATTGCCCATGAGAGAAGCAATCGTTTTCTAAATTCAAACCGCACACTTGCAAAGATTGCCCTTGCGCTTTATTGATAGTCATAGCGAACGCAAGGTGTCTTGGAAATTGAAGTCGTTTGAACTCGAGCGCCATGTCGGTCGGAATGAGTGGTATTCGTGGAAGTAGTACGTCTTCACCTTTATGAGGTCCAATCAGAATTGTTGCTTCAATTAGATTGTTCATCAATTTTTTAACTACTAATCGTGTGCCATTGCATAACTTTGGCTAATTGATGTTTCGGAGTAATATAATTGGCACTCCAATTTTCAAATTCAGAATGTGTGACGGTAATCCGGGAACATCGAGAGAATTAAGAAATTCCGTTGGAAAATTCACTACTTCACTTTGGTTCATCACGGAGTCAATGGATTTGTATGTCACTGTTTCACCTGCGATTCTGTTTAGAATGATGTTGTTCATATCGTGTACGTCGACATTTTTAGCCGCTAGAATGGCTCTTCCGCTCATCCATGCGTGATCTCGATAATTTGTTTCGATGCTTTAGAAAACCTTGTCTACTAATTCTTCTTTTGAATTCACGATTTTGCAGAAATTAGATGGGAAGGTGATTTTTCCTGTTTCTGGATTTGTAGGTACAGTGCTGTTACCGACCTCGAGTAATTGTCTTGAAAATATGTCAGCTGTTGGATCGGTTTGAAGCTGAACTCTCATATTTGTTGTTAAATGCATTTTTTTGACTGTGCTCCAAAAAGTTGAATATTTCAAGCAGGCATGCAATTCATCAGCTGGTGTTGAGCGAGGTGTAACTGGAAGCGTTTGCCTGAAGTCACCGGATAGTAACACCAATTCTCCACCAAATGGAACCTGATTATTTTGCAAGTCTTTCAATGTATGGTCTAATGCTTCCAATGACTTCTTGTGAGCCATTGTACACTCATCCCATACAATGATTTTGCACGCCTGAAGAACCTTTTCCATTCCAGTTGATGTTTTCGAAATGTTACATGTTGGGTTTTCTGTGAAGTGCATGTTTAGTGACAGTTTAAGAGCTGAATGCGCTGTTCTCCCTCCTTCCATCAACGTGGCAGCAATGCCTGAAGAAGCAAGAGCTAACGCAATATGGCCGTTTGAATGGATTTTAGCCAGGATCAAGGAAATTAAGAACGTTTTTCCAGCTCCACCTGGAGCGTCCAAAAAGTACAATCCACCGGATTGGTTGGCCACAGCTTGTATGATGGTATCAAATGCTATCTTTTGTTCTGGAAGGAGTTTCGGTGTATTTTCTTGGACGAACAGCTGTAAGTCATTTCTGTTGTATGATTGCTACCTGAGCAGTTCTCTGTCGAATGTTGCATTGATGGACCGATTTGGTGCTGTCATTCCCAATTGTGCCAACAACTTGCCGCACATTGCAAGACAAAGATCCTCAATGAAGATTAGCGCTTCATTGTATATTTCTTCTGTGAAATCCAAGCCATGATTTTGTGTTTCTTGACGCATTCTGTGCAGAATCTCTTCGGCCATGTAGTCTTTGTATTTCTCCCACAATTGTACTGGTTGTGACGGGGAACATGTAGATAAAATAATTGCGAACAGCGTACGTATTTGAAATGGATTAGAAGTGGCGGATGAATATTCAATTGACTTGTCCCAATGATCGTCGTTTTCCAGCAAATGAAGTGCCTCGCACGCACTCCGATACGTATTATGTACTATTCCATCCACTGTTCGTAAATGTATTCCCGGTCACAACTTCAAACAACTCATTATCAATTGTGGGATCTGGTATTTCGGCAGATATTACTTTATCGATTTCATTTGGCATTATCTTCACAGTAAGCCATATTAGAATGTGCGCATGTGGCAATCCTTTTTTTTCCCACTCCACAGAGTACATCCAACATTGTGTTTCTCCGAAAACGTGTAGTGAAGTGATGAAATCAATTAATGTCTTTAGCTTTTGTTTGAAAACGCGTGCTGTTATGTCGTGGCGATCAGTAGGAGTTTGTCCTGGAAGTAGTAACTCTTTTATTTCATCCCATGCTGGATTACATGTAAATTTAATGAAAAGATCAGGACGGCCATATTTCCGCACATACGTAATAGCATCCTGCGCATATTCGTGCATATGTCGCGGACTACCAGTATATGTGGCAGGCAATATGGTGATCTTTCCTATGTTGCTTATATCACCATCATTACTTATCGCGTCTCTCAAATGTATATATTCTTCTGATCTCAGTTTCTTTTGATTGAGCCTAATGAATAGTAGTCGTTCCGACTCTATTTTCGCGTACATATCAACGATGTACTGATGGAAGAGCTGACGGCATTTCAGAATATGGTTATCTTCATTTTCACGTACCATAATCCGATAGGAATAATAATTCATTGAACTAACTTTTTTGCCTGTGTGTTCACCTGTGACTGTGTTTATCATTTTGATGTTGAAATGATAACAATCTTGACCATCTGGAAACATAATAGGATATTGAAATGGATCGTAGCATCTATGAGTGTCAGCAATTCTTTGTAGTTGCTCATTTCTGCGCTGCAAAACGATATCGCGGCGATGAAATTCTTCTCCAACCATGACAATTGCTACCTCATCAATTGTTGGCGCGTTATATCGTCTGACATGCTCACTGGCTGGTGTTTGATCAG
This sequence comes from Magicicada septendecula, assembly GCA_034769895.1. Taxonomy (NCBI): domain Eukaryota; kingdom Metazoa; phylum Arthropoda; class Insecta; order Hemiptera; family Cicadidae; genus Magicicada; species Magicicada septendecula. The sequence continues at coordinate 184,043,619 of CM068369.1, read as the reverse complement.
CACGAATAACAATTCTATGGCTGTCTGATGGCATGAGATCAATCGAATTTTTGAACATCCGAATTAAATTATTGTTGTCATGTAACATTTTTTGAAACGACTCAACAATATGCCTTCTGATTCCAGTAGAGATTTGGCAGCGTGCATTCAGTTGGTCATTTTCATCTCCGATGAAGTAGATTTGGAGAACTTTATGGTTATTGCTGGGAAAAGGAAGCAAAGAGCCAGCTCTGTGGTAAATTTGTCGCTGAATTTTAAATATCGGCATAAAATGCTCCGCTATAACGTTAGCGCCCAATGAAGTCATCTGAAAACAGGAATTGTAATTTCTGATGTTTTTGAGGAAATGTTCTGAATCATCAGTAATTCCATTTAACAAACTTTTCAGTGGTTCTTTTGGCTGCTCAAGTTCAGGTAGCTTCACTTTTCCGCTCGCGCAGCACATTCCCGGGGTTTTTCCTTTAAATTTCATTGCTGTGCAGTGCGGACAAACTTTGTCCATTTTTCCGATTTGAACGAATTTACATGAGGTATTGTATTGAATATCCGGTTCGTATGAAAAAGCAATTCGGTGATATGAAGCTCGATCATTCAGGTATTGCAACTGCATACGCCTTCGCTGTTGATCTAATTGTTCTTGGCGTTGTTGAGACGATTGTGCTGCTCTTCTTCTTCTCGATGCAACTCGTAAGACTTCAAGTCTTTCTTCCTGCTGATCTGCCGATTCTTCTGCTCGCCTTTGAGAAGTTCTGACTCTAACACGTTCATTATCGTCTAAACGTTCTTGATCAGTGCGGTTTGATCTCTTTTGACGTTCTGTGATTCCGTGTCGAGAACGGCGGCCTATGTTCGAACGTGGGCGAGGCATTACAGATGATTAATGAATGTGTTACTATGACTTAAGACTAAAGGCTGCCGTACTATGACTAAGACTCTTTTATTATGACTTAAGGATATGAAGCTCGATCATTCAGATATTGCAACTGTAGGCCTATACGTCTTAGCTGTTGATCTAATTGTTCTTGGCGTTGTTGAGACGATTGTGCTGCTCTTCTTCTTCTCCATTCAACTCGTACTATGGCTGGCGAAAACACAGACGACGATCAACTGGAAAAAAAAACGAAAGAAATGAATTGAATTGAATGCAACAATCAAAATCAAAGTAACTCACATTTTTATTTTCGAAAACAGATAATTAAATCATTTCCAAAACAAAACAAATGAATTGAATTGAATTATCGTCTAAACGTTCTTGATCAGTGCGGTTTTATCTCCTTTGACGTTCTGTGATTCCGTGTCGAGAACGGCGGCCTATGTTTCGTCACATTTCGTCAATTTTGTCGAAAACAGATAATCAAATCACTTCCCAGATAATCAAATCACTTCCAACGATTAATTATGCACATCAATGTGAACGAAAACAACAACTTTTCTCTTCTTCTTCTTCAACTCGTAAAACGCGTACTATGGCCCGCGAAAACACAGACGACGATCAACTGGAAGAAACGAAAGAAATGAATTCGATTTTCTTAAACACGCGCGTATTCGAATGCAACGTTGTGTCAAAATTTCATTTTACTCTAAAAACACGCGCGTATTCGAATGCAACGTTGTGTCAAAATTTCAAGTCAATCGACCGACTACTTTTCGAGTTTTGCGAGCACAAACATACGCAGGCTGAATTTTTATATATAAAGATTCATTATATGTTTACCAGTATTAATCAAGACTGAAATGTCTGAGTTAGAGTACAACTTTTTTGTTTTCAAATATTTCATTATATTTGGTCTCCAGTCGCAGGTGAAACTTTTTAGACCTTTCTGTTCGAAGAAACGCTGATTGTATCACATATAAAATATACAGGAAACCCACTACCACGGATATAACTGTCCATGCTGATTCATTCCACCCATATACACAGAAAATGGCCCCTTTTAATGCTTTCGTAAATAGACTTTTAACTATACCTATGAACCAGGAAGATTTTCAAGATGAAGTAAATATTATTAAACATATAGCTGTCAATAATGGATATAAAAGTGATATACTAGATAACTTAATACGCAAACGTAGGAATGAAATGGAAAGGAAATTAAAATTAGATGGTAAAAAGAACCATTATATTTCAGTTGAATATACTAATGTGATTCCTAATATAATAAAAAATGAATTAAGAAAATTAGACATCATCGTGTCCTTCAAAACTACCAATAACATATTGAACATATTGAAACCTCGAACACAAAAAACAACCGAAAACAGTTCTGGTATATATAGAATCCAGTGTAGTGAATGTGATAAATTCTACATAGGACAAACGGGCAGGAAATTTAAAGACAGATATAAAGAACATATGCCAAAAAAGAACATCAAGTCAATCAAATCCAACTTTGCTTTACATCTGGTAAACAGCAATCACAGTTATAGTGGTTTCACAGATAACTTTACGCCCATACATATATGCAGTAAGAGCCGATACATGGATGCCATGGAAGAATATGAAATATATAAAGCGTTTTTATTTCAACCAAACCTACTGCTTAATGATCAATTAACATTTAAATCTCACTGTTTATATGATACTGTATTGAAGAGTGATAACGCTTGTGTACACCAGCCGAATATATAGTTTGATTACGCGGTCAGTTATAGTACGGCAGTGCGCACTGTTACGTGGACTGAGTTCTATCATACTCACTGTGTTATGTGTTTATGTGTTTTAATTATTATATTCTTGACACGTTCGTTATGAACTAGAAGACAAAATTTTACCTGATGATGGGAACGTGTTCCCGAAACATGTCGTAAGACATCAAAGACGTAGTCACAGCACGGATAAAGAAAAAGGTATTTATTAATTTCAAATATTTGTTATGTATTAATAGTATGGATTCAATACTAAATGTTAATGTAGTTAAGTAAGAGAATTTTAATTAGGATTATATAATAATAGAAAGTCAGTAGGAGTATAAGCAAGCTGTATTAGTCATAAAACATTATATGTGAACAAATCTAAAATCTGGACAAATGGTAAATCTCAACAACATTATAATTGATGAATAAGTCAAGTAAATTAATTAAACTAATGAAATTTGTATAATGTAAATTAGACACAGTGTATTATAACTGAGACTATACTTTAGAAAGATATTGGAAAAAGGTATGAAAGATTATTGGAAAAAATGCAAATGTAATAACAGAAAAATCCAAGGAGGGAGTCCCAAATTAAAGAATAATATTTAAAAAGGATAACTAATTTATAAAATTACAAGGAATTAAAGAAAGATAATATTTTATTTCAATCAGGGATCTTGTTCAATAATAAATAACTTCATAAAAATTGTAAACCATTTAAAATGACAGGAAGTAAAATATTAGGCCTACCTGTTAAAAATACAGTAAATAGGGCATTTCGAGATGAAAAACATTGTAAAAGTATCATATTTGGTATTAAATCACGTAGAATTAACTAGAGAAAGAGATTATGTATTAGGTATTTAATAAAATTAAATAATAGTAAAAATGTATTCAATCATATAATGTAAAAATCAGTTATGTAGCGGAAATGCTAGAAATTTAAAACAATATATTTTTAATATTAAATTGGCTAAGACGTTCCGGATGAAGAAGAAAATAGAACAGTTGATTGTTATATGTTGAACAGAACACATCTAAGCCAGCTCTCGCAAAATATTCACATATAGCGAAGGAGTCAAACATGGCGAGAGTCTAACCAAGCCGAATAACTTTGAAATCGCGAATTTTGGAAAAAGTTTAAATAACCACTAATTTCAGTGAAATAAACCAATACAACTCGTGAATTAAACTAATACTGAACAGAAAAGTGAATTAACTATTAAAACACATAAAAACGACAATTCTGAATAGTGAGACGGAACGTGCCATTATCGACCTTATGGCATAAAGTGAATTAAAAAAATTATCCAACACAATTGAACGAGGCGAATCACTGAACACTGATCCAGGACAACTACACTATCACCAGAGGGATTAATCACCATTGCTGAGACGAGGAACTTGGAAAGGCGATATTTATTTGCAGAGAATTCAGTCGAGCCGTCGTCATTTCACATATGCAGCACGAAGCAGCCATGTTGGAATCCCATGATCCTCTGCTGGTCTGCTAGCTTCACATCACAACGTTTGGTTCGAACAAATACTTTAATAAACATTATATATTAAATCAGATGTTTGTATTTTTAGATAATTAAGCTTGTAATTGTAAGTGTTATACTTTCCAGACTTTGCCCTTTCTCTGACTATATAATATAACAGCTCAAAGAACCTGTAATTAATTTTAATAATTTATATTAAAATAATCGTTCGCCCTGAGAGAACGAGTCGATATTTTAACTGATTGAATAATCGATTTACAATCGATCCTTAATTAATTGGTCAATAAAACTTGGAATTCTGCAAAATTGATTTCGATTTATTTCTAAACCATATAAATGCAATAACATAAGATAATATTTAAATTCCGGACTACACGAAAACCGGCAATTACCCAAGTGGAAGGAGTCTAAACTCTAAAGGAGAAGAACCGCAAATCGATTAGTACCGGAGACAATCCTATTAACGCAGAATATAATTCTGATTATACCAAGTGACAAGTTGATAAAAAATTAAAAAAACGAATTAAAATTGATGCGAATATACTACAAAAATTAATTAATAAATAATTAATAAAATATATATATAATACTATTTTTTTTAATAAATTAAACAAAATTTTTATTTTATTACAAATTTACGGGTTGTTACACTGTCCAGATGGTGGGACAGAGCTGAGGGTGGGGAAGGGACATTGAATTATAGCTTGTTGTGTGTGAGCAGGGTGGGGGTGAAGGGTTTGTTTTCAGGTGATTTGTCTCATTTCCGATCTGACGATGAGCTGTGAAGCTTGAAAGCGCTAATCGGAATAATTTTTATATCGTGGTGTGCAACAGTGATAATTCTGTTGGTAAATTAAATTGTCATATTTTAAGGGATGTAGCATGCAGCAACTTAACAACTCAGTAGAAGGAGAACGTCTGCAGTTTGCTGTAGCTCAAGAAGTTATATTTAAAATTGTCTCGTATTTTTTTATTTACCAAATAATCCTAAATACCGGGTAATCTGATATAATCCTTAAATTCAGCGTAAGTAAGAAAACAATTTATTCTCTTTTTTGTCTTCTTATCTGTACTGCGTGTTTGTGTGTAAACAGGATCATTCTGCTAGTAAAATGACCATCGTTACGATGATCATCGTTTTTGTAAAGAAATCGTCGTAGTCTTTTTCTTAAAAAACAAATATACAGTTGCGAAAGAGAATCTCTAACAATTCAAAAGAATGCACACACTATCAGAGCAAACCAAAAAGTTATACTAAAAGAAAAATAAAGGTATTTATTGTTTGCTAATTAACAGAGAAGACTACTCACAATTTTGTTGTTTTAATAATAATTTTATTATAAAAAAATATACCAATTAATAATCGTCAGTCTATATCTGAAAATGAATGAATGTATGTAATGGGCAGAGGGTAGAAAGTTCCTAGGAATTCCATGGAACACCCCTATCAGGAAAAATAAATTAATGCCAATCGCAGATTTCAGGGACTTCTTGATCCCAATAGTTAGGAGTTGTTAAGGGTTCCTTGACCATGGTTACGAGTGAAGTTTACAACAGCAGCTACGGCGGAGATAGAGTACATAAATACGGCAAATCTGGCGGAGTTGGCAACGTATATAAAAGCAAAGGAGCGGATGGGACTCCCATTTGCTTTTCAAAAGTTAAAAAGCCTTCTTTTGAACGTCCACAAAAAAGACGACAGAAAAATAATGCGGAATTACAGAGGATTAATTGTAACTAACTCCATATCAAAGTTATACGGAACATTTATCAAAGCAAGTTTTGAAAGCAAATTTGAGGATATTGAGGAATAGAATGGGTTTTGTGAAGGATCTTGTATACACATCTTCACACTAAAACAAGTTCTTGAAAAAAATAATGACAAGAAATATAGAAACCTATTCAGTATAAGGATCGCAATGACGCAGCAAAATGTCTAGGAAGATTGTTGCAAAGGTCGTGAAGTTTGCAAGCTGCAAAGCAGAAAACGACTTTAAATGTTGTTAGAAACTCGCAATCATGTGTACTGTGTGTGTGTGTGCATAGAAATATATAAATACACATAATTTTGCTATACAAGATCATTTGTATCGTTGTTAACTTCAGTTACTTCATCCACTGATTATTACATCACTTAGCAACTTACTTAGTAAGTTACAAAGCTACTCACTTTTGTCTTTTGTAGTAAGTGTTTAACCTTATATATTTTTATATGTTTCACACAAGTTACGTAATTTCATTGTACGTACAACTCTTTACCTTATATATAAACTGAGTTTCTTAAAATAGCGAAATAAAATGACGTTAGGGTATTTGTCCTTACCCACTGACATAACGCGAACTGAACATGGCTTAACATTGACAATACAAATGGTGCCGTGAATTTAATTATTCCTCCCGATGCTTACTTTGGTTAATATGATAAATACATCTGTCCGAGAAGTAGGCTACATATCCGAGCGTAGTAGTGACATTACAGTCAGAGAAATGTTGCTCAATTTGTATGAAAATAGAGACTCAAAATTCTCGTCCATTTTGCGGTCATTTTGTTACAGTAGCCGCACGTTTGTATTCTGTCGCCCTCCTATTGTAAGTATATCAAAATGTACCTCTATTTGTAAGTATACCAAATATATCTGTTGTAATAAGACGAGATGTCGTATCGTTAAACTTGGTTATAAGTATTGTTATTTTATTATTAGTTTTTTGTTTAGTGATTTATTCAATCCAATTCAACTTTTTTGTATTGAATCCAATGTGAATAAATCCGTGATTTGCTCTTGAAGTTATTTAATGAACGTATTTAGGTTTTTTGATAATTTAGTTTAATATAGTGAGTTCGTAGTCGAATAGTTTACGTTGACTCTTCTGCCGTTAGTTGAGGTTCGGTGATTCGATCGGTGTATTCCTGTACTGAAATAACATAAGCACAACATTTATATAATACTTACTAGCAGTTGTAGTATGCTAATAATATGCAAGAATATTGCTGGCGAGAATCATTAGATTCAAATTCTCGCTCTGACTTCTGGTTCCAACCGTCGCTGTCGCTCACCTAAGCTGTAAGTCTGTTCTTTTAGAATAATGGTCAACACTTTAATTTATTAGTGAAATAATAGTTATTTATATAACTCAATTTGAATGATTGTTATTAAAATTAGGTTATTTATTATCTTTTGAAAAACAATTAAATTAGAGTATGGAATCTTATAATTATTAAACTCTCTCAGGGTGGTCAGACTGCGTCTGAAAATCGACTATGTCTGTTTGTAATTAATTTAGTTATTATGCTTTATAAAATTAGCAGGTTCTTTGAGTCTGCAAGATAGACTTCAACAAAAAAATGCACTACTGTGATAATGAGTAGGCGGAGAATAAAAATATTAGTTGTTGCTTTAACATAACACAAAATATGAACGATTGTTCATTGCTTATAATTGAGGTTAACTACGGTTCATTGTAACCTTACTTATTTGAGATTAATTAATTGATGCTTCCTTGAAGGCATTAATTATTTTGTACAACATTGTTATGAATTAAATTCAGTGATATTTTCTGAATGATCTCCAAAAAGTGGATATAAACAAAAACGGGTAATTCAAATTAATTCACTACTAGGGTTCACCCATGTGTTACTCTGAGTTAATGTTTTACAATTAAATACAATAATAACTTAAAAATATTAAATGTTAGGGTTCATTGTTCCCTCATTGATTATTCAATGTCTCTTCCTAAACTATTACAATTAATTTTAATCTAGGAAGTTAAAATTGTCATTAGCAAAAGCTTTCATTGATTATTGTTTATGTAATTTTTCAAAGTCCCTTTCTTATGGAAATCGGGTTATTTTTGACTTAATTTAAATAAATCAAATCCGCTATTAGCGAGCTTTAATTGATTAATGATTTTTTTTTTATACAATATAATGATCATTTGCACTGATACTTGCGTATACTGTTGGGTCGAAGTACCACTAACACAACACTTTTTTAATTTTCAATAATTAATTAATATTTTAATTAATTTTTATTAATTCACTTCACACACTGCCTATACGCATAAACTCCGTTATAGAACACTGTTAAAATAGACTTCACTGTCCTTTTGGTCCGACCTAACCTTAACTCAAAGTTTCGAGGTTAGCGTGCATTATCAGCTGTCGGCTGTCAATTCAATGTTATGATGGTCGCTCTGCTCACGTGGAGTCTGTCTCGATTGTTGGTGATAAACTGGTATTGTTACCTGTGTCGGGATTCGGCACTTCGTACTTTTTAATGAGCTCTGATTGGCTAATTGTCTTTATTTCGGGCACTCTCGGCGAGGTTCGTCAAAATAGAAGCGCAAACTAGCGTCAGTAGGCTGGGTTTGAGGCTATGTTTTACTGGTCACAAAGCCACGCGCAGGGGTTGGCAATTTATTAATTTTTCTTATAAATCAAATATCTTATTTATAATTACACTGACAATATTTTTATAACTCCCATCGTTTCTATCTTTTGATTACGAGTAATTTGCATACCCTCATCATATAGTTCTGATATGGGGTTGATAAAAACGCACTTTGTACAAATTTTTCTTAAGTTACATAATACATTAAATATATTGTTTTTATTCACGATGTTCATGGTGATAACATATTATTACTGTACTATGAACTTTTCACACATGTTTATTTACTTATAGTTATGAAATATCCATTTTCCTAGGTTCCAACTCTTAGGCCTATTATCACATAAATTGTTTATTAATTATATCACAATAATAGTTGTTGATAATACCATTTTATTATGGCCTATGCATAATGCATTGGTCCTTACCACTTCTGATAGCGTCAGTTTTATTTATCACTGGTTTTATTACTTTAATTATAGACTTGTTTTGTGAGTTTTTTGTTGTCTTGAATGTTACATTTTTCGTGAATGGTAATTCTTTCACATTACTCTCATTGTTGTATTATTATCTCTCATCAGTGTTCTGATAACACTGTTAGTACTGTGCAGTAGTTAATTCTGCATTTACATTGACAATTACTTTGGTTTAAAATTACTCTGATTTCTTGCATCTAGTGTTTACTATGGATAGATGGACCGTGTTGTAAGAGAGTTCTTTCAGGTACTCGCGGTTGACTGCAGAACTGTTGGGCTCTTGACTTGGAGAAGGAAGACCGAGTTGTTGGAGGGATTGATAGGACATTGAAGAGACTAAGTTTTCTAATGAATGTAACTGTCATGTATTTCTTATGAGAATCTTCGGTCACTTTGACCCCTCCAAAACCCCCCTAAAATTTTGAATTTTTTCAAACCCCGTCTTATTGCACATCTACAGTATCTAGTGAATATATATGTAAAGTTTCATCTTTCTAGGCCTTGTCATTGTTGAGATACAGTGATGAGTCAGTGAGTGGGCTTTTGGAAAATGTATTATAGATTTTGGCTTATAATACTTCCTCTGTTAATGATCGTAGGTTCACCTTTGTAGATGAATTTATTTATAGTAGCTTTTAATTCATTTGTAACATGTTGGTGTTGGGTGTGTTATATGTACCATTACACTGTCCACTTACACAGTTTAGAACAAACATCTGCACTGAACCCGGCAACACAGTTTCCCTCAAATCCTGGCTCATAATCACTACGAGATATTAACACATTTCTCGTGCAACATTTTAGGACCCTTATGCAAATTGCCTCGATGTTTGTATGCTTTAGAAGCCTTCTTGTCAAACGATTGCACCCAAGAAAGTCTGGTTTTTAATTAAGGTTTTAAACCAACAATTAACGTTTTTAAGTAAGAATAATGTGTACGTAATGCAATACAGAGCATACAGAGTAGTATTTATGTTATGGAACTAACTCGTCACAACAAATAATAATTCAGGTCCTTTTAGTGACGACTAAAATAATTAAAAACAATGCTCGTTACAGACATATCCAAAAGCGTTCATAATTTATAAGAATTTATTATGTTCAAACTACGACATTATGTTTTAATTAAAGAGAAGGTATTTCAATATACGTCAGTGAATGAGCAGAAGACAGAGTATATGAATCACGAAGAAGGGGTAATAGGATTCCTCAGTAAACTGTAACTTTATGCTAATTCGAATACTCGGCGTATTTCATTGCAACAGGTAGAGACGAATTTGTTCCATTTATTTTCTTGCTAGCTCTTTAACTTGGTACGTAATATAACGCGTCTAATTTCTCTTAATGAGACAACAAATAATTCCAAGTTTTCTACTTTAGTGAAAGTTACATATTAACTAAATAATTAACCGGTCTTTTTATTTAAAAGTTTGTTGTCTATGCTGATAGGTTGTTTGTTTTAAAAACAGACACTGGTAAGTTAGCCTGTAGCCGAATAAAGTGTAGCCGAATATAATAATTATATACGAAAATTTAACACAAGACCGTTCTACAAATTAAATTTAAACCAGTATTAACTTGAATAGGTTCGTTTACACTTGCAGTGAGATATAGTCCATCTTCCTTAAAATTGAAATACGATGCATTTAATATTACTAACATAGGTCATGAAGCTAATGAGAGATTTATAAATACTCTGCACAAAGTCTGTAATACACAACGTAAATAAGCCATACAGGAAATAATGCTACTTTTAATATTATATAGTCAAAATATGTAAATGATCATAATGCAAATGATCATAAATCTCTCAAGATCATATTATAGTACATTGAAAATTTAATTTGAGATACATGGGTTTATTAGGCTACCACTTATTTTGCGGCGTGAAGCTGATAAATTTTAAAAACTCAGATTATATATTTACTTTCAATAAAGCATTAGGTACATAAAACCTTTCACAGAAACCTTTCCATCAAATTTTTCTAGGCGATTCTCTTTTCGACTATCCTTGCATATTGAAGCTTTGGATAGCACGTTCTAATTAAATGAAGATTGTTGGTGGTGGGGCAATAAAGTCAAATAGATAAAACATACAGGCAGGCCGTACCAGGCGGCTAGTAACTCTAACTTAACATACTTGGTAAGCTCTAACACGCAAATGTTTTATTACCACCAAAACGTCTACTCCTGCGTATTATCAAGAACCCGTTACCATGGAAAAATTCTGGTCCTGTTCCATAAAAGTTTCATAATCTGAATACTATCTATCTCGTCTTCTGTTTCGGCCAACTTTAGAACAGTCTGAAGTATGTCGAAAGCTTTTGCTGCCGTCGGTGGTTTTGTATTAGTAGCTTCTCGCCGTCTACAGGTTGTAAGGCTGTATAGATACAGGGTTTATTTATTACTGTACAGTACAATACATAATTGTACTTTCTATAGAATTTGAATAATGGTTCGTATGGTTAATGGATGTTCGGGTAATTGATGCTCTACTGAATAGTAAAAATATATAAATTATCATAATGCAAATGATCATAAATCTCTCAGGATCATATTATAGTACATTGAAAATTTAATTTGAGATACATGGGTTTATTAGGCTACCACTTATTTTGCGGCGTGAAGCTGATAAATTTTAAAAACTCAGATTATATATTTACTTTCAATAAAGCATTAGGTACATAAAACCTTTCACAGAAACCTTTCCATCAAATTTTTCTCGGCGATTCTCTTTTCTACTATCCTTGCATATTGAAGCTTTGGATAGCACGCTCTAATTAAATGAAGATTGTTGGGGGTGGGCCAATAAAGTCAAATAGATAAAACATACAGGCAGGCCGTACCAGGCGGCTAGTAACTCTAACTTAACATACTTGGTAAGCTCTAACACGCAAATGTTTGTTACCACCAAAACGTCTACTCCTGCGTATTATCAAGAACCCGTTACCATGGAGAAATTCTGGTCCTGTTCCATAAAAGTTTCATAATCTGAATACTATCTATCTCGTCTTCTGTTTCGGCCCACTTTAGAACAGTCTGAAGTATGTCGAAAGCATTTGCTGCCGTCGGTGGTTTTGTATTAGTAGCTTCTCGCCGTCTACAGGTTGTAAGGCTGTATAGATACAGCGTTTGTTTATTACTGTACAGTACAATACATAATTGTACTTTCTATAGAGTTTGAATAATGGTTCGTATGGTTAATGGATGTTCGGGTAATTGATGCTCTACTGAATAGTAAAAATATATAAATTATCATAATGCAAATGATCATAAATCTCTCAGGATCATATTAGAATAAATTAAAAATTTAATTTGTGATACATTTGTTTATTAGGCTACCACTTATCTTGCGGAGTGAAGCTGATAAATTTTAAAAACTCAGATTCTATATATTTACTTTCAATAAAGCATTAGATACATTAAAACCTTTCACAGAAAACTTTCCATCAAATATTTTTCACGGCGATTCTGTTTTCGACTATCCCTGTTAACAGCCTTGCATATTGACTCGTTGGATAGTACGCTCTAATCAAATGAAGATTGGGGGGGGTGCCAATAAAGTCAAATAGATAAAACATACAGGCAGGCAGTACTAGGTCGCTAGTAACTGTGTCTTAACGTACTCGGTAAGCTCTAACAGGCAAATGTTCTATTACCACCAAAACGTCTACTCCTGCGTATCATCAAGAACCCGTTACCATAGAAAAATTCTGGTCCTGAACCTCTCCTGAAAAAATTTTGTTCAATGGAAGAATTCTGGCTGAGCCACTGGCACCAATTAATAAAGTATGTTTGCGCCAGGCACTACTAATCCAATGTTATGTATTTTTAGCTGCAAAAAATAAAAAATTGTAAGAAAATTAAATTACTGTAAAACTTAAAACTACTCTTAACGCAATAACCAGCGTGAACATACAGCTCAGACCGACGTCTTAAGCCGTTTAGCCATTCCAAGTTAGAAATTCTGGCTAAGCCACTGGCACCCCTTATTAAAGTATGTTTGCGCAAAGGCACTACTAATCCGAGGTTATAATCTTGGCTGCTAAAAATGAAAAATCGTAAGAAAATTAAATTACTGCAAAACTTAAAACTACTGTTAACGCAATAATCAACGTGAACACCGTTTAATAATTAGTCTTAACCATTTAGCTATTCTAAGTTACAGATACGTAATTGACTAAAACTAAAAACATAGGTATAATTTCTAAATGATGACAATTCAGAACGTTCTGTATGTAAGCCTAACGTCTGAAGTTATAAAGGTACTTCGTCATGTAATGTTTCCCGAACAACTTGACGTTATAACATAAGTTTATTCTAAGTTTTACAACTACTACGGTAATATTAAAAACAATGTTTTTTATATTGACAACATAAGATATTGATGAAGCACTCTACATCAAAGGCACACTAAATGTTTACATTCACTTAACACTAGGTATTTACTTACTTAAGTAAGTACTTGAGTAATACTTGAGGATACTCTGAAGTCGGTAGCTGATGAGTACTCGTTAGTTTGAGGAAAATAAATATTTTTCAAAAATGGATCGCAAAAAGCATTCGGGTTAATAGGAAGTGTCGTGTGTGACTACTTGAAGATGCAAATGTAAGGTATTGTATGACTAATCTTAGTTATGCAGAAAAAGTGATACTGATCAATATCAGTTAGTGTGATAAGTGTAATCCACTATCTAACGAACACATTAACGCCGACTGTATAAACAGAAACACTTCAAATGTCAAACAGAGAACACCATTTTTCACATACGAGTATATCAGTGTTTCACCGCAGCGAGATATCTTCTGTCTGTCACTCAGTGTAATTTCAACTCACCCTTACTGTTGTGCCGAAAACCGTTGTCATTTAGTGTTTAACGTCATGATTCAAAATATCTCCGTTTATTAGTTCTTTTAACAGTCAGTGATCAGTCACTATAATATAGACCAAAATCCATTACCAAAGTGAGTTAATTGTAAGTAACAATTTGATGAATATAACACGTGGGAAGATGATATTCCAACCAATTAAATAAATTACATAATGATTCAATTAATTCATTAAAGAAACGTTAATTAACTTATAATAAAACAATAAATTTGTGAGGTAATGGAATAACATCAGTTATAGAGGCTTTGAAGTTTCACAGTCTCCATGACAATCTAAGAAATTTATTCATATTGTATTCACTATAACTTAACAAATTTTTCATCGCTGGTTTATTGGACTGTGATTAACGAGCTTTTGAAATTCATTGTACAAATATACATTAATACCGAAATTAATAAATAATTATTTTTTTTTGCAAGAATGTATTTTCTATATAATATTTTGTTACAATGCCTCAGCAGGTTTTATTTATACTGTCACCATCAGGTGTTAAAATAAATCTTTTAATTTCTCGTTCACATCTAAAAATAAAAGATATCGAAAATAAAGAGATAGTAAATAAAAAAATATAATTTTCTAAAGAGTATTATTTATTAACTTATATATTAAAATATAAATTTAAAAAACTATATTCAAACAATTAAAGTGTTGTTTTTTCAACCGTGAGCGTAGGCAGAGAAGGGCCTTGGGTGTGGTTTAACAACCCCCCCTCGAAATATCACAATTGACGAAAATATATAATACAGTAGAACCTCGTTAAAACGCGCCAACTTATGACGCTATACCGTGTATGACGCGCTGTTTGTCTCGTCCCTGCAATCTCGAATATAGAGACATTATAAAAAAAATCCGTTTCTTGCGATCCAATCACGCATAACACTGAGTTTTTCATTGCACAGTAAAACTTTTTGTAGTCGATTTGCATAGAACCCACTGTCAAATACAATACCACTCTTTTTATGATTAAAATGCGATGCCAACAAAGTTATTTTGTAAAAAGACTTCCTGATCATTTTATAAAAGAACCGGTAAGTAGGGCAGTCATAATAACAATGCGATTAAAGTAGCAAACAATGTAACGGAAATTGCGTTCTACCGTCTGCTTCCTGTAGAGTTAATTTATTAACTGCTCTAACAAAACCTATTAAATGGGTGATGGTGAATCGATTATTAATTCTTATAAAATGATGAATACTTGATTATCAAACTTTACAGATTCGAATGAAAGTAACCGATATTTGTAACCGTTCACTTCGTGAACCCAGTGTCATATTTTTATTTCATGAATCACGTTAACAGACAAAATGTGAGGTAAATCGGAGTATTTTAAGCAATATATTTTTGTAGAATAATTTTCTTCAGTATCAATACTTATTTTAGTTTTGTTGTAGTATAATTTTAATAACACATTTCCTCTGAGCTAAAATGTATTTTTGAATAGGACCGTCGAGATGAAATAGAAATGTGGAAGGAATATTATAAAAGTAATGTGACGAATAAAAAGACATGTCTGTTTCCTTATAAATAATAAATTTTTGTATTGTGCGAGACTGCATATCTGTCCTACTACCCTAATAGAGCTTCTGTGTACTCTGCAAAATAAATTTGAATAGTTTTTCTTTGATTTTGTTAGAAGTAAGCAAATGAAACAACAGAGATATTTTTCAGAAGATAACATGAATGTATTTTAAATAATTAAAGACAGAAATATTTAGAGTAAAGAACTATGAGTACCGACAGTGTTGATCATACGTAACTGTCAGAGCAAGAGTCTGATTGCAATCACTGTTACGTAGAGTAGTCACTGCGTGACCTTCTTTGGTGAGGATAGTGAAATAACTGCTATTCTTCATTGCGTGACAACCGATCGTTTACGAATGCGTATTGTAGCATAACAGAATGATCACCTTAAAATTTAACTTAATACAACATGAATAAAGAAGAAAAGGTCAATAGTGAGTGAGAAAAGTAAATGGTTAAAGAATAAACTAAAGAAACTGTTCATTAAGTCGATAAAATGTTAATAAAATTAAACTGAATAACAAAGAAAACTCTTGGTCCATATATAAATAACCAACTATATAAAACCCCAATAAAACAGCAGTATACCCAGTAGGTTCGGGAGCAGTAAAAGAAAAGACAAAGGTAATAAAAGTAAACAAAATATTAATAAGAGAAAATTTATTAAATTAAGAAGCAGGAAACCCCAAGACACAAAACCAATAACAAATTAATAAGGAGCTGTAAAGGAGAAAAGGAATGAAACCGAATAATTAAATCAGAGTCAATGAATTAATAATACAAGGACATGAAACCACAAGATAAGAAAATACTAATATAATGAGAAGGAAGAGACAAAATATGTCAAGGTTCATAAAAGGAATATATCAACAAGAAAGGATATCCACTAAAACATTATGATGAATGAATATACCCAATTTACACAATTAAAACCAATGATAAATGTCAGACCAAATAACAAGTTACAGGATACAATACAGTTAAAAGAAAATTGTAAACTAAATTTTAAGCCTAGTTTAAGAATAGAATGAAAACAATTAAAAACACTACCAATAGTGTAGAAACCAACCAAAACTTACCATAGTGTAAAAAATTATTTAAAAGACTACCATTAGTGTAGACAATAATAAGTGACACACTATAATAAAGAATAGTGCAAGAAATAGAAATCAATTAAAAAGACTACCATCAGTGTAGAGAATTACCCTATAAAAAAAACCTAAAAATAAAAGACAGTCTCATGACTAAGAATAGTTTTAATGATAAAAGTGTTTTAAAAATTAAGTAATATAAGAATTTAATAGGTATAAGATGTTTTTATTTTATTGTATTAGCAAATTAGGTATAGTGGATACAAGAGACAGTTAATAACTGAAAGTGTCATTAGTAATAAGATGTTTTTATTTCATGGCGTTATCAAAATAGTTATAGTAATTAAAAGAGACAGTTAATAACTGAAAGTGTCATTAGGAATAAGATGTTTTAATAGGATTAGGTTTGTTATAAAAGGAAACATAAAAACAAAGGACAGTCAATGACTGATAATATTGCTGATAATAAGATGTTCCCATTATAATTCTATATATATAAAAAAATAATAGGCATGAGATGTTTTTGTTATGTTTAAGTGATATAAAAAAAAAAATTTTAGTAGATAGAAGATATTCTGTTGTATTTGAAATAATGTTCAATAATTTCCAAGTTTGTTAAGGCAGAGAAGGCAAGTAGGTAATACGAATATTGTATTTTTATTAATCTGTCAACCATATAAAGAGTAATAAGGCAAATTAACTAACACACCACAATAGAAAACAAAACAGCATTGTAAACCAAAATCACCTATCATAGAGTCAAACCCAATTAAATAAATTCAATCAAACTGTATATAATGAATAGAAACTAGTCCATACAAAACAAAGATATGAAAATGTAATCAGTACAGAAACAAATATTAGCAAATGTAATGACAAAAGAATAAAATTAACTTTATTTGGAAAAAAGTAATACTAGGCCTAAGGAGTACTAAACTCAGATAAAAAGTAAATTAATCAATATTGGAGTATTATAACAACAAATTATTAACAACAAGCAATAATCATGGAGTGAGTAAGATTGTTTAATGGAAATATTAACATAAAATCACTTGTAAACCATTTAAATACTAAAATTGTAAAAAAAACAAGGCCTACAATAAGTAGCAAAAATTGTAAATTTTAGGCTTATCTGAATATAAAACAGACCCAGTTATATATCAAATTATGTAAAAGTAGCTTAAGAATATTGCTGAACAGTTAGATTTTCGTAAAATTAATAAATAATTAAGTTACATTAGTAATTATAATTAGGAAACTTGTCATGTATGTTTATGAGTTGAAATCAAATCCAAGACATGTAAATTTGTAAAAAAACAATGGGAAGAGGAAAAAGACATTTTACAAATTACCACAATACGACGACTTTAAGTCATCAGTCTGTTGTTAATCGTGAATGTGTACAGATCAGAATTTACTGACGGAAGATCTAAAAAATAGAAATAGTGTAAAAACAATGACGTACAACCTCAAAAAGTGTTACTGAGGTTACCAAATGGAAAACAACACCACTACTTTATAAATAACACCAAAACTGAAACAGAACAACAGTAATAGTAATACCCATTACTAGAACGAGAAATCAACCGCCATTTTCAGCAAAATTCAACAAACATTATCTGGACACGAACTCAACAGATTTGAACACAGAACACTGCACCAATAAACTATCACAGAATGACATCGCCGAGGAGGGAAGAACACTTCACACAATTTTCCAGGGATACTACAACCTCGCAGAGGAAGGAATTCGCATTTATTTCTGAGGGAGAAGAACATAGCGTCAGCGTTGTGTAGCAGAAATCAACGAGGTGAACGGCGGCCATTTTCATTGCAGAGCGACCAGCACATCGACACTGCCTCCACGAGTCAGTGACGTCATTCTACGAAATGATTCGATCTTTACTTAATAATTGACAATTTTCATAATCCTGTTATTTTTCAGCAAATAATAATTTATTTTAAGATAATTGTAAGTATTGTATCTTGTTCCTTGCCTTCTCTGACCATTTCGACAGTTAAAAGAACTCGAAATAATTAATTTTGTAACATTATATTTTGTCATTTTTGTTCACAATCGACCTGAGCGAATCTCAATCAATGCCTGGTCCATGCGCGTAAGATTGGCGCACAATTTCAAATTTTAAGAAATAAACATCACAATTACTCAATTACATGTGTTCATAATTATTTGTACAATAAATATTAGTTTCTTCTTTCTTCTAAAAAATAATTTAGTGTTATTAGAGAAATATACGAAGAAGAAGAAGAAGAGGAGCGAAGTTAGAAAAGAGAATACTAGATCCGACTACATAACTAGATTATCTATAGAGAACAAATATTTTAAAAACACAATATCTCATTTATTCAATTGAAAGTCATTAAAAAATTTACAATTAATTAATTATTCAATTAATTAATTAAACAAAAAATTTTTATTAAAGTTATAACTAACAACGAAATTTTTTAATATCAACATAACACATTATACATTACTATCTATCTATTAAATTTTATTTGTTTTATAACTGTATGTACAAGAGTTAAAAATTCTTAAAATAAAATTCGTAAAGTAAAATTTTTATTAAGGAAAACCATTGTTGAAAATGAAATTGAACAAGCCATACGAAACAAACAAGTCATGTAACGTGTACTGTTGAGACAGTAATGAGGAAACAAAGTAGTTTCATTTTGCAGACACGCTGTACTCGATTGTAAGGTTGCGTGCTACAGCTGCATAGACAACCATACTCGGAAACTGTTTCTACCCTGTTGCTGTGCTTATTCAGCCTTCCTCATATGTCAGCTTCGTTAGTAATATTGTGTTTCCTTCTGTAGCTGCTACGTGTAACAAAGTCACACTTGGCTTGTCACACCCACACTACAGGATTGTCATTGCCAGTACTCTGTGTTCTGGTATTTCAACACCTACAGATTCCTAAACAGTTCTCTAATAAATTATGTGAACAGTATTGCTGAGTTGTCAATGGAATTAGAAAGCAGGTATAGCTTTTTAAATATACCCTAGAGTATTAAATTACTGACCCAAACTTTGTGAATAATTTGATATAAATCAGCTTTCCAGTGGTAGTAATTAATTATCATTATCTATCATTATTTTCTTTCTAATTCCTTACGCTTGGTCTATCCTGACAAATGAAAAGTTTTTTAATTTGTATTTATTATGTTTTCTCGAACTCAATACTAGTTCAGTGAGTCTTATTACGCGTAGTTCACATTGGCAGGATTAAAGACTGAGGTTTGTCTGAAACATTTACATTGCCATTAAGTAACTTGAATTTTGGATGGGAATTATTACTTCTGGTTTTGTGGTAAACGGATATATTTAGTTGTGGATGATATAAGTTACAATAATTCAACACACTAATTATAGCATTTTGTCGAGATACTGCAATTAACTTATTTACCATCACGTTTAAGCACATACAAGTGTACAAGTGCCTATATAGTCAGTGGATTCCTGAATATGTGGATATCAAGGACAATGAAGCAGTTGACAAGTAAGCAAAAGGGGCCAGGGCACTCAGTCAGAAAATTGGTATTATAACTTTTAAAATGCCAACGTTCTGAACAAATTTACATTAATTCATCAAAAATCGGGGATACAACATCAAACACCCGAAATAAATGCTGACGGAAGGACCTCTACCATAATAACAAGAGTCTGAACTGTTATTTTAAAGGAATGAAGATCGATACTGATGAAACAAAGACGTACAGAAAATGCAATAATTGCCCCAACACTGAGCTGACACTAACACACATCTCCACCTGCTCAGCAGTCGCCATACAGAAAATAAACCATAATCCTGAGCAGCAGTTGTACAAAAAAAAATCATTGACTTACCTAAAGCAGTGTAAGAAGACCGGGGAAGTATGTAAGAATCTGCAGAGGATACGACAACGACTACAGAACAACAACAACAACGTTTCCCCCTAACAATATTTATAGACTTGGATATTTTCTTTCTGACTTTGTGTTTATACAGAAATCATTTGACAAAGTCCCACTTGCCAAAGTATTTGAAACGTTAAAAAAGTATGGAATACCATACATTAAAAGTGTATATAACATATGTAAAACGTTCAAGAAAGGATAAGACTAAAAAAATTATCTGAATTTTCTACAGCAACAACAGGTGAAAAAAATTACTACCTGTCTCCAACTCCATTTAACGTATACAGTTACTCTGTATATATGATAGATAGATAGATTATGTTCGTGTGAAGGCTTTCACGATGAATACCTATTGTAGTAGATATTAGAGTACATACGCGTATGATATAAAATTAATCGCATTTTCACGGTATTCTGTGTAATTTTTATTTAATTTTTTATTTAATATTTATTCTAGAAATCCCTATTTTAATAGGGATTTGTGTAGTAAAAATCAGCTTTTATAGATTCTTTATCTTTTAGAAGTTAGAAAATTTATAGATAAAATCTATACCTGCTTCTGCAGAAATCTGCCAATCTGTTTAAGAAGTTGTCTATCAGTTCTATCCATCAAATCACGTGATAGGTGTTTCGTCCAATCAGCGGCCCCAATTTTCATTAAGTCTCCGACGACGAATGTCTAGTGGGTTCCATCCAGCAGCTCGAATATTACGCACGTGCTTTCTGTGCGAGTTTTTCGAACAGAAACGTCCTTATGTAAGAGTAATCAAGGATAATTTAGCGACGAGTTACCCGTTAGCTAATACCTTGTATTGGTACGAACTCAATATTTTCGAATATTAAAATAGTTAACTTTAAACAGTGCTAGTCTCGCGTGAGTCAAGATTTCCACATAGGGGAGGTTTATCCATCCGGGATACTCCTTTGTTAGCGCGAGGACACCTCAAGACGCGGGAAGGTGCACGCTTAAAGCACCATAGAAATAAATATTAAATTACAGCCCAGTTCATGTGCCTTGAGATAAAGAGTAAACTGTTATCGGTGTGTCGGCGTGCGTGCGTACGAGAGGAGTGCCAGCGAAGCGGCAGTGTGTAGAGAGGAGCAAACGACGAGGGAGCAGATTGTGACGAATCACAGGACCAGAAGTGAGACGAATCAACATAGTTGGATACAACGTTCAAGTAACAATTTACATTTTAAACAGATCAGTTCTGATAATTCAAAGACAATTATTAAAGTAAAATAAATATTTTTGTGAATTACAGACCATTTTTTATAATTTATTTCAAAATATACAACCTTGCTCCAGATAACTGACTGTGTTATTAAATTATGTGTTAAATTATTACTATGCCTAATATATGTTTTGTCCCAATATATTATTACGAGAAATATTAGATACATTAAAACATTAGAATACAACAATAAATGTTAGAGATATTGCCAGAAATATCAAGAGTAATAATAATGGCTCCCATGTGTACCGCCGAAGCAGCTTAGGAGACGGGCAGGGTTGGCTCCCTTATGCGAGCCGTACGGCATACAAGGAAGGCAGTGTGGCCAGCACTACGCTTCAGCCGCTCATTATTATAACCAGGATGTTATCCCAGGTACTCATTTTCAACAGGCTGAGTTGACCTGGGTTCTGAAAAACGCACATTGATTTTGTGGTGCGGGTCCGGGAATCGAACCCGGGACCTCTACATTAGTAGCCAGTTACCATACCCACTGGTCTACTTAGCCGCCACATCAAGTATTACTTATAAAATAAATATACGTTGTATAGATACAGAGAGCATTATGATTCTGATGACACAAACTTAAAAGAACGGTTATTCGGCTGGGCAAGTAATGTTAATGCTCTATTTTATTCCAGGATGACCAGGCGATTGTGTTAACAGTGAATAAGATATTTCTTATACAATAGAGGGCAAATAAATTTGAAAACTGAATATGAAAATTGAGCAAATCATAAAGAAGATACAAAATATTTAGCTTATTATTAATTATTATTAATTTTTCACATAATTTTACCTATTCTCACTACGTGTGGGGATATTAAAATTAAACGAAATACGTTTTAACATTTTCTTTATTTCAAGTTAAGAGATTTGTTGTTTTTCACTATCATTTAAGTACATTTTAATATACAATTTTTAACATTAGAAACTTTTTTTCTTCTTTCATTTTCCTTTTTCTTCTTGTTTTGTAATTTTTGCTTTTACCGCAGAACCAGAAAATGTGAGTTTGAGATTATGGTTAAATTTATAATTTTATTCTCGATGGGAACGAAATCTTTGTATCCTAATGGGTGTAACATTGAAATTTGTATTATTAATGCAGGATAGCATTAACGGCTATTATTGACATGATAAAAGAGTTTGTTATGGTCAATATTATTAATTACAGAAAGCAGATATATTCTATAATTTAGGACTTATTATTAACGTATACGTGTCTCAATGTAAATAAAGGTCATAATCTATCCTCCTCCTAGAAACTACCTCTACCAATCTGCTCTACGTTATAAGTAAATTTTCGTAGGAAATTATATCGAAATAAATTTAAACAATTTTTATAAACGGTGGTAATGAATGTCGGAACTTAACATGTAGCCTACAATGTAATTGCCACGGCAACTGAAAAGAATATCGACGCAGTTTATTGGAAAAGTTTTTTAGTGTGTTGTATCTACCACGACAGCGCGATAAAGTAGGTAAATTTAATATCGGAACTGTCTGTCTACTGAACAATCTCAGAAATCGTTAGCTCACAGGAAAAATAATACGTCTTCCGCTTTTTACATTTAACAAATGCCTACAAAACGTTTTGCGAAAGACATCAAACATAAAGTTTGACTACAATTTTCTAAAAATATTCAAGACATAGCATAAATACATCCTACTGTTGAGATTAAAATTGTAATCTAATTGTACCACTCACCTTTGAGCATCTCTCTTCTATTACCTTTAAGACCGCCAAGACGGATAAAACGTTTTCCGCTGCGGAAGACCTTGTGTTAATGTAATCTTTGTTCTTCGAATAGTATGCGAAAAAATCCTGGAATTTAATAAAATACATACATGGTTTTTGTAAGTTGAAACCAAGCATTCAACAAAATAAAACTACAGGACATCACCAAATACTAATAAAAAAAATACCTATAAACATTTAAAAAATCGTAAAAGACACATAACGACACGAGAATTAAGTATAACTGGGCTGGAAAGTGACCATGGCTGGAAATCGGGTTCGTCAAGGTTATTCACTTTCTTCCCTACTTTTTAACTTTATAATGGACAAAGTTATAATAACCATAAAAAATACAATAGTATAGAAAATAGGGAATACTAATTTCAAAAGCATATACTAGCTAATGATACAGTTGTAGCTGAGAGCAAAAACCATCTACAAAGTCTTCGCATAAATTTAACAACATATGCTGATCTCTACTGGTAAAATTAAACTATGACATCCCTTCAACACCAATGAGATGCAGTTTAGTTAGAGATAATATAACTGTGTGAGTATATAATGAAGTCGGCTACCTAGGGGTAAAGAATATAAGCCACATTTCAATACGTTTAAAAAAAGGTACCACGTCACGGACAAAAATAAGATATCAGGATATATAAGTGATGTTATCAGAAAGAATAGTTTTTTAAGTTTTGAAGTAGAAAAAAGAATATATAAAACGATATTAATTGATGACTCGTTGGGCACTTGGTGAAACATATTAATACAAAGGTTTTGTAAAATATATATATAATATATATATTTTACAAAACCTTTGAATATATAAAAGTAAAATAAACTTGATACCGCACACCGATTTTCCTTCACTGACGTAAGGAATACTACCAAGATCAGAAACCTCGACACGCAGAAGACGAATCTCAATATTCAGGAAACGTGCAAAATAAAGAATATAGGGGACTGAACAAAGAAAAGGTGACAACTTTGGACGACGTGCTGACAGGATAGATGATAGATTAGTCAACAAGATACAAGGTAATTGTCCAGAGCGTTAAAGTAGAGTTTTCCTTTGGATGGAGATTTAGAGATCGTATGGATTGTTAGAGTTGGTTATAAGTGATTCTCCTAAAGCAAGAGAAAAATAAGAAGAAAAGTAACAAGAAGAACTTCCTTCCTTTCTACATCTTCTTATTTTTCTCTTGCTTTAATAGAATATGTTGCTTTAGATAATCTCTTTTAAAACCGTCTACTTCCCGTTTCTTCCACTTTCTTTTAAGAAAATAAATACTGTTGCTCAAGGCCTATCGCGTTTCTTTGATAACACGACAAATCACGCTTGATTTCAAATCGCGTTTTAAAGTACACGACAAATGTAGTGATTACAAGTAACATTTGTAATATATGCCATTCATTTTAGATGCATTCAATTTATTAACCGTGATAAATTTTTGTTTCAATGCAACTTCAGTATACTGTTCACTGTTACTGTGAATTTGATTTCTTATTGTCAGTGTAGGAATGAAAGAATGTAAAATGTTACTTTCTAAACCCAAGTTGTGAAATAAACGTGACGCCTTTTGTGTTCCTCATTATTACAGGAAAAGTAATACGCCAGTGTGAAATAAACGTGACGCCTTTTGTGTTCATCATTATTACAGGAAAGGTAATACACAAGTGCACGCGTCGTAATTAGCCATCTCTGTCCTGCAGTTTCTGTACACGCAAACACAGATACTTCTTCTTCTTCTTCTTCTTCTTCTTCTTCTTCTTCTTCTTCTTCTTCAGGCTGTGAACCTTACGATCCGTTGCGCACTCCTTGGTCCTACTATCTATTATTTGGTCTTCCAATATTTCGCCGTCCTTTCGGATTATAAACCAAAATTTGTTTTAGTATCCTGTTCTTATGTGTCCGTTCAACATGGTCTGTCCAATCCTGTCTGTATTGCTTTAACTTTTAATTTAGATTGTATATTCCAACAATGTTCCTTATATCATCATTTCTTAGGTGGTTCCTCCGTGATACTCCTAGTAGGCCTACTGATAGTAAAAATCTTATTTCACTAGCCTGTATCCGGCTTTGAGTCTTTGCGTTCAGTGCCAAAGTCTCACTGCCATAAAGATCGCACGGCACTGCCATAACTTTATACAATTTCAAAAGAATATCTCTGCTGATCTTTCCATTCAGTGTTCTTCTTATCGTTCCACACATGTGGTTAAAGTTCTGATTTTTTGTCCACATCTATCTCACCAACCTAAGACAAGTTACATTCAAGGAACCTGAATGAATGCTCGTTCTCAATTACTTGATCACTTATACCTTACAGGAAAGCAACCTTTAAAAGCCATGAACTTAGTCTTCCAGACCATACATCCTGATTATCTGCTGCAATTCATAGAGGGCCCTCTGCAGGTTATTTTCATTGTCTGCTATTATGACTTTATCGTCGGCAAACATCAGAATTTTGACGAAATTACGTTCACTGAAACTGTCACTGAAGTTCAGTATTTCTAGCCTCTGCTTCCACTCTCTAACAGCATCGTCCAAATATAAAGTGTGAGTGAAAAGCTACACCCTTGTCTGACACCCTTATTTATCACTTTATTAAGGACTTCACCCGATTCAGTTTTTACAATAACTTCTGTGTTCTTGTATGCTCCTAATGACATCTATTAGGTGCTTTGGTACGCTTCTTCTGTCTATGATATTCCACAGCTTATTTCGTCTCACATTATCAAAGCCATATGTGTCTCAAGATTATACTCTCTTATTTTTTATATCAACAGCTTTAATGTAAATATATTATCAGAGCACGATCTTCCTTGCTTAAACCCTGACTGCTCTTCGAGCAAGATGGCGTCTGTAATAGGCCTTAATTTGTTGTTAATAATTTTGGTATATATTTTATATGCTGCATTGAGTAAGCTAATGCCTCTGTTGTTCTCACACTGTATTCTTAAACCTTTTTTGAAAATAAGAACTATCAAAGCTTCTTTCCAGTCTGGTGGTATAATTATTTGTCTCCAACACTGGTTGCCAATGGTCAGAAAACTATATTTTGCTTGCATTGGGAGACATTTATAGACCTCTGTATTTATGTTGTCTGCAGCTTCAGCTTTCTTACTCTTGCTAATACATAATGGTTCCTTAAGCTCTTCATCTCCTACGCAGTCAACTGCTTGGAGTAATACTGTGACTTCCATCCAATGTCCTCTTCATCTGCACTGTACCAGAGTCTCTTACAAAACTCAATCCAATCATTCTTCTTTAGCAGTTTTAGATTGGCTGCATCAGTCTTATCCTTTTTTAAATGTTTTATAACTTTTTACGTTGCATTTTGCTACCGTCCATGTACATTATTTTTAATGCTGGACACACATCTCTTCCAGCGTTCCTTGTGTGCTCTTTTGACTAGGGATTTTGTTTGCTTCCTCTGTGTGTTATATTCTTCTAGCGAATGTGGGTTTTAATCTGACAAATATTTCAAATACAGTTCTTTTTTCTTCAAATAGAGTTGCGCATTCAAGTCTACAGTCCATAGGTACAGACCTCACTTATTCCGACGTTTTTCCTCAGACCTAGTGCTTCTGAGGTTGCCTTAGCAATCACTTCTTTAAAATTCATTCCACTCTTCTTCTACGTATCTTTTGACAGGTGTTATTTTCTAACACTGATTTATTCTTCTGTGGTAGAGATCTCTGATACAGTCTGCTTTGAGAAGAATGACTTACCACACCAAGTCAGACTTAGAATATGATTTTGCTGGTCTTACCCACCTAGCTTTGAGTGCTATTTTGCCCTTACCAAATACTGGTCTGAGCCAATATCCTTTCATTACTCTGACTTTGTTAAACAATTTACCAAATTTTTCATTTGTAATAAAACAATCTATTATTAACCTACGTCTCGAGAGCACCATGTAAATTTGTGAATTTCCTTGTGCCGAAAGAATGAATTCTCTATGCGAAAAGCATTGAAAGTCACTAAACGCAAACACAGAATTCGAAGTATAATTAACATAAACCAATACAGCGAGAAGCCTGTCATGCTGTTGGCAAACACAAGCACGTTGCAATACTGTTACAGCGACACAGCGACGAAACTAATTACGGAGACTAGTACAAAGCTAAATAATCCAAATGAATGTAATAAAAGGAAAAGTAACGCTTATAACCAAGAGGTAAAATTTCGAATTATGGAGTAAACTGTTGCAGAAAAAAGTTTTGTATTTCTACAATTTCTAAAAGGAAACACGTTTCTACAGGACAGAGTTATAGTGTAGGCCGCGGAACGTTATAACGAAATATTCTGGCCGCGTCAAGATATTTTAAAACGTAATGGACTTAAATCGGAATATAAGAAGACCGAACCAGCATTTAAGGAATAGCTATGTTGTTGATAGGACAGTACTGTGTGTCCTTTGATCCCTTTGGTGCATCGTTGCGTGATTATTTCTTATTAGATTCATCTTGTGGCCTTGCCAATTAATTAATTATTGTTGTTTATAGAGGAAAGTGCTTATTAGGATATTGTATTTATAACAGATAATTAGTTGAAGAACAACTAAATATATATTAGATAAATGTATTAACAAAACTGGTTGCTTTACACTTTCCTTGAACCGGTATATTTTATCGTTTAATATCACTCTAACTGCGTAACAATAGGTTATCTATGATTTTTTACGTAAACGCTTAGCAATACATACTTAAATATATATTGAATTATATTCAGTTGCAGTTAGTTAATTTACTTAACTTTTGAAATCCGAAATTTTTAGAACATTCGTTTTTTAAAGAATGTTTACTTTTAGGAGTAATATGAGTGAGGACAAGAAGGGAAAATTTTCATGGAAAACAATAAAGTTTTAGCAGATGGAGGGTCAAAAAAGCCATAAAAATGGAAAGTAGAAGATACGACTTTTATGAATGCAGGAAATGAGATAGAAATGCCCATAATAGACGGATTTTCAGAGGATTTTAAAACTCTGAAGGGAAGAAGGCATATTGATTAATAGAATTACAGTAGAGCTGTTGAAGGAAGGAGGAGAAATGTTGACAGTGGTATTCCAGTGAGTAATTTGCGAAATCGGGGGAAGAGAAAAAAAGCCACATAAGTGGAACGATAGAGTTACTGTAGTCATTTATATATATGTGACATGGACAAAGAGTTGCTAATTTACTATAGCAATTATAGAGCCATAACATTTCTCCTGTAGAGTATAATTCAAGAACTTATCTTTTATCTTGTTCCAAAAACTGAAACCCTTTGTGGAAGAAATTATGGAGAAGTACCAAAGTGGTTGTAGACAAGGACACTTCACTGTTGATTTTGTCTGTTGCCATCTGATAGAAGAAAGAGAGTACGGGATAAAGATTAATCATTAATTTATGAACTCCCAGCCAGCCAATGGCACAGTAAAAATTTTAAAAACTATGACATATATTGAAGGAGTTTGAAATCCCACAGAAATTAATTCATCTTCCTAAGATATGCGTCGTGAGATCAAGAGGTAGAAATAGATTTGGGGCTAAACTTCCTGAACCATTTGACATCCGCTCAGAACTCCGACAATATGCCGCTATATTATTGCTGTTGTGCAATCTAGCAATCTAGCCGTAGAATTGGTGACATGTACCATTTGGAAATTTAAGGACTTCTGCTAGGCAAATTATACAAGACCTTTGCATACGATACGCTGACTACATAGACCTGATTTCTGGAAACGAGGAAGAGACCACAGCTTGTTCTGTGCGATGAACAAGGCCGCTGAGCAAACGAGAGCCAGGGTCAGTACGCAGAAAACTAAATATAATGTCACGACGGTCTCACAGATCGTCGTGTTGTATGCTGCAAACAGAATAAGTGACACTAATGAAGTCACTGATTACAAACTTTAATTAGAAACAAACAACAGCTAAAAATCAACAAAAGCACTCTTACATAATACTCAAAGTTTAATTTGGCCAACACACAACAACGAATGTTACCTTGTTATAGTTTTGCAGTAGTTAACACAATAATCAATTCCGACAATCGCAACACTGACTCGGAATATGAAACTGGCCGCAGTATATCTCAGCCGCCTCGCGTCTCGTGCAGTGACACAGCGAGCACGGGTGTCGGTCGAATAGTCGAGTAACGCCTGGAAGGAGCATCTCAAATTACTAGAGCGTTACGTATTTCTGCCGCACAGAATGATGAGTCACGTCGGCGCTTTTCTTGTTTTTCAGCTCAACGTGCATTATCAGTCATTATGCAAGCAACTCGGCAAATCGCGGTTCAACGCAAGAGGTAAAATATAACAATTTATCATCTGGAATATGTCACAGAATTGACATGTCTAGGCTCCCTGGTGACAGATACACATGACATGAGCAAAGAGACAACTGTGAGATTATTGCAGGACAGAGATTTCACAGCCTTATGTCTGTCATCTCATGAAAAGTCTGCGAAAATAGGAAAGTAGTAGTTTATAATAGTCAATTAAAGCTATAGTGCTATATGTGAGTGAGAAGTAGACGACAACATTTAGAGAACAACGAAAGTTGATCTTTAATAACAAAGCCTTAAGTCAAATCGTAGTTTGTGCCGTATAACACAAACATGAACTCACGGAGAGTACTATTGATTGGTCACTTTGAGAGCAAAAATAAAAAAATATATGGAGGAAATACCTTTTGGAGACGTTCAGCAAGAGTGTCAAGACGTGAGAAAATTAGAAACAGAATGAATCCTTCTCATGATCTTACAGACAATAACTTTACCTGCACAAGAACGCTTGGAAACAGAAGAATTTATGTTCAAAATACATGAAATATATTGTGACCTATTTTATGGAATATAAAATATTTTCACTCAAAAAAACGCGTACATACAGTTACTAATTGTTAAAACAACTACTGTCATGAGGTAGGTCCTTTTATTGCGAATGTTCTAATATAAGTCCCATCTCAACATTTTTTTCATATTTGGGCAGTTTTTCAAATTAACGTGTTTTTAAAGAATATCCCGTAACATAATCACGTACTTCGCATAAGTGCCACGCGCTATCATTACGCACCATTTTACTGCACTTAAAGCTGCTTTACAAGTCTGCAAATATTTAAAACTAACGTTTTTCACAACGTTATTTATCTACTGCTTTACAATGTTCAAACCTACAACCTCTACTTGTTTATATATTTTCTTTAAATTCTATCATATGGCAATATTGTTTGCTACATTTCATATGTGTTTAGAATGTCCACTCCATATGAAACGGCTTTGCTGGTGTTTTATGAAACATGTGAAAAGCTGTTCTCCTTATTTTGCGGAATGTCCGAATAAAACTAATTTATACATAGAATTCGTACTTAATATTAGGGACTTTGCATAACAAGTTTTAAAGGTTGTTTGGCAAAAATAGAATTTTTAGCACATAGTAAGATATAAGTTAACATGGTGGTGCATTATGTCGTATCTTAAATATCTTGGGTATTAACTCATTTTTTAAACTAACCACTATGTTTCTCAATAAGCTGATGCTCAAGGAATAAATATGTTCGAAGGGCGGATTAATTCACTGATAGTTGTGCTTCAAGGAAGTATAACAAACTTTCCTAAAATTGTTTCCACCTTTTAATTTATGACTTTTGTAGACATGTTCAACTTGGTTGTTAATTTTACTATTTGTCAAGATGTCCCTTTCTTTGTTCTGTTGTTTAAATTTAAAAGCGTTTATTTCTAAAACGACTGAAATTATAATAAACAAATTAAAAAAAATTTAATATTATGATCTAATATATACTAAATAAGCATTAATTTACGTCTGAACAACGCAATTAACTCTGCATCAAAAGATAGCCACGTAATTCATCGAAATCAATCATTATAATCTATTCATTTTGAGTCAGTTTCGTTTTTAGACGTAATGTTATTTAGTTAAAGTAGCTAATTAAGGAGTTGTTTTAATAAAAATTGAAATATACGTTATTTTTATACACAGTTATGTGACTTTCATGACAGCCATTTTATGTAAAAACAAAATAAAAATTAAAAAGTTAGCGTTTGTCGTATTATACACTTCTAATTGAAAAACAAGTAGGCCTAGTGAAAATGATTCTACGTACCGTACACTACAAGAACATTTCCAATCTGTCATTAACTCGAATACGAACAGTGTTCTTGCAAAGGCACTTTTCCATATTGTAATTTAGATTAAATTATTAAACTATTAAAATATTGAAATTTATCGCCTTCACCATCTACATCCCAATAATTGTTGTTTACGTTGTAATAAATTAAAAAGATTAGATATTGAGTCTGTGTATTCTTAATTGGTGTGAAGTAATATGTTCAATTGGTGTGGCTCTCGACGTCTTACTGGCCTGAAACACTTCGTTAAGTTTCCCAGCTGGTCGAGTCCCAATGCTAGCAAGACCGGTCGAGCAGCGTAATGTTGATGAAGAAATATATGTTCAGCTTCACCAAAAGTTTCAAAACAAAAATTGTTGTTTTGAAGAAAATAATAAAAAAAATATGTGCTTTAAAAAAAATTATAATTAAAAAAAATTATAATTTTATTAATTAATTAATTATAATCAATTAATTAATAGAGTGCTGTGAAGTTTTAAAAAGTGTAACACTCTTCTGATAAATTGTATTGAAGTTCTGGTATATTTTAAATAAACTAATACCACTCATAAGGTTGTCCCCAGGACAATCGATACTTGTTTACCTTTTCGTTTTTTAGGTTATCTTCACTTATAGGTGGTAAAGTCCTGGTAGATTATTAATTAGAATTATATTAGTGGTAATTAGTAATATTTATGAAATAAAGAACTATTTAGTATTGAAAAGTATTAATGTTTTATTAGTTAATGGCAATATTGACTTTTATCGATTATAATATCGATTCTCAGGATATCGAAAAAGTTACAAAGTATATTATATAAAATTCATACTGGGTTCTTTAAACAGCCAATTATTATCAAAGCCAGAGAAATCGGGCCAATATTTAAAAAGTATAACGTTACAACAAGTTAATAATTATTACTAGATACAGACATTGAATAATAATTTGAAAATAATATAATTGTTTTCACCAACAGCTGACGTTGATCACAGAGAAGGCATTGAGATTGTCAAAGAAAGATGGCTGCCCTCAAGCTGGTCCAAATGTTACTCGATTCTGCTACGTTCTGAATAATGTATTTTCTGGCAGTATTCCTGTTCTGGTGTCTGCAAATCTCTTGTTAAATGTTGTGTAGTGCCTGGTGTAATGTTTCTGGGTTGTATTTTGTGTCTCTGTGTAATTATAAGTTCGAACACTTTTCCCAATTCCGACACTAATATGGTTATTGTATTATACAGTTTTCTGGTGTTTTGTGGTGTTTTTCGGAGTAGATATGTATTGTTCAGTGTTATTTAATGTTTCTTGATTGTTTCTGTCATAATGTGAGTGTTCTAGAAGTATTTTATAAGTCACTCGCGATTTCACAAAAACGTACTATTCTTGCTCGACATTACCGTTGTAAGTTAGGTTAGATTCGTCACAAAACGCTTGTCATGTTAACCGTTCAAATACCAATAATCAACTATCTTATTTCCTTCAGTTTCAATTAAACTCTTAGCCAATATAATATTATTCTTAACATTGTTCAAATATATTTTCTTATCCTGTGCATATATAATAATTCACTATATGATTGCCTAAACTTTGGTTATTTATCAATTTTATTCACTAGATGTTATTTAAATTAATCCTTCAGTTCATTCGGCTTATTTTCAGATTAAATAATGCCGTTTTATAGGGTTTTCTGTCCAAAATTAGTAATTTTACTTTCATTTTGGTATTCTCTGAAACGTCAAAACATCTCCAAAATTTACTTCCTGTTATTATGTAAATTCAGCCATTTTATCAGTTATATTTAATATTAATAATCTTATATTGTATTAAAAAGGTTTATATTCCCTTATTTTCTTGTAATTAACTGAATTAGTTGTATTCTGAAACATTATTCTGGAATATATGACTCCCATGTCTAAATTTCTGAGTTTAGTCATTTTCATTTTTATTTATAATTCTGAATATAATTTATTAAAATCTTTCTAAATGGTATGTGCAATTATATAGCTTGATCTCAAGTTTATTTTGTCTAAATCCCTTTTGTTTATTTGCATTTAAATGAGTAATTTCTCTGTTTTAATGAATTTTGGTTTTCTTTCTCTGGCCTATGATTTTTTAACAATTTTTTCTTACAAAATATTTTACAAACAATATATGATGTGTGATACCCTCTCTGACTTTTAAATATAGTCTTATAAACTAAACATTTTTCCAAATTACACAATAACAATGAGTATTGGTTACAATACCAGTAACAGTTAAACAAATAAAGAATATTTTTTAAGTAAATGGTTGTCTTCAACCTTCAGACATTTTACAACAAAATCCTTATTTCTAACATGGAAATACGGTTCACAAAAAAGGTTTTTTTACTAACTCAAGTCTTAATTACTTCCTACTACTTACAAGTAGTAATTATTTTTATAGTTCTGATGTTAGTTGTATCAGACCCAAACAAATGGCCTTATATCTAACACATTTTTAAACATACTTATACTATATACATAAAAATCTTATATCTATATTCTTGTTGCTAACTATTATTATAAGTGGGATTCTACAGTTTTTATACCGTCTTTTACACATTGTCTTTGGGGAATTGTACCCTGTCATAAATAAATAAATAGCATAAATTGTTCAAAAAGTATTATGAAATCTGTTTTTCTTTTTTATATAAAACAAAATGTTATTTTAAACAGATTTATGTCTTATAAGTAACATATTCTCACAGTACACATTTCAGGTCATTGAAAATTGTATATTTCATGGTATTCAATGTTTGTTATTGCCAAGAATGAAACACAAGGTTTATTTTCTATAATACCCAAAACTATCACTGGTTCACTTTGCACTTTTATATTATGTTATCGCTAAATGGTCGTATAGTCTTATTAACATAATAAATTGGTTAGTGTTTTACAATGGAGATTTGTTGCATGGGTACTATATTATTGTTTCATCTTAGTTCACAGGCAACTTTTACTTTATACACTTCTCTCTCTTAAATTTATATACATGTGGTTTTCATTTCGTTATACTTTTATTGGTTAATGATTTATTTTGGGGGGTATGGGGATTTGGGTGTCTTTTATAAGAGCATGACATCTTCTTCAGGATGCTGCCTTCTTCTTCTTTCATCAGTCTTCGTTTCTCCTGCCTTCTGGGACTGGTATCTTCTCCATCTTATTCTTGATGCCATCAGGTTTCTTGGGATCTTCTCCATCTTCTTCTTGATTTTAGAAATACACCACCTGTATTGGTTGATCTTGGCTTATTTTAGGGTTTCTATTCTATTTATTCTTCCTCGTTGTGGGTTTGGTCATATTCTGTACTGCTTGGTTATTCACTTTCTTACCTTCCTGGGTTATAACTTGAAAACCTTTGGTTATGAGATTGGTTTTGGATGACCCATCACTAGTAACTCATTTTATTTGAACGTGTATTTTTTTAAATAATAATGATTCCTTTCCACAGTTGCTATGAATTAATCTTTTTGTATTAAACTTAATGCTTCCTTCCAAATTTAAATGTTATAATTTTATTATTCTAATGATCAATTGCCATTCAATATTATGCATACATCTGTCACGTTACAACGTTGACATAAATATGTAAAAATTGACACAGATTGTGGTGTGTGTGTGTGTGTGTGTGTGTGTGTGTGTGTGTGTGTGTACGCTCGTACTCAAGCTTGTCCTCAATAGCGCGTTTCAGGCACTAAAAAGCACATGCATATCAAACAGTTACAGACAGTTAAATGCGAAGCATTTTTTAATTCAGTGACAATTTTATCCATGGTACCATTTTAGATGTTCCAGTTAGATCGGCTAAATAAGTAAAGTAGACGAGTTTGAGCACTAAAAACTAGTAGCCTATCAGCAGACTAAATCGAGACGTGTTCATAATAAACAAACAGCGAGTGTGACAAACGTGTTTCAGTAACGACACAACGCTATAAACTGTAATCAGATTAGAACTAAAGTTACTGCGACGCTAAGTGTGAGAGCCGACACGAAAGGAAGAATTCCGTACAAGACGGTAGAGGTGTTTCGTGTGACGGCTTGCTTCTCTTTGTCGTTCTACTTTATGTAGAATAAATACGTAAAAACGTATAAACTTTATGGGTTAGTTTAGATTACATTCCACTGACTGTATTAATAACATTTACAAAAATGTAATAAATCAAATTTGCGTTTTTAGTACACAGTATAAAATGACTGTTTACCGTAACAAGACATAAAGGCATTAATAAATTCTGCATATATGCTTTCAAGCGTCGACCGTTAACAGCGTGCTGACCTGCGATGAGGTTGTGGGACCAACTGCAGTGGAGACTATTATCTAGCATGCTGTCGTGTACTATAAGGACTTACCATCGTAGTCTCTCTCGGGCATTATTCTAAAACACACACACACACACACACACACACACACACACACACACACACACACACACACACACACACACACACACACACAGTGAAAGAAAATATTTATGGTAACTGAAGTTAGTTATGCACGGTACAAGTAGAATTACTTGAAGGTTTGAAACTTCTTCAATAAACTCTACAACGTACTACACAGTTTCAAACCTTCAAGTAATTCTACTTGTACCGTGCATAACTAACTTCAGTTAAGCCATAAATATTTTCTTTCACTGTGTGTGTGTGTGTGTGTGTGTGTGTGTGTGTGTGTGTGTGTGTGTGTGTGTGTGTGTGTGTGTGTGTGTGTGTGTGTGTGTGTGTGTGTGTGTGTGTGTGTGTGTGTGTGTTTTAGAATAATGCCCGAGAGAGACTACGATGGTAAGTCCTTATAGTACACGACAGCATGCTAGATAATAGTCTCCACTGCAGTTGGTCCCACAACCTCATCGCAGGTCAGCACGCTGTTAACGGTCGACGCTTGAAAGCATATATGCAGAATTTATTAATGCCTTTATGTCTTGTTACGGTAAACAGTCATTTTATACTGTGTACTAAAAACGCAAATTTGATTTATTACATTTTTGTAAATGTTATTAATACAGTCAGTGGAATGTAATCTAAACTAACCCATAAAGTTTATACGTTTTTACGTATTTATTCTACATAAAGTAGAACGACAAAGAGAAGCAAGCCGTCACACGAAACACCTCTACCGTCTTGTACGGAATTCTTCCTTTCGTGTCGGCTCTCACACTTAGCGTCGCAGTAACTTTATTTCTAATCTGATTACAGTTTATAGCGTTGTGTCGTTACTGAAACACGTTTGTCACACTCGCTGTTTGTTTATTATGAACACGTCTCGATTTAGTCTGCTGATAGGCTACTAGTTTTTAGTGCTCAAACTCGTCTACTTTACTTATTTAGCCGATCTAACTGGAACATCTAAAATGGTACCATGGATAAAATTGTCACTGAATTAAAAAATGCTTCGCATTTAACTGTCTGTAACTGTTTAATATGCATGTGCTTTTTAGTGCCTGAAACGCGCTATTGAGGACAAGCTTAAGTACGAGCGTACACACACACACACCACAATCTGTGTCAATTTTTACATATTTATGTCAACGTAAACAACAATTATTGGGATGTAGATGGTGAAGGCGATAAATTTCAATATTTTAATAGTTTAATAATTTAATCTAAATTACAATATGGAAAAGTGCCTTTGCAAGAACACTGTTCGTATTCGAGTTAATGACAGATTGGAAATGTTCTTGTAGTGTACGGTACGTAGAATCATTTTCACTAGGCCTACTTGTTTTTCAATTAGAAGTGTATAATACGACAAACGCTAACTTTTTAATTTTTATTTTGTTTTTACATAAAATGGCTGTCATGAAAGTCACATAACTGTGTATAAAAATAACGTATATTTCAATTTTTATTAAAACAACTCCTTAATTAGCTACTTTAACTAAATAACATTACGTCTAAAAACGAAACTGACTCAAAATGAATAGATTATAATGATTGATTTCGATGAATTACGTGGCTATCTTTTGATGCAGAGTTAATTGCGTTGTTCAGACGTAAATTAATGCTTATTTAGTATATATTAGATCATAATATTAAATTTTTTTTAATTTGTTTATTATAATTTCAGTCGTTTTAGAAATAAACGCTTTTAAATTTAAACAACAGAACAAAGAAAGGGACATCTTGACAAATAGTAAAATTAACAACCAAGTTGAACATGTCTACAAAAGTCATAAATTAAAAGGTGGAAACAATTTTAGGAAAGTTTGTTATACTTCCTTGAAGCACAACTATCAGTGAATTAATCCGCCCTTCGAACATATTTATTCCTTGAGCATCAGCTTATTGAGAAACATAGTGGTTAGTTTAAAAAATGAGTTAATACCCAAGATATTTAAGATACGACATAATGCACCACCATGTTAACTTATATCTTACTATGTGCTAAAAATTCTATTTTTGCCAAACAACCTTTAAAACTTGTTATGCAAAGTCCCTAATATTAAGTACGAATTCTATGTATAAATTAGTTTTATTCGGACATTCCGCAAAATAAGGAGAACAGCTTTTCACATGTTTCATAAAACACCAGCAAAGCCGTTTCATATGGAGTGGACATTCTAAACACATATGAAATGTAGCAAACAATATTGCCATATGATAGAATTTAAAGAAAATATATAAACAAGTAGAGGTTGTAGGTTTGAACATTGTAAAGCAGTAGATAAATAACGTTGTGAAAAACGTTAGTTTTAAATATTTGCAGACTTGTAAAGCAGCTTTAAGTGCAGTAAAATGGTGCGTAATGATAGCGCGTGGCACTTATGCGAAGTACGTGATTATGTTACGGGATATTCTTTAAAAACACGTTAATTTGAAAAACTGCCCAAATATGAAAAAAATGTTGAGATGGGACTTATATTAGAACATTCGCAATAAAAGGACCTACTTCATGACAGTAGTTGTTTTAACAATTAGTAACTGTATGTACGCGTTTTTTTGAGTGAAAATATTTTATATTCCATAAAATAGGTCACAATATATTTCATGTATTTTGAACATAAATTCTTCTGTTTCCAAGCGTTCTTGTGCAGGTAAAGTTATTGTCTGTAAGATCATGAGAAGGTGTTACCTAGGAACCAATCAAATTACAATAAATTCAATTTTAAAATAAGAATTTGAACATAGCCAGTCTACCTTCGGTATTTATAACGAGTGTACGCTGCGATGCTCCAAGACTGTGATGGTCTGCCAGTTGTGACGAACGCAAGTTAAACATTCCATAGAGTTGCTTTGATAGTTCTTATAATTCTGCGAAGTTCTAGACAGCCCGTTTAAGAGTATATACGACACTTTAAACCTATGGAAAGGTTTAAGCCTAATACACCAGTTCAAGCAGTAACAGTATCGGTTCACGGTGTGACATTATAATCGTACCCGCGAGGACTATTCACACACCAGGAAGCGAACCTGTGGCCGGACAAAATAAATTGACCTACGTATTCATCTCGATAATATCAACCCATCGTCTGAAGGTTCCAGAGTCAACATTACAGGGAAGTGAACTTATATTATTTTATGCACACTTATAAAAACTTGTTTAAAAGAAAGATTCTATTACAAATTAAATCAGTAAAGCCTTTATAGTTTGGATAAGACAAAAAGAACTTTTTAAATATCAATTTCTTCCCTTTTACAAAAACTAAATTTTAGCTTGTGTTACGAAAGTCATCACAGAAAATTATTTATTTGTTGTACACTGTATTAAAGGTAAAGTAGGCTGCCTGATAAATTATTAGCAACAATAATAAATGGGTTTCATTGCAATAACCTCTACCTCGACTGCTTATTCTACGCGACCATGATACGTCGAATTATATATATATATATATAAGCCTATAATATCTATGTAATATATGTATGTATAAATATAAATTCAAGCCGCGTGAAAGATTACCTTTGGCAGGTACATCTCTTCCTTAAGACTACAACCCTGTTAACATGCCGTGTACCGTGTACGGGATGTGCGATTGTTGTATCACGCTAAGTATTGACCTCCTTTTGGTATTGGACGCCTTGTACTTGGAGATCTATGCTAAGACGGGAACTAACAAGTCACCGTAGGTAATGACTACGGTTACTTCCATGCAATTACTAGTTGCCTGATATTGTTGCTGTCTGGTGTAACAGCCAATCCAGTAATATGTGACTGCTTCACTTTTTTTCTTGCTATTTGTATTAAGCAATAGTAATTTTTAGTGAGGTTTCATGTATATGATGATTTGGATGAAATTTGCTCTAAAGAAAGTATTAGATACAATATAAAAATGTAAACTGTGACGGACGTCAAATACTATTTTCATGTGAAGAGCAGTACAAATTGTTTAATTTCGTCGTAAATTTGTAAATAGAAAGTAGTTGTACTTTTTAAAATTTGTAATTAGTATTAAACAACTCTTCCTTTAGATTAAAGCTTCTAATAGGCCTATATTGAACTGTACTAACATTAATAATAAAGGCAGTCAGGTAGTTCATACTAAAGAGTCAAACAGCTGTTCATTTTACCTTCTTATTTAGAACTACTTACTTTTCATATCTTGTCTTTCACGTTTTTTATCTCTCTGAAAAATATATGGTTCAAATGTGTCGCAGTAGAGTTTGTTTTCTGGAGGTACCCTAACGTTAATGACATTAGTCAATAGTAGGGTGGGCCGAAAAAAGTCAACTTTATCCGATCAAAACCGGGTATGTCTCAAAAGTTGAATTTTAGGTCTAGGAAGAACAGCGTAAAATATTAAGCCCGAAAAATAATATCTTTAGTCTGCGTAACTGCCTTAAAAATTCGATTTTTTACCAAAAAATTGAGAATTTCCGAAATTTAATTTTTTAGATCAGGAAATAATTCTTCAGTAGGACTCTTGATCGGTCTAAACTTTACAGGTGGTAACTTGTGACAGTTAACTAGGACTTGCCCAATGGGGGCCACTATAATCGCTAGGACCAGATGTTTCACCATCTAAACATTCAAAAAGATGTCTAAGCGGAAGCTCGTTTGCATGCAGCTGGCATACTACCCATTGAAGTGGTCTGCCGAGTTTCTTTTCCAGGATACTGATAACGCGATTGTTTTTTCCAATATTTGTTGGACAACCAAACACAAACAAGCTCGGACAAACTAATGTTTTTTTCAGTCATATATTCTAAAATTGAGTTAGCAATGTCAACAGCTTTTCCTCATAAGGGTTTTATATGTCCAATATATTTTAACCCAGGCTCTTGTATGAGTGATAAGTGGTCTTCTTGACGTACTCGCCGGTGCTTTTTACCATCTTCACTTGTCTTTATATATAAAGTTTTATCGATTCTACCATCAAAATACAAAGCTTGCAACACTGTTTCCTCACTACAATCATTGTTTAATATCAGGATGCGGATTTTCTCTCTTTCACGTCTGACTTTATTTTTGTAGTAGCTGTAGATGTAAATTCATCATCACCATTCATGCTAATGTCCATTAACAATGCTGACGCCAAAGAAGCTGCAGGCCTGTCTGATATCCCGTATCTGTCACAAGTTCTAGCAAAAGTGCTTATATTTAATCTAGTTTGCACATTAGTGTTTGTTTGAGAAGAGTTTTGTGGACAAATAATTTGATCTCCATCAGGACATTCATCCGAGTCAATATCGGAGTAGCTTTCTGGTTCAACAGAATCATCATTTTCTTTTTGTATCTTACTTTGTCTAGTAGAATGCCCTTTTTGTTTCCTGACTTCTCTTTTTCGAATGCGTGATGTAATTTTGCCATAAATGTTTCCTATCATCATCAGCCGATCTGCTCATTTGTCTGTTAAAAATTCATGTTCTAATTGCGGCACTTTTTTTCCCGCACACAGTTGCAAGAGCTTAAATCACTACACTTACAAGCACAGACATCAAGTAGTTTACTAGATTTTTCCAAAAACTCTGAGAGCCGTTTTTTAAAATTATGTTTGTATTGGTCTCTTTCAAATGATTTGTTTAAGCCTTGCATAATATCTATGCTTTCTTTCAACATGTCTTTCATTGTTCTGTGAGACACTACCGGAATTGATTATTTCTGCCACAGTGATTGCACTTTATGGGCATTGCGCACACTAAAGAAGTTATATTACGGGTTCAATATTTTATTAGCCATATGTGGTAACATTTAACATAACTCTAAGCATCACCCGATCTTCGTCCACCTTCAAGAAGTTAATAAAAAAAATTTCGGAAATTCTCAATTTTTTGGTAAAAAATCGAATTTTTAAGGCAATTGCGCAGACTGAAGATATTATTTTTCGGGTTTAATATTTTACGGTGTTCTTCCTAGACCTAAAATACAACTTTCAGATATACCCGTTTTGATCGGATAAAGTTGACTTTTTTCGGCCCACCCTAGTCAATAGCTTACCCACATAACTATTCAAAGAAAATACAAATTTTCACATAAATTTTAATGATTTGGTAACATTATTTCTAACTAAATTTGGTATTAAGCAAATAACTACTACACGCTGTGTGTTCTGAACAAACTTAATGCAAGAAATATTAGTGAGAGCTATGCAAACATACAAGTTTTGTTAAGTTGCTTGAATCTAATTTAATTATAAAAATTTATATAGCATCTCTATTAAAATGCAAAGTTTTAAGTTTCATAAAATATGAGTAGAGCGGGAAAGCTGATTTCAGTCAATTTATGCGTTGAACATAACTTTGTTTATGCGTTGAATCATTCTTTTTTACTTTCATAGCTAATGAGATTAAATGTATGCACGAGTTTGTATTAACCACGGGTCTTACATAAGAACTCGCCGATGGGTAGTATAATATACTGCAACAGTACAAATGTATAGGGTACTGTGCATTGCACAAAGTAATTAAAATAATTAATTAAAGTAAATTCATATTGTTAGTAATAATTCAGTTTTCAATCTGAACTGTAAATGGAACGACCAAATTTCATGCTGGGACAGGTTTATCACGCCACGCAGCTGTGTCTGTGTGTACACGTGTATTTTGGGCGCGCGTGCGCGCGTGTGTGTGTGTGTGAGACCTGTTGATTCCTGCAAAGCGTCACCCCTTAATGAACGCTATTAATTATATGAATTATTTATTTTGCAAAGAATGTGTGCATAATATCACAAAACCAAATATGCCACAGTGTATATAAAATAAAGACGCACGTGTGTATTAAAAATTGTGCGAAAATAATAAAAAGTGCGATTATAGTGAAAATAAATATAAATAAAACTTATGTTAATTAAGATAGGGAAAAACGGTGTATACACAGGGAACATATAAAAATTACCGACAAGATGAATATTGGGTAATGTGCAAAAGACTTCGCATATTGCGAAAACAAGCGAATTAAGTGTGAAAATAATCGTGTTTAAAAAGGAACGCCAACGACAGACTCAGACTTGCAGAATATTGTCGAAACATGATTTTTGCACCCTAGGGTATAAACACTGGATACGCGCTAACTTAATTCTCTTTCTCGTACAACTACAGTGGCAGCCGGAGGCTCTGCCCAACGACACCAACTCTTTGTCTATCAACTACAGCAGCAGCCGGAGGTTCTTCACGACTACTCATTACTTTCGTGAAAGCACCTGGAACCTGAGGCCATGAAGGGATACGAGGGAACACCCAAGTATATGAAATAGAGTCCAGCGTACGGGACGAGGCAACGGACTGCGGAGAGGATCTGAAGGACGAGGATCAAGGACTCCAGGACTACACGACTACAGAGGGGCATCCAGGATCGAGGACCTAGGACCGAAGAGGATACGCTGAGAATTACCACGACCAATAAGGTGAAACAAAACCATGTATTTGTAAAACAAAGACTCACGCATAGACAATATAATTATGTAAAAAGAAAGACAATATAATTCAAAGATGAATTCATTATTTTTGGAAATGTAAATATTTATTTGTGTAGTAGTTAGAGTAATGTTTAAAAGTATGAAACTATAATTCGAAAAAATAACTTAGTCATTGATATTTAAACTAATATAAAATTACCGGTAATTAGTAAATTTTTATTAGAAAACAAAGCAATGCGTATGCAGTATAATCAAAAGAAAATAGATTATTAGAAAGAGATTAGATAATCTAATAATTATCACAGTAATGAGCAAGTCGAGAGCAATGTTATATAATATCAAATGTTTATTGTAGTATAAGAGTGTATATTATATCTATGTGTAATACGAGATTATTACTTATATATTAATAACTAGATTTGTGCTACGACTATACACATGCGAA
Organism: Magicicada septendecula; assembly: GCA_034769895.1. Taxonomy (NCBI): domain Eukaryota; kingdom Metazoa; phylum Arthropoda; class Insecta; order Hemiptera; family Cicadidae; genus Magicicada; species Magicicada septendecula. The sequence goes on along the minus strand of CM068369.1, from coordinate 183,999,859 downwards.
TAATAATTATATTTTTAAATCGCAACAAAATAGAAAATTTTTGATTAATAAATTTTTAAATGATTCTAAACCATATTACGTTGTGTTATTATTATTACGATTACACCTGTCATAATTTTATAGCGTAAGTAATGTGCAAAATAAATGGCTCACAAGAAGTTGGGGGCTTCACAAATACTTAACGTTGTAATACCCACGCTTCCGAGTTTTAATTGGGCTTTGTGATGCCAAAAAAACGTGCTTCCCCTGTTGTTATTTTATTAGACGAGAGCAAAGCATGACGGGAACGTTTTAGTTATCATCCGAAGAGCAAAAGCTTCGTCAGTGTATTGTGCAGGAAAGCCTACCCTCGACGCTGTTGCTCTACTACCCCTGTAGCGAAATCCCTTTTGAAATAGTCCGTAGTAAAAGGGAACACGCATTACATTTAATTCTGCCACGTGGCAGAGTCGTTCACGCGGACAATGCATTCTAGGCGCTTATGAAAATGACAGCATGGCGTCTGCGTTAGCAACTGATACTGACGTGCTGATAATATCAATCCGATCGTGTGCACTACATGAAACTGCAAATAAATCACATTTTGTGTTCAATTTCAAGTAAGAGTAAATTCGTAAATATTATCTTACTTTAAATTTGCGCGCGCGCACGTGTGTGTGTGTGTGTGTGTGTGTGTGTGTTGTGTGTTTGTTTGTGTTGAAACACATTAGGGAAGTTGGAGTAGGGAGACTAACGACTAAAACATTTATACATTTTGTCGAATTCGTACTTCTCATTTCCGTTACATCGCTGTGCCGGAAGTTCCGTTTACAAACTCCACTCAGTACAATATGCAGTACAATATATACACTCGACTGAGCACTCTAGTATTGCACACGATATATCATTATGACTTATGATAGTTACAGAAAATGTCAACTGTGGTGTATGTATTATTACAAAAACATTTAGTTGTCAAGAAACCTGGAAACAAGCATTATTAGTTTCCTATAGTTTTTAAGAGGATCTGAAGTTACTTATGTTCCACAAGCGAATTTTGACATTTTATGATTATCGTTTTGTTTAGTCTTCTTTTCATTATGTACATATAATGTGCATATACATAAATACCGGAAATAGGTACTATCTCCGGGAAAGTGCTATTTTTATGGTATTCTCTAGTCTGTATCTCACTCTTCCCATTGGATGTATAGGCAATCAATATTGTATAGAGTTTTATGTGTAATATGGATCACAAAACACATATGCACTTGAAGAAATGAGAGCATATTTTTTAAAATAAGTTGTGATTAATAGAGTTAAAACCATAAATTTTACGATACTTCTAAATATTTTGTTTTGTTTTTTAGAGTCTTTAGAAATTAATTAACGTTCTAGGTTAGTAAGATTACATCATTATCAGAGTTATTATAATGTTCATACTGTCCTTCTTGAATACAATTAATGGATTAATCAGTGAAGATACTGTGCTTAGTAACCACTGCTCTCAGCATAGACCTTTAATAAAAGTAAAATAATTGTAAATCTATTAATGATTTACACTTAAGGTTAGTTTCGAAAGTGTATTTTGTAAGAGTTTAAGTACAAATTTACAAATTATTAGTAAATACGCTGTTACAGAGATAAATATGGTCGGCCTAATATATTGTATTTTTCATGTAATAATTTTATAGTTTATCTGAAGTGGCTTAGGGACTCGACTAAAATTTTAAAATGTAATGGATGTGCCAGTTCTTTTGTGCTGTCCTGAAACGAAACTTGGGTTCCGGCGAATAAACACCTGAGTAAGATAAATGTATAAAGATGAGAGTCAGTTTTGCGATCTGTTAAAGAATTGCACAAGAAGAGGTAGACCCTACGATGAACACCCTACAATGAAGACATACGCAAAGATTTGAAATTTTTAATATCGAAAGTCGCTTTGCGTAAAACAAAGAGATAGGGATTGCTTATCTCAGTGGAATGCCAGATGGCATGTTTACTAAGGAAGTTTGGCAATACAAGTCTATTGGACAGAGAAGCATACTGACAGCTAGGAAGCGCTGATGAATTGGTTGTACTTCCTTTGGAACCGGAACAGGCGATTCGCCTATACCCTGATGGAAAAAAAAGAGAAGATAATTTACGTAGAGTCGAAACAATCCTAGAATTGCTCTGATCCTTTTTGAAAGTATGCGTCCCGAATATCTATAGGCCTATGTTTCTTTCAGGTCAATTGGGCCTAACAGTTTATCGTCCACTCTGATCGGTAAAGTAGCCCTGTTACTTGGTACCACGTTCTAGTTTGCTATTGCCTTGTAAAACATAGTTACTGAATAAGTTAAGTAATGAAAAACGTTTTAGAAACTAAATTTTTGTAAATTTAGTTGAAGTGACCGCAGCAAACAGCAATTTTTGACTTACTGTATCAGCTCTTTGCAAAAAAGAAACAATGGGATGAATATATAGCAATAAACAGATGACTCACGTGTTTATACGTTACACCGTATGTTACTCTAGGGGAAGTGTACACAAAAGTAGGCCACCTAAAAGCAATAACTGATCATACTTCAGGTTTGCACACGCTAGTGACTCTGCCACGTATACGTTGGTTAGTTCCGTGTTTCTGTGTAGTACTCGGATCTATTGATAATCTGACTTGAACGTTTCAATCTACTAAACGTTGGTAATCTTATGGGCATTTTCCGTTACGAGTCAAGATAAAGCGTAAAGTTGTTATTGACGATGCACTTGAAATTATTCCAATATGGAATTTAAAAAAACAAAAACGGTGCCGGGGAGGAGACATAGTTTTCACTACAGCTGTTTAATCAAGCTCTGAAAGAATCATTTAAACAATCAACCTAAAAAGTGTATGGATTTTATAGTAATAAAGTATATTTCAGTAGTCTAAGACATGCCAATTAATTATAGATAACAAGAAAAAACTGGGATCTAGACGGAGCTGAATAAAGAACTAGACGGAGAAACTAAAAAACCAGTCTTAAACATAAACTGAAATAAAACGAAAAAGTTAGTAAACCAAGAAGACAGACTGTCAATAACAGTAGCAGAAAGAACAAAGAACAAAGTTCAAAAAATACTTATGTATATAAAGAATTGTAAATTTGAACCATGGAAATCAAACAGAAAACAAAACAGCAGAGTAACGTCACAAATTAGACAATAGACTGTAGGAAATATTAGACTAGATCACTTCGGCAATTACCAAACTAAGTTATATTTTGAAGGAAAATATATATTTACTATTTATAATCTTAATTAAAAATAATTATGAAAAATATACGAGCTGGAAAGAGAAGTACGCGTCCTAAAGAAGATGGTTTTTTGGTTGAAACAGACCATGGTTCCATGTAAAGGTTAAAGAAGAAGAGGCAAACGCCGACCATATTCTTTATGGTGCTGCGATATTCTGGTGCTTACGTACGATTCCCAGACGTAGACATTTACAGAGAAAACATCGATGAAATATAAAAACAAAACGGTAAATAAATAGACAAAAGATAAACATCTAGTGTTGGATAGGACAAATATAATGAGTACAAAAAGTAGGGAAGGTGACTGAGTTTCAAATCAGGGAACAAAATTATTTAGGTATTTGCCATAACAATGAAAATGGAAAGTGGAATAAAACTATAATACTTGATATCATGGAAATACAACGCAAAGAGGAAGACCACATTATGTGGGGGGACGACCTGAAAATACATGCCTTATCGAACTGGACGCATGTGGTTCAAGACATTGAAAGGTTGGAGGCGTAGAGTCCAGCGTCCATCGTTGGAATCTTTAAATGCTGAAGGCTTAGTGATTGCACTATTTGATTTCCGTGAACAGTGTCTAACCGAGTACTGTATTTGTTGTACTTGTGTTCATAAGTGAGAACTGAATGAATAAAAAAAATAAAATTTTATTTTTATTGTGTCTGTTGTCAATTTATTTACATTCTAATAAGGATCAGTATGTCAATGAGTTAATTATTCCTGGCTATATTGTGTACGAAATACCTGTCAAATAATTAATCTACCTAAAGCAACAAAGAATCAGATAAACACAAAAGTAAAAATACAGCAAAATCTAACGGATAAATTTACAGTGACACTCCCACTCCTACAGGGACTAATACTAGTGCCTGTCGTATTCAACTACCGCAAATAAAAAATAACTGAGACAAATGCCAAAATAACTGTCGTAATTATAACGAAATAAAAACAAACAATATTTGGCCGTTGACATCATTGTAGTAATCTTAGTGAAGGGATTAGGGAAAAATATGAATCACTAAAATCAAAGCTTTCGAGATGAACTCAAGCTAAAAATTTCTAAAACCAAAAATGTGACAACCGTGACAACTAAAATCGAAAGAAGTTTAAGATGATGGGATGACAGGAGAAAAAATATATAATAAATAACACATTTTGAAGCAAAATAAACAACAGAAATGATACAGTATACGAGATTATAACATAGAATAAAAAATAAGCTTAAATGAAACAATCAGGTCCTAAAGATAAGAATAGAAAAAAGAATACGCTAAGCAGTCGTAAGACATACGTTCCTAAGCGCAAATGGAATGGAACGAAATGGAAGAAAAAATAATACCACTTTTGAAAGAAATGTAAGAAAGATATATTGATTCATAGGAAAAGAAGAAAGTTGGAGTATCAGACATAACTACCGCTATAAAGACCTATAAAATGTCAAGAACTTACTGGGGTATATTTACGTACAACGAAGAAAGTGGGTTGTGAGTGAGAATAACACACTCAGAAGAGTTAGTAAAAGAATAGTAGTAAAACTAGAGAGAGAGAGAGACCTACGACTCTCTGAGTACGCAACATACGTAAAAACGCTCAAGATTGAGAAGCGTGACGAACTGGGATCGGTCTCGGTAGAGCGGGAAACCAGTATGGCTGTAGAACCAAGCAAAGTTGAATAATAACAATAATAATATATTCAAAAGAAGAGGAGGAAGAAGAAGATGAAGAAGAAGAAGAAGGTGATGAACACGAAGAAGAAGAAGATGCTATATACGTTACGTATATACATGCATAAAGTTATACACATATGGCCGTAAAAATATTCATAATTTTATGGTAAGGAAGATAATGCGTACATACGGTACTCAAATATCTACAACATTAGTGAATGAATCAGAAAAATAACCTATTTAAATTAACCAACTTATTTAAAACAAATAGTATTATTTGTGTAACTTTTACGATCCATTTTAAGTGGATTTATATCGCATGGAAAACTCTGTGTTTTGATGTAGTTTAAAATACAAATTATCAGAACCTAGTGGAACTCGATCATGGCTTTATAAGGCAGAGATTTGTGCACCGTTGTGCATACGTCTCACAGAATAAAACTTTTCATTTGTGCATTGAATATAGCTCACGAATTTTATATAAATAATGCTCTTAAATATCTAATTAATTACAACATTGTCAGAAAACATTTGTAGACCCGTAGCTAATGAAACTAATTAAATCGAGTTTGTTGCAATTTATTCATACTTTCAAACTGACGTTCATTAAACGCTAAGCGAAGTTCCAGAACTTTAAGATATATATAGCAATATAAATCTTTTCATGATTAAGAAGCTGTTCTTGTTGAAAGTTTATTAATTAATAAACTTAATTTTCCTCAAGAGCTACCGACTTGATAAAACAAGCACACTCGTTTATTAATTTGTATACGCTACTTATTAGAAACGTCTGAATTAGAATCGCCCGGATAATGGTTATCCAGGTTATAACAATTCTTTTTGTTTGTAGTAGTATTAAATGCTTGTGTTTTATAGAAAAAAGTCAATAGTAATCTAGTAGAAAATTTTCTATCCTTGCTAAGGCTGTGATGTATCAAATTTAGGCCGTGATGTAGTAAATTTAGGGAACAACTCTTATGCAGACAAACTGTTATTTCAGAATTTGCTACAAACAGGAAATTTTATTTGAAAACGTTTCGAACTACATGTGGACATGTTCTAACTGCATTTGTAAATGAGTTGGAATGATCAACAAAGACAAAGCCTAGAGCAATTAGTGGAAATTATTAAAATGAGAAAATATACACTGGCAAACAGAAGAAGATTAAGAGATAGGGTACAGAAAAATCATGAGGAAGAAACTTTTATCAGTATATAGTTTTTTACTACTCGCCTGTGGTCAGCATTGGCCTTAAACAAGTCAGTTACAGTCTCTCGCCAAAATATGATTATGGTTTACAACAAACTTGTTTTATCCAAAAGTCACTAATTCCGTTTATCAAAATTTATATTTCCAATAGAATCTTCAACTTATTTAATATCAAGATGAACGTTTCAGACAAACCATCATTTTCAAAACTGTCAGGCTGTTGATAGTTGTGATAAGATTGCAGAAATAGTTTCTTTTGAAACAAAAATATAAAAATTTAAGAATTTTCACATCCATGAAGACAGACACGGCATAAGTATTAAATAAGAAACAGTGGGAGATAATGACCAATTGTCACTACAAGTTGTATTTGAAAGTTATTTTATATAAAATTATTCATGGTGTACAGCTTTGAGGTTGTACTAAATAATCTAATATTAAAATAATTAAGGCTTTTCAAAATAAGGTTCTTAATAGTAGTTTTGATACTCCATGGTATGTAAGAAATGATGACATCCATCGGGACGTGAAACTGCATCGGTTTCTGACGAGATTAAAGGGTTGCGGATAAATATGAAAGAAGACTTCATGAACGCATAAATATTAAAGTGCTACAACTGCTTGATAATGCTGGGCTCATTCGGCGACTGCAGAGACAGAAACCATTTGAACTAGTGAACTAAATATGTATAGTAATTCTCAGCACATGAACAAAGTGTAACTGTACTGAGGAATGCTCAAGTGAGAGCTTGTCCAACGCACACTGTCACCTTATGTATTAGAATAAAATAGTGACAGTAAAGTTAAAAAATATTTAAAGTTATTCATAAAGTACAAATTAGAATTTTAAACCGATACAATACATTTTAAACGCTATTGTTGCGTCATAATACTACTGAGAACTTAACAACATCGTTCACATAATTTGTCCGACGACGGTTTTGAACTCAAACAATAAGTGTTGAAATGCCAAAACAGAGCAGAGTTAACAATACTCAAGTACTGTGGAAGTGTGACTTTTATTATACGTACTGCTACAGGAAAGACCACAATGTTAGTAACGAATCCGGTATATGAGAAATGCTGAATAAGCACATGCATAAACACGGTAGAAACAATTGCGGAGTACAGTTGTCTATGCAGATGTACCAGCTGTGAAACGTGTCTGCAAAATGAAACTACTTTCTTCCGTCATTACTGGTGTCAGCAGTAACACGTTACACGACTTGCTACTTCGTAAGCCTTGTTCACTTGTTCACTCTTATTTTTGACAATAATTTTCTTTAATAAGAATATTCATTTAAGAAGAGTGTTAATTTAATAAGAACATTTTCAGCTTTTGCATATTAACGTTCAGATGAGATCTACCTTTTCAGTCGTCTCGCAATGAACATCTGTTTATATTCCCACCGAAGAACCCTACTTAGTGAGTAACAATACTACCCTACTGCTCTACGTAACAATAGACAATTACGTGCCTAGTTTTGACAATTACAGTTTATCAGTTATTTCTGTAGCGTTGGTACACATTCTTGATTATTGGTGAAAAGTGTTTCTATCTTGTAATTAGTGAAAATATCTTCATTTTCTATTGACAAGTCTATCTAGAATTTCAATTCCTTACTTATGAAGAATAAATAAAAGGACCACTACTTTCATTATACTGCCTAAGAGAGAAAATTCAACGAATCTTGTAAAGAACAGCAAACGTGCGTAGAATCTCTCCACATGGGAATTGCAATTACAGTTTTCACTGCTTGATTAGCGGTAAGAACAGTCTGTACAAAGTTAAACGTACAGTAATTATGTTAAAATAGATTAAGCCTCTATCATGGCGAAAGACAACATAAACGATCTAGCAGAAAACCAAGAAGTCGTTTGGTTTAAGAGGAAACAGAGACTTCTTTTCATTCGTAACATTCGTTTGCAGAAAGACTTTGTTTCTCTTGAATATTTATATTTCTTCTCGATTGCCCGAGCCAAAAACGCATTTTATATCACAGAAAATGTTTTAGTAAAAGGAAACTTGAACAAAACAAAAAAGAGTTAATACGTTTGAAAAGGTAATGATTCAATGGGAGTACATTCATTAATATACGATTACCTTGCTTAACGTTTGTTAACAGACACTCAAGAAATAAAAGAAATCAGGAATCAACACTGTATTCTGAAATTGGTCCTTGAAAATATTAGTCACATTTAATCTGAATTGTCATGTCATATGATGTGATGTCATCAATTTGTTATTGATTTTTTTTTATCATCGATTGCTTTTGTTGAAACAGCGAATAGTATCTCGACAGGAAGCAGGTATTCATAAGCATTTTCCCTTACGATGTTTGTTCCATTGATCCGACCGTTGGTATGGTTACCCTTCTGGCAGCTTCTCTTGTAAAATGATCAGGAAATCTTTTTGTAAAATAAGTTTATTGTTATTCGAATTTAATCGTAACAAAAGTACATATATCAAACGGACTTATATATATGGCTTACATTTAATTTAAAAATAACTCTTTCTTTGCAACAGGTAACCTAATTCTTCACAAATTTGTCTAATGTAAATAATACTGGAAGCAGTGTATGTAAAATAGAAACTAACACCTTTTATTTAAACACGTGTCTCAAAAAGACAGAATACACTAAAAACTCGTTTATCCGAATTTGATGAACCGCGCCCGTTTCGAATAAACGAAATTTCGGATAAACCGAAACTTCTATTTAAATAATAATACATATGTAAGTACAGTAACTTTATTTAATAATAATAATTTAAAAGTTACTCACAGTGAATATGACACAATAAACTATAAAACGGCAACGCACTGTAAATTATAGTTTCTACAGTACTGGAACAGTCCTATTGCTTGTTCGTAGTAATCAATCATAGTTTTTTGCCTAAGATTTGAAGCTTGTTTGCTGGCTACCCGATCTCGAAGTCGTGTCATTGTTAGAAGTTCTGCAGGGGACGTTTCGTCTTGTCGCTGCAAATACGAAAGGACAGGAAAATGCTTTTGTGTATTTTTAAAATTTACTAAAAATTGTTTCGGATAAACCTGATTTTCGCATAAACGCGATTCGGATAAACGAGTGTTTAATGTATTATGTTCGTAGTCCTATCAAACGGTTAGAAGTAAAGGAGCAGAAATATAAAGACCATTCACATTTTATCATCTCAGAGTTTTTAACATCCTTATTTTAAACACTCAAGTTGCTGCCTGACGAGATTTATTGTATAGGTTTCGAATTTTGTTCTGTAAACTAAAATATTATATGACAGTAATTCGCCCACCTTAAGTCGTCGTTATTTCATTCCATAACATAAGCTTATAGCCTCTTCCGTCTTCACTGCAACAATCTCTGCAAAGGCCTAAACTCAGATCTTCTCCCAGTCGGTTTACAGTCTACCTTTAACTTAATACTTTACCAACGAACTAGACTTTGCTCTTCCTTTCTGTAAACCTGCTCAATCCAAGGTTGTTTTCTTTTTCCTATTCTATTCGTAAAAACTTACTTTGTTTCTGACCTTAGGCTACATCTTTATTACGTTTCTGATCTCTTAAACTATAAGCTTTTTTTTTGGCTAACGTATGGATTTTTTACCTTGAAAATTCTCTTCAACTGCTTTTTTAACTGTTTCCTTCCCTGTTTCCATCCGACAGACGAAATTATTAAATTACAGAAGATGTACAAAGAAATATTAAAATTCTATAAGTCAATACTATTTTAATTTTTTTATTGTTGGAAGAGAATTAAACAATATATATAAATTTAGGTTACTGAAAAGAATTTTTTATTATTGTACTATCCATTATTTTACAGTTATCGTATTACAGAAAGCAGACTTCCTCTTTAAAAAGTATGTTTTTATTAATATTTATTTTCTGTTTTTAAACAAACCTTGGATCTTCATCTGTTAGAGTGAATGGGTATTTATAGGTACTTCGCTTATTATCAAATATAATAACCAATGTTAGAGAAAATTGGCACGTCCTCATGTAGCAAGGTATAAGGGTAACATGGATGCTTATGAAATAAGAATTGTGTATTTCATTCTAAGCTACTATTGGAGATCGTTCTTCTCCTTACATGTTTTAAAAGTTCTTTTACAGTAGGCCTAAACTCAGAATGGTAATGAACCTTGCCTGTAGTGTCATGTGATTAAAGTACCCTAAATATTTTGTGAACTGCGTATTTCAGAACTTATGTTAAAAATTCCAGCTTTGTCGTGTTTACTTGCTGAACTGCTACTTGTCATGTTCCGGACTAGGCCTTTCCACCGTTTTCAAGTCCTAAACCACGACGATGATTCAAAAACAGCAGTTCAGCAAGTAAACACTATTAAGCTGGAATTACAGAGACTGTTATTTCAAATACCAAGATGAATTATGTTAAAAATTATAGAATTATTTTGAAAATTCTGCAAAAGCTATAACTCATTACGGAAGGTAAGCAAACACATCAGGGTGTTTACCCAAGCTAAAGCAGAATCTCATAATTTAAACTAATTACAAAAACACGATATCGACTGTTTATACTAATGTAGGCGAATGCCTATACGTTTTTCTAGTCATTTGACAATTTGTAAGATTTCAGTTTTGTTTTAAGGCGCATGAAATATTTTCTTAAAATTTGTTTAAAATATTTGTATAAAAGTCTTAGAGGGCTTTATTCCACAAAAACTGAACTTGATTAAGGGACTTTGTATACATGTTTAATGGTTTAAACACTCAAAACAAACACTTGAAACGTTTCAACAAGTTTCATACAAAAATTGTTATAATTAATTTATAAATATGCAATAATATTTAAAAGCTCTATAGTGGGTCAGTAATATTCAGGGGCTTTATGATGATTCAAAAACACAGTGGTGAAAGGTTTCAGTAATGCTACATTAAAAAACAAGCTGAGTAAATTTGCTTAAATCATAAAAGAACCAAATACCCTTTAATCGCTGTTACTTTTTCTACCCATAAAAGTTGATGTATTATTAAAAGTGAATGCATAATCAGAACATTGCATTACAATTATGCGTAATTTTTGTAATTGGTGGCAATATTAGGTTCTTGCATATTGAACATTTCTTATAAAATCTATTAAATTCCTCCGAATTTTTAATTAACAAATTACATCAATTCATACAGGTTGTAATGGATTATATTTGGCTTATATTCACGATAACTGATTGCTAAGAGAACTGATAACCCCGGGAGATTTTGAATCATGAAATTAAACATAAGTGACAATGGGTTTCCGCCATGATACAAAGGGTGAGTTCAAATGACACTGAGTGACAGACAGACGATGATGCTGGGGAGAAACATCTGATAAACACAGCTGTGAAAAATGGGCGTTCTCTGTTTGACAGCTGAAGTGTTTTATTTCCTTCTCTGTTTGTGGTTCACAGTCCCGTTGCTAAACCGCGTAGCCAAGTCAACGTTGTATAAACAGGACAGAGCGAAAATTTTTGTCATCATAAATTACCTCGTAGCCACTTGTTAAATATCAAGATTTTAATAATCGTTTTTGTTACTCATATTGTAATGTAAACATGATTTAATCAGGAATTTTCTTCATTACTAAAACAAAGAAAGTAGGTCTGAACAACAAATGTGTTTACACACTACACTTTAAATATTTACAATGTTAATTAAGTATATTTCAGTTTTCGTCAATCCATTACACCTAAATTGGTGTCAGAGCAATTAACAAATTAAAAATTTTCACATATATTAAAATAAAACCTAATGAGCTGTACTGTAAAATAACTAACAAAAATGTGTTATAAACGGAATCTCATTTATAATAACTTAGTTAATTAAATTACGTTCATGCTATATTATACTTTAGTTATCAGTCAAAATTTAAAAAATATATAACATTAAAATTAATAAAACAATGTGAATTATAAAACACCAGAGAAATCAACACACAAAGGCTTTATTAACATTTCGCTAAACATTATTCCCATATTAATATAGTTCTCCTTATTTTAATGCAGGTATCCACTTGAGACAAATAATAACTTCCATTAGTCAATAAATCTGCTCTACTGCATTTATAACAAGTATATGTTTTGATAACGCTCACTATATACTGTCTCAGCAGCACCTTTGCTACCGAGCAAGGAATGTGACGACATACGCCATACCACTGCACGCATCACTGTAATACTACACATTTAAAATACGTTTAACACAGTTTCGGTGTGACTTGAGTGTCTCTAACACGGTATTTCCTTTAGCGAATAAAAAAACACTTTAACAAATTGTATTAAATAAATTACACTGACATATAATGTACAATCGTTTTATCTAATACGTACACAAATTTACAATTAAATACGTCTTCTGAACGTCTGAAGAATATTTTCGGAACCAGTAATACCCCACCAACCCAAGCACGCAATATCATTCAGTACATCCCCCGCTCTTCAGGCGTCTCGGCAGCAAAACTGATGCGCGTACAGTCCCACTAATTTCAATAAAACCACTAGCTAAACACTCATTGTTTTCTTGCTGGTCTGCCTTTACAAACATGTCATCAGGATAAAAAATAGAGTAGTAGCTAAGAGAGTATCTAAACTGTTGACTCAATTTTCTTACCGCTCTCGGCAACATCCTGAACTCCTGGAAAGTTCTATCTGTACGCACACGTCGTTAGTTGTTGATTCATTATGTCAAACAACACACACTCGATAACAAATTTCGTGCTAGAGCCGTGTGACAAAAATTGAATATAACACTGCAATGCTGTAGATAAATTATATCTATATATATATATTTCAATCTATATAGATGGCGAAGAAAAATGAATTGTTTTCTAATTTAATTTTCAAAGTATACAGATCTCTAAAAGCTAAGAGAAGGCTACTTTGAAGGATAACCAAAGGGCAGACTAGCTTCCTGAATCTGCAGTGAAAGCTACCTAGTCCAGGAGATGAGTATTTTGCTAAAAAACGTGGTCCTCCTGGTTGCGGGTTAGGCGTAAGACTGATTATCCTATCCTGCAAAAATGTGGTAGTCGCGAATAACGAAAGGAATGAAACCACATAAAATTAGAGGAAGGCCTAGAGAAAGGTAGACAGATGACGTAGAGGAAGATTTAAATTGTATGAATGTGACAAGCTGAAGAAGATTGTGTGGCGAGAAGATGGAATGGAAGAAAATTATTGAGCATGCTAAAATCCAAATTAGGCTGTGATCCAAGAAGAAGAAGAAGAAGAGGAGGAGGAGGAGGGGGAGGGGGATTAGGAGGAGAAGAAGAAGGAGGAGGAGGAGGGAGACGAGGAGGAGGAGGAAGACGAAGAAGAAGAAGAATTCTGTAATTGCAGTGTGTATTAAACGTTTTGTCAGTATGTTTATACTTCTTACATTATCTTCGTGTAGACTTACTATGTTAGTCTTCTTGAATACACTGTAAATAAATAGTGAGAAAGATACAGTATAACAAGATACAATTTTTAAAGCGAAACAAAAAATACCACAATGTTTTAAAATTTGAGAAGTGTCATGCTGATATGTTTTAATGTTTATATTATTCATCATTTTAATTACACTATAATACATAAATATATTACACAAAATGTTGTTCGTGTAGATTCTTAAACAAGGAACTTGTCAGACTTGAGGGTAAATGATAAAGAAAAAGATTTATAAATTGTCTAGAGAATATGGAACATTCAAAAAGTAGAAACAGGTTGGAATTATTTGTTATCTTATTAAGAGAAAATTTCAAGGCTTAGATAAAGGACCAAGTTAAAACGTCTAGCAAGAAAATAAATGAAACCCTTTCGTCTCTACCTGTTGAACTGCAGTAAGGCAAGTATTTGAATCAATATAGCCTACAGTTACAGTTTACTGAGGAACCTTACACTCGTCTTCGTGATTCATACACTCTCTCGTCTGTTCACTTAATATTTATTCAGATACTACGTGTTTAACTTAAATGTAATGTCGTTGGTCAACCGTATAAATGTTTGTAAATAGTGAATTCTTTTGGATCTTTCTGGGATCGGCATTATTTTGAAATATTTAGTCCGCTTTATGAATAACTGAAATAACGCTTAATGTAATGTTAGTTCCATAGCATAAATGTTATTCTGTACGTTTTGTGTTTTGATGCGTACGTATGATTATTACTTGAAAACATTAATTGCTATTGAGTGCAGTTATCCTACGCCACAGAAGTCTTCTACAGCCTAGATGAAGTTAGATAATTTCCATCAGATAACTTTCTCTTAATTCAGCAAGTAAAGAAACACGCCTAAAATTCTTCAAGGTAATGGCCCTGAATTCTCAGACTTTTTTATGGGTCTGAGAATTGGACATTAACGAAAGGCCAGGCCAGTCGTATCTAAGCAGCTGAAATGAGATTTCCAGGCACGTGACAGGGTATACTCTCCATGATCGTAGAAGAAACTCAGATATACGGCAGGAACTGAATATTATGAGTATATTCGAGAGGACTGCCCAGTATCGGCTGCATTGGTTGGAACATCTTTGTCTAATGTATGATTACAGCATCCCCAAACAACTATGGAACTATAAATCGAAGGGGCGGAGAGGTGTGGGACGTCCGATAAAGCGCTGGAGAGACCAGATCTAGACTCTTTGACTGTTTGAGACCGGAACAAACCATCCTTGGTTTAATCCTTTCAGATGATGATGATGATGATGATGATGATGATGATGATGATGATGATGACTTGCAGTCTGTACATACCTGGCTTAACCTAATCGTTGAATTGCTTCGCCCATGAGCTCATTAATTCATGCGCTTAAAAACCTTTTATTCTTCATTCTAAATTTTGATTCAATTTTGTTTCTCGTTATATTATTAAAAACCATATGTTTTATACGTTTCACAGTTTATGTCCGCTGGTTACTTAAAATGCGTTTAAAACAGGAAACGTGTTAATGTGATAGAGTGTGTATGTAGGCCTACGTGATATTTTATGAGAGGCTGCGATTCAGGATTGAAAATTTCAGGGGAGACGTTTGTTCTTAAATTTGTAAGAGGATATAAGTTTAGGGGTACAGTTGGATACACTAAAGGAGAGCGAAAGGGTATAGACCTCAACTTACGGCTATAGCACCGAAATGGGTTTTTAAATGGAAGTGATTTTTGAGGGCCTATTTACATAGAAATTGAGCAATATGCATCTAATTGTAATTTTTCTACTACGCTCGGATACTTACTTTCGGGTAGATGAATGTATCGTATTAATCTATGTAAACACCGATCGGAGTGATTCAATTCAACACACCATTTTTGTTAGTCTTAATCTTAAGTCCAGGCCAGTTGGTGTTGTCAGTTGTTAACGACAAATACCATACCGTCATTTTACTTTACTATCTAAAGTATAACTTGAGATAAAACAATGGTATCATGTGACTTGTGTAAAGTATACGAAAGACAAAAATTGTAACGTAATTTGGTAGTCACTGGAGAAATTACTCGAATTTAACAACTGCTGCACACTGTTAAATTGTATGGCTAATATAGATGCATGTAGACAGTGAATCAGGTAATCATCTAATCTATTTTCCCATATCGACTGACGTCTATTTATTAGTCTATGTATATTCATGTGTATGTATGTCTTATAAAAATATTATTATTAAAATAAAGTATAGTACGTAGTCCAAAAATTTGGCTTGGATAATATTGTGAAGCAGATTGTAAGAACGTTTAAGTTTTTTTAAATGTAAAAATGTATTCCTTCTCTATTATGTTAGTAACTCTATTATCAAACAAAATACAAATTCACTTATTTCACCTGAAACTATTGATTTTATTTTCACCCAGTCTACCCTGAATTTTTACAGATTCTGTTTCACAACAATATTAGTTACTTTTACAAAAACTTTACGAAGCCTTTGAAAGCAGGAACAATTACAAATTTACTATCAATAGGTCCTAACTGTCCTGTCAATTTACCACAACCATATTATGAAAAAATTTGATGGAAGAAGAGAAGGTGTTTTCTTCTTATCTACACTACATTTAAGTAACATGGCTGTTCATACTTTAAGAGTGTTAAGAAGAATTACTTGATAAGTACAGTTCAGAGTTGGATATTACTTAGGGCAATCTGTACATAGGTAAATAGTCGATCTAGGGTTAGATCAAACTTCCAAATAAAGAAATAGCTTCAAAATAATTTAATAAAAAATTCTACGAAAATTGTAGCTTCCGCATTATTAAGAATATTCTTTATATTTTACCATTTTACGCAACTAAACTTTGCATTAGTATCTCAAAATGTTATTCGTCAAAGAAGAAATAAAAACAAATGCTTATGACGACATGTAGAACAAATCCACAGAATCACTTACACCTTGTTGATGTAATCCTAGGTTTCTCAATCCAATTTACAGGTATTAACGATAATCGTGCAGAAGGCTTAAATAACCCAGCCTATTGTTAACTGGTAGACATGTATGGTGAAATCTATACCTCAAAAAGTAGCTCAAAATTTGTTGCATCTTATTTACTTTTTACATTTTGCCTAGCTTTGATAATTAATAAATAAAAAATGTTTACGTATTGGTAACAGTTGTCATATAGATTTGAAGACCTCTATGCATCATCAATCAATCAAGACTCAAAATAATTGTGCAATGTTCGCTTAGCCTAGTTTCCAGTCTCTTTTGTATAGGAATGCCATGCAGTAAATAGGCCTAGTTACAGTTGCGCCGTAGCATCCACGCGTAGTTTATCTATGTCACTTGTCATTTTATTCTTTTCGTTGATTAAATAAGCTACTTCTTTAATAGATTTCACTATTCTTATTACTTGCAATTGTTTTAATTATTTATCGGTGCTTTTGATTACTTGTGAACAACAGTCGATTTACGACATCGGGACATGATCTTTAAGTAATTCATATAGGCTACACATCCTTATAATTAAACAGTAAAAATACTGTACAGCTTTAATATTGTCCTCTTGACGTTTCGCCAATTGCGGGTGGAACCACTCAAGAAACTCGGTAAATAGTTTTAAAGACATGACTAATAATTTAATTATTTAAAAAGACAAAACAAAAACTCTTTTATATAGTTTTCAAACATAGCATACATGGACTGAGAACATAATGAAGGAAAATTCCTTTCTAAGAACTCGAAGTGTACAAACCTTAGTAAAAAAGTTTTCAACTAGTACGTATCGCTGAACATATTAGGTGACATGTGGCCATGTATACGGATGGTATGTTTTCAAAGAGAGTTACGGTTTGGATTACCTTTTACTGAATATATTACCTTTATATACCTACAGAGGTATACAAATTTTGTAGTGATATAACATCCAATCCAGACGTCAATGTACAAGCGTGTTGGTCTTTCAACATTGTGGCCCTATGAAATCCAGACATTGCGTGGATGATACTTTGAAAGTTGCGTAAGAAGATATCGGAACATAGATTTTCATTTAGAAAACGCATGTTGTACGTTTAACACATAGAGCATCAGATAATAATAACTGCAGTTACAAGCAGATTACTTCTATTTTATAGATACAAAAAGTCATTTTATGTCTATGAAGGTTCGCGTATTCGTTATGCCGCAACACATCGCGAAGGACTACTTATTAAAGGAGGAAGTCATTAGCTTTTGAGATTGAGCTTTGGCAATTAACCAAATATGTTACTCCCAGCACCACAGAAACTTAACACGTATTTTTCCGTTCCCACGTAGATTGGCTGCTACACTAAGGGGCCATACTGCCTTTCGTGTATCTCATTCTGTTCAATCTGCCAGTCTATTCCGCACAGTATTGTTGATACAAAATGGCGTCTACTTGAGAAATTTTTTAAATAAACCGCCCTAAAACATTAAAAGATAGTACCTGGTTGTGCCTTTCTGATAGATTGAAACATTCTATTAATACGCTTCTATTATAGTTAATGAGCTGTACGTTCGTCACAGTGAAAACAATATTTAATCGTAGAGAGTAAGAAACAAAGATCATAGGTCTGCAAATACCTAGAATTTTTACGTCAGTAAGACAACAAAAACATGACAAAGTGCCTGATTGATCAACTCCATAGTCTCGTAATCAACACAAACAGGCAGCCATTGTATCTCGAAGTGTACCAGAATACCTGTCTACTGAAGCTTTCTCAACGAGATAGTAAATTATTATTAGATACAGTGAATACTAATAGCGAGAGAGTATCTTACTGTAAACTACACCCGTTTTTACTAGCAAACTTAATACATTCTTATCTTACTCTGAATTAAACTAGTTACATTTTACGCACGCTACTTTAAAGCATAAGACACTTTGATGAACAAGATGATGTAGCCAATAAACACACACACACGCGCGCACGCCCACGCACGCGCACGCACACACAGTGTGTGAATACAATATATACAGTGATGAATAGCAAGCGAACTTTGAGGTGAAAAACATCGACACCAGAAACATAAAAACAGTCCGATTTTCACATAATCCATTTTAACAATGTCATACATAATTAGACGATTCTCCGGAACAAATACTACTATTTTCTCGTCCTATAAATGAAACGTGCGCACAACAAACACAAAAACAGCATACACAGATAATGGCATTTGTGTATATCACTATTTAAATATTCATTATCTGAATATCTAATAAGTTTGTTACACGCGCATTTCGTACTCATACTGTCACTCTTACTTTCCAGACAGTATTTATTTATACCAAACAAACAAGGGATACTGAACATATAAATGCAAACATATTTTATAAAAACCTGGTTAAACCAATATGATTCTCATAATTTATTTGATTTTGAAAACATAAAACACAAATATTCTTTAAACTTTGTATTAAAACTACCAAAATTGCATTTTAATACATAAATGGAATTATATTACTAAAGTAACTAATGCATTCTATTAACTAATACATTTGTTACTTAATTAATTAATTATGGTATACACGACGTAACACCTCTAACTACATTTCCATCGGTTTTTATTAAAGTGCACTTTTATAATTTACTAATTACAGTCCATCACCATTCCACCTGAATTTATTAGCCCTGCCATTCATCAATTTTATTTCTAACCGAATAAACACTTAAGATAAATAGTATTAAAAGCTAATAAATGAAACACTATTGAATGCAGGTAAAACGTAGTTTCTTTTCAAAAGTTATGTATCAGGCTGTAGTGTCCGGTTGTGTAGATTAGAAGTAATGTAAAAAATTTGTAATTTTAACTTGAATATAAAGAGTTGTTAAGTGAATGATTAAAGTATTCTTCTCTGTCTCTGTGCCTATTTACGGGCTATACTTTTGAATACTTTCATCCTGGTAAATTTCTCCAAGTCTTTTAGGCTGATTAACAGAATCTCCTTTTTCATAATCATATACATCTTCTCCATTACTAATAGTTATTTTCTTGGTTCTCATTAAATTATGTGGTGTGCTTTTAATAATAAGCCTAGTCATCCTGTTCCAATTCTTTTCAAAAGTTCATTCCAATTTCTTCTTCTTCTTCTTCTTCTTCTTCTTCTTCTTCTTCTTCTTCTTCTTCTTCTTCTTCTTCTTCTTCTTCTTCTTCTTCTTCTTCTTCTTCTTCTTCTTCTTCTTCTTCTTCTTCTATGGCGTCACCGTTCGGAGTCGAACCTTAGCCTCCATTTTACCCAGTCCTTGGCGATCGATGTCTATCGTTTTATTTTAAGCAAAGTATCAGCATCCTTTGCCGATGCTTGTGTCTTCCGACAGACTTCTATCCTCAATTTCACTAGACAGTTTGACTAAACAGTACCTTCCTAGGTATTCGGTTGCCTTCCACCCTAATGATGTGTCCTGCCCATTGCTGTCTATACAGCCTGATGGGGGTGGCCAGATCATTGCCTTTATATAGCTTGTATATTTCCTCATTGTGACGCAACCTCCATATCCCATTGACTTGGATTGGTCCATATATTCTCCTAAGAATTATCCTTTCAAAGATATTAACTATGTTAGCGGCTCGTGTGTTCAGAGTCCAAGTCTCACTGCCATATGTTATCACCGGTATAATCATAACTTTATATAATGTGACCTAGGACTGACGGTGGATATTCCTTGTCTTGAATACAGTTATTAGCGATGAGTATGCTCTATGTGCGGCCTGTATCCTTTTCCTTATTTTATTTATTTCTTCATTATCTTCTTCAGCCCAACATCCCAAACATTTAAACCCATTCCAATTTCTGCAATATAAATTTACCGTGTTATTTCCAATTCAATCGTTTCTTCTACAGAATTTTATGTACGGAATGAGCTGAGTGACACGCAAAAGGAAATTCGTTTGTTGTCCTTGTTCTTGCTTTTTTGTTTCTCCGTTATGAAACACAGAGACAGACAACGACATTCAATTACTGTGGATATGATAACCACAGTGGTATTACTGTGTGATAACCACAGTACTTCTATTAGACGTAGCAGCTACAGAAGAGAAAACAGTATTACTAACGGAGTCAGTATATGAGAAAGGCTGAATAAGGCATATCGACAGGGTAAAAACAATTGGAGAGTACGGTTGTCTATGCAGCTGTACCAGCTGTAGAAAGATACCATACAAACGAGCGCAACTTGTCTGCAAAGTGAAACTACTTTGATTCCTCATTACTGTGTCAAGAGCAACACATTACAGGACTTGTTAGTTTCACAGACCTTGTTAAACCTTGTCAATTCAGTTCGTAAAAGACAATGACAATTTTCTTGTTTGACAAGAATTTTGTTAACTAAAAATATTAATCTGAAAATTTTCAACTTTTGTGTCCCAATAGACATTGGGAAGCGATCGATCGGCTTCAGTTGTAACGCAATGAACATCTGTTATATTGTCACCGAAGATGCCTACTTAGTGTCTGCTCTACGTAACAATAGAAAATTACGTGCCTAGTTCTGACATTTACAGGTGATCAGTTGTCACCGGGACGTCGGTACTCATAGTGCATTAGTTAATGTGTTCCTAATAAAAAATTTATCCAGATTTTCATTTTCTAACTAAGGAGAAAATAAAGCCACTATTTTCATCAGAATTTTTATCCTGCCTAAGAGAGAAAAACTTTCATATTCCTGCTAGCTGTTCGGCATGTGTGATTGAATTAATTTAGATACTGTTTAAAGTGGTTTTTCCGAAAATTGTGTTTTTTTACATTTAAGGCACATTTTCCCAAATACCGCTCAAGATATTTAGGTATTTTTTTTGTATCTTGTTAGGTAGGCTTAGCTGCACATTTTAAGCACAGGGTTTTTTATATTCAACTAAGTTGAAATAATAATTTACTCTTAAGTCAGAATTTAAGAGTTAATAATTATATAATTTTTTCCTCTCGACATAATAAAAAACCGTCTGCTTCTATTTTGAAGAAGGGTATGACCTACAAAATAAAAAGAAAATCAAGCTGATAGCTTTTTTAGCTTTTGAGGAAATCTACATTAAAACAAATGATACTTAACATTGTGAAGATAGGGACATCCGACTCTCCTTAATACCGCAACTGTACCTATCGCTAACTAACATCGTGAATAGTTGAAAGTAACGACTTGTTCTGTTGTGTCATTCTGTTGTGTATTACAATTGTGTTGTTACGACTTGTTCTGTTGTGTCATTCTGTTGTGTATTACAATTGTGTTGTTACGACATTACAGAACACGCTACGCGTTTCTCGGCTATTCCAGCGAAGCCTGGCTGTAATGTGTGTGTGCGTACGTATTGCCGCTACTTTGAGATGAAGTAGTATTACGTGACACTTGTCACGCGTCCGCAACGAGACTTTTCCAGATCATAACAGTCCGCCCGCGCTGTGTTCAAGGCCGCAGTCAATTACGTTCTAGTGTTTTCTAGTACACACGTATTACTGAATATGCTGAAATCTGAGCGGTGTATAAATACAAGACTTCAGCGACGCTTAGTTTCAGTTTTAGTGACGATGTATTCCAGTGCGGTTCGAAGTATTGTGGCGAAGTGTTATGTGTTTTATTATTGTGCGGGACATTTGTAATACAACTGTGTTTTATATTAGTTGGCATTATTATTGCGTGTGAATAATTTTTATTTGATTCGTTGTAAGACACTATCTTGTTGATTGCAAACTGTTTAATTGCGATAATTAAATCTGGTGATTAGTGATTTAATTGAGGTTTTGTATTTTGTTTTCCACTGTACCATACGACGATCAAGGAGACCGTCGGAACAGTATCATTTAGTGACGTTTTAAGGAGAGGGGGGCTAAATCCATTAAAAGCTATAATTTTTGTTGCTATTGCTGTTATAGATTTCATAAACGTAGTTGATTAGTCCAGTGTGCATGGGTTCTTAACAAGCCATGTATATAGTTCATTTTGTCTGCTTTTATTTAGTAGTTTTTATTTGCAGTAATCAACATAAATATATTTTGCGTGTAAAATCTTTAAGTCTTTCACGGCTGGCGTCAACATAGTTGGAAACTTTTTTGTCGTGCTGTTAGGCCGACGTTTCGTCCCCACAGTCGGAGGCCACCTTCAGTGTCGGAAACAATTAGCCCGGTGTTTGGAAAGGTAGCATCCGATGGTGGGGCCTACACGTCGGCCTAACAGCCTGGCAAGTAATGTTTCCAACTATATTCTGCGTGTACGTAAGTATATTACGCCTATACGTACACTATTTTAAACATACTCTATTACCTGTCACTGTTCTCCCAAAATTTATTCCTTTGTATCGAACCGCACTTAGGCTCTCATCTACACTCCCATACGGATGATCAAAATTAAACAACAAACATCTGTAAACAGCAAAACTGTAAAACACAACATGACAATTGTCCCAAAGTAACGTCACAAGTCAAATTGCATTTGTAGGCTGCAAACTCTGACTTGGTTACTAACTTCCTTACTGACAGCCACGATAAAACGCATGACAGAAACAAATTGGCAGAAAACGACGATCTCTGTTCGTTTTTATAGAGTATTTATATTCTCTTATAATATTCCGTAGACCGGTCAGGATTCTATTTCTTATTGTCACAAAGGTACCAAACGTAACTTGTATCACCAGATGTAAAATTATTATCGAAGAAATGTGATGGTAGGCGTTTTGTTTGATCTAAGGTAAGCATTAGGAAGCGCCTAATGGAGTCATTTCAGATAACGAATTTGCAATAAACGTTTTCGAAGAAAAATAGACTGTTAAAAATATTTTACTTGTTGACGAATAGTCTAACCATAATTTTTGTAGTTTCCTATTACGCTATGAAAACTTGAAACGAGCCTTTAATTTGGCTCTTAAGTTTTACAGTGTAAAAGGCAACTAGAACTACTCATATAACGTTCACAACCGTAACAATTGTTACATATACTATCCATTAATTTACATATGTATTGGATTTCTAACCGTGATACCACTTGTTTGTATGCATTTTGATTGTACCCTCGAATTGGATTTCTTGTATCAGTTGTATCAACTGTATGAATGAAACAATGTAAGACATTAGTTTCTGGAAACAAGTCATACAATAAACGTAATGGCTTTTATGTTCATCATTACAGCAAAGCTAATAAACCAATGCAACCGTTGTAATTAGCCGTCTCTGCCCTGCAGCGTCTGTACATATAAACACAGTCTGATCTGAATTCTAATTAACATAAACCAATGCAGGGAGAAACTTGCCATGCTGTTGGCATATGCAAGCGCGTTGCAATGCTTATCACGGCAACGAAGTTAAATACGGACAGCTAGTACCAAGCTAAATATTGCAATTAAATATAATGAAAGGAAAGGGCACGTTTGTAACCAAGAAGTAAATCCTTCAACGTATTGGAGTAAACTGTCACAAATAGAAGTTTGTCAGTGCATACAGTGGATGTAGAAACGTAGAAACGAAGAGATGTAGTAAGTATCTTAAAACTAGAATTCGATGGCAGGCTGTTATTATTATAATTACAAACTATAATATTGTGAACATTAGCCATCATATCAGAATCAAATTTAAACACATCGTTTAGAGCTCTAAAAGTGTGAGGCCTTCCTCGGGTGTAAATAAATTTTACAACACCATATCTAAAAGTATTAATACATAACGTAAGAGTAAATAAACAAAATTATTAAGTAATACAACAAAATGTTTACTTTCCAAGAAAGCCGTCTTACTGACTAGGAGGGGTAACATCTCTGCTCACAAAGCAAAAAAAAACGACAAGATAACTAGGACAAGGGCCTCCTCTTTTATACACTTCAAAAGCAGTGAGGAGCTGGGCCAAACTATGTGCAACACATCGCCGCCCGACTTGCGGTAAAGGTGGGCCGCTTCCCATTACTCACCTGGACCTTTCCAAATGTCCGTACGCCAAATTGTCAAAATGTTTACTGGCCTGAGTAATACAATTATTCTGAACCAAGATAAATGATACCTCTACAGTATTTCTCTTGTAGTGTTCCTCCCACGTATGTTCCTCCAATTTTGACGTATTACCTTTGTCTAGTCTTACATGTTTTTATGTTCGTCCAGGCGAACTTTCAGAGACCAGGTACCGCTTCCCACGTTCACAAGGGAGACTATATATAACGTTTTTAGATTCAAAGGTAGTACTCTTGGGCTTGGTTTAAACAGAATTTTGTCTATGGTTGTACGGGAATTAAAAACAGTCTAAAGTCCGTATTTTGCCGTAATCCTCTTAACCGTTTCAGAGGTACATGTAATAAACGGTAAGACAATACCACATTAATTTTTTTTTATTATTGTTAATATTTCATATTTTCGTTTTATTTTGATTTTTATTCGTCGTTTTATAACACAAGCGCTTACTGTGACCTTCTTTTTTGAAAAATAGTTCAGGTAGTGTTAATTTTATTCTCACATATTTGTAATAAGAACAAATATTTTGGGCGCGAGTATGCAATGTCCTACGTTTTACTTAATTTATTTCACGGAATCTTAGTTAACATAACCCCACTATGAATGGGATAACAGTACACGGTAGTATTGACGCCCTTATTTTCGTGAATAACCAAAACATCAAGGAACGGAAGAGAGTTGTTATTTTCTAATTCTAAAGTAAATTTTGTCAATAATATTAGGTTGTCGAAATAATTTAAAAATTTGTATAACTCTTTTTAGTCATGCTGCCAAAAGAGAAAAGTGTCGTCAACATATCGTATCCATAGTTTTGGTTACTTGATGATGAAGCTAAATAATTGTTCCTTCATCAAATTCATAAAAATATATGCGTAGCACTGTTACTAAAAGTGCCGCTATTTTGAAAAACGAACGACTTCTTAATGAGAAAACGGCCCTTAGATTGAGAGCAATAAGTTGATGACGATTTGCAAAAGATGTTTCTTGTGAATTTTTACTAGTGCGTTTTATTAAAGAAAAACCAATTCGCCAAGTACTCCTTCCTTGGAGTTCCGTAAGTATTAATTATAAAAGTGATTGTAATTTTTTTATTTATATATTACTTACTGTAAAATTTCTGTAAAAATTTTAAAACTATGTAAAAATTGTAAAAAATTAAATACGCCGTAAGGATATTTAAAATAAAATTTATTTATTTACAATCCTTATTTTTGGACATGCTAGTTAGCATTGACGTAAATAGTTTGCTGCCAGTCCTAGGCCTGGATGAAATGTGAAGGGAAGTGTGGATTCCTTAAACATGTGTCTGTTTATTCTCTACTTCAACCTACGTAGGCCTATGCCCTATTATAAAAGTTAGGGGGAGTTTATGCCAAATATTAGGGGTGGGCTCGTTTCTGACCGCCGTAGTGAATTCAGACCACGAAATATTAACCCTCTGACTGAAGTCTTAATAATGCAGTCACTTTTCTCGAGGTACTGGACTGGACTGAAAAACCCACAAATTAACATCCCATCGCAAATTAGCATGTTTGTAACAACTGATACTTAAAAGCATATGCAGAGTTTTTTAAAACTTTTGCGTGTTATTACGGTAAACAGTCATTTTTTACTGTGTACTAAAACACAAGATAATTTATTACATTTTTCTAAATGTTATTAATACAATCAATGAACTGGAATCTAAACTAACCATAAAGTTTATTCGTGTTTACTTATTTATTCTATATAAAGTAGAACAACAAAAGGAAGCAAGCTGTCACACGAAACGACTCTACCGTCTTGTACGGAATAATTCCTTTCGTGTCGGCTCTCACACTTCGCGTCCCAGTAATTTTATTTCTAATCTGATTACAGTTTATAGCGTTGTGACGTTAATGAAACACTTTTGTCACACTCGCTGTTTGTTTATTATGAACACGTCTCGATTTAGTCTACTGATAGTGGTTATTATTTCTTCAAACCGTCTACTTTACTTACTTAGCCAGTCTTACTGGAACATCTGTGTAGTCCAAAATGTTACCATGGATAAAATTATCTCTGAGTTACACATCAACCATCAAGTTTTCGTCAACCATCAAGCGCGCACGGACGCGGCCATGCACGCGCGTGCGCGCACACACACCACACACACACTAGTACTTCTGTGTAAGTTTTATCTCATATATGTCTATGTAAAGAAACCTTTACCGCGATGCAGAAAGCGATGAATTTTATTAGATTATCTAAAGTACGAAAAATAAGTACTCGTATAAGTACA
Organism: Magicicada septendecula; assembly: GCA_034769895.1. Lineage (NCBI taxonomy): Eukaryota > Metazoa > Arthropoda > Insecta > Hemiptera > Cicadidae > Magicicada > Magicicada septendecula. The sequence goes on along the minus strand of CM068369.1, from coordinate 183,973,135 downwards.
GAAAAAATGCCTTTGCAAAAGTAGTATGCGTATTCGATAATAGGTTAAATAGCAGAAATGTGTTATAATTGTGCGGTATGTAGACATTTTAGAATAATGACATGTTTTTTTTATATTTTTATTTTGGCTTTTATGTACAATGGTCGTCATGAAGGGCACATAACCGTGAATAAGAATAATGCTGAATATTCTTAATTTTATTACAATATTTATATTGTATAACAACTTCAGATTACGTAATAACTGTAAAATATTATGCAAGCAGTTTTACATGTTATTACTGTAACTAAATAGTACAAGAAACCAGTTACGTATAAACACAAAATTAATTCAGATATTTATTGATTATATTACATGTCGAACTCAATATCTTTCGATTTTGAGTTAACTGTGTTGTTAGACTATATAGATTCTTATAGTATATTAGGCCTATACCCTACTCACCATACGCGTGTGTGTATATGCATTAAATAATTATTAATTATAAATAACTATTATAATATTAAGAATTATTCTTAATTTTATAATAATATTAATAATAATTCCGGCTGTTAAAAAAATTGTACTGTTAAAGAACAGCCGGAGAAAGGGACACACTCACTAAATAGGTAGGATGAAGAGAAAACTGGGCCGAACGTTATAAACAAATTTGTTAGTCAGAAATTAATCAGAAGGGAGATACCGTACCAAGAAGAGTTCTTTGCATTTTCCTTGCACAGTCAATAACTTACTATTAAGAAATTAATGCGCTCGTCGAACATATATTTTCCTCGAGCTTAAGCTTATTAAGAAAACATTAAATTTTAAATTAAAGGCTTAGTACCCCGAGATTTAAATGCTTATAAAATGAGTACCCTATAACATATTATGTTATGAGAAATCACTATTGTAAGTGATAATACGTATTGTAAATTATAATACGTATAATTATACGTATTTGTAAATTAGTTTCATTCCAACATTGGCCAAAATAATGAAGAGCCACATTGCACAAGTAATACAAAATACAATAGCATATCATATACAATTTCAAGCTGCTTCAAAATAAATACAGTAGTTACCTTTGGCAGGCACATCTCTTACATAAGACTACAATCCTGTTAACATGCCGTGTATTGGATAATGCCGTCTGCAGTAGTGCGCTAGTGATCGCGATCAGCGTTGACATCTTTTGATAACTGGATTCCTTATACTCGTAGGTCTATGCGAAACCGGGAAACAACAAGTCATCATATGTAACTAGTGCGTTCACCTCTCCCCAGTTACTAGTTGCCTGATATTGTAGCTGTCAGGTGAAATTTGGTTGCTCGATTTAAAACCAAATTGTAGATGACTCGCGAATTAAAAAGTGTATAAACAATTTTTAAAATGGTGCATAATGTCCGACATTGGTACGCTTGATGATGAGATACGGCTCAACAAAGAAATATTTCTGCGCCTTACATAAGTAGAAGAAGGTGATTATTATTAAATTTCAAACTGAATTTTTTGCTCTAATAAAATTATAAACATTAATATAAACAAATAAATTATGGTCGACGTTAAATTCTCTTGTATGTAAATAATGTTTTATGTAAATATAGTACGAGCTCTTTAATTTTGTTTGTAATTGGAAAGTAAAAAGCAGTTGTTGAAGTCGTAATTAGTATGAAAGAGTTCTCGTTCTTGATAAAAAACCTCTAATTTGTTAACTGGCAATAAAGGCAGGCACTTCATTATAGAATAGTCAGACAACTGCTCTATTTGAACTCGAATTTAAAATTGTTTTGCTTCATTCCATGCTTCTCATCTCTGTATACAGTTGTGACGCCTTAGGTTTTGTTGTTTTCTGGAGAGAATCTAGTGGTAAGCATATATTATTCAATAATTTCTTCATAAGATTATAGCTCCCTTTTTTGTAAACATTTGAACAATTCCAAATTTGCATTAGAATTTTAATAATGTGTTAAGATTATTCTAAAAAGTAAGAAATGAACAAATGTGTTTTCTTATTACACAAAAATTATTTTGTGTAACATTATTTTGTAGTTGGTGATTTGTAACAACTATTATTGTTAAAACATGAAAGATTGGTTAAGTTCCCTAAAACTAATTTAATTGTAAAATATTTATATACTATCTCTCTTCAAATGCAGTGCTTAAAGTCTCAAAAAATTTTACTAGAATAAAAAATATTGTTTCAGTCAATTTATGCATTGAAAATATTTTACAATTATTTTTTTTTACTTTCACAGCTAATGAGATTAAATGTATGGACGAGTTCCCATTAACCACGGGTCTTATATAAGAACTCGCCGATGGGTAGTATAATATACCTACCCTTCCGAGTTTTAATTGGGCTTTGTGAAGCCAAAAAACGTGCTTCCCCTGTTGTTATTTTATTAGACGAGAGCAAAGCGTGACGGGAACGTTTTAGTTATTATCCGAGCAAAAACTTCGCCTATGTATTGTGTAGGAAAGCCTACCCTCAACGCTGTTGCTCCACTACCCCTGTAGCGAAATCCCTTTTGAAATAGTCCGGAGTAAAAGGGGACAGCACCATTACATTTAATTCTGCCACGTGGCTGAGTCGATCACGAGGACAAAGCATCCAAGACCCTTATGAAAACGACAGAATGGCGTCTGCATTAGCAGCTGATAATGACGCACTGATAACATTACTGGAATCGTGTTTCCTCTAGACGATACATAAATTGCATTTATCTTCAATGAAGACTAACTATTGTAAATATCATTTTAAATACGCGTGTGTGTGTATGTGTGTGTGTGTGTGTGATTGGGGGGGGGCACAAGAAGTTGGAGTACATGTAGAAAAGTTGGACTATGAAGATCAATGACTAAAACGTATATAGTACAGTAGATCATCGATTATCCGAACCTCTCGGGACGAGGGCCCATTCGGAAAATCGATATTGCGGATAATAGATCGTAAATTGAAAACATTATTTCTCTTTAAAAAATCAAAGGTTTTTATTAAAAAATCATTTATAACATACTGTTATGTAATACAGCAACCTGTGTAATGTATTACTAAGGCTAAAAATCATTGAATTAAAACTGAGTGTAATTAATAAAAACCAAAGTTAATTTAAACGAAATTAGAGTTTAATGACAAACACTGTACTATAAAATTAATTAAAAATTAGAAAACAAAACAAAACATACAGTACCATGGATTTACATTTTCTTGAAAAATCGTTCTATCACCGATCAACCTGCTTCAAACCGATACCTCGTTTTCTCGCTGCTAAAGACTGAAGTCGTTTAAGATACATAACCTGAATACAGTCTGTCTCGTCTTCTGTTTCGGCCCAATTTAGCACGGTCTCAAGTATGTTAAAAGGTTTTTTCTCGTAGCTTTAAAGTATAGATCCCCTCCGAGTTTTTCGTTTATTTCACACTGATGATAGGCCCCGATGTACGGTCAACCTTTCTTCTTTGTTGCAGAAACCATGTACACTGCACAATCTAAGTTGTCATTTTCAGCTGTTTTCATAGTTTTTCTGGAAGTAGCCCCTTCCAAAGTTTCTAATTTACCACTGTAAGACATTAGCGTAAGTTCACTTTTTTTAATGTCAGTAATCGTTGATTTACCAACGTTAAATTCGGAAGCCTATGCGCTAGCTGCTTTTTCCTTTCTTTACACAATCAATAATTTTAAGTTTATCGTTTATTGACAGCACTACTCTCTTTCTTTTTGCAGACATCGTAAAGCAGTTAAAGTAAAAAGAACAACAACGAACGAATGCACTAACGTAACTCAGCTTACTAACGCTTGCAAAATGAACAACAGTCTGTGTGGTAGACTGATGCTGAATGATGTATCTGTGACTCAGACATTCGGTGACTTGTAAATGTGTTTATCGAAGTTAGTTGATATAAGTGTGTTTATCCATTGTAAGGCTGTATAGCTAAAGCTTTTAATTATTACCGTACGATACTGTAATAAATTATAGTATACAATTTTTTATGTTCAATAAATATCCAATACGCCAAACGTATCCAATATATTACTGTACAGTACAGTACATAAGTGTACTTTTATTGAGTTCGGATAATAGATCGTTCGGTTAATGGGTGTTCGGATAATCGATGCTGTACTGTACTGTCAAAGTGTACTATTCCTTCCGTTAAAACCACAGTGGCGGAACTTCCTCTTAGTACACCGTGCACGCTGACTAAGCTCTCTAGTAGTGCACGTGATTAGGCCTGTATGTGTTAGGCCTAACTGTTAACTGATGAGAGTTACGGAAATGTCAACTGTGTTTGAGTTATTATAATAACCTTTTATCTTTCGTGGAAACGAAAAAGTATATATGTCAAATAAGTATGTCAAATTAGCTTCTAAAATTTGCTGTATTAGATACACTTCACAATCGAATTTTTAAATAAATTTTCTTACATCTATTCGTTTACAAAATACTGTTTTTCGGGAAATTCTACTTTCCTGATAATTCTTGTCTTATATACTTTTACCTAATTCCTCTTGTCGCATGTAGTAAACTGTTGTTAATGTATCAGGTTAATATGTAATAAGAACGATCGATCACAAAACGTCTGAAGACTACATTATTTAGAATATATTAATTAGTAAAGATACTTTACTCAATATAATTAAAATAATTTATTTGAAAATCGAGTAATGAGTTTTATTTAATGTTGGTTTCCAACGTTGAATTTGTGATAACACGCGATTACTGTTTAATTACATAAATAATATTAAAGTTATTATTAATAAATACGTTGCCATAGAAGTAAGGAAAGTAAACCTAACATGATGAGAAATTTTAGGACCTTGTTCATCTCGTTTAATAAGCTTACATCTTGTCTAGATTCACCAGTGGATGGATTGGTCTGAATCTGTCCACGTCTCTGAAACAGGTAAATGTTATATGAGGCCTACAGTTAAGGCCAATACCGATCGCTTAAAAGTAGAAACTAATACTTGACACTACTTGCTTTTGGCCATTGCATTGTACTTGAAAGGGGCAGTCAAAAACTCACACAACCCAGAATTTGGAAATATACGTTTCGACAGTATCGGTTACCTAAGGAATTGAATCATTTCCCTAATGTGGCATGCTTATTCCTTATGCTATGCTTAGGTTTAACCGCATTTCCTTAATAATTCTCAACAAATTATGCAGCATACAATTTTTTCATTTTTTTGTGAATTGTGTTTCAGAGAGAATGGGTTTATCGCTAGAGCAATGTGTTTTTATTTTATTATTTAATACGTTCAACAATTATTAAAAATTTTGAATTGTTAATAAAAATTTTTTATTAACAATCTATTCCGTTCAAATTTTATGATGAAATCTCTTAATTTATATTGTCTCTTTGAATTTGAATCGAGTTCCTTTGAATTCTTAGCATATGCTTGACTTAATTTCTGGCATAGCACGCGTTGCCAAAATTTCTGGTCACGAATTAAGTTATTGTCTATAATAATTAAAGTAAGAATGCATTACTATGCTGGTGCGTACAATTAGCTGGAAAGCTAGACCAGAAATTATGTTCAGGCTATGTAAGTATAGAATTTTGTAAACATCTTCACTTTGCATTTTGCGACAATCAGGTAATTATAGCTAAGGATGAGGATGACATCTGTTATATGCTTAGAGCGTTAGATGAAGAATACCAGAAATGGGACTTAACAATAAATACAAATAAGACTGAATATATTGATGTCGGAGGATAGATTGTTGGAAAGAGGAGTTTCGGAAGGAGTTAATTTATACTAATACCTTGGTGTCAAAAGTACAAGTACAAAAGACGGCACAAATGTAACAGTAATACAAAATTACATAGGACAAAGGGAACAAGTGACAAGACAGTTACGTTACACTTTATGGGGCAATGAACTAAGGCCCGAAACAAAAATCATAATTTATAGAACACTAGTATTAATTATTGTAACATATGGGGCTGAGACGTGAGAGACTACAGAACATTTGAGGAAGAGATTAGTAGCAATGGAAATACGATACTGAGAAAGTGCTGTAGACTTAGATTGCTGGATAGGGTAAACAATGATGAAATAAGGGAATGAATGAATATATGTACCGATACAAATGACACAATCGACGCTTAATGATTAAGTTTGTACGGGTATGTGTCGTGTGGTAATGATAAATAGCCAAAGAAATTACTAGAATGGGCCCCCCCTGAAAGAAAAAAAATAGGGAGGCTGCAACAGACTTGAATGGACGGCACAGAAGAAATGACACAGAAATTTGAAGAACGATGATTGGAAAGACCGTAAAGTTTGGAAGCTACAATGCGAGAAACGACTTTAAATGTTGTTCAAAAATCGTAAATTTGTGTGTGTGTGTGTGTGTCTATTTTGTGAAGCGATAAACACACTGTTACCTTTGTTTCTTGATATTTACTTCAAGTTAATTAAAGCTTTCTTTATTTTGATCAACAAAATTAAATTTGTCTTTAGATGAGCTCCGTGGAAGAACATTTGTTCCCCCCACTAACCTATGTTAAAAGAGTAAGCTTTGAGCAAGACCTTTGTAACGGCTCTTAAAATACTTAGTGTGTAATTTTCAAACGTTTAACTATACTTTTACAAACGATTAAATAAATACGTTTTCTCTCTCGCGTATAACGTATACGTGACTTGTATCGAATCGTTCTGGGAAACATCTGGGAAGTAAAACTTTTAGTAATGTTGTCATTACTGATGTCATTTACTATGAATAGAGTTCACGTGCAGGGTTTACGAAGAATCAGAAGAAAAATTCAAAAATCAAGTAAAAAATTTACGTTTACAATAAAATGCCATCACTGTTTCAGAAGCAGAAAAATAAGTTTTCACAAACGAACAAATGGAGATATCAAAGGAACTCCAAAGTTCAGGAGACAGTGTATGGGGTATTTCATACATTTTAATGGCTTAAATAAGCAAGGGATTTAATTAGTTGTAAGTTGCAAGAGATTTACAGTTGTTTATGATATAAGCCATGGAATGTTAACCTCGCACGCAAATAGCTAAAGCATATGCACGGTTGAGCTACTAAATGTAGTTAAACCGTATACATAAATATACTGGAATTAGTGTACATTATATGGTATTATTAAATTAGTAAATATACTGAAATTAATATATATGATTATATACATATAACCATAGCACTGAAATTAGATTCCTTTGATATCCTCCACACTTTACCCTCCAAAACAGACGGACAAGGCTAAGAGATGTGAGAAGAAACCGCCTATGCAGTCATTACAAATTATAGAAGAAGATAGTGTCTACTCTTATAAAGAATGGCGGAGAACAAAACAGTTGTCCAGTATATACCTAGACGAAGAAAAAATGCGGAACGTCTGGTAAATGGATGGTTATCGGAACAGGTTTAGGGAGCCACTCCTTGTAAAAGAAAAAGAAGAAGATATCATTTTTTTAAGTTTGTTGAAATACTGAGGCGACTAAAAAATTATACGCACAAAATATATTTTCGGTACTTATGGCAAAATTCTTTTATCAAAAATCTTAATAACATGAATATGAAAATCTGAAATATACGCTACACAATATTAAAAATAAAATCGAGACAAAAGTAATCTCCAATCACGATTTTCTTTACTCATTTGATCAGAGAAAAAAAATCTGTAAACCGTAGTTGTTACGTTTGAACAATGCAGCTGTTGGTAGTATGTTGAGTTCTGTCTTGCTTTAGACACTGACGCTCCGAATGGAGTCACGAAGACTGTCCTATTTTATAATTGGTGATATCAATACTTAGTTACCATAATGTATAAGTACCAAGTATACTTTTTTGTATTGTATTACACCTATGGATTATATTGTCAATATGTATTGATACATTAATATAAGCCATTCTCTCTTCCCTCTTCTTCTCCACAACTGAGAGGCTGGTGAACCTACAATTCCTTCCTTACCGCAGACAGTCTCTTAATCGCCACATAATTAGAGACTGCCCCACCTAAATCATCAAGTTCAAGACTGTAATGGCAGTTCCTGAATCCTACAGTACTTATTAAAGGCATACGATTCAATATGATTTTGTTTGGTATGTAATGACAACTTAGAACAAAAGTGTAAGCATTCAGTAAGTTCCAATAAATTAAACTATTATTTCTAAATACAGACAAAATAAGATGTTATAAATCATAGTCTACAGTTTAAAATGGTTAACGGTTTACCCAAGTCAGAGGATGGGGTTCTAGTTACTTCCATGTTCCATAAGGAAATGGAAGTATGGTCATGGCGAAAAAAATCCTGTTCGAGATAATTGCAGATTCTGATTGTACTACCCTCAAAACATGAAAAAAAGTAATTTTTCGAAAAGTGTATCTGTGTGTCTGTGTCCATCTGTGTGTTGAATTTTTATATCTCAAACGATAACTGCCGCAAATTCAAACAGAATCAAATAATTTTTTGCATACCGTCCTGAATTTTAGAGGACTCGAGGCTTATTGATTTTGGTGAAGATAGGTTAAGGGGAAGGGGGAGTTTACCGGCAACGTTTTACGTTTCAACAAGAGTAAAGTGTTTAATTTTGGTCAATAAAGTACTGTATCCTTAAAAGAAGGTCATAATAATCCACTGTAGAAAGGTAGATGAAATATATATAAATGAAAAGGGTAGTTGAAGGGGAAGGGAGTAATTTTCTATAAATTAAAATGGTACTTGATGATGGAGAAAGTAAATTTTATAATTTTTACTTCCATGTTCCTTAAGGAAATGGAAGTATGGTGATGGCAAAAAAAATCATGTTCGAGATTATTGCAGATTCTGATTGTACTACACTCAAAACATGAAAAAAGTCGTTTTCCGAAAAGTGTCTGTGTGTGTGTGTCTGTCTGTGTGTCTATGTGTAGATTTTTTTTATGGCAAACGATAACTGCCGAAAATACAAACAGAATCAAATAATTTTTTGCATACAGCCCTGATTTGTAGAGTACTCACGACCTATTGTTTTTGGTGAAGATCGGTTGAGGGAAAGGGGTAGTTTACCTGCAACGGTTTTTTTATAAAGGGTAATTTTTTTGGCAAACGATAACAGCCGCAAATTCAAACAGAATCAAATAATGTTTCGCATACAGCCCTGAATTATGGAGTTCTCAAGACCTGTTGTTTTTGGTGAAGATCGGTTAAGGGAAAGGGGTAGTTTACCAGCAACATTTTATGTTTAACAAGGGTAATTTTTTCTATGACGAACGATAACTGCCGCATATTCAAACAGAATCAAATAATTTTTTGCATACACCCCTGAATTGCAGAGAACTCAAGGCTTTTGATTTTGGTGAAGATCGGTTGAGGAGAAGGGGTAGTTTACCTGCAACCTTTTACGTTTTAACAACAGTAAAGTACTTGAAAATTCATTTAAACTTTTTCAAACAATGGTAATTGTTAAAAATAAAATAATTTTGTTGCCAGGCAATAAAATTATAATTTTTTCATTTTAATGTAAATCATGTATGAGAGAAAATATATCGTTCGTGGCAGGCAAGCATAACTCAGTTATGTAATGTTTACGTTTCCATTTTATTATTAAGACTACCGCAATAAAAAGGCAGGGAAGACACACACACACACACAAAATTCGCGTTATTTCTGGCCTCATTCATGTTTATTTTCTTACATTTGCACGCTTTTTAAATGGAAAGTGCCGAAACCCATACCAACATAACGCGTGCAAGCCGAAAAAGTGTCCAGCGTGGATAGCGATTTGCTTCCTGTGGATCGCTGGGCAGTGTAACTGCACGTGTTTACAGAGGAACGATTCATAGACAGACTTTTCGTCTTTAGGGAATGAACCCTCTGCAAGATGCTGAGGGTCCATGAGTGACTTCGGAGCGCTCCTTCTTTTCCGTGTGTTTGTTCTGTGAAACGTACACTGTAGATTCGCAGCTTTACTCTAAGCAACGCTCAATAGGAAATGTTAAAAAATTTTTTCCACGGTGTACCCTCATACACACTAAACCTGTTCTGATGTTTTAATTACGGACATCATAATATTAAAACTTTGGAAACTTGAGCACTACTTAATGGAGATCAATCATTAACTTATACAAGCCATTAATTTTATGCATATTTTTTATATATATGTGTACAACGTTATCGGCAACAAAGAAGTAGTTTTTGTTAAAATTCCTTCCCGGAATGTTTGGCCGTAGTCCAATGTTTTCTACAAAACCAGACGTTTCGGCAATGCCATCTACTTCCATCATCAGTGAAAATCGAGTGCGATAACGTGAGGTGGTATACGTTAGTGACCACAGTACTGTGGTTAAGGCTGAAGCAGTAAGTAGAAAGAAGTAGTTTCTATGGTAATATTTCATTTCGAAAATGATTTTAAATATAAATCTTAGAATACGGAAGTCATGTATGGTTCTCCATACCGATATTTATATGTGTAATACTTTATTGGCAACAAAGAAGTCGTTTCTATGGAAACATTTCATTTCACTTTAACAAAATTCTATATTTTATCATTTTAATTTAAATCATGTATACACACAGGCAAAACACACACACACACACACACACACACACACACACACATATAATTCGTGTTATTTCTGGCCTCACTCATGTTTACGCGTATTTTCTTACATTTGCACACGCTTTTGTTATCAATTTGCTTCCTGTGGATCGCTGGGCAGTGTAACTGCACGTGTTTACAGAGGAAAGGTTCATAGACAGACTTTTCGTCTTTAGGGGATGAACCCTCTGCAAGATGCATAAGGTCCATGAGTGACTTCGGAGCGTTTCGGAGGAGGGATGATTATCTGCGTAGTTCGGTTTCTTTATAAGAATAAAGTAAGCCTACCTAATTTTTATGGATAAAGTGACTGAAAATAACATTATATTAAACGACTACCCCATAATAACAAAAATATCTCTAAATAATGAAATTAGTTTGTGGATGGACATTTTTTTTAGAAATTACCGAACCGAATTCAAGTAAATTATTTTAAACATAAATCTTACAACATGGAAGTCATGTATGGTTCTCCATACCGATTTTTTTAGATGCTGCCGCGTGCGGTTTAGTGATTACTTCTAATCTGAGAATTTGAGATCGCTGCTCGTGCGTAAACTTTGGTTTGCAGCCCTGTTTTGTGCTTATAATAAACGTGTCTCTATTATTCACGAAGCACAGCCCATAGCGGGAGATGGTGTTACGACAGCCGATGTGTTTTTCTGCTCCTTCATTCTGACGTGCGAAAGTGACAGTTGGGTTTTTCTAGAGCTGGTAGTGTATAGAGGTCTACTCTGTCCTGCCCTTTTTAACATCAGTATGAGTACGTTGCCTTTTCGATTAACTTAGACCTTAATGTAAACTAGGTGAGGATCACACACACGCGAGTGCGCATTAGTGCGCAAACAAATGGTACAGAGTGATTTTATATGAATGCAATTTCTCTTAAGTAGTAAATTTTATTTTTATTTTATATATTTACATTATTTTAGGATATACAGTATAGGCCTATATACATTCGTAAATATTAGGGTAGAAATCGCTGGAATGTTTAACATTTTGCAAAATATATGATGTTTTAGCTTCCTTTCGTTTTTAAATGACTAGAGGCATTCCAAGTCTGGATGATGCACGTAAACGTCTTTACTAAATTTGGACATACTGTGAAACGACTACGAATGTAGTTGCATGAGATTCTTCTATCAAAAATAAATAAATAAATTAATTAATTGTTTGTACTATATGTATGTGGTAGTTATGTAGGGGACGAATAAGGCTATAATCTAACTGTGCATCACAAATATTTTTTATAAATATGTCTTATGTGAATTTGTAGGTACAAGTGACACTTTAACCTTGCGAATAGATTTCTTGTTATTACGTTTAATAAAAGAGAACGCCCCTAGTCACATAAAACACGAACCTCTAAAATATTAAATTTGTGTTATTATCCAAATGCAGTGGACAGTCAATCACTTAACTGCATATCAAATCAATGGTTAAATTCCAACATATATTCGCTAGCATTTTGTGTATCTCATTTAATATTATTCCGTTATCGAAATATTGTTCCATATTACACAAAGGTAGTAAATGATTTTATAAATCCTTTGTTTATGGGACGTGAAATTATTCAGTAAATTTGAATGAAAATAAATGTATCCGATGTCATTTTGTTTAGAGTTATCCATACGTTAAATTGTGTTGTATAAATAAATAAAAAAGCTATTATAGTTCGCTGTATCGTCGGAACATGAATTTCATGCCTGACAGAACGTTTTGTAGTTACTGAATAAGTTAAATAATGAAAACGTATTATAAACTGTATTTTTCGCTTTAGATGAAATAACTGAAACAAAACAGCAATACTTGGCTCGCTTAAACAGCTTTTTGTTAAAAAAACAAAATGGAATAGCCACAGGCAGATGAGTCATGTGTCTATGTGTTACAAAGTATGATTTATTCTAGTTTCTCTGGCGACTTTACACAAAGGAATCGAGAAACGTTAATTGTGTTTATTTTAAGCCTTCATATGATATTGGAGGTGTTACACTTACGTTGGTCTCTTCAATGTTTCCGTGCTGTTCATCGTTTTATTTTTTTTTATTACGGTTTGTTTGTGTAGACTATAATTCTTAAATAATTCATCTCGTACAACGCTCATAACCTTATTAGTGTTTGTCGTTATGGGTCAAGAAACAGTGTAAATTTGTTTTTTACTTTGAATAAGCAAAATTAATGGAATAATTGAACCAATAAAAATGAAAGGCGGTACCGGGTAAAGAGGTACAGTCTCATCAAAGCTGTTTTACCAAGCACTGGAAGTCGTATTTAGCAATCTGAACTACGGTAAAAACAGAGGATTGATATAACTGAAAATATTTGAGTCACCTAAATGCCCCGAAATTTTTACAATCTTGAAAAGTAGACCTACACTCCTCCACGCGCCTGAGAAATTTCACATCTACCGGTTCAATACGACTGAATGACCAATACTCAGACTCATAGGGATGTATGGGGAGGGCCATCGTCTTGTAGAACTTTATGAGTTATTGTCTGTTCGTTGATTTCAGAATTATTCTGATAATCTCGCACACATTGCTGAACTTCTATAGCTTATTCACCTGTCATTGTTTGTATATAAGACACATTGTGTTGCAGATATTCAAAATTGCTAATCTGTTCAAGAACAGTACTGTTTACAACACGTTTTGTTCGTATGTGACCAGCTGTATGAAATCTGATGACCTAGGTCTTTAATGTGGAGATATGTAATCCGAAATCCTTGCGGAATCGATGCAATGAATGTACAATCCGCTTTCCAAGTTCTGCAGGATAGCCTAGTCATCAGCAAACAACAATGTGTCAACAGCAATCATAAAATGCTCCGGAAGGTACACCTGCCAACTATATATGACATGGTTCATATAAGTTAACAAAAGAAGGTGATAATGGACACACTTATCGTGATCCACAATTGATCAAGACCGCACTGGGGGTTGTGCTCTGTCTTCCTGTAACAAATAAATTGAATAGTAATTATGAATAATAATAATAATAATACACCAGTATTACAAAGTAACAATAACATTGGAACAAAGATCAATGAAATGGCACAGAATACGTACGTTTGGGACATACTGTAAAGAAGGAAGTTAAATCACATCAACAAAATAAACAGACTAATTAAACTAGTGTGTTCATTATATGATAACCTCATTCGCGTCTAGAAGAATAAGAAATGTTCCTAGTATAATAATACGTCGCTAGTTGACCATACGGTACCTACCTATGGCTTTCGGACTAATACTCTTACGAAGGCACACATCGGTGAAGTGGAAAACACAAAAACCCATAGGAGTCAAATGATGTAAATTTAACGGATAGGAAAAAAGAAGAATACTAACAAATATGTATAGCAAAAGTAAGAGATGTTTCAAAGAGGAAGCAAGACTAAAGTCGTCATAGGACAGAAATATGTCAAAACACAACGACGTAAGTGGACAAGACACATGGAAAGAACGCATGATCACTGGGTTGCACAAGATGTTAGCAAGTGTAACTGATAGATACAAATACAGAAAGGGTGACTAAACCTAGACAAGGTAAGTGAGGACGCTCTAGAATTGATGAACATGACGAACTTCAAGCTATCGAGAAGTGATCAGTCTCGATAGAGCATAAAGAAACCGAGGTCAATACCCAGTAGAAATGGGTAAGATTAATTAATCAAGGCAAGAATAAGTGAAAATAGGTTGTGTATATTGTAACGACTTGTTCTGTATGTACTTTTTATAAGTGTGTTTTATCGTGTGTTAGCCCCACACGTTGTAGTCGTCACTTTATGTTTACTTACTTTTTTAACTTTCCACGCTGACGATGTCCGTCGCGAACTCACGAATTACCAGTACCAATATCTCGTGAGTGTAAACCTTACCTGTCCTTTAATGAGTAATTTTAATTCCTGGGTGGCGCCAAATTGTTTATGAAAACAATTAAAAATGTGAAATTGAGCGGTCGTTCTAGACGGTGTCGACTAATTCAAATTACCCTCGCAACTGGCGAGCATATGAATCTCGCTAGTAGTTCGCCGTGCTGCCGACGTCTAACGCTGGCCGACAATTTCGCTCGTCGTTAAAGTGCACAAACTTTATAATGCAATTTACAATGAAATAAAGGACGGTTATTACTACTCAATACTAGTTTATTAACGTGAAATAGTTAATAGTTATTCATTGAAATACAAAATTATATACTGTTATTAAATAAAGTTGCTCCGGCAATAAATAGACAATTTTCTCAGGTTGGCTAAGATGATTTAAACATTTCTAAATCAACATGGCTGTCGTTTCGGGTTTATTTTTTACTGTTCGTTTAATCTGAGTTCTTTTGGTTACGAAAAAATAGTAATAAGATGATAATAAAGTACACTACCTTACATCAATGGTACTTATATACTATTAGAGTTAATTACAATTCGTTTTTGAAGTGTTAAAAAGGGTGTGTTAAGAATTCGTAATTTGTACACAGGTTACATACAAGTTTAGTTTTTAATTTTCAATTAATCCTTGAAAGAAATTTAGTTGTCAGTTTGTAGTGAGAGATATTTGTGTTGTGAGAAACGTTAATCAGAATTTATTCCATAAATTCGGGTATTTCAGATATACTTAACAAATCTGTTGTATTCGGGTGAAGTGTCATTCAGTTTTTAGTTAGGTTGGTCCATATGATCATCAACCTTCCATCATTTATAATTTGGAGTACGTCTGGCTTTTTTTTCGGATAATGTGAATTAAATAATTAATTTAGAATATGAAAATCTGGTCTCTTGTCTCTGTCGATTTGACTAGTTCTTCATCAGACTTCTTGCATCTTCATTTTATTAAATTTTGATTTATTTTTGATTATTTTAAGTTAAAATTGAGTCGAACATGGTTTCGCTTCTGTATGTCTTGAGCGTCAATAATGAACTAATTCTTTTTAACGGAATTATATTAAATAACGTTCCGTTGTTATGGCAAATGTCTGTACTCTCATTGGCTGATCATATTTATGTCTATTGTTATAATATTTGAATTTTAATTCAAAATGAATAAATATCTTCTGATGGCTATTATTCTTCTGTCTCCTTATTTATGTATTAGATATTATCACAACTGTTTATATTTTCTTTCAAAGATCATTTTGACATCCCACAAAGCTGGGTTTGTTTATGTATTAAAGTTTTGACAATAATGTTAATATTATGTTATTACATTTCTTTCTTATTTTAGGTTTTTAATCTAACTTTGACATCATAATATGGTTCAATAATTGTACTTAATTAGTTACTTGCCCTGGATTTTCTAATACAATAGTTAATTTCTTATAATTTGTTTATTTTGGATTTATACAGTTAGGCATTCCATAGGCCTAAGTAGTAATTGGCTATATTTTCTTATTTTACATACATTAAAGATTATTTTTCATTTAAATAGGCTTTGCTTGGTGTCACTTATGACTTGTTTACCTTTTGAATTAATTTGGGCTGTTTTACAATAATTGTATGTTCTCATTACTTTACAAAATCTTTGCCTGTCTGTTATTCTCTAATTTCTTTTTCTGTCTTTACTCTAAAGATTATTATTATGTTTGTAAAATTTTATCTCCTTACTTATCTATATTGCCATTTTTTATAACTTGTCTATCATTTAATATTACTTATAAAACATAACACAAAAATTAGGTTTATGGTCTGTTTACTTTTTTCAGCCATATTCCTTCGTATAAACTTACTTGAACAAATAACTATCTTGGTGAATAACATTATAACACCATTTATTTTATCTTGCTATTTTATCATCCCTTTGAACCTTTTTATTAACATAGGATGTTTTATTTATTTTGCACTCATATTATTTAGTTTATTTTTCTTTTAATATTTATTCTATATTTTTTACTACTTAACCATTGTAACAATAACATTCTTAACATTATGGGATTTCTATCCTGAATACCACTGTAGTCCTAATCTACTATCACTTAATAACAATATTCTGGTTATTCTTATTTTTTGGTAAATTTCACCCTTAAACCAGTGTTATTCACTGGTTTTGGTGTCTTTACCTATATGTTGTGTTTTCTATTTATTTTGGGTTACACTGGCACTTCGCACTTTTTTACTGTACTTTAGTGTTACTAGTGGTTATTCCCTACTATTGGTTTCTTTTACTCACTTAATCACCTTAACTTCCTACCTATCTCTCACTTCTGGGTTTTTTATTGTTTTATTCACAATTGTTAGTAGTATGTTAACAAATTTCATGTTCTGATTTACTTATCATCATAGAGTTATTCATAACATATAATATCTATTTCTCTGGTTAGTGTACTTTAATTGAGATTACTTTATTTGATTTTAATACTTGTCATTTATATTTATTATTTTTGTGTGCCTTTTTTCATCATTATTTGAGTTTATTTTCTTTTCATTTTATTTTCTTTATTATTTGTTTGTGTCTTTTTCATATACCTTCTCATTTTATTTTCTTCTATTGGGTCAATCACTTGGGTTGGGTCATAGTCATTTGTCGCGTCATAGTCATTTTATTTTCATTAGTTTGATATAGTTGATTCATTATAGTTTTTTCCCTGGTATTGGGGTGGCTTTTTGTGTTGTAACAATATACTTAATCTGACATTACATATATGGATACATGAGGGTATTCACACGTATTGCCGTTAAAATATTCGTTACTCTGTATGTGTGTGTGTGAACTCCAGTGTGAACTACAGTACGTAACTAAGATAGGGAGTATGTACTGTAATTATTTTTTGTTAAATTTCCAATCATTTATTTATTAGCTTGGTCACTTGTATGATGTGTTTAAATTCAACTTCAATCGTGTTACATAATAATGACAGTATTTAGTTTAATATCATAATCTACAGTCAGAACCTACCGCAATTTGATCATGGTGTTCAAGGCACTGATACGATGCATCTTTAGAAGGAAACTTTTCCAGTTGTGAATTTAATACAGCTAAAAGGGTAATCGATTGATAAGGAATGCTCCTACATAACTCGGTAACTTAACTCATAAAGTATTTATAGACTCAAAGCTAATGAAACTAATTAAACCGAGCGTGTTTCAATTTATTCATACTTTCAAACTGACGTTCAGTAAACGCCAAGTGACGTTACAAAGATATATATAGTAACATAAATCTGATGAAGATTACGAAAGCTTCTTGCTGAAAGTTTATTAATTAATAAACTTCATTCTCGTTCAAGAACTCTTGACTTGATTACATCAAGCACACTGTTTATTAACTTGTACACGTTACTTATTAGAAACATCTCAAGTACAAGCACTCGGATAATTGTTCTCGGGGTTGCACCTGTCCTGTCTCTTTATAATGCAATTGCATGTTTTAGATGTATACGTAAATCCAGAAATAGTGAAATAGTATTTATGCTTAGTAAGACCTGCTACCTCAGAAACAAAGTAAGATATAGCAAATTTTGTAAGTGTGTTACAGTTTCTAGAATTTAGAATTCTGATTGACCCGAACAAAAATTATTAGCTGAAAACCTTTTAGCTATATGTGAAACTTGACTTGGGATCATCGACAAAGACTTGCCAGCCTAGAGAAGCTAATGAAAATTAGTGTAATGAGGAAATATACCCACAGGAAAACAGAAATAAATGTGACAGACAACAGAAAAAAAATAATGAAGAATGAAGAAGTGTTGTAAATTTACAGATAATATGTAAAAGATTTAACCGTTGTAAGATAAATAAGACCCAATTAAATGGCTAGGAATGGGTACGCCACATGTATTAATACCCACTGTGATCACATCATTCATATTTGTTCTAGATATACGACGCCCACAACCGAGAACACACACACACACACAGAGACTCACTCGAAAGCGTGACCACATACATTGTAAACATTGTAAAATATTATATCTTCTTCCACGCAAATACACATATACTTTCTTCTCAGTTCACCCAGGGCTTCTTAAAACAAATACAGTAATGTAAAAGCTTAGGTACCTCTACACTGGTTACAACAATTATACACAGGCAAAATTTATTTATGAAACAATAACCTGCAAATGTGTGCACAGTTTATTTATTTTCGTAAGCCTAAACACAGATACACACACAAAAATGAGTACACATAATATAATATTAAAGTCAATTTTTGAATTATACTGCCTGATGTATGTTCAAAAAATGGTCTGCATCCTCGGAGCTTCAAATAAAACGAGGCATCATGATCTTCAGTTCTGTACTGTATACGAGTTATAACTTTACATGCATAGTACACACATATAGACAAGTAGATAGACACACACACACACACACACACACACACACACACACACACACACACACACACACACACACACCGTATCATAAAATTACTTAGTGTCATCTGCAGATGTGTATATGCATAATATATGAATAACACTTGTGTAACAGAAGTATTACCTGCGCAATCAAGATAAGGCATGTTCAGCCTTTGATAATGGGAACAATAATTTAATGAAACGTCGCAAGATAAATCAATCATCGTACTTGCAGAAACTACTTACACTTGTTACTTGGCTAAAAGAAACTTTGGAGATACACTGTCATCACACACTCATGAGCACACACAAATGAAAATACTTACGTACTTTATGCTTATAAATTCTTGAATCTCCGTAACTAATACTGTATATTCGGACCTAATATACATAAAAACCTTTTACTCCATTGTGTGTGTGTGTGTGTGTGTGTGTGTGTGTGTGCATCTTTTCTTTTAAAGTAACTCTCGTTATTTTAGTTACTATATTATTATTCAAAAGTACTTCTGTATGTTTAATTTTTATCAGTATATATTAAAACTTGCCGGACGTTCACAGAACAGTCTGTATCAGAGGTTAAAATGTCAATGATACATTCAAAGTACGTACAACAAATTTGTACTTTTAAATGTATTATATTGTATATCACAGAATTAACAGAAAATATTTAGTCACATCTCAGATTGATTATCTGAGCTGTCACTACTGCACCTTGGTTGCATCAGACCAGGCATTCCCAAAATATCTGAACGTTTCTTTAATCAGAAAAGAAGTGTTAAAGTAAATAATTATATCAAATCAGTGATCATATAAATGAGTTAGCCAACAGACCGCTGGGTAATTCTGGTGCCGACAATAACAATAGGTCATGTCTATTTAATTTAGAGTACAAATAATTTTATAATTAACAAAAAAACTTATAGTAACATTTTAAAAGAAATTCTATTACAATGTTCTTGACAAGTGATTAATTAATTGTTAATATCTGACTGTAGGCCTATAATTTATAAGGACTGTACTTAAGGAATAAAGTAAAACAAAATCACACAATCTCTAACCTCAATGCAAATTTGAATTGACCGAGATGTTTGAGACCTAATCTGGCTAACGATGGAATTTGGATAGCAAAAATTAGTCATTTAAATAGAAATTTTATAATCAAAATTAAACTTTTGGAAACAGGGTGAATACTGTAGGCCTATGTTACCAAAAAGTAGGCCTAAATTTTGTGTAAGAAAGCACGTTTTAGGCCTGTCCAACGACAGTGAGGTCAAATGGCTAATTGAATATTTTAAGATCACAAAATGCAACCACCATTTTTTATATCTATTGTTTCTGGCGACTCTTTGACAATTCCAAATCAACTAGACCTTAGAAAACAAGGTCTGCTCATCTTTTGCAAGCATCAAGTAATTTTAAATTATTGCTATCCGAAATGATTACTGAGGTTATTGGTACATACATAATAGGGATTTTAATGTAAATTAGATCGGACATCATTTGTTTATCCATATGTTCCTAAAGTATAGAGGATAATCTTAAGTTATGTAACTTTATACGTTGTTAATTACGTAAAACACAATATGTACTAAGTTCCCACCAATCAGGATATGACTGAACATTACTAAATATGTTTGCTGATTCGTTAATGAGTGTAGGTTGAATTATATAAGCTTCTGTATAGTAAATTATTCAAGCAAAATCTGAATATCGTCGGGCAACGGTTATTTTTATACGTGCAGGTGAACGAGATTGAGCGTATGCAATCAAGTTCACGGTTAATGTGTGAACAGCTGGCTGCGGGAGTGGCACGTGCTTGGCGTGAGCAGCTGATGTACAGCTGGCTGAATCCCCGTTGTTTCCGTCAGCTGGGATATAATCAATGAATTTTATAGAGAGTGACCGGTTTTAGGAACTGTTACTCGTCGTAATAGGGAAGCTGATCTCTCATTCAAAAATCCGGTTTTCAACTATATCGCTTACCGCTGGTCAACTCCCCTTACCTTAAAGTGGTCGTTTAATTATTATCTAACATCTTTTTGTGTTACTCGGTAAATCGCTTAAAACACGTTTCTCACTTTCAGCTGCCGAAAGACAGCAGTGTTGTTTTCTAAATAACACCTCATTAAAATATATGTTTACGACCTGTTTATAGATTGTGTTCGTGAAGATCCAATCGGTTCTTTAATACTCTATTTGTCTTGATCATGTCTGGTGCACTTCTACAACAAACTAATCTTCGTTATGATCGCATCTTTCTTCGCTTATAAGTATACTTAATAAGTATAGATTATAATAAATTTAATTGGTAATTATATACATTCAATATGAAAATTATAACACAGTATACTCTTTGATATAACCGCACTGCATTTCATACACTGAATGCAAACGGCAAAACATTATTAATTTGTTTACATCGATCTGTTTACAAACTGTATTTAGTATAAATGTTATATGTGTGTTATTAAATAATAATTATTTCTGTAACTATATTTTATTTACTTTTTATCGCTATATTTCTACACTATACACAATTCACAGAATCAATCTCTATCATCAGAGGTTTCTACACTGATTAACGAATAATCGATTTCATTTAGATTTATTTTTCCAATTGCTGTAAAGTTTGTTTACGTAGTCAGATGTTTTAAAGGTTATATTGGAAACATTTAATTTGTATGTTTTATTTTTTTAATAAATTTATAATTTTAAATAAATCATCTTGTCTTGTTTTCTTTTAATTTGTTCTTTAAATATCAAATAATTATTATAGTTAATAAAAATATTTTTCTTTTCCTAAATATTCATTTTGTGCTATTTTTGTATGGTTTTCATATTGACTTTATATTTTGAATGTCTAAAAATTGGTGCTTATTATTTAGGTAGTGTGTGCCTAAATTAGGCTTTTAAATATTCGGTGTTAAAAACGCATCATGGTGTTGAAGGAACCTATCGTTTAGCTTTCTTTCCTATCTGTATGTAAAGTTTGTTGTAATCAGAACATACTATTTTATATATTCTATTTTTATTTTTAATGTTGGATTTACTTTTGTTTTATAAAAATGTATTTTATTGTGTGAGAAGATATGTGTGTACATGTTTGAAATGTAGAAAGCATGTAATTTTTATCTTTGTTCAATTGTATGTTTATTTTTTGTTCCGTGCGTTTGATACTGTTCTTTATATTATAATTGGCTGGACGTTTTATGTTATGTTTAAATATTGTGTTAGCAATTTAGTTGTTTTCTAACTTGGTGCTGTTCTATCCTTTACTAAAAGCGTATATGTTTATTAATTTTGTAAAATATCAATAGAAATTTAATTGAGTGCTTCTGGATTATCCATTTTTTAAATGATTTCTTAGATGTATAATTTAGTTAGTATTTTCCAGTGTATTTGATATTTGAAGGCTGCACGGGCCTAATAACACAACAGGGCCAAATAATTGTTTTTTACAGGACGAATAAACCAAGATTTAAAACGCTACCAGAGTTATAAACTATTTAAAAATGTTAATAAATATGTTGGTTTAGAAAACTCTTTTATTTATTGTTTGATGGCACCATGAATATTACAGGCGAAAGCTTAATTTCTTAATTAAATTTATTTATGCAATTAAACAATTACATGACTCTGTTGGTCTTTCCCCTGAACTTCCTAAGGCTCCAAAGAATGAAATTTCCCGTTGGCTTAAAAAATAAATAAAGTTGGGCTGTGATAATAGTATGGGGTAATAAAAAACAACAAAACTTTTTACGTAGGCAATACTTCCTTCAGTATTTTAATATTATTAATGAATATTTACAAGTTGCACAATGTTTATATTATATCATTTCTTTACAATCATAATAGGCTTAATTTTTATTTTTGTTAACGGAGATATTTACAAAGTAACTAAAAGAAAAGTATTTTGGAATACAACATTGCTAATAAAACAGTCTTACAATCAGTTACTTTAAACGAATTAAAAGTCAGCTTTACCATGACTGCAGTCGCCACCTCTGGATGTTACCTTTTCAGCGCTGGCTTGAGCGATAAGAAGCTTGGTTTAATAGTCCCGACTTCACTCGGCATCATACAACTTCAACTTCATTAATATTTTTAGATCAGCACATTCTCCTTAGGCAGAACAATAGGCGGATGTTTTTGATATCCTAGTTGCTCTGGTGGCTTAGCTGGCCCTTCATTCACCGATTGATTCTTTTTTGTTTTTGACTTATTCTTGTTTTGTTTTATTTCTCCCACTTTGTTCATTTTAAAAGGCCTCACAGCAAAAGTGAATTTTTATTGTACTTTTTCAAATCCAAAAATTCATCCCATTTTTTAAAAATTGAGTGTTGTCACGAAACTACAATCAAAGGATTTGGCTTGACCCTCACTGCTTCTGTGACTTCCCTCCAATCGTCAGGGGTCTCTGCTTTCGCAGATTTGGGAAGTAACCCCATGTTTTTATCGGTTTCCATAGAACTGTGTTCTCTTACCAAAAAGTAACTGTTACAAGGTCGAACCATTCAATTCTGCGTAATAGAAGAATATAACGCCTGTGTAATTTTTATTTTGTCCTGTACACGAATGTAGAGGACTCGGACTTTCTTGTTCAAGTAAATTTTCAGAAAGTGATTAACATAGAAACCACGCAATTTGAATTATTTTAGACATAATTTGGTCATAGGTGTACATTACTGACGTTCCTATGGATAACGTTCTACTGAAATAAAATGCTGGTTTTTATACTCGATTCATATCTTGTACAGCCACAGTCGTGATTAGTCTCATATGTTGTAGTCCGAAGCTTTATCGCTACATCTCTTATTCTACCAAATGACTTACATTTCATACACAAACTTAACCTTACAAACATCAAAACATTCAGTGGTAAACAGACACCTGCAGTCAGCACATTTAGAGTGCATCTATGTCATCTGTTAATGCCATCTATTGTCTGAAATGTTATTCCCCTTAAACATCTTGACTCAGTTGTTTTTCTCCTGCAGTACAGATGATTTACTCATGAATCGTTTGGTGTTTCCCTTGCATATTTAGCCATCTTAAAATACTGAATAATAGCTATGTCATAGCTACATAAAATCAATTTTTTCATATTTTTGGCTCTGTTGGTTTTCTTTTCAGCCTCAATTTATGTTTGATACGTATTTCTAGGATCTTTGTACAATGAAATGCGATTATTATTACTTAAAAAACCTGTGCTTTATTCTTCAAATGTGGTTCAGAAATTACTTTACTTTTATCGGCTTTGGTTAAACTAAGGTTATTTTCTATTAGTTTGTGCTTTATATTATTCATACTATTATTTTGTTTACTTTTAAAATGTTATTTTTTTTTGTTATGTTTTTTTGATAAAATACAATCATAGTTCAAATTATACAAAATGTGCCATAGCTGAAGATAGTTGAAACCTGCTATTTGTAGTAGAAACATTTGTCGTATAATACCTTATCCAGTATATCCCAAAGTTTCAAGGTTAAAATGGCTAGGTTAGATATACTATATCTCACAATTTATTTAACACACACTATCATGCATAAGAAATATGTTCCCAAAACGTTTTGCAGTTTTTTTTTGCTTACTTACACTGTACGTTATTTATATAAAAAAAATTAATAAACGATTGCTTTTACGTACTTTTGCATATTTGTCAGTATTCATTATATTATTCCCTAAGTTAATTTTACAAATTGAATAACAACAAACATTACGTTTGATCGGAGTTAGTAGATGTGTGTGTAATAATTAGATTATACATGGCAATCACATTAGAACTACGAACAATACTATAGATATTCTTCTGCAAGGTAATTTAATTTTTTTAATAATTGCTCAAATATTTTAAGTAGTTTTTGTTCCTTTTAATATAATATAATTGTTGTACTTTATTCTAGTCGAAAAATAATTTTAATATTAATTTTATATTTACTTTTCCTTGTTTAACAACTGACCGTTCTCTAAATTGGGCTTTCTTTTAAACAGTTTTCGTTCCATACTAAACCTTGTGGCGTGGAATATCGCAGTAGTTTACGTTATGTAAATTGTGTATCCCAGTTTCGTGTACCTTTTTAATATATAACACTAATGGGCTACTTGTTTGTTACGGAAGGACAGGGTCGAAAGGGTGCCTATGAGACAGCTGTGTTTACTGTAGGACAGGCAGTGTTGCCAGTACTACATTTAAGCAGTCCATTATTACTCCAGATGATACCCAAGACACTCGTTTTGACAAGCTGAATCGTCCTCAGAGTTAAATGTTTTAATTTAAAAAACATTTACTAGTAAGTTTCCTAAGCTCCAGAACTCGCTCATTACTTTGAACAAAACCCGTTTATTATTATAGGAAATACAAATTGTAAATTTTATTTTTTGAAACTGTGTCTAAACTTGTTCGCGACTATGAGTCTTAGCGGCCGAGAACCGCCACGTGCAAGTGACAATACCTGGTTACTACTGGTAACAGCTATCCCTGCTATATCTTAATATGTGAACAAGTACAAGAAAATTATGAAAACCTCTACTACTCTACTATTTTCTTAAGTAAAGAAACAAATGAAAAGCATTATTTATCACTTTTTTATTATGAATAGAACATAAACTAAAAACGTAAAGACTGCATAGGTTTATAGTTTAAACATATTGCGTAAAAAAAGTAAGTTTGTAATAGCTCATTTTTTGTAATAAAGTTTTTGTAGGTTTCCATAGATATCTGTAGGACTGTATGGAATACTTTCCAGAAATATATGCAACTGACAACAATAATATTGTTACGACGGTCTACTTGATCGTCGAAGGTACAGTGGAAACAAAATACAAGACACCAGTCAAGTCACTAATCACAAGCTTTAATATTCATAGTTAAACAATTCGTAATTAACAACAGTCTCTTACAACAAATCAAATAAAAATTGTTCACACGCAGTAAAATGTCAAATAATATAAAACGCAATTGTATGACAATTATACCGCCCGATTATTAAACACTTCACTAATAACCACTGCAACGTACACAGTATCGCCCGATAATAACTCGAACTTCACGTAATAGTATATCGCAACTATAAGTGAACGAATGCCGCTGCCGCCTTGTATTTATACCCCCGCTCACAGACCAGAACATTCCAAACTACGCGTTATTTCTACCTACGACGTAATTAATTGCGGCCTTGACACAGTCCGCGCGGCTTCTGGTACAGTCTAGATAATGCGTCGAGAACACGTACGCCACACGTATTACAATTGGATTTCTCTGGAACATTCAATAAACACGTAGACTGTTCTGTAATTTCGTAACTATACATATATAAACTATCTTTTTTATTTCCATTTTTGACCTGTGGTGTTTTGAAAGTTAAAATCTTTAAGGAGTTAATTAAAAATATTTAGTCTAATATTAAGCATTTATTATGAAAATATTATGCAAATTTTCGTAGCTATATTTTGGCTAAGGGTTCGTTCTAAAATTAGGAAATTTTGAAAACGAAATACTATATTCTTGAGCATTCTAAATTATATACTGTACATTATTCTAAATAAGTAGAATTTGGTTTAAATTCTATTAATTTGATATCTGGAATGAATTTTTGTAATTTCTTAAAGTTTGTGGACACTTTTTTGGAATCTGGTGTCCAAACAATTTTTAATTTCCAAACCTAAACATAGTACTCAAATTGTAATTACAATTCTCTTTAATTTGATACTCTACATGGAAATTTCCAATTTTTTTTTCAAAATATTAACCCCCCCCCCACGAATTTGCTCCTTGTGTCCCTACTTTTGTTGAGATCAGTCTCGAAAACAACAGGGTTCTGTGGAGTAAAAGTGTAAACAGATAAGCCGACCTTACGAAGATCGGTTGATGCGTTCAAACGTTCTGCCGAGACTTACCCCAAACAGACAGATACATAGATAGACAGGCGCATAGACAGGTCAGTGGTGGAGTTAAAACTGGATACTCCCTGCTCTCGTTCAATAACGTTTCGTAACTTATTTGCTTTAATTCTTCCAACGCTAAATGTAGATTCAGTATCTAGATGAAATTTATTTGCCTAAATGGAGTAAAGAATTTCATGAATTGCGTAATCATTTAATTTCATATTGTTTGAATGTTTGTTTATAAGTTATAATTTTAAAAACAGTTCTGAATTTTCTTTATAAGCCTGTAGATTTTATTTACAAAAAAAGGAACAAGAAAATTAAATTTTCACCAACTACTTTAATAAACCAATTGTTATTCAAATTAAATATTCAGTGAGCCGCGATTGAAAGTCGCTTCCCCGTTCATTTTCCGTTTCGACATTCGTTACTTTTAAAATTAAATTAACAAACATCTTTGCGAAGTTTTAATCAACACAACAAAACCGCTTCTTCCGTCCATTATCTTTGTTCCTGCAATAATTCTTTCAAGCCGAATTCAGTTTCCAGTTTGTTTCTTCTTGACGTAAAGTTAAACTCGTTAGAGTCTTTTAATTATAACCAAATTGTTTTTACTTACTTTCCTCCGTTGTAACGACTGATTTCCAACGTTGTTCGGGCGTTGTTTCAATGAAGCCTTTCTACACTGCCTTTTCTACCAACTGCATTGGTTGTTGGTTCATCTCATAGTCTCAAAATTTGTGGCGAATACATAGATGTTTTCTTACTCTTTTGTTTTAAGTTGAACAAACTTTTGCTATTTTTTTGTTTTTATTAATGATAATGAATTAAAGAAACACAGTTAACAAGCATGAAATGTTACTTCATTTTCCTTCAGAAACACGAACAAATCTTTATATTACTTGCCTACTAACTTTGCTTGCATAAACTTCATCAGGTGTTTGTCTTGTAGTTCATACTAACGTCATCAAAAGAATGCTGACGATACTGGATATCTGATTGAAGTATCTCGACAATCTTCTGTCTCTGACGTAAGACAGCTGTCTGTCTGGGGGGACACTCACACGTGTAAGACTGCTTACGTTGGTAACATATGTTATGTCACGAATGACTGCAACTGCCAGACATTATTAAGTGTACTTAAAACTTAACCCAGCTTACGTAGCACTTTGGTATCAACAACATAATCCCATACCTGCCTGTAATACAACACATATGAGCTACATGTTTTAACACACATACACAAACCCAAATAAGAACTAAACTTCTCCCCAAAGGCGTAGCTGGGGGGGGGAAGGGGGCAGCCGCCCCGGGCGGCATAGCCAGGAGGGCGGCAAAGTGAGTATGGACTTGAAAAAATTGTTTTCAGTTTATAAAACTACAAACAACTTGTTTCTTGTACATGAGTACTCCTTTCATGAAAGAAGCTTAACCACCCAGCTTGTCCGTTGTCATAAACCTGTCGTGGTAAACAGTATTAGTACAGTATTAAACAATATTTTTCTCCAATTAAAAATCTCTAATTTGATTTTGTTGCACTTCATTTCCATAAAAAAAGTTATGAAAGAAGCCATTACAATAGTGAAAATGGGTTTTCGTCGTGACGAAAGTTAAATCCCCGTATTCGGAATCATGAAATATTCCTCATCACTCTGCGTTTTTGTAATGGAAGGAATTAGAATGTTCTTTAAACAAAGGTAACTTATTGATGACCTACTTTAGAAACAAACGAGTAAAGCAGCTAAGTCATGGAAAGAAATCCTCGAACGGGTCACTGCCACAGTACAAACTCTTGCATAAAAAAATCTGGTACTGAGAGGACATCGAGAGTCAATTACTAACGATCTAAATCCCGGAAAGTATCTGGCTTTGCTAATATTACTTGGCTAAATTTGACTCTGTCATGAGATCTCATTTGTGTTTCAGTCTCTCGTAAATATGGGTGTATACCGTATCTTTCGCCAACCATTCAAAATGCGATTTCTCTAACAGAAATTTTGGACAAACAGTCAGTTGAATTTCAAGCCGTTTCTCTAACATAAAAAACGCTTTGTGTTTCTCTGTAAATTTGAGGAGTACGTCAATGGTGGGGATATACATTTTAAGGAACAGCTTTCCCAATATTAAGTGCACAGTGCTGGCAAAACTGTATTCACATGACCTAACCAGTGTAAAATTGTTCAGTGGCTTTTGCTTTTGTTCAAAGACGTCAGGCTTTTACTAAAAAGGGCAAAAGTTAACGGAGAACAAATGGACTTTACACCTCAGGGCCTGGTACAATAGGCTACATTTCTTTAATGGGATTAGTAGCCTACAAAACACTAGCATCAGCTTTAAAAAATTTTCTTACATTACCAGTGCCTGTGGCTTCTTGTGAAAGATCGTTTAGTAAACTCAAATTGATTAAATCGTGCCTACGATCAACAATATCTCGAGACAGGGTATAAAATCCAGCGATACTTTCAACTGAAAACGATATTGCTTCGTTTTTAGATTATAGTGGTTTAATAACCGACCTAGCATCAATCAAGCCCAGAAAAGTTACATTTTAAAATGTCTCGTTTTAAATATTAATTAAATATTAAAAACAAATATTAAGTGTTTATTAATAGAAGACGGAACCATTAAC
Source organism: Magicicada septendecula (assembly GCA_034769895.1). Lineage (NCBI taxonomy): Eukaryota > Metazoa > Arthropoda > Insecta > Hemiptera > Cicadidae > Magicicada > Magicicada septendecula. Next base: position 183,943,816 of record CM068369.1, on the reverse strand, counting down.
CTGTAATGGTACGTTATTAAATTTATTATTTTTAATGTAGTTCTTTGTTTAACTTTACGTTGCTTATGTTGTTTTGACGATGCGCTTTAGACCTACAAGTAATTTGCATGTTTATTAGAACATTTTCATGATAACAATTTTTTATTTTACTACATTTTTTATAGTTACTACATTTGTTACTAAATAAATGTATACAAACTAAATACCGGTAATATTATAATATGTAATTTTTAATTTTGACTTAACAAATATTCTTAAGACGTTTGCTGGACATGCTTTCATACAAAAATCGACAAATTTGTGAAGTACTTTTTCGCTGGATGGACCTTCACTTTTGCTCTTTTGTCCCCTTTTAATTGTAAAGGCGAGGCGGCCGACGATCTTCTTGCCCCGGGCGCCAAAAATCCTAGCTACGCCACTGCTTCTCCCCACACTCACATCCGAGCGCACAGGCGGGCACACAGGCCTACTCAGTGTTTATCTTGTGTCGACTAAAATTTCGTAAGTGTGGTAAGAAAAGCTGATAGTTTTGTTGGAAAAAAATCGCGGTAAACATTTATATTGTGCCTTTATGAAACACTAATTATTATAAAGACTCTTCTGTATAATTGATAGTGCACCTATACGGAATATTTTTCAAACCATAATTCTTTTGAATGCGCATTATTGGTAGTAAGAGTGCAGGGCAATATGGGTTTTCAAAGTTGATTATGTAAAGGCAAAAACGTCAGCAGTAGAAGAATAAAGATACCAAAAGCAAAAACAACACTAACAGCAATAATAAAACTATTAAAATAATAATAAAATAACAATAGGTACAACATGACAATATCAATAACGACCATTACGACATGATACCGTAACGATTACGATGACGATAATTATTATCATTTTAATATAATATAAAGATTAATTCGGAATGATATTTTCAGCCGTTTATAGTGCTCATCGTCGTAAACTCATCATTGGGCTTAATTGGAGTTAATGTGGATATAACGTTCCCAGTAACCAATCAAATATATTTACTCCTATTGTCAATCTTGTCAATTTGTATACGTCAGTGAGTTAGTAGGCCTAATAAAGCAGTGAAACTTCATTATAAGAAATTTTGTTAATATAAACTTATTAATATAAAATTTCAAAAATAATATAATGCTTTTACATAAACAGAAAATTATAAAACTTGGATTTGCTGAGTATAAGTTCTTAATAATCTGTGTTCATAATGGTAAAATATTATCCCTTAGAAAAATTACAGTGTTGAGTAATGCTAAATCAATAAGACGTAGTATATACGAATTATTTTAAAATAAAAAATGTAACGCAACTAATAATTTAATAAATTAAAAGCTCAATTAAACTTACTTAACTTGATATAAAACTTTAAATCATTTTATAAGATATATCTGTTGGAAAACAGTACGTTTCTATTGCTGCCTAACGTTATCACGGCCGGAGTTATTGTTATTATAAACACAAACACTTTCCGGGCTTTCAAGTCGTGGTCCTATGTTAGAAGCTCCAAACGTTTCAATCACTTCCCTGGTGGCTATCTTCAGTGGTGGAAGGACAGAAAAGCACTGACGGAGACCGTTGTCAGCACTTTTCAGTGCGTTTCGTGTGTTTTTTATAAAAATAATAAAGTGAGTATAGGACAGATATATTCACTTAAAAAAATCAATTGATTATCTAGAGTAATAACATGTAAACTAATATTAATGGCAATTTTTATTCCTTCATTCTTTTAACAAGTGTTCAAATTGAATTAAGCATGGCCAGAAGCAACTGACAGAAAACACTTAAATCATGTACATAAAGCTACCAGTTAAGAAAGCGTTATAAAGTTTGTGATTGTTGTGCGGGTTTCACTATCTAAATCTTGCGGGCGACTTGTCTAAATCTAACTAATAGTTGAAATTAAACAAAAAAAATTATATAACTAGGTTTAATGATTCAATACGGATGAAAATATCGTCTCAAGCAAGAGACAATTCGATATCAAAAATAAAAGAAAGTACTCCTATTTGTGGCTGTTAAAGTATTAATCGTGAAAAATGTAAAACTCATTGCCTCAAAATGGTGGCATTTTGTCAAATTCCACTATCCAGTAAGGATCAAAAAGGCTTACTGAAATTCGTCTGGGATTATCTAGTGCAAATTGGTAATAGTTTTTCATTTCTCTAAACTATAGAGAATTAACCGCATCCAGTGCCATGTTAAGATATATACATTAATGTGTTCCGAGAAAAGAGGGGACTATTTAGGATTTGAGTCTTGAGCTGTCTAGTAAGGAAAAGTATCTCAAAAACATAGGTACGCTTTGTTCTCAGATATTAAGGTAAAAATTTTGTTTATACTTGTGTTACTCAGTTACACAAAATCAGACAAAATTTTAGACTAAATAAATTACGGGACAAAGTTTGTAGTTCCATATACTGTTTGACTGCGATATATAAAAGTAACTTACTAGAAAGGGTTTTGTTTCTAGTGAATTTTAATAATTTCGCTGTAACGTTCGAAACATTGGCGTCGGAAAATACACGTTTAGGTTTGGTGTAAAATAGGTTTTTTAAGTTTGACATACAATAACATCGTTGAATTGCTGATAAACAAAGAAACCCTTTCTTTGTTAATTTTGTTTCTTTTTTAAATACAATTTGTTTAGAAATCTACTCATAAAAATTTATGTGAATAACGTCAGTTGAAAAAACAGGTTTGAAATATTGAACTATAATGAAAAATAAAACGTACCATAAAGTGGTGCAATTGTAAATTATTCAAATTTCACCTTGATTATTTATAAAACGGTTGGTAATCACAAATGTTTGTATTTAATTTGTATTACTTAAAACAATGTGTTGGCATCACTGACTGTATTAAGTAAAATCCAGCACCGACAGAGTTGACATTTTTTACTTGTAAGTTGATATTATGTTTAACCTGCACGCTGAAAATATTCGTAGAAGCAACGCAAAACACAAATCTGAACTACTGATATCGTCGAGAAAATACAAATTTAATCCGTAATCAGCTAAAGATAATACCTTTAAACTGAACGACGTGTAGAAATTGGTGGAAAAGGCTCCCCCCTAGAAACGTAAGAGAATAACTGGAATTATCGCGTTAATGACTTTTTACATAAAGAGAGTAATTTGTGGTACCTTGATAACTGGTTGGTGTTGATAAATTATAATAATGACGAAAAAATTGAACTACGATGAATAATCAACGTCAGAAGCGGAATTTGGCCCCTATAGAAACTAAAATATAGTGGATTTTAATCGAGTAGATTTTAATCTCTCGAGTAGATTTTAACAGATCTTTATGAATCCAAGTCCACTCCAACGTAAAGGAGTTTATACTTCTTCATGTAATTCTGTTTCTGTCAAGTTCTTCGTATTCTACTTGCGTATTACTCTGTTTCCTTTACATCAGCACCCACTGTAAAGGCTTTCACAGTTCACTATTGCGGAAGTATGTATTTACACACTATTAGTGAGAGGAAGTCCAGGTATTACCGTACAACGGAATAAGTTTATTGGAAAACCGGTTTAGCAAATATTCGATCATACGTAGTTTCTCTTATTTAAACCACATACGGTATTGATTTCATAAAATCCTTTCGTTGATACAATTAACAATAAAACATTCATAATTCAAGAGGTTTGTGAATTAAGTTTTTATTTTAATAACGAAAAGTTTAGCGAGGATCGGTCAATAAGTATAAAAGAAATTTTACATTATTTGTATCAACGTTCCGACAATATTTATATCATCATCAGGACCAAGGGAATATGGATACAAGAGAAAATAACAAACACAACAGATCAATTAATTGAATGAATGTATTTTTTTTGTACGCGCGCGCGCGAGTGTGTGTGTGTGTGTGTGTGTGTGTGTGTGGGGATGTTAAAACAGTTTATTTTACATAATCAAATAACTGCATTCATTACATATAGTTTTCCTTAAATACATCGATGAAAATATAATACCCCAGAACATAACTCATACAATATTAAAATTTAAATTACTGATAATGCAATAATTCCTTAATAATATTTGTAAGTAATTATAAAGGTAATCATCAAATGTATATTAGAATTGGTACAGATACCATTTCTACATATACCTGTCTGAAATTACATGTCTACATATAGGATAGTAAAACATATAGCTGAATACAGATTGTAGGGATGTTCAATTATGTTTACTATTAAAACTTATTATTATCATGTTTCATTCACTACTGGTATTGAAAACACTGTCCATAATTTATAGAATTCTGTACAAAATAACAGTAGAGAATTAGAAACTTACGTCACAGAATTACAAAATATTACAAACATAAATTTTAGGTAAACTAATCTATCATTTGTAAATGGTTAATGAGGATCCATTCTTATTTTACTTTCAGGTTGTTCAGCTACCTTGCCAGAGAAACTGCATGAGTTTATGTGGCCAATGAGTTGTCAAACTCAGTGGGATTTCTAACAATTGCGCTACGACGTGAATAGAATTACCAGATTACGGAAGATCCAGCTAGAAATTAATGGGGCCAAACAATCGACACAACACAAAAAGAGTATTTGTGTTAATGGCGTTGCTAGTGCGGTGCGGTATTGCTACGATTATACAAATATCCAGTCGTTACCCTAATCCTAGCTAAACGGTTACCTCCGGCATTACTATTGTTCACGTTTGTAATACTGTAAAGATAAAGAAAGGATTTTATTTCAACAACAACGGCATGATGACAGGAGTTTTTATTGTTTATATTCACATGCATTGTCTTCTGGAGGACTGTGGTGTGCTGTGCTGTGCTGTGCTGTGCTGTGCTGTGCTGTGCTGTGTGTGTGTGTGTGTGTGTGTGTGTGTGTGTGTGTGTGTGTGTGTGTGTGTGTGTGTGTGTGTGTGTGTGTGTGTGTGTGTGTGTGTGTGTGTGTGTGTGTGAAGACAATTAATATCATCAAAGTTTCTATAATAACACCAGAACATTAAAAAATATCGGTATGGAGAACCATACATGACTTCCATGTTCTAAGATTTATATTTAAAATCATTTTCGAAATGAAATATTACCATAGAAACTACTTCTTTCTACTTACTGCTTCAGCCTTAACCACAGTACTGTGGTCACTAACGTATACCACCTCACGTTATCGCACTCGATTTTCACTGATGATGGAAGTCGATGGCATTGCCGAAACGTCTGGTTTTGTACAAAATATTGGACTACGGCCAAATATCCCGGGAAGGAATTTTAACAAAAACTACTTCTTTGTTGCCGATAACGTTGTACACATATATATAAAAAATATGCATAAAATTAATGGCTTGTATAAGTTAATGTTTGATCTCAATTAAGTAGTGCTCAAGTTTCCAAAGTTTTAATATTATGATGTCCGTAAATAAAACATCAGAGCAGGTTTAGTGTGTATGGGGACAGTACACCGTGGACAAAAATGTTCAACATTTCCTATTGAGCGTTGCTTAGAGTAAAGCTGCGAATCTACAGTGTACGTTTCACAGAACAAACACGCGGAAAAGAAGGAGCGCTCCGAAGTCACTCATGGACCCTCAGCATCTTGCAGAGGGTTCATTCCCTAAAGACGAAAAGTCTGTCTATGAATCGTTCCTCTGTAAACACGTGCAGTTACACTGCCCAGCGATCCACAGGAAGCAAATCGCTATCCACGCTGGACACTTTTTCGGCTTGCACGCGTTATGTTGGTGTGGGTTTCGACACTTTCCATTTAAAAAGCGTGCAAATGTAAGAAAATAAACATGAGTGAGGCCAGAAATAACGCGAATTTTGTGTGTGTGTGTGTGTCTTCCCTGCCTTTTTACTGCAGTAATCATAATAATAAAATGGAAACGTAAACATTACATAATTGAGATATGCTTCCCTGCCACGAACGATATATTTTCACTCATACATGATTTACACTAAAATGAAAAAATTATGATTTTATTGCCTGGCAATAAAATTATTTTATTTTTAACAACTACCATTGTTTGAAAAAGTTAAATGAATTTTCAAGTACTTTACTGTTTTTAACACGTAAAAGGTTGCAGGTAAACTACCCTTTTGCCTTAACCGATCTTCACCAAAATCAAAAGACCTTGAGATCTCTAACATTCAGTGAGGTATGCAAAAAATTATTTGATTCTGTTTGAATTTGCGGCTGTTATCGCTTGCCATAAAAAATTACCCTTGATAAAAAAGCGTTGCTAGTAAACTACCCCTTCCCCTTAACCGATCTTCACCAAAAACAGTAGGTCTTGAGAACTCTACAATTTAGGGCTGTATGCACATAATCTTTTGATTCGGTTTGAATTTGCGGCTGTTATCGTTTGCCATATAAAATACCCTTGTTAAAACATAAAACGTTGCCGGTAAACTACCCCTTTCTCTTAACCGATCTTCACCAAAAACAATAGGTCTTGAGAACTCTACAATTCAGGGCTGTATGCGAAACATTATTTGATTCTGTTTGAATTTGCGGCTGTTCTCGTTTGCCAAATAAAAAAATTACCCTTGATTAAAAAAAACCGTTGCCGGTAAACTATCCCTTCCCCTCAACCGATCTTCACCAAAAACAATAAATCTTGAGTACTCTACAAATCAGGGCTGTACGCAAAAAATTATTTGATTCCGTTTGAATTTGCGGCTGTTATCGTTTGCCAAAAAAAAAAATCTACAGACAGACAGGCAGTCAAACAGACAGACACACAGACAGACACACAGACACAGATACACACAGACCCACACACAGACACTTTTCGGAAAACGACTTTTTTTCATGTTCTGAGTGTAGTACAATCAGAATCTGCAATAATCTCGAACACGATTTTTTTTGCCATCACCATACTTCCATTTCGTTAAGGAACATGGAAGTAAAATGGGTCCAACCCATTCTGAAGCGACAAAAATACTTGAAGATATAACGGTATACATGGAGCAGCAAGAGACACTTCCCCTGCGGAATTACTGCTAATGTGCACTTCCCCTGTGGACTTCGAGGTCGTGCAGCGTGTAAGCGCTCATCAAGCGTCAAACCAAAGAAGATTTATAATTTTTGCAAAAGTTGAACTAATGTGAGATTAATAAGGTTTATTTTCTATTTTTCATTTCATTCATTCATTCATTCATTCTTCATTCATTTTCATTGATTTTTCTTCTTTGTTAATTTTTTAATGTACACCTACTGTAATGACATATGTATATACTAAAGTATTTGAAAATGTCGTTTGAAAAATAGTTTTTAGTTTGATTAAAATAAAGTTGTTCTTTTAAATTTGTATACAGTAATATTATATGATTTAATTACAGTATTTAAAGCCCGTTGATTTTAAAGACGTCTTCATTTTAATAGAAGTACGTAATAACGGCGCATGAGTACTGCTAGTTTCCTTAAAAAACGATTAAAAGCGCTTCTTGTTCTTAAGCGTTTTTCTCACTGAAAAAGTGTAAATTACAGTAATGTTCCATGTTTCCGATTTAAAGGAATTTTGTTTAACCGAATCAAATTTGAGTCTGATCAAATTTGGTTAAAAGGGACTCTAGTGTACCTCCATATGGAGAGATAGTCTTTCGCAGATGAGAATTTTATCCGCAGGGACAGCTACTCAAAGTAACCAAATAAAGAAATTATGAAACCAACATCTGAGTTTTGTTGCTGTGTAAAGTTAGACTTTAAATTCATTAATTCTACTGGATAAAAGCTTAGGGAATTAAAAACTTAGTAAAACGTTTTTACAATGAATCTTTTCTTCCTCTTGAACAATGGGGTTCGGCATTTCATTAAGCCTTAGAATTTTTTAACCATCAGTGTACAGCTCGACTTCATTTGTATGCCGGTTTTGTTTTCTTCCTCGGGTTATAAGTAACTAAGTTTGGGTGCAAGTTCCTGCAAGCGGTAATAATAGTGGTGCGGGGAAGTTTAAAAATGCTTGTATTTACCTCTGTTACACTCACTTGTATGCAAATATTAAAAAGGCTTATTATTTCGGTATTCAAAGGGAAAGCTGAGTCAATAAAATAGAAATGTTTTTTCTCTCAATTCAACTTGAAAACAATTTTCCAGACACGTGTGATAGAGACGTGTAGGGCTTTGATTGCTATTTTCATTTTAACAAAAACAGATCCTGCTTTACATTGCACTTCAAAGAAACAAAACAGAGCGTTTTGCTTGTTATATTCATTGTTTTCTAATCGTAAGTAGCAAGTACTAGTGCAGTGAACGCCAATTTAATTTGTCAATTTAAGTAATTTATTTATTTAACCTTTTTCATGGCCTGAGTTTAATTTTTATTATACTTCGATATGTCGAGTAAAAATTAACTTAACCTTTAGAGCTCATCTGTTTGATGTTACACTCGAATCGTAATAACCACTTCTCCGTGCGGCTTCTAAATGAAACTACACGAATCTTGTAAACGTACATCTCGCAGAGAAATTTAACAGCAAAACAATGGAGTCATCGACAGACGTGGTTTAGAATGTTATAATTAATGTTATTATTGACTTGATTTACATTCATATGATTATCAAAATTAACTTTAAATATTTAATACCGTTAATGTGTGATGACGCCAGTCTTATTCATACCCTGTATCATACGATACAATTTAAATAAGAAATTATTCTTTTAAAAATCTCATTCATTATTCAGAAATATCGTTCACAATTAGGATAAACTTGCATTCACAATTACAGTATGTAAGTTTACAAAGATATAGTACTGAATAAAATACACTAACGTAGTTCTATTTGTATGATTTGTTTAAAACAAAATGAGTTAAATGCATAATACTACGTCAGTATAGACTGTCAGAGGCGTAGCTATGGGGGCCAAGGGAGCAGCCGCCCCAGGCGGAATAGCCAGGAGGGCGGCAAAGTGAGCTTAGATTTGAAAAAATTGTTTTCAGTTTATAAAACTACAAAAAACTTGTTTCTTTAATATGACTATTCCTTTCATAAAATAAGCATAACCAGCCAGCTTGTCAGTTGTCATAAACTTTGCATGACAAACAGTATTAGTCTATTTATGCTCAAGCATCGTAATTACGGTTTATTATGATACTAAATTTGTAAATTTGTAGTGACTTTGTAGTGAGTTGTTGTGCTGGAAAGGAGAACTGATGATCATACAGTATTATCTTTGTATTGATAATCTTAACTGCTATTCGTATACAGACGATTTATTTGCAAATGTTCAAAAAAAAAAGTTAACTGGGCTTCGTATGTGCTATTCTTCCCAGTTCGACGCAGCGAACGTGTTGATCATCAGGTATTGATGAGTACCTTGAGTGTGCGGTTTTGTTTTTGGTTTGTGCGTCTTGTGGGTATATCTATAATACTTCACATGTATGTCATCCTACTAATAATATTATTGGAAATCGATTTTTTAAAATTTTATTTTAAGTTGATATGAAACGAAGTAAACTCAGTGGCGCCCAGTTTCCGAAGAAAAGGGGAGAAAGATTAAAAACTACAACAAATTCCGAAGAGTTTATAAAGTATTTTGTTCAAGGAAAAATGGAACGCTGAGTGTAAAATTATCACAATTTACAAGAAATCAACTTGCGATCATAAAATGGATGTTGTTAGCGACGAGGCTATTGATAAATACAGTAAAGGTAACGATTGTGAATACTTTAAACTGTGAAAGTATGTGCAGTTATAAGATTTAGTTGGTTCTAGTACCATGGATGATGTTGCATCGTGCAGTATTGAAATTACAGGCGATGAAGGAGAGAACATTACACGGCAACAATGTAGACCGTGTTCCCGGTGCTGCTGTACAAGATATGGGAGCTTGGCCAAGCGAGATATCTCAATCCTTCCGAGATATAATGGTGAATAGAGGAACATGTCAGTTGCAGACCAAGGACAGCCATTTTCCTGAAGATGAAGCTGGACGATCCGTAAACAAGTATTGGTTTTATAAAAACTTGCAAACTGGCGAAAAAGTAAATAGTATTTTGATGCGTTCTTCTCCATCTAAAAAAATCTCTAATTTCCTTTGTTGGACTTTATGTTCACAAAAAAAAAATTTCAAAGAAGCCATTTCAATAGTGAAAATGGGTTTTCGTCGTGGCGAAAGTTAAATCCCAGTATTCAGGATCATGAAAATAGCCCTGCTCTACGCTCTGCGTTTTTAGAATGGAAGGAATTGGAACGTTCTTTAAAGAAAGGGGGACTTATTGATGATCTACTTCAGGAGCAAATGAATAAAGCAGCTAAGACATGGAAAGGTATCTTTGAACCGGTCTTTGCCACAGTACAAACTCTTGATCAACAAAATCAGGCAATGAGAAGACATGGAGAGTCAATTACAAACGATAAAAATCCCGGAAACTTTCTGGCTTTCTTAAAATACTTTGTTAAATTTGACCCTGTCATGAGATCTAATTTAGATTCAGTCTTTCGTAAATCTGGGTGTATATTGTATCCTTCGCTACTATTCAAAATAAAATAATAAGCCTATTAGGAAAAAGAGTGAGCAAATATATTATTACTGCGTGTAAGAAGGAGAAGTACTTTAGTATTATATTTGACAGAACACCAGACGCTGCACATGTACAACAAATGTCTAAAATGATAATATTTGTTGAAAATAAATGCAATTCTGTTGATATATAGGAAGCCTTGGTAGATTTTATTCCTTTAGAAATGAAAACAGCGCAGAGAATCACACAAGCTATTACAAATAAATTTCAGAAAGATGGATTGAATCTTAGCGATTGCAGAGGTCAGTCGTATGACAATCAAGCAACAATGGCTGGAATCCATTTAGGAGTTTAGAAGAGAATATTAGATTTGAATCCACTAGCTGTGTTTGTTTCCTGTGACAACCATTCACTTAAATTGTTTGGAGTTCATGCAGCTCATATTAATTGTTCAGGCAGTGACATTTTTTGGGACAGTAGAACGTGTATTCACCTTCTTTCCTGTTCCACTTATAGATGCAGTGTTCTTAAAGTATTCGTAAATATTACTCTAAAAGGACATTGTGATACCAGGTGGAGTTCAAATGCAGATGCGGTGAAAGCAATATCCACTCAGCTGGATGAAGTGATCGCTGCACTGGGGAAACTGAGGAATACACCGACTGAAACAATTATTGATACAAGGGACGATGCAGCATTAATAATTAATGCGATAGAAAACTTTAATTTTGTGACCTTGCTATTTTTCTAGACAGATATTCTTTCTTACATGAAAAAAATCCGGAAAATCTTGGAGACTAAAGGACTAAGCTTTATTCAAGCATTGACACTTCTGTAGAAGCTAACGGACAAATTAAACGTTTGGAGGAATGAGGTGTGTGACTATGTCGTTACTAGGCAGAGCAAGTATACAATGAATGAATGTCTGAGTATCACTGGGAGGATAAGAAGGAAGCGCACGATGCCAGGGGAGTATGCAGACGATTCTTCATTAACCGTTCGGAAAGAACTGCGACGTTCTCTAATAGAAATTTTGGACAAACTGTCAGTTGAAATTTCAAGCAGTTTTTCTAACATAAAAGATTTAGAAAAACGCTTTGGGTTCCTTTGTAAATTTGAGGCTTTCGTAAACGATGGAGATATACATTTTAAGGAACAGCTTTCCCAAATCAATATTAAGTGCAGAGTGCTAGAAAAATTGTATCCACATGACCTAACCAGTGGTTCCCAAACTTATTATGCCCACGGACCCCTTCTCATAGCAAAAACCTGACCATGAACCCCCAAGTGAAATAACTCTACACAACTGCATAATAGCAAAATTACAAATTTAACTTTGATGTCTTGAATGGTGAATGGTGACGTAAAAATAAAATATAAATAAAACATTTTGATATTTAAAGTAATATTTATTGAAATTATAACTTTTCTTTTAAAATGCAAAAACACATTATTTTTCAATGAGATGGGTGAACCTGATGGGATGATATGAGATTATTTATGTTCGGCTTGATGTTTGTGAGTAACATTCGTAAGTCTCCACGAGCACTAATTTGCAGTCGGTTTCTTTTTTCCGTGATGAGGCTCGTAACTGCACTGAATCCACGTTCTACTAAATAGGAAGAAGGGAAAGCAATCTACAGCTTCTGTACAGTGGCCCATAATGCAGGATATAAAATTGGTATCTGTTTTTGTAACCAGAATTGTGGTATCCTTGTTCAAACATTGGTTTCAGCTCCTCATTTGTGGATAATTCAATAAGTTGCACCTGTATTAGTATGGATTCATCTGAGTTTGTGGGTCTACTTACAGAAGTTTCCAACACCCAATCGGGGATGCCCAAGTGAAGAATGTCTTCAAATCTTTGGCTGAGGTCAGAATGAAGAGCAGTTAAGAGTTGACAATAAGCAAGAAATTCTTCATCTCGTTTTTGCAATTTTGAAAGATTTGGAAACTGAGAGCATTCTCCTCCCCCCAAGTTTTGTTTGTACAGAAAAGTTTTCCAACAAACGCAGATATTATACTTTTAGTTTTGATTAAATTTAATTGATTACCTTGTAACTTCAAATTGGTTTCGTTAAATTTGGCAAATAAGTCAGTCATATAAGCTATGTCATTTTTTGAAATAATTAAATTGAGCCGCAAATCATTGTCTTTGCTTTCCAGGAATTCCAACACTGAATCAAAGAGTGCATAAAATCGATCCAAACATGCATCTTTAGATAACCAAAGAACTTCCGTGTTAAGTAGTAAACGATTATAAACTTCGTCATTTTCCAAACAAAGTTGAGCAAATAATCTCTCATTTAAGGCATTCCTTTCTATTTTATTATCTGCTCTAATGACATAATCTAGTGAGCCATGCAAGTGTTCACTAAGATTTTTGGCGACTAAATTTTGTCGATGAATTACACAATGTACAGATAATATATTAGGTATTGCTTGTTTTAAGTATGCCAGAAAGCCTCGGTGTCGTCCTACCATTGCCGGAGCACCGTCAGTAGCAACGGAGAGGATATTACTTAAGGGTATAACTTTTGCATCGAAAAATATTTGTAATTTACTAAATATTGTTTCACCTTTCGTATCAGTTTCCAAACATTTGGAAAATAACAATTCTTGGGAAATTCTTTCTTCTGTTACAAATCTCACATAAGCTAAAAGTAAAGCTTCGTTTCCTGGCAAAGTTGACTCGTCAAGCTGTATAGAGAATTCAGATGTTTTTAATTACTCACATAAAGAATTTTCTACGTCCTGCGCCATTTCGTCAATCCTTCTTTGTACTGTATTATTACTCTGTGGAATTCTTCTTATAATATCGGAAGCTGGTTTATGCAGCACGGTGCGTATTACCTCACTTACAGCTGGTAGAATAAGTTCTTCACCAATGGTGTGCGGCTTTCCTGACTTTGCAATCAGTAAAGAAATGTTATAAGAAGCACGCAGTCCATCGTCGTCTCGCTCAGATGTTGTCGGGAAGAGTTGTTGCAATGACGGTTTTTTCAAATATTTTTCTTTGACTGTTTAAAAAAAAAGTTAAATCTTTATCTTTTTTGTCTCTATGGACTTTTGTCAAATGTTCCTTAAGCTTAGAAGGGTTCATTGATTCGTTTGACAAAGTTTTATTGCATAGAAGGCACATAGGTAAAGTACTATTTCTTGGTAACGGAATAAAGCCATATTTTAAATATTTAACACTATATTGTCTGCATTTTTTCTTTGGCTCACTCATACTGTTATTTGTAAAAAAGGGCACAAATGTAAGATATAAGGGTAAAATTTTAAGTAAGTGTCACATATTGTATAGGTACGCATTTTTTACTATGTATTTATGACTATGGCCATTTTTACGAGACTTAGATAATTAAAATGTGTTACTACATAAAACACAATGTAATTTTTAATTTTTAAAATTGGTCGCTCGAAATTATTTTTCTAGAAAAATAAATAATTAAATTGTCAAATAAATTAATAAATAAATAATAAAATATAATATTTATAAATATTATATAATAAAACTATTAAATAAATTAACTTTAACAAAAGTGTAACTTTGCTTAAATAAATTTAATATACAAGAACATATCAAATGTATTCAAAAATACTTACATAACGTACGCTATTTCGTAACAATAAAAAAAAATGATACTGCTTTTTGTTAAAAACTAGGAAAATTTGTTGCATGCACTTCACATCACGCACAAAACAGAATTAAATTGTTGATTAGATACATTGTTTTATAGTGCCATATTTTAGACAAGTTATTGCATAAAAGAAAATTGTCCTGTAGCGGCGAGATTCCGTTCCTATTCAAACCTGCATAGATAGATAGACGGCCGCGGTCGGCCCGGCTCCCACCGTGTGATGCTTGTCATTACTTGTATTTTATGTACCTATCTATACTTATATTTTACTCAGGACGTAAAAATGGCTACCAATTTATTTATTGCTATTTATTTTTAACTTTCATAATAATTAAAATGGGTCACAATTATTTTACTTTATATTAAACCTTTCGCGGACCCCCTGACGTTGTCCACGCACCCCCAAATTAATTTTAATTTGCCACGGACCACCTCAGCAGTTCCAAGGACCCCTGGGGGTCCGTAGGAACCACTTTGGGAACCACTGACCTAAACAGTGAAGAATTGGTCAGTGACTTGAAAGACGTCATACTTTTATTGAAAGGTCAAAAGTTATCGGAGGAAAAATAAACTTTACAACTCAGGACTTCATGTATTTATGGTTTATGGTATGAAGAACTTACAATTTTGGTTTCACTCGTTATTAAAATGTCAGTGAATGAATGATAAGAAGAATTATATAAATTTTTTAGGATGGACTCCTCCCTTAGACAAGAAAAATAGTTTTCGAAAAATTATAATAATTAGAAAAAATATAGCTATGTAATATTCTATGTACATAGCGAGAATGTAATAATTATGTATTACTTTAATATTTACTGGCCCACAAAGTTGGAAGCGTCAGACTCCTTGTTCTAGTTGTTTTGTGAAATCCAAACCTTTTGGAAGGACTGTGTAGTAGATTGTTTCGTATTCTGTCTCTTACTGCAAAATTCAAAAGTTATACTATTATTGTATTTACAGTGAATCCTATGTAGTGAACACGATTGTGCATCTTTCAACAACCAAATAAAATTTTACTTAAATTTAGATTTTCCTGAGTCTAAAGACGGTAATATAATGCTTTAGAAAACATACATTTGGATCTGTAACCATGTTTCTGTTATTGCCTGCATTTACGAAACTGCCAACTATAAGTCTATACGTACACAAAGGTTCAAAACATGAAAGTTCTCTTGAAATTTTGAAAAACTATCTCGGGACAAGAAGCATTCGAACTTACGATTTTGAAAGTTGTAGCATCACGAGATAATACAAAAAGGAAAACTCAATTTAATCATCAAAATTTATAGTAAAACTAATCAAATAGATAAATACTATTTAACTAAATGAGGAATGCAATAAAGAATGAGTAATCAAATGAGAACAACCAAAAATAATTATATAAGGAAGAATTATAATAACTAAAACAATAAACCATGAATAAAAAATAAGTATTTTACAGATGCAAGAATAAATTAAAAACAGGAATTAGCTTTGTAAACAAACATAGTAAATAACATTAGAAACAGACATAATAAAGGACTAGACTGGACTGTGACTTTGACATACTAATTACCCAGTAGAATAGGGAAGTGATTTTGTATATTGTATTATAATATTGTAAATAATAATGTTGTAGAATGTAAGTAAAAAATGTATTTAGAGTTAAGAAAAATCATTTGTATAACTCAAGCCTAAAAGTCAAGCTAGGTCTTTAACCTAAGACCGGATTTGTAATTAGCTAATATATAAGTGTTATGGTAAAGACAAGGTAGGCCTAATTATTTTCATAATTGTGTTTTTCGAAAAACATACAAGGTGAGATAAGTGAATAGAAAAGTGATAAATAATAATAATGAAACAGTGAAAATGACACAGTGTAAACAATGATAAAAATATAAAGTGTTATGAACCTAGTATGGCCAAAAGGTGAGAATGGCATGTATTTTATACAAAGTGACCATATAACAATAAAATAAACTTCATTAGTGTGAGTGAAAACATAAAATTAAGTGAAATAAAAACATAAACGGGATTGTGTAAAAATAATCAGGAAAAGTAAGGTTATATTAAAAACTTGTATTTACTGGAGGCGGATAAAACAGCCCTGAGACCGAAAAATACACCAAACAAACCAAGACCTCTTATAAATGAATCTAAAGCTGGTTTTACAAGGAAGAAAGTTTTTTTTCTTTCTTGTGTGGGTGTTCAATGCAAAAAGAACAAACTAAATCCGTTACCAATCCAAACAATATTAGAGAAGAAAATTATAATAAAAAGACAAGTAAAGTTATAGGAGATATCAATAAACTAACGAACAATATATATATATATATATATATACATATATATATATATATACGACCAACCTGAAGAAGGAAAGCTGAAAATAATGGAGTACTACATCTTTGAATTTGGTGAGACCGTTTTAATACTAAACGCATCATGACAACTATCATCGTTTTACACAACACTTCAATACAAACTAAATAACGAACATATTTAGTGCGACTACATTTATAAACATAATCTATGATATACAAAGTGAGTGATACAAACTTATTTTAAACAAACAAAAGTGTAGAACTCATATAATTTTTATAAAACATTCAGTAGTGTGTACACAACTCAAGGAACATGGCGTCCTTTGCTTTATTTAACTGTTACTATAAGGGGACAGCAGCACGCCATGTTGAGAATTCATGAACTATGAGCTATATACTAGACAAATTTTTTTTAATTTTTTCTCTTGTCAATTGTGTTACTAATATCTAATTATTAATTATTTTAATTGTTTTACTAGTTTTATATTTGTAATGTGTAAAATTAAGTTTGTAAAATTATCTGAATTGATTTCTTTTTTTATAATCACAAGAACTCACATCCAAACAATCATACACAAACAACAAGGACTTCAAAACGTCATGTATGCTATTTGCAGTCTCTTAAATGTTAGGCTTGAAATGTGTGTTCGACAAAAAACAATCTCTCACTCCTTTGTATTATAAGGATACATTTGGTTTTCCAACAAACGTAAATTAATTTTACTCTAGAAATTAGACTAGTTTTTTGGAATAATTTATACAGATTTATAATTTTAAGGTAAAATAAAAATATTTTTTTTTAAACATAATTATTTGTTTTGAAAATGTTATAGAACTGATTTCCCCAAACTTATGATGCAGTTCAAATAGAATATCGTCTGACAATTTAAAAATATTACTTTGTACTCTCTAAGCTATTATGTATTAAAGTTTCATACTTTTGCTACACTATATGTCTATTAACAAATAATAAAGACTGGACATGAATTCCCAGACATAACCAACATGACGCTAATAAAACACATACCACACAAAGGCATCATAATGAACATTTGGGAAAATTTACATATATACAAACATAAAACACAAAACAACCTAATACCTGAACAAATACAAATCAATACAAAACATGTCACAATTTTCAAAGCACTCAACATCGAAAATACACAAAATATAATACATACACCACAATCACACACAATAATACCATTTTAAAATACCAGAGACAAACAAGAAACCACAATAACGTCCAACCAACACACAAATACTTCGCCAGACGCAAAATCACGAAGGCTGAGGATGAGAACACAATGGTTCTCGAAACATGGGACTAATAAGGAAAAAAATATCTTGAGGTAATTTCATTATAAATATTAGATATATTATATACATCAAGAAACGGACTGTAGCAAAAAGTGTTTGAATATACAGTATATATATTGCAACGATACAACTCAATATTTTCGCATAGGATATTGTGTGTGTAAATAAATTACGAACAAGTCTATATTGGAGGTAATGAAGAATTATTTATTAGCACACAAGAAATGATTGTTTATACACTATATTTTAAAATACACAAAAGTTATACATAGAAAATACACAGAATTATATTTGTTGTAATACAGTTAATATTGTTCAATTTAGATGGAAGTTACTTGTTAGTCGAAATCCTAAACACTTGGCGTGACCTCCTCTCCGCTGCTGCTGCAATTTCCCTGCACGTCTCGCCACCTTTCCGCTCTCTGATGATGATGTCGTCGAAACTGATAACACTAAAGTAGATTTCACATACACCAATTGTCACTCTCGGAATTATTAGCGTTCTCGCTCGCAATAAGTTATTATTATTTTAAAACGTTACTGATTATTTAATCTCAGGGTGATAATGAGTAATATTTTAAAAAGCGGTGTATTGGGTTTACACCTTCCGGCAAATATTTAAGTGTTCCGCGAAAATACAGATTTACCGCGGTCAGTAAATCTTCCTATGCGGATATCTTCCACTCACGCGGATAGCACTTTATATAATAATAATAATAATAATAATAATAATAATAATAATAAAATGGTTGTTCACCAGCTTGGTACTTAACGAATAACTCGAAAAGAGTTCCAAGTTTTAGTGTAACTTTAGATTGATACTAGTTCATACAAGAAAACCCCTTGTAGAGGAACACACGTTCACTAGGCAAATGCTTTCGATGAACTGCCCAGATGCGTGCTATACGACGTACGGATCTTACTAAAATTAGGGGTGTCTTATTGTTCAATCAGCTGTCCACGTGGTTGATAAAACAAAAGATAGTCGGGTTGCAGGCAAATCTTTGTATAAGTTGACGAGAGCCTGCATAGATTCAATCTCGAAATTGTATTACTCTTCCATAGATAAGAGTAAAAAGTTGAGGTTTTAATTATTAGAAAAAACACATTTATCAAATAGCTGAGAACCACAGAGTATATAGAAACTGTAGCTATGACTATAAATAATTCACTGTCCAAGTTTCAAGCCGATGGGTTAATTAACACGGAAGATATAGAAAATAAGGTTTTCACACGCGCACACATATATCAAAAATTACATGACATAAAAGAACAAAATTGTACAAAGAATTTGATATAACATAAATCCTTATCCATTACTAAATGCAAAACTTATAGCTAATTGAGAAAAAATTTGTATAAATCCGACTAAAACCTGTCAATGTCCGTCATCCATGTTCTGATATACTTAATATAGCTCATCATCCTGTGTTTCGGTGCAATATATATATATTTATTATTTATTTAAATAATAAATATAATAAAATTAAACGACCCATTAAGATATTACTTTAGATACGTTGATGATACTCTATACATTTCCCAAAACAATGGTATAAATAAAATATTCAACTCAATAAATAATTTACATTCCAAAATAAAATTCACATCAGAAGAAGAATCTAATAATAAATTAATTTACTTAGACTTAACAATAAAGAAAAATGAAACAAATTTTGAATACTCATTATACCGGAAACCTTCTCAGACTGATTTAGTAATACCAAATAATTCTAACCATCCTCCCCAACATAAAATGGCAGTATTTAATTCCATGATTTACCGAATGCTTAGGATCCCATTAAATAACAAAGAAAGCAACAAAGAAACGAATATTATCCAACATATAGCAGTTAAAAATGGATACAAAATAAAAACTATTAATAAATTAGAAAATAAAAATAAACATAAATATACTAATAAAATTCCCAAGAACACTACATTCAAAAATTCACCTATTAATGATAATATAAAATATACAACCTTGACTTATTACGGAAACAAAACTCAAAAACTAAATAAAATATTTAAAGATACTAATTTAAAAATATCTTATAATACAGATAATATAGTTTTTAATAAAATAAAACCTAAAACTAAGTCCAATATTCACAATAAAAATGGAATATATAACACAGAATGTCCAGATTGCAATAAATTTTACGTGGGCCAGACAAAGAAGAAATTACTAGATAGATTCCTTCATAACCGCAGTGCATATTTAAAACAAAATATTTATAAATCTAGTTTAGCCACACATTGTCTTAATAATAACCACCAATATCCAAACATTAAAAATATAAAATTAATTAAAAACATACAAAAAGTTCAAAAAATGATTATTTGGGAAAATCTTAATATTTACAAACACAATAACAATAAGGTATTAATTAAAAAACAAACCCAAATTAAAAAAAAAACGATCTATTTAAAATTTTAAATTTACCAAAAAATAAAAATGAATAGAATATAAACAATAAATATTTCAAATATAACCGTGAAAAGAGCTGCTGAAGAAAACAAACATTAGAACAATCGTTAACTAATCGACCTAAATCGACTATCAGTTATTTTACAATAAAATCTATACAAATTCGATTATTCGTTAATTTTTATATTAACACAATTATTTAGATTGTTATTAATTTACTTACAAACCTCTGATGATACTGATATTTTTCAGTGAAACGTATGTCAGGTGTTCAAAAGAAAATACGAAATTTACACTACTTGCAGAAGAAACAAATTGAATAACACACAACATTAAATATAAATATAAGTGTGTGTGTGTGTGTTTACCATATGTTGAACGCATTCCTTTTTCGACAAATTTGGGAGTTGGCTACTTACTATTATGGTATTTCCTACACATAGAACACAGTTCTTTTCATTTTCCATTCCAGAAGGTGTTGTCACAGAAAATTGTATTTCTTCGCGAATAACGTAGGAGCTTGTTTAATATCGTTCAGCAGTCATCACCAATGACATAACAGTACACTTGTTCGAATATGTTGCAAGTAAACGCTTTCTGGAATTTATTGTTAGCCAAGTCAAATGTTGTTTGTAATCATGTCTATGTACATTGCTCTTTTTGATCTATTGATCTGTTCTCGTTTCCGTAATATGCTATTTCGATATAGTGAAATCAACCTCCTTTCATGGTAATAATATACATATCTTCCTATCATAATGCACACTCCACTCTATCGATCTGCATTGGCACCGCTGTAGAGTAGATCACATGCCCCGACAGTCACTCCGCGAGCGGCCTCTTTCCATCTCTCCCGATGCATCCTCTTTCGCTCAGCCAGTCTGAGTTGCACTTCCATTTGGCCCTATTTTTTTCAAATTCAGTATATTGATCCGATTTGGTCGGATTTTCTTCTTCTAGTATATTGATTGATGGTCTTTTACGTACTTTTAGTTCATATATTTTTACACTTTGAATCGATGTATATATCAGCAAATCTTAATTTCTCAGAATGTTAATGGTTTTGTATCAAACTTGAAACACTTTTCACCTTCACTAATGTGTCTTTAGAGCGTCTCGGTACTTCAATACCGAGTTATGACTACTCGTGGTTTGGATAATAAGATAAGTGCCCTCCCGTCACCGTTATAAGGTCGTACGCAAAATGAATCACTGCTCACATCATGTGTAGGTTATCCCCCTACCGCGTAATAAACCTATCATCCTCTCCAACTTCTATACTCTGAGATACAAGTGTTAATATGTCAGACTTTTTTGTCACACGCGATCCGCCGGCACAGTACCCCATACTAGATATGATCAAATATCTAGTACTCTGCGTCAAAACGCAGGTCATAATGATTTGAATTCATGAGTTCATTTTACACGGCAAAGAGGTTTTAACAGCATAAATCGTATTTTTTGGTGGGGAGGGGCAGTTGAGTGATACTTACAACTTAAAATAAGTGAAGAAAGAGATAGAGGTGAGAGGGACTGGAAACCAACTGAGATAAACTACAAATTCAAGTAGACCTATTCAACTTTTGATAGTTATGATTTATTATTATTCATCTTATGAAATCTACGTATTGTGTAAAGAATGTTTGAGAGTCCACTGTTCTAATGCTAAAAACAGCGCACATCCTGTAAGAGTTTAGTGGTTTGGAAGACTACAGAACAAAGTATCTTATGAGAATTTAACAAATGTAACATAATAAGGTTTATAGTACTCAGAAGTCCTGGTAAATGGTAAAATAATCATCACTCTTCTTGATAATGCAATAACGGTTAGTTTACATTTAGTGTATTTGAATAAATGTTCTGGTTCGTTGAAAGAAATACCGTTGACTGATTTATTAAAAAACAATGATATATAAATGATTAAAGTTGGACTTTGTAAAAACTAGAACAATTTCAATATGGGACCCAAGAGTCAAGTGAGTGTGGCGCCTGTCAGGTCATGAGATCCCAAGATCTACAGTCTGGAAGATCATAAAAATCAATGTGCGTTTTTCAGCCTCAACATCCACTCAAACTGAGGAAAGAGTACTTGGAATAATGGGTGGTTGAACCATAGTGCTGGCAACACTACTTTCCCTGTATGCCACACGTCCCAAGCTACTTGCCTACTCCGGTTGTACAAAAAGGAGCCGTCATTTTTATTAAAATAAAAATGTGACAATTGTCAATTTGGAGACACGTGCCAGAATATAGATTAGTCGAGAAATAACATTAAAGCTACCAGCTCTCTTGCAAAGATTTGTATACGCATTGAATACATTTTAGTTCTGTAATTAATCTCCTAATAGTACTATCAACATATTTATAAATAGTATAAACAGGGATATGTTCGTTTATGGTGTCTTTTTATGCTATGAGTTCACGGGCAGAAATGTTCTGACTTGTTGTATTTATGTTAACACAGTATTTGTTTAAAACATTAGGAAAGTTGTATAAATGATCTATGTTTACATTGACTAGTTAGGGAAACTGATGTTTCATTAAAAGCGAGTTATCCGCTAGTTATCGTAGTTAAAATAACAACTCATCAGTTTTATGGACAGTGCATGTGAAATAGAGAAATGTGTAGATGTCCTAATTCAGAACGTAAATATTCCAACTCATTTTGCTTGGCTGTGCAAGTAGTGAAGCCTGTAAAATCATGATTGAGATTGAATGTATTTTGGAGCAATGGTTTAAATCTATTTCATCTTTATCAACTGTTTACAGTACAGAACACAGACACGGAGTTAGACTGTCCATACAGATTACACATTAGATATCATCTTACTTGGTACGGAGTGTAAAGTATCATTTTATAGCGTTTTCAGATAATTCAGGTAAACATTCATTAATATTTTACTCCAAAGATAAAATATTTGTATATTCATGTAAGAGTAGATTTCATAATTACACAGACATAAGAATTAAAAAGATTATTATTAACATATCTGCCATCTAAGATCAATTTTGTTGGTTACGTAGACATCGGCTCTTCAATCAAGCCGGTTGATCTACTCCGTGATATTAGTAGTTCACGGTGGATAATTTTCGACTTACAACAATTTTGTCAGCTACATTATAAAAAAAGAAAAATATTCTAGATGATGGACAATTGTAGTTTTTTATTATATTCTATTATATTTTCTCGTTTTTAAGTCAATAAGGCATTTATATTTAGTTTTCATTTGTTGCTAAACAATTTACTTATAAACTTGCATTGCTGGAATCTTTGAAAGAACACAATTTTTGGTCACAGCCAAGTTTACTTATATAAACATTACTCACACCGAGCGTTTCACCCATTCTCTGATGTTGCACCTCCGTGGTAAACTAAGCCTGACACTTGCTCACTGGCTGAAGATGTGAAGTCTAGGTTAACATTTGGTAAAACACTTACCTTCACATTTACTTGGTACAGAATAATAACAGTATTAATGATAATGTTATAGTAAGAGTAATAATAGTATTCCCCACCTTTTTGTTAGATCCAAATAGATTATGATAGATACGACACGCTGTCTAACTTGAACCTGCTATTAGTAAGTTCCCTAAAATCCAGAACTCGCTCAGTAATTTGAACAAAATAAGTTTAGTCCTGTATTAAGAAAATTTGAGTATTTGATTATTTTACAATTACTAGAAAAATCAAAAATTCTCAGCTTCATTATTGTTTTATTTAGGTAAAATAACAAGTGAAAAGCAAACGATTATAGAGTAAAGACTAAAAATTCAAAAATTCAAAAATGTTTAGTTAAATTTATATTCATAACGCCTAAATGACAAATAATCTAATCCTAGCTTTTAAGTTTATGTATGTTTCCGTGCGAAAATATAGACCTATGTCTAACATTCTTCACAACTACATAACTGAAAACAACATATATAGTTTTTTTGTATACATAACTTGCAAACGTTTTGAAGGCAATCGAGAATTTACAAGAACTGTTAATTCTGATAAAATATTAAGATACCTTTTCTATTGTGAATAGAATTTTACATACTTAAACCCCACGAAGACGTTTGCAGTTTCCTTAAATTTTCAGTTCATTTTTAGGCTATGGACCCCTTGAACTTAGAGAATTTTAATTCAGATTGTTCAAAATTTATTTTCGGGTTTGGGTTAAAATTAGTCTTATACCCGGCTGAAGTTTAAAATTTTCCAAAATTTTGATCTCTATTTGAGGACTGACGTATATTTTGAGGACAGTTATAATTTCTAAATTTCCAAAACTGTACACTACAATCTGACTTTTGATTAAATTATCTTTAATTTAGTACCGAAGTGGATTTTTGCAATTTCAACAAAATTTTTAATCACCTTTATGAGTCCTGACCCCAAATTTTTTAAATTTAAATAGTGAATATTACATTTAGATTTTGGTTAAAATTCTCCTCCATTTGAGACCCATTCTTCTCACAATTTTGACACCCTCTACTTTTTGTCTTCCGCTCTCTTATTCTTTAAGCGGAATTAATCTAAAAGGTAATAATGGTAAAACATAATAAATTTCATGGAAATCCGCTGATGCATTCAAAGGAAATCATAAGACATATCCTAAACAGTTAGACAGACAGATAGATGAATAGACAGAAAGACATATATTCGGAAGAAAGCCAAACGGTTGAGCTAAAATTGAAAACCAGCTATGCTCGTTCAATAACACACAATGATAATAATGTTAATTAAACTTAGTCTACCAAACGCGTTAAGTAGTATTATTTAATATTTTAACCTACATGTTTGTCACAATTTTAAAGCAATTCTTCTTTCTGCATCAAGTATAAATAATACTAATATTGTAACATGACAAAATATAGCACCAACCTTACTAGTATAATTAATGGAAGAAAGGCTGAAAACTGAAGGAAAATAAAAGGTTATAACATGAAGAATGATAGCACAACACTACTAACTAAAAAATGACTAAGACAATGACAAGGACTAAACCCAATAGATTGGGTAAGGTGAGACAAATAACAATGACACAACCCACAATATGACTACAATATGAGAGCCCAAATACTAACTAAAATAATGTATAAAATAAAGGTACAAAATTAGGTAGGGCAGTAAATGGTATGTAATCTATATGAAATACAGATGTAAACTAAATGTAATATGTTATCTAAAGAAAAGATAAAAGAAGAAGAAATGTAAAATCCAAGATATGAATAAAGAAATATACAATGTTAAATAATAAGCTAGCAAAAGCCAATAATATAAAATAAACCCGCTCAACCATAGTTATTAATAAAGAGGGGATAAGTGAAAAAGTGATAATAAATAAGAAACCAGTGTATACTGTAGGACCCAGTGATAGTAGAATAAACACATAAACACTAGTCAAAGAAAGTGAAGTGTAGGTAACTATAGAATAATAAACTGGTAATAACAGACTATATAAGTAATAGCAATCCAGTTATAATAATTTGTTAGCGTAGAATAAGTATGATAAAATATATATTATGTTATTGTTAAGGAGTGTTATAAGTTATATAAAAAACACTTTGAAAATAAAGATAAAAAGTAGTATGTTAGATTGAAAACAGAGGTAGTTAGACACTATTTCTCTTAAATGAGTTTGTAAGTAATAGTGTATAGTTAATGTTCAAGTTTGTTATATAGTTTTGTGATGGTGAATAACCAAAGTATTGTTAGATGGCAAATAATATTCAAAGAAAACCATTAAAATATGTTAAAAAATTAAGATACAGGCATGGACCTATAAGGAGGTATTAAATAATTATATAATATTATGTGAGAATTAAAAGCAATAAAATGTTATGAGTTAAGTTAGTTTGTTTCATTAATAATGTTTAGTAACCTAATAAATTAATATAAATAACTATAAAATATTGTTAAGAGAATAGGGTAGAGGAATTATGAAATCTATGCATTAGGCTTAGCACTGATGAACAGAATTATGTGAATTTTAAGATAAAACAATAGCCAATAATAAAATAAAGTGTATAATCTGTTTAGGTATCAAAGTAAAAGTGTAGGGTACAAAGTTGGATATATAATAATTAGTTTAAATGTAATTAACTAAAGAAATACCAAACTGAAAAATAAGTAATCTATTATAAATTGACCAAAGGTAACTATGAGTGGTATCAAATTAATCTGTAAACAAAAAGCAAAATAATGGTGATATTTTATTTTATATTACAAATAGTATAAGGAAGTTATAATATTTTAAAAGATTTTAATAATTTTGAATAGAAAAACGTTAGTTTAAAATAACAATGTTATAAATTATCAGCCAATGGGAATTAGTTTTTTTCAGAGAGTTGCCATGACAACTAAACCTTGTTGCATAGGGAACCGTTGGTAAATCATTATTCCATTATTGAAGTTTGAGTAGGGTGGATGCATGAAGCCCACTAAGATATAAAAATAAAGAAATCAGCTTATTTTGTCTAAAACCATTGAGTAAGAAGAGACAATAAATAACCCAATAACACTAATAGTGAGAATTAAATTAATTCAACACAGGAAATAAGAAATAATCTGAAAAAATTGCTGAAGAAGACCTAGTTCAGAATTAACAACTAACTGAGGGAAGAATATAGACGACAACCTAACTGAAACTTGGAACCAATATAAGCCAACAGGACTGAGGCAATTTCAACACCATAACTGGACCATTAATGTAATTTAGACCTGCAATTCACGGAACTACACCAGAAGGGACAAGCAGCAGTATTCCAGAGAATTGTTACCCAAGATAAGCAGAGAAAAGAAGGAGCGTTAAGTATAAATACTTAACCGAAAAAACACTAGACAATCCACATTAATTGAATAAAGCTTTTCACTTCACCAATCACTTTAAAAAACTTTTGGAACTTAATTTTATTTCATAAACACCTCTACTAGAACAAACATATCACTCCAATTTGAATTTTTTTCTGAATCTGTTTTAAAAACGGGAGGTTGCTAATTATAAATAACCTTTTAAAACACTAGTTCCCACAGCGGTAATTTTTTATTAATATTTAAGTATATCACTTGTTCAGTAATAGTTATAAGGTATATTGTAAGATTTTGTACATTTATTAGTCTGTAAAACAACATTTTCTGTAGTCCAAAGAACTTCCCCCTGAGATTTAAATAAACGAAGAAAACATAAACGCCATCGCAGCGTCTACATACGGAATACGGACTGAGCGAGCAGAATAGCCAACTGCGAAAAAGTAAACATCCCGGCGCAAGATTAAGTATTATATTTTGCAGAAATTGTAATTAACAACCATATCTCGAACTGTTAATAAATCCTCGTACACATTATAAACTGTATGTTTGATTTTATTCGAAGTAATACAAAAGTTTGAGCAATAAAAATATAGAATACATAATCGTTGACGAAGTCGATTCGCTAAGCAGTGTTGGTCAACCAGACGGCGAGGCGAGCAAATTCGAATTGAACGGCCGAGCTGGTGAGTAGACGTTCGATTTTCGTAAGAATTTAAAAACAGGTAACGAAGGCTATTACAAATTGACGCTAACAACGTAGGGGTAAACTAAAGTAATTACCGTATCGTTACAATATACTGTATACATTTCATACAAAATCTATGAGTTCAACCTATGTTGCACACTAATGTTCATTTTATGAAAATTCAGCGCTGTTAAACTATTCTATAAATAGAATATGCTGATAAATAGATTTTTCGAATTCGCCAAGGCAATTAAGCTCGCAATTAAAAAACTCATAGCCAAAAACTGATTAACTGAGACAGCCTTTTTATCTTCTCACCATCGCAAATAATAATCTAAGGATAAGAAAATATCGCGTTAGAACACCTATAATATTTTAAACACTTTTCAAGTTAAGCTTTCATTGAACGGAAGTTATAAAAGTATCAATACATTTCTATACTTACTGTTCGTCAGGTAAGTATCCATTAAATAAAGTAATATGAAATTGTTTAATATAACAGTCCACAAATCACATTTCTAATCAGTGGCGTATGCAGGGGTAAACTGTAGGTGTGTTGAGCGTAGAATTAAAAGGACATTATTCTACACACACACATACACGCACGCACGGACGTGTGTGTGTGTGTGTGTGTGTGTGTGTGTGTTACGAGAGTTCCACAATACACATACTTATACACATACTATTTTGTGTGTACTCATACTTATCTACGATGTACGTGTGTATCCGTTTCAGTGCCGTAATCGAATACTCACCAGAGCCTGTAGTACTTGTTATGGTCAATATTAACTCCATCAGTTTGTATACTTATATAAACCTAGAAAATAAATCATTAGATTTAATTATACTCTTACGACGATCTACTTGATCGTCGTGGGTACAATGGAAAACAAAATAAAAGACACCAATTAAGTCACTAATCACCGGCTTTAATTTTCACAGTTAAATAGTTCGTAATTAACAACACAGTCTCTTACAACAAATCAAATAAAAATTGTTCACACGGAATAAAATGTCAACTAATATAACACACAATTGAATTATAATTCTACCGCCCGATTATAAAACACACCTCTTCACTAATAACCACTTGAACGTACACAGTAATATCGCCCGAACCTCACTGTAATTCATTCACGAACCTCACTGTAATTTATCGCGACTATATCTGAAACTGAACGTCGTTGAGTACTGGTATTTGTACCCCTCCCCCCAATACTAGATTATTCCACATATTACGTAAGATGCTCTACACTACGACGTAATTGATTGCGGTCTTGACACGGACAGTGAGCGGTCGCGCGAATTCTGTCACAGTCAAGCAAATGTGTCGAGAGTCACATACGCCACACGCATTAAATTCCGGATCCCCTTGGAACGTTCGATAAACACGTAGATTGTTCTGTGATATCGTAACACTGCCCCCTCCTTAAGCCTGTTCGTCCCGAACTGGCAAACCGTCTCTGAAATAATACTTAGCCTGTCGATCTAGGTAGATGACCTTCAACTTTCCCTGTCCTTCCTGTTGAATCCGATAAAAAACATCGTTGATTCTTTTTTTCACAGTATAGGGCGGGTCCTTCCCAGTTAGACTGAAGCTTAGGTGAGCGACTACGACGGCGCGTTGGGTTGAATAACCCGACCTGATTTTCTTCTTGGAAACCCATACTATTGCTGCGAATGTCATATCGAGTTTTCATTTTATCACTGGCAATCTTCAGCCATCCTCTTACCAAGCGATTCATTTCTCGCAGTTGTTTTTCTAATTGCGAGAATTAGTTCTGTGGCTCTTGGGACTGAGTCTCAGGTGATCCGAACATTAAGTCCCCAGGAAGACGAATCTCCCAACCAAAAACCAATTTTGCTGGAGTTATGCCGGTTGTGTCGTGTACTGATTATCTATACGCCATGAGGAATAGTGGTATACGTTGGTCCCAGTCTGTTTGGTTCTCGTCAACAACCTTCGAAAGATGCTGCTCAAGTGTCCTATTGAATCTCTCAACCATCGCGTCCGACGGAGGATGCAGAGGCGTTGTCCTGTTCTTTCGAATTCCGAGGAGACGGCATAATTCTTTAAACACTCCTGATTCGAAATTTCTTCCTTGATCCGTATGGATTTCCATAGGGTCTCCATAACGGCCACAAAAGTTGTGAACTAATTGCTTTGCGACAGTGGTAATCTTCTGATTTGGAATTGCGTAGGCTTCCGCCCACTTAGTAAAGTAGTCACCTACAACCATGATGTACCGGTTTCCATCGTCAGTAACTGGGAATGGTCCAGCAATGTCTATGGCAATTCTCTCGAAAGGTAGTCCAACGTTATACTGTCTCATTTTTCCGCTGCTTCTGGTTTGTGGGCCCTTGCTTGCAGCACATATTTCACACGTCCGAACCCATTCCTCTACGTCGTGGCAAAGATGAAGCCAATAGAATCGATTCCGTATTTTGTCAAGGGTTTTGTTAACGCCAAGATGGCCTCCAGATGTTGCATCATGCATCTCCTTCAAAACAGACTACACTTTACTTTGGGGAACTATCAACTGCATGACCACATCTCGTCCATCAGCACTTTCCCAAGCCCTTTTCAGCAATCCGTTTCCTAAGGTAAGAGATTCCCATTGTGCCCAGTAGCCCTTCAGCACTTCGGAACCATGGCAGATTTCTTGCCAATCCGGGCGGCGACATTCCTCTTTTGCTGTCAGGGTCGGTCCAATGTCTTCATCAGTCATCTGTTCTTGTTGACAGTCTTGTGTTGTCCAGCCGTCTGCCAGGAAATCTACAGTGATGGCTTGAATATATTCGCTTGAGTTTTGTTCTTCTCTTCTGCGGCAATGTCGGTAGTCGTCCGGACACGGTCTTCGTGATAAGCCATCTCCATTACCATGCAGGCGCCCCCCGTCGATGTTTTACCTTTATGTTGTACTCTTGCAGACATTCAAGCCACCTTGCCAACTGTCCTTACGGATTTTTAAATCTCAAGGGCCATGCAAGTGCGGCATGGTCGGTACGTAGTGAAAACTCTCTTTCATAGAGGTATTTATGGAAGTGCTCCAACGCTCGGACGATTGCCAGCAACTTTTTCCTTGTAACACAATAATTTCTCTCCGATTTAGAAAATGTCTTCCTGTAATACGCTATTACTCGTTCTTCACCGTTCTTGACTTGAGACAAAACTGCTCCTAAGCCAAGTATTGTTGGCGACTGTGTCTACAATGTACTTCCCTTCGGAACTTGAGAAAGCGAGAACTGGCTGCGAAACATAATGCAGTTTTCAAGGTCCTAAATGCTTATCACAGTCTCTCGACCACTGGAAGTTTCATTTTTTTCCGTTAGCTCATTTAATGGTTTAGTAGTAGTAGCGAAGCCTTTCACAAAACGTCTGTAATATGAGAATAACTCCAGGAAACTACGAACTTCGTGTTTACTCTTCGCAATTGGCCAGTCTCTTACGGTGTCTACTTTACTAGGATCCATGCTAACACCCGATGCCAAAACCATATGGCCCAGATACTGTACTTCCTTCTGGAATAGAGAACATTTCTTTGGGCTCAGCTTTAGTTGGGCACCGTGAATTCTAGTTAGAACCTCCTTAAGGTTTTCCAAATGGTCTATGAATGTCTTCCAGATGACTATGTCATGTCTAAATAAATAAGACAAGTTTTCCAAGTCAGTTCTCGGAGTACCAGGTCCATCAATCTTTCAAATATTGCCGGTGCATTAAAGAGTCCACATGGCATGACGTTAAATTAGAATAAGCCACTTTGTGTCGAGAAAGCGGTCTTTTCCTTGATGTAAACCCACTTGCCAATATCCACTCTTCAAGTCCAATGTGGAAATCCACTGTGCTCCGGACAACGTGTCGAGTGTATCGTGAACGCGAGGTAACGGATAGCAGTTTTTCTTTGTCACGTCATTCAGCCTCCGATAGTCTACGCAGAAACGTAATCCACCATCCTTCGCTACCAGCACTACAGGAAAAGACCAAGGCCAGGAGAACTTGACGAACGCTCTCTTGACGATTATTCTCTCTGTCAACATGTCCTGTTCTAACCGAGACATTTCCTCTTGCTTAGATAATGGAGGCCTTCGAGGAGTTTGACTTATCGGTGTTGTGTCCCCGGTATTGATGCGATTTTGTACAAGAGAGATTCTTCCCAATGACTGTCCCCGAACTGCAAAACAATTTTTGAATTCATGCAAAAACTGTCTGAGTTCTGTTACCTCACCACTTGAGAGGTCGTTAGAAGATATGTTCAATAATTCATGCAGTTCCTCTGGTAATGTGGAAGTATACGAAGAACTGGATCTTCGCTGCGTCATTCCGTCTACCCAGGCCACAGGAGTCAATTTGTCTTGGAGAGTATTGCTTTGTAAAGTGACAGCTTGATCTATAATATTCGCCGCTCTAATATGTACATTTCCGTTTACGTCAGGTTTTACTAAACGTCTGGCAATTAGTATGCCTGGTGTGCTGACTACCTGGGGTTCGAATATAGAGCACTGGTTGCCCCTAGTATCTACCTCGGTTCTAACCACGATGATCTTTTCGGAGTTTGACGGAACAGTTACGGCCACTTGGTTTATGACTTCCATCGATTTTTCTGATGTCGTCATTGTGGAGAGCATTACCTCTTCTCCACCGATTCTCAAGACATTGTTTTTGAAGTCATCTTTAAATCCGTATGCGTTCATAACGTCCACACCAAGAATTGCTTCATCCACAACAACCAGTACTTGATGATTAAACTCAATTCGACCGAGGCGAAGGTGTATCTCCACTTTCTAAACACTTTTACAGGCCGTCCAGTAGCTGTTCGCAAGCTGCAAGAGCACCAGATTGGCTTAAGATCTTTCACCACGTCGTGCGGCACAATGGAAACTGTTGCACCTGTGTCAACTGTAATCGAGGTTAGATTTTCTTGAACGAATCCGGTAACCACCAAGCTCTGAAATGTAGAAATTGCGTATTGTCTAGGGGCTTTGTTTCACCAGTTAATCAGCACACGCCCCGTTGTAACGACTATTCCTCGTTTCCCTGCTGTTGAATTCTAACCCGACAATATCATTGTAGATGTCCAGGTTTCCCATATCTATAATACTTTGGTCTTCCATTCTTTCTTATTTTATTCTTTGGCGCCGACCGTCGAGTCTCTGTTCCTTGTTCTTCTTTCTTATCGTCCGTGCCGTCGCGATCTTTTAGCGCGCACCTTATGACTTGTCCAACCAGACGCTGATTTGGCGTCCTCAAATTGCAAATCATGTACCAGGGCGTCCGCACTGTTCTGGTGTCTTGCCATTCGTAACCCTTGCTGTAGTTCTTTATCTCGGACACCGGCAGTAAATGTCTGCATCGCAAAACTCGTTCGGAAATCTTCTGGCGCTTCAGGATAGGCTAGTCTGATTAGTCTGTCGATACTTGCTTTAAACTCTTGAAGGCTCTCCCCGGAATGCTGTCGCCTTGCTCTCAACTGGGTGCAGTACACATCTCGCAAATGTTTGTCACGATACCGTAATTCTAGAGCTTTTATCAACTCGGCATAGGTGTTCTGGCTGTCAGGTGGCACTTTCTGTAGAAGGTCTGCCGCGGATCCTTTTAATGCGAGAACGAGTGAGACTGCCTTATCTTTCTCCGTCCAATTATTTGCGCATGCAGCAGATTCAAATTGGCGTAAATATGTCGCCCAGTGCGTGCTTCCATCAAAGGTTTTGGCCTTGACATGTACTGTCCCAACCGCAGGCGAGGTGACTTTCTCTACTGACTTATTTTCTGTTTCTTTTTCTGTCTTTACCATTGGTACAGTCTGTTGAAACGTTTGTTTTGGTTGTATCTTCAGGAACTGCTCTCTTATGTTTGCCATTGAGATTTCTACTGCAGATATTTTATTTGACATGGTTTCTTCTATGACAGATATTTTTGTAGACATCGATTCTTCAACACTCGAAACAGATTTCTTTACTTCAGCTATTTTTAATGTCATTGATTCTTCTACCTCCGATAATCTATTTATTATTAGTAACTTGTTTATTAAGTTCACCTCGTAGGAGACCCAACTCTGCAGCGGTTTGTTCTTGTGTCTCCTTTGCTCCTGTATTAACTCTTTGATGTCTTCTGTTTCTCGCTTCCGTTCCTCTCCCTCCTGCTTACGTTCTTCTTTTTGTCTTTCTTCTGTTTCTAGAATTAGCGCTTTCTGACGTTCCCCAGCCTCTTCTGCCTGCGTTTTTCATCCTGTCGTTTTTCTGCTTCTTCCGCTTCCTGTCAACAGCAGTGCCTGGAAATTTTCCATCATCTGACTGGCATCCAGTGTTTTCCGATTAATTACGAATTACTCTCACTTGTACAAAGTGTCCACTGTTTCCAATGTTAACCGTTCTATCCCACTTCTGACACCACTGTTACGACGATCTACTTGATCGTCCTAGGTGTAGTGGAAAACAAAATACAAGACACCAATTTAGTCAGTAATCACCAGCTTTAATTTTCAGTTAAATAGTTCATAATTAACAACACAGTCTCTTACAACAAATCAAATAAAAATTGTTCACACGCAATAAAATGTCAACTAATATAACACATAATTGTATTACAATTATACCGCCCGATTATAAAACACAACTCTTCACTAATAACCACTTGAACGCACACGGTAATATCGCCCGATAATAACTCTCGAACCTCACTGTAATTTATCGCGACTATAACTGAAACTGAACGTCGTTGAGTACTGGCATTTATACCCCCCCCCGTAATACTAGATTATTCCACAAATATGTAATAACGTGAGGTGCTCAACATTACGACGTAATTGATTGCGGCCTTGATACAGTCAGCGAGCGGCCGCGCGAATTCTGATACAGTCTAGCAAATACGTCGAGAATCACGTACGCCACACGCATTACATTCGGGATCCCTCTGGAACGTTCGATAGACACGTAGATTGTTCTGTAATGTAGTAACAATACACTCTATTGATTTTAGTGTACGCAAAATATGGATAAATTATTTTACTAAACACAGGGAGACAAGTAAACTGCAGACTGCGTTTGTGTCAAACAGACATTCTCAAAGGTAACGTTTACGTTCAGCTGTACCAATGTAACACGGCTGTTAGCACAGTTAACAAACTCTCCTGTAATATCCTGTAACAGCAGTTCTGTAACTCGGTCTTGTGTTTGTAGCTTACCAAATGGGTCTGCTGTTCGTATTAGTTGTATTTGTTTGTGTTAGAGTAACTCATCAGTGTTGCTCACTTACTGTTTTATTTAATTAAGAAAGTTGTGTTAGTGGTTATAATCACAAACAAAATTAACACTTTTGCACACCACTATAGAAAAATTATTCCGATAAGCGCTTTCAAGCTTCATAGCTCATCGACAGATCAGAAATATCGTCATTTCCAATCTGACGATGAGCTGTGAAGCTTGAAAGCGCTAATCGGAATAATTTTTCTAAGTAGTGTGCAACAGTGTTAATTCTGTTTATATTTTATTGTAGCATGCGCTTACTACAGTATATTTTACATATTTATCTCAAATTGTTAAAAAAGTGGTACGTTACACAGAGAACATCGAAGCACAAAGAATGCAGGGGTTTCCTCATAATGGGAGGCACAACCCTCGCAACGTCAGCTATACTTCTGGAATTGAGAGTATTTAAATATTTAAAACCACAGAGGAAAAAATAATAGAAAGGAAAAGTTATTGCCATTCAATTGTAATTCATTCTGCCCAAAACAGTTGCAGAGAAAAGACTTTTATTGGCATGCAGTAAGCTTGAAAATACATTTTTCGTTGCAACTGTCCTTTAAATTAATTATTTTTAATTTTATTTTTGTTAGTAAGTGTTGTATTGTACTAAATAAACTGACCTTATGTGAAGCACTTTATTGCAGAATGTTGTGATGTGCTATTCATTATTAGCTTCAAAAGAAAACGTACACTAAACAAACAACATGTCACATCATTCTAAATCGCCATATTCCGGTGTGATTGTAAAGAGAATCATAGTGGTATGACGTTTGAGAATTTAGGACAATAGTCAGAAAAAGATATTATCTACAGTAGGGTAGTAACTATACAACAATTGCCAGATTAAAACCCAGTATCCTAAAACTAAACTTATCATCTTAGTGTAAAATATATATTTAAATAACAAGGTTACTATGTTAACCGTGAAAATAATAACAATAATAGTAATAATAATAACCATAATTAATTATCATCACTGGGTTTCCTCCGTTACATTGTATGCGAAGAGGGATTTATAACATTCTATTTACAACAAATTTAACATATTTTGGACTTTTAGAAAATATGTTAATCTACATACATACTTGGATATCGTTTATACATAAGAAGTAGGTGCTCTAATGTGAGGCCTGTATCTGTCTACGGGATTCCATCAATTTAATTTACAAATAAAAAAGAACATAGAGTTTCTTGTGGTGGAAAATATATAATATTAAACTTCATCTCGAAAATATGATTCGATGAAGTACAACCTAATTTAACAGTACGCTTATAGGCCTACTACACTGTGCATTGTGGAAATAAGGTAGACCAAATGCTTACAATTTAAAACAATTTACTTCATTGGTAATGTTATTTTCGACTGTTAAATCATTTTTCTACGTGATCTAAATCTGAAATCCAAGATCTTCCATTAAAAAAAAAACAATTTTTATTTTACTTATAATTACCGTAACTTATTCAGATAATTTATTAAAAATTGCTAGTGCTAGGTGAAGGAGTTATTAAAAGAAATGCTGTATTGGCAGAAAATTATTGGTGTGAGATGCTGAAATGTATGCTGACGTGAATTAAATAATATCAATGCAATAGAATACTCCTATGTTTTTGAGAATTTAAATAATACAGTATTAAGGTCATTGAAATTCATGTGCTTAATAGAGGGCACTTGACGTCAAAGTGAGAAACTCGCTATGTTATTTCTGTCGTGCGCTTTCAAAAGGCTGGTTTCTGTTAGCTAAACGTAAAATAACAACCCACAGTCATACTGCGCTACTCCACGCGTGTTTCGAAAATTGTTTTTCCAGACGAGTTGAGAGTAAAACATTTTGACTTTGCTCGTTCTGTTTTATAGGTATTTGGACGGCAAACAAAAACACTTTTATTGCTTTAACGTATGAAAACATGACATTTTTGAATCACCTCCACGTCTGATGTTTGTTTCTTTGTGCGCATAAATACATGCAACTCCTTTGTACAACTGTCTAACAAAACGCTAATATGTAACGTATTTACCATTATGCTCACTCCGTGGATAAATTACTCGGTGTGGATAAATTAGGTACTCGGTGTACTATAATTAGGACACTTGATTTTTAAGCAGCCTTGTTGCTGACAAAACGTAAACAAAACAAATATATAAATCAGGCAAATACAAGAACGTTATTTCTGGCCGTAGAAAATCTGAATCCGTCTATGACAACGCATGGTCTGCATATAGTTGTAAATGGATTTTTTTTATTAAATAATATAATGACTGAATACCAAAACGAAAAACGCAGTGAACACCATGAGATATGAGTTTTTCCTTTAAAGTAAAAAATAATGTTAATGGAAAACAGTGTTTTTAAACTTTCAGTACGTGAGATGTTAAAATTGTAGAAACAGATATATTTACATAACAACAAAAAATTACTATTAACTTTTTTGTACTACAGAATTATTTTAGTATTCAGTCAGAGTAGGCTGCCTTAGTAAGACGTTCAGCAATGTTGTGGTGGGAAACACTACGCTTCAGCGGTACATTATTACCACATGATATTTTTCAAGAAATTCATTTCAAGAGGCTGCATTGACAAAAAATACATTATCACTTTAATTGTAATACAACATACATAATTAATATTTTTGCGAGCAAACAAAAGTTTAACCTCTTGAGTTAACAAGTAAGTATATACACCTAGCCAATAACTGTAAAACGACGGGGATTGCAGGAAGTGTGCAGTGTCCCGAGTCTCGAAATGGACTCCTGCCACCCGGCAACATTGAGTTTATTATATATTAATTTCTACTTACAGGAGGGAGTGAAGCAGCTCTCGATTGGTGGATAATACCACCGGGGCTTACAAACGGGTTTGCTTCCCAGACTCATCTGTCCTTGGATTGTATTTACCGGGTCCAACGATTAAGGGATTGTGGGTCACACAAATAGCCCAACCATAGAATCAACGCTCCAGGCGTCACCAAGAGAGGGGACATCTAAGCCTCTTCTCAAAACAGGAGAAGAGAACCTACAGGATACTTTACACGCGAGCTTAAGACCATGTTCGAGAACGCGCTGGAGTGCCGATCTATGACAGCGTGCAAGGTGACCCCAGACGAGACAGGCGTAGGTAATCACCGGCCACATCTACATGTTGGCTATGTGTTTACCTAGCAGGGAGGTTATCACCGGATATGAAAGCACGGGTCAGAATCTACTGAGTTGCGACGAGGCGCGTTGGCGGGTCTTCTATGTGTGGGTTCGGGTTCGTCAGGTAAATCGGGACTCTAGATGAAGCCTAAGGTACTTCACGCTATTGGCCCAAAGCAACTGGTAAGCGGCTTTCACGTCTGGGCGTACGAACCAAGGCCAATTGCGGCGTCGCGAGAATATTACCGCTGCGCTCTTTCTGACGGCAGCTGTCCATTTCTCGGCCCACCCGACATTGGCATCGAGTTGGAGCTGCAGCTTGATAAAATTTTCGGTTCGGCTGCGCAGAAAATGTTCGGTGCCGTCGGCAAACAGAGACTGCCTTATTCCAGCCACCCTATGCGTGTCGTTGGCGAACGTCGAGAACAAGAGAGACCTAAGGACGCTTCCCTCAGGACACCAGCGGAAATACGTCCCTCCGAAGAGACTGCGTGGTCTTCTCTCACTCGGAAAGTACGCTCTCGCATAAAGCTGACAATCAAGTGGACTTGCAATCTGGGAAAAGGACTTCCGAGAGTTTGTAAAGCACATACTAGTGCCACACGCGGTAGAAAACTTTCTCTGCGTCTAGGAAAACCTAGTCGTCTGTTTGCCCTGGCAGACGGCCTTAGTTATGCACTTGAAGAGTCTCATCAGCTGGTGAGTAAAGGCGTCCATCTCATTAAAAAGCTTCACTGTTCGGAGATCAGTACATGTAGTCTTTCTAGGTGGTCGCGGATCCTATGCTGGATCAACCCCTCGACAACGTTCGACGTTGCTGACAACAGGCTAATCAGTCTGAGGTTCTCCAAGCAAGAAGAATTCTTTCCCGGCTAGGATATCACGATCACGGTGACCGAAAAGTATGTCAGCCTGAGACAAGCATTTAATAGTTCTGACAGGAAGCGAGTTCAACCCTCCGGAACGTGCTGGAGTGCGGTATTCGTAACACTGTCCGTCCTGGCCGAGCTGGACGATTTTTCCAGTGATCTACTCCGGCGAGATGGGCTCCGACTCGACGGTGATACCGGAAAGCGAACTGTGGTACCGGTGAAGAAAGCGCACTAACGTGCGGCAGATGTGTTCAGTGAAAGCCTTATCGCCTGGGTCACGGGTCCTCGCCAGCATCACCGGAGCCGATTCCTCTTGTGAGCAAGATGAGAGACCTCTTCAGGGATGTGAACCCTGGGTTCATTCGGTCGTCCATGGATGTATCCGTATGGAACAAGGCAACGGCCTCGTCGGCGTGCTGGATAGTGTCGAGAGGTAATTGCTCAGGCAGGCGGAAACTGAACACCGGGCGATAGCGTTCCCACTCGGGTATCCATCCCAGTCGTCCTTTATTTCTTTTCTTCTTGCAGGCTGCAAGGGAGGTCCACCAACTAAAATCCAGGTTGTTGTTGGTTCTGATGTTCAGTCTGCGGCGGCTTCTTGTTCTTCTTTCCTGCAGCTGTAGATGTTGATTGCCTCTTCATGGTTGCAGTCGAGATCGACGCTGCTCCTCTTCTGCGTTGGACAGCAGATGTTGCGTCTTCGAAGTCTCGATGCAGGGGTCTATCTGTCCTCAATCAACAAACAATAAACAAACTACAAAAGTATCAAAACAATATAGGCAAAACCAAACATACATCATGCACTGAAGACATTCCTGTCATACGCCCAATACTCTCCTCACATGCGACAATACGCTAAGAACATGCAACATATCAATCAACCAACTTCTAGATCAGGAAGGCGCAGTTGTAGAGCGTTGAAATAGAGTTTTCACTTCAGTACAGAATTATTGATATTCATTTTTCATTCACTTCAGTCATCGGAGACTCCTGAAGACATGATACGAAACAGCCAAGTGAGAGATATGGGATATTGTAAAAAGGCTGTGACAGAATGGGCCCTTTTCAGGACTAACCTTTAATTCACACTACCCGGAAAATCCCTAGTTCTCACACACACACACACACACACACACAGTCTTGTATTAAACAATGAATATTTATTTTATCTTTTTTTTTAAACAAAATAGTATATTTTTAAAATTTTTACAGTATGGTAACAATACGAAAATCATTAATGAGGTCACTCAACGCGAAATTAACTAGACTGTTATTTTGCAACTGGTGTAATATTGCAAAATGTCTCTTAACAGTTTCAGAGTAGTAGCAGAAGATTTAAAAAAGAGCTAGATTCAAAAAAGAATAATGTAGCGACAAATTATAACTGAAAATAGTATCACATTTAGTACTAAGAGAATTAAACTAACCATTTTGTAGAATTAATTATTTTCAGTAGTTGAATGTATTCGAGATTCAGTGTATCTTGTTTAAATTTTAATTTAAAATAAATTTTTCACACAGCGAATTACGTTACATGACAGATGTTTTCTCTCACAACACAAAACTAATTCATTTTATGCATTGGACTATTTTATTGGTTTTTCATTTGCAGCAAACTGTTGCATGCACGTGTACGCGTATTCTCTGTTATAATTTCATGTTTAGAGAGTTCGTGGTTGTTATTGAAGCTTTGCGGCGGTGTCATGCGGCTGCTAGCTCTGCTCTGAGTTTGGAAAACAACCAATTTTCACTTCGTTTCACATAAACAAATTAAGCAGAATTAACAGTTTAATCCTTTTGTTTACTCTTACAGTGTGCTGCTGTTCGTCAATTTTATGCGAATCTCCTAATAATGTATCCGTTCTTATAGGAAATTTATGGGATAATATAAAACAATTTGTTTTTTCTTTTTTTCTAATTTATCAACGAAGTAATTATCACATAAATAGGCTATTATTTGATTACAAAGTAATTACTGAATTTGGCAATTGCTTACATTACTAATTGGTAAAATAGGACCTATTTTGTTTGTAACACGGTTTTTACCACTGTTATGAAGCACAGGCGTTAATGAAGATTCGTTTCTATGTAAGCTTCTCCATGGTGTTGTAGCGTCACAGAACGTTCCATAAAAAGAAATCATTTATATAGTAAGTTAGCATAGGAGGAAAGTGAAGTGAACAGTATCGAACCCAAGTAGTCCCAAAAATTGTGTAATTTTGTATAATAATTATTTCTATCAACTTGAAAAAACGACCAAACTATGACTAAGACAAAACCCCATATATATTATTAAAGTGAATAAGAGTGAAAAAACCATAAGACACTATAAGAGAGAGAAATAATGACAGAATCTACCAGAATAAAGTCAATAATTATTAAGTTTTATAACTATGAATATAGTATTAAAAACTATTTTTTGTGGATAAATGGACATGATCCATCATTATATTATGTGATGTAAATAAAATAAATGTATTAAATGACTTAAATACATTATTAGAAAGAGTTTAAGTTAATATAAAAATTGTATATTTGCAATGACAAAAAATATTAATGTGTTGGATTTGAGACCATACACCAAGATTTCATGAAAAAATTAATTATTATCAGATTTAAATAAAAACTATAGGTAATTGTCAAGCAGACAATAGTGAACAATTTATCTTAAATAAAGGAAGCTGTCAAATGAATAAAAAGCAGCCAAAATAGCCAAAAACAGTGTTAACTAAAAACATGTAATAGGCATCTAATATTGTATAATTTATGAATTTAATGTTGCCAAAATGCAACCAAACTGTATTAGAAAGCTGTAATATGATATGAAGCAACTATACTAATATACCTGACCAACTTTAACATTGTAATAGTCAAGTCAGCAAAATATTTACTAATACCATGTATGGCTGAAGCCAACTATTCAGTACAAAAATAATCATATCTGGCAAAATACTTACAGAATACTAACAAAAATAAGATAGAAAGGTACAATACATCAGAATACCTTAATAAGAAATAAACTCAGTTGAAAGTAAAATCAATTCTAAAAGAATTTAACTATTTAGAGTGAGATTTGTCACACCATAAAAAAATGACATCTCAAGACAATCAATCATGCTATGTCATCTTGTGATAAATATAAAATATGTACAAAGTAACCAGGTATCACAAAAGATAGACAAAATAATAAACTCTGTGTGTATAGTGGTGAAATAACACATATATTAAGGAAAAAGACTAATCATTGTATTAGAAAACTGACAAGAACCTAGGCCATGAGCAGAGGCCATATAAAATT
The DNA here is from genome assembly GCA_034769895.1 of Magicicada septendecula. Lineage (NCBI taxonomy): Eukaryota > Metazoa > Arthropoda > Insecta > Hemiptera > Cicadidae > Magicicada > Magicicada septendecula. The sequence goes on along the minus strand of CM068369.1, from coordinate 183,901,628 downwards.
GTATTTATTTGTGTTTTATTGATGTTAAAATTTGTTTATTTTGTTGTAGGAAAGTAATAGTGGTAGATGTCCAGCTTGTGAAGGGAACTTTATAACTCCACAACAATTTTTATTATAACTATTGAGTTTTTAATGACTACAACTCAAGGTGAAGGTTGTAAATTGTAATGTTTGTTAGACTTAAGTTAATTAGATACCAATCATATTTAGTATCGCTAGATTCAGTAAAAAACAAGGAATCTAAATACATTAATGGCATAAAAATTGTAAGTACTAATGTGAAACTGTTTGATAAATACCAGTGTAAATTTTGAAATATCCATTGTATGAAGAATAAGAAATTCGTTCTAAAAGCTTCTACGGAAGTGAAAATTGTTCTATGACATTCCATTTCGTTTATTCTCGAACAATCTAGAAAGAATTTTACACAAATATACCGGAAGTCGACGAAAACAGTCATCCCGATTTAGTATAAAAGCGAGACAAAATTCGAACGAAAAACACTTGAAGATTGAACGCCAGAGCTGATGCATCACACACAACACTGATCAACGCACTTAAGGCGAAACCGAGAGGCGAAAAAATCGACAAGACACGGCAGGAAGGCTTTTTCCCGTACATAGACATAACCGACTGACTTAACCTCAACGAGAGTATACGCCAAAAAGTATCGCTGAAATAGAGCAGCGATACGGCAAATTCTAATAGAAAGCACGCAGCCAGAACGTCGACGGCCCAGGAGGGTCCCAACATTTAATAGAGAACGAATTCTGCTGTGTTCGCATTGACTGACTAACGTGACAAATAATTCCCCCGAACGTAAACAAAACAATACACTGAGCCTTCCTCAAAACTGCATGGGGATCAGCGCTGCGGTGGCAGATTTCTGAATCAACGCTAAGCAGATGATTCGTAGTGGCGGCGTTTGAACGAGATTTTACTGCCAAACGTTTTGACAAAAAGTGCGGAAAAAGTAACGATCGAAAAAATTGACTTTAAATAGATTCAGTGTACACCCGAAGAGGCGAGATCGAGAAACTACCCGAAGGAAGTGTCCAGTGAGAGAATAAACGACCATTGGAACGTGAGTTACCAAAATTAAAATCCTTTGTTACCTGGTTACAATTATCACACAGTTGTACGTTACACGCCACACATACATCTTCAAATCACTTAGTTTTTTTTCTTGTAAGGCATCTAATTGATATGTCTTGGTAGTTCAAAGGAGTCACGTCCTGAGATTAAAGTTTTTTCATATATTAAACTCATGCTTGTCAACTGAGTCAGAATCTGAATTATACTAGCCGATACTTGATTGGACATATAAAAAATTGTCAATAATAATAATTTGTAAAATTTTTTCTCTGCAATTTTATAATTTTTATGAATGATAGTCCTTCAGACGATTTGTTTGTTGTTGTTAAAGAATCATTAAACATAACTGATTTTTCAAAGCTAAACTGACTTGTTTAAATTTTTTCGTAGATTTTAAAAAAAAATTTTATCAATCACATTTAATTTTTTCTTGGAACAAACGTTTCCAAGTGGCGCCCACAAAAGCATAGTTTTAAGTTGTATTACAGGACTACATCACTGCAGAGGATCCAGTCAACAGGGTAAGTAACAAAAGTGCGCGGAGGTAACGCCCGACACACATTACAATCACACACACCCCTTTCTTTTTGTTATAAATTGGCAGCCCAACTAGTGAGGCTTGAAAAAGACGGAACAAGCCCGGCAACTACCAACATATTAAAATGCCGCAACCAAAGGGAAAAAAGGTGAAGAAGACTGTGGAACCTGAGTTAAGTGTGGAAGACGGAGAGGCAGTACAGGTCGAGGAAACGGAATTAGAACCGCCCACACTAGAAATGGAAAGACCGGTACAAACAGCAGAGGAATTAGAAGAACAAACGGGAGAAGAACCCATACAAATGGTAGAACAAACAGAGAATCCCGAACCAGAGAAAATAACAGGAAGCGTTGACGCGAATATGATAATGATGATGTTCCGAACGCTAAACGAAAATATGAATAAAAACAGACGGGAAGATAAGGAAGAGAATAATAGAAATAGACAGGAAGACAAGGAGGAGAATAAAAATAATAATGAGAAAATGTTCCAAAGGATGGAAGAAAAAATGAACAAAAACACAGAATCTTTAAAGAAGGATATAACCAAGAAAATAGATGACAATGGGAAAAAACTAGAGCTATTTCAGGAGGAGAATACAAAAAGTATAGAATCCCTGAAAAAAGAAATTAGCATAAAATACGAAACAGTAAACAAAACGATCAATGATAATAAAATCGATAGTGACAGGAAGGTCGAAAACATGGAGAAACAGTTGGAAAGGTTACGGGAGGGAAACAATACACGTTTCGAAAAAATAGAGGAACAGACAGTAGAGACCAAACAAGATGTTAGAAATCTCGAAAACCAGGTAAGGCAGAACCAAGACGCCATCATGCAGGAAGTCCAGAAAGACGTTAGCGAGAGGATGCAGGAAACATATGACATCGCTAACAGGCTGGACGAACAAATAAAAACTAACAAAAATAGTAAACTGGAAATAGACCAGAGAGAGAAAAACCTGCAGGAAAGATTAGAGGCGCTGAGAGACACACCAATACTAAACACTCATACGTGTCATGGTGAAAACAGGGAAGTAATCAACTTCCAGGACTATCGACGAAACCCAATGGAATTTTTGGAAAGAATGGAGGAGGTTATTGGGAGAAGTAGAGAAACAAGGTGGGACAGGATAAGAGAGATGCTTGACGAGACGTTTACAAATACTAAGGATAACTGGTGGATAGCGGTGCGACCAGAAATAACGAATTTAGCAGAGTTTAAACGCCAGTTTAAGGAAAAGTATTGGTCAGAGACCGCACAAAACAGGGTAAGAATGGACATTTTCTATGGCAAATACGATGCGTCCTATGGACAGTCCCCGACATCTTATTTCCTGGGAAAGGTATGTTTAGCACGGAAGTTGATACCGCCGATCCCAGAAGAATGTTTGGTAAGGCAGTTAGCTGGACATTACAGCTATGGGATCAAGGATGCCCAATTATACCAACAAATTAGCAAAATAGCCGATCTGGCCAAATTATTGGAAAATTGCGAATCCACAGGAAGGTTCCAGGATTACCAACCCCCCAATCGTAAGGTAGAGTACAACAACAATAATAACGGACCAAACCGGAATGGAGGTGGGAACGGTAATAATCTAAGCACCAATAATCAGAATAATAATATCCCACCAAACGGCCGAAATGATACCACTCAGGGCCCAATTAACCGCAACTATCCGGGACCAAACAGAGGTAATTACACCGGGAATAACTACGGTAGGAACTTCCACCAGGGAAACGGTTATCGCGGGAATAATTATAGAGGAAGTAATTTTGGTCAACGTAATGGTTATCGCAACGGGGGAAACCAAGGAGGAAGCGATAGGAGAAACCAAAATGAGTACAGGCCCCAGGTAAATTATACAATGGCCAATAACCGACGGCCATATCCACCTAATGTACCCACTTACATGTTTTACCCACAACAGGCGCCAGCTAGCCAGGGTAACACGGCGAATAGCCAACCTATTAACGGTAATCCCGAGGTCAGGCAGGAAACACAGACGGGTCAGCAACCCAATGTTCCAGGAGACCGGGCCAATGAGACAGTGGCTCATTTAAACTAAACGCGGCAGTGAAAAAGGAAAACCGCCCTTCACTGAACCAATATTATGGGGTGACAAACGACGAACATAGACAGGACAAAGACGGGACTATATTAAGAATAAATAATTACCTTAAGGATATTAGAGAGGAGTTATTAGAAGAAGGTGACGATATCATTAAAAATAGCAACCAAGGGAACAATAGTATCATCCAGAATAAATGTCATAGACCAGGCATTTGAAGGAGTAGAGGTGATAAACATCGAAGGTCGAATATTGAAAAGAGAAGGAATTAAAAAGGAATGGGAATGATAAATAAGGACATAATATAAGGGACACACAACCAAAAGGAGTTGAAATAATTAACCCAAACTGACAAATATAACCCAAATATTATCAAACATGAAAACAATACCTACGAGGTAACTGACACAATTAGGAACAAGGTAAAGGGAACGTATAACCAGACTTCATTAAAAAAGTACCATGATTAAAAAATCGCAAGTCAAATACTCAATCAGTGACCAAGTACCATGACCAAAGACCCAAGTCAAATACAGCATCATAGAGAAGGTACCTTGACTAAACATGTCAACGTGAATTTTTTAACTTAGCCATAATTAGAAAGGAGGTAGAACCTCAGAACCATCAGCACCACGCAACCACCTCCCCCTGTCCGGGTCAAACGCCCTCGGGCGATTCTCGATGACCCGCCATAAGTTTAAGTAAACTTAAACCTCACTTAACTTGTATATTCTCTATCTGCCCATGCCCCAGCATTTACCTGTAAAGCTGTTTCCTTCCTCCCTTCCTAGTATGCCGACCGCGCTGAATGCTGCTGCTACGCGCTATCACTGGCACGGAGGCTCTCTGCCTCGCGGGGAGCGACCGACGCCTCACGGCGTCTGCACGCGGGACTGGGAAAGGGCGACATCTGTCACCTGAACCCGTCCTTGCGGCAGTGCCCACTGATTGCTGATAATTTAAATAAATAAAAATTAAAAACCTTTCTCCCCCGCCTTCTCAGTTAACTGGTTGGCGGTTGTCCATTCCTAATATTAGGCACCAGTCGAAGAACCAGACCTATGTATATCTACAGGCAGCCATTGAGCTCGACTCAGATGCTGCAGTCATGCACCGGGTGCAAAGACGCCCCGCTACTACAATGCTACATGCTGCTACATGCTACGAAAGGAGGTAGAGATTTTTAAATAAATATAAATATTATTGTATTATGATTATTATTAATAAATACTACGAGATGGACACATTCCACCATAGGCAAGATTTATTTCCAATAGCCATGTCAACGTATATTTACCAGCTTACCCGTACTTAGAGAAGGAGAGAGATTATTATAAATAAATATTGCGAGAAGGACACTTAGTAAAGGAGAAAAGAAGGAGAAATACTGTCATATATTTGATATTTAAATGGAAATGATAAATGAAAAAAAGGGAAAACAGTGTGTTACATAAGGAGGTAATGATGAATATGAATATAGCTATTAACATTGAATGATTTTAAACGATAATTTTAACCTGCGGAGAACGATATATTAATATAATTGTGAATTAATCAGAAGAGTTTAAGAAAGGGAATTTATGTGTAGGAGCCTATGATCTTTGAATATTATTATTATTATTATTATTTGTTGCAAAGGTGCAATTATTATTTTCTGAACAGGGATGTGTTGCCTCTGATTTCAGTAGTTATAGATAGGAAGGGACAGAGAATGTATGCCATAGCGAGCCACTCTGACTCCCAACCCTCTATGTGAGTTAGGGAATTGATAGGGAATTATATCAAAGATTAATTATAAAACGTCAAGGTAAAAAGGAAAGGAATAGGTGATATGACAAAGAACGAACTAGGAATATTGAGTTGGATTAATATATTAAAGGAGTAGTACAGGAATTTAATTATAAGATAAAAGAATGAGATATAAAGAAGCTAATAAAGGGTTATTATAGAGATGATAATTTCATCAAAACCAAAGATATGTTTTTCCAAAATTATCAACTTTAACGGTGAGGCATATGTAGCGTCACAGAACGTTCCATAAAAAGAAATCATTTATATAGTAAGTTAGCATAGGAGGAAAGTGAAGTGAACAGTATCGAACCCAAGTAGTCCCAAAAATTGTGTAATTTTGTATAATAATTATTTCTATCAACTTGAAAAAACGACCAAACTATGACTAAGACAAAACCCCATATATATTATTAAAGTGAATAAGAGTGAAAAAACCATAAGACACTATAAGAGAGAGAAATAATGACAGAATCTACCAGAATAAAGTCAATAATTATTAAGTTTTATAACTATGAATATAGTATTAAAAACTATTTTTTGTGGATAAATGGACATGATCCATCATTATATTATGTGATGTAAATAAAATAAATGTATTAAATGACTTAAATACATTATTAGAAAGAGTTTAAGTTAAAATAAAAATTGTATATTTGCAATGACAAAAAATATTAATGTGTTGGATTTGAGACCATACACCAAGATTTCATGAAAAAATTAATTATTATCAGATTTAAATAAAAACTATAGGTAATTGTCAAGCAGACAATAGTGAACAATTTATCTTAAATAAAGGAAGCTGTCAAATGAATAAAAAGCAGCCAAAATAGCCAAAAACAGTGTTAACTAAAAACATGTAATAGGCATCTAATATTGTATAATTTATGAATTTAATGTTGCCAAAATGCAACCAAACTGTATTAGAAAGCTGTAATATGATATGAAGCAACTATACTAATATACCTGACCAACTTTAACATTGTAATAGTCAAGTCAGCAAAATATTTACTAATACCATGTATGGCTGAAGCCAACTATTCAGTACAAAAATAATCATATCTGGCAAAATACTTACAGAATACTAACAAAAATAAGATAGAAAGGTACAATACATCAGAATACCTTAATAAGAAATAAACTCAGTTGAAAGTAAAATCAATTCTAAAAGAATTTAACTATTTAGAGTGAGATTTGTCACACCATAAAAAAATGACATCTCAAGACAATCAATCATGCTATGTCATCTTGTGATAAATATAAAATATGTACAAAGTAACCAGGTATCACAAAAGATAGACAAAATAATAAACTCTGTGTGTATAGTGGTGAAATAACACATATATTAAGGAAAAAGACTAATCATTGTATTAGAAAACTGACAAGAACCTAGGCCATGAGCAGAGGCCATATAAAATTGTATTTATTTGTGTTTTATTGATGTTAAAATTTGTTTATTTTGTTGTAGGAAAGTAGTAGTGGTAGATGTCCAGCTTGTGAAGGGAACTTTATAACTCCACAACAATTTTTATTATAACTATTGAGTTTTTAATGACTACAACTCAAGGTGAAGGTTGTAAATTGTAATGTTTGTTAGACTTAAGTTAATTAGATACCAATCATATTTAGTATCGCTAGATTCAGTAAAAAACAAGGAATCTAAATACATTAATGGCATAAAAATTGTAAGTACTAATGTGAAACTGTTTGATAAATACCAGTGTAAATTTTGAAATATCCATTGTATGAAGAATAAGAAATTCGTTCTAAAAGCTTCTACGGAAGTGAAAATTGTTCTATGACATTCCATTTCGTTTATTCTCGAACAATCTAGAAAGAATTTTACACAAATATACCGGAAGTCGACGAAAACAGTCATCCCGATTTAGTATAAAAGCGAGACAAAATTCGAACGAAAAACACTTGAAGATTGAACGCCAGAGCTGATGCATCACACACAACACTGATCAACGCAGCTAAGGCGAAACCGAGAGGCGAAAAAATCGACAAGACACGGCAGGAAGGCTTTTTCCCGTACATAGACATAACCGACTGACTTAACCTCAACGAGAGTATACGCCAAAAAGTATCGCTGAAATAGAGCAGCGATACGGCAAATTCTAATAGAAAGCACGCAGCCAGAACGTCGACGGCCCAGGAGGGTCCCAACATTTAATAGAGAACGAATTCTGCTGTGTTCGCATTGACTGACTAACGTGACAAATAATTCCCCCGAACGTAAACAAAACAATACACTGAGCCTTCCTCAAAACTGCATGGGGATCAGCGCTGCGGTGGCAGATTTCTGAATCAACGCTAAGCAGATGATTCGTAGTGGCGGCGTTTGAACGAGATTTTACTGCCAAACGTTTTGACAAAAAGTGCGGAAAAAGTAACGATCGAAAAAATTGACTTTAAATAGATTCAGTGTACACCCGAAGAGGCGAGATCGAGAAACTACCCGAAGGAAGTGTCCAGTGAGAGAATAAACGACCATTGGAACGTGAGTTACCAAAATTAAAATCCTTTGTTACCTGGTTACAATTATCACACAGTTGTACGTTACACGCCACACATACATCTTCAAATCACTTAGTTTTTTTTCTTGTAAGGCATCTAATTGATATGTCTTGGTAGTTCAAAGGAGTCACGTCCTGAGATTAAAGTTTTTTCATATATTAAACTCATGCTTGTCAACTGAGTCAGAATCTGAATTATACTAGCCGATACTTGATTGGACATATAAAAAATTGTCAATAATAATAATTTGTAAAATTTTTTCTCTGCAATTTTATAATTTTTATGAATGATAGTCCTTCAGACGATTTGTTTGTTGTTGTTAAAGAATCATTAAACATAACTGATTTTTCAAAGCTAAACTGACTTGTTTAAATTTTTTCGTAGATTTAAAAAAAAAATTTTATCAATCACATTTAATTTTTTCTTGGAACAAACGTTTCCAAGTGGCGCCCACAAAAGCATAGTTTTAAGTTGTATTACAGGACTACATCACTGCAGAGGATCCAGTCAACAGGGTAAGTAACAAAAGTGCGCGGAGGTAACGCCCGACACACATTACAACACTTTTACAATTACAACACACACCCTATTTCTTTTCGTTATAGTGTAAAGGACTTTGTGAGTAAATGCTTGAGACTCATAGGCGCGTCAAGAGATAAACACGCATTTGATAAACGGTACTTTAATTACGCCAGGACTTAAACGATTGACTACTTCCGTTGACACATTTAATATCGTTTAAATTTCATAACTTCTTACTTTATGTAATTTAAACGTTTCTGTTATGAAACTTAACTTATTAAGCACAGAGTGTGGTAGTATGTCATATTATTTGAGCACAAAGTCACCTAGAGAGACAACGGCTACTCAACGACATGAGGTGAAGTGAACACACTTAACTTCTTAGATAACTGTCATTGTTAATAGCAAATGGCTTATAATAATTGTATGTTTTGAATTGGTTCTCAAATTGAGACGAGTTTTTATAGAAACATCCATAAGCTAATAAATATATCTCAATATACAAATTTCCATATTTATCATGATCCCACATCTAAGTTATTTTTTAAATTGTTTAGTGCAAACAAAGTTTTTAAGTATTTTTAAGATTTATATTAAATTTGTAAGTTATAGAGTATAGTAATGTGTAAAATAATTAATATAAAACATCTAGATAAAACGAAAACAACATAATTCAGTGGCAATCCACTAAACATGAGACTGCGTTACACAAAAGCTCTTTCAGATATGAACTGTTGACTCTGCTAATAGTAATGTTATTTTTAAAGTAAGACTTTCCAGAACATATGTATAATGCAATAATCATCAATAATGGCTAATGTATAATATAATGTAATGTATGTATAATGACTATGTTCATTAGCCTGTACGTGAAGATTGATTGATACATATTAGGGCATTAGGGCTACACTAGTTTTTCTAGTAAGTACAAATCACACAAGCAAGCGCTGTGTAGCTAACGAGAACGTTTAGCAGTATCATGATTCATGATGATAACGGTTTCTACAAACCTCAAAAATGACAAAGTAAATAAACCTTGTCCATACTACACTATTTTACTGCCGAGAACTTATTACTACATCGTGGATGAAACTCAGTTTGCCAGTTCCGCTGATTTGTTTTACATCGATTTGAGTGCGGTATTTACGCTAACGTTAATATTGTTGTTATTCGTTGCGCTCGTTATTAATAATTATCAGTTCAATGACTGACTAATAATACTGTTATTGACTGTTGTATACAGTGCGTACTGAGTAACTGCAAATTAGAAGAGAATAAATATTTAAGTCTGTTCATTTTATAGGTGGTACTGTTAATAAAAAATGTATCAATTTCTCCGCCGATTAGTCATTTTTCCACTGTTCAAAGATCAGGTTATGATACCACCTCATAATATTCTTATTTTCCTATTATTTACTGTAAAGTGTTTCTACTTTTTAAGTCACGTTTTATTTCTGAAGCGAGTGTTAAGAATATGTACCTTGTTAACGTATTAAACAGCATCAGCAATATACAGCTTGAGACTGCATACAAATTCAGTCCAAAAATTGCTATCACTTTCTTCTCATGTATTGTTTAATGTAAATTTCATTACCCTAGCTGTTACTGTCTTATACCATGAACAACGAAAATTACTGCACATCCTGTTTTCTTCCTGTAACTGTTTTTATTCTTAGGCAATGAGGAAAAAAGGGCAGAATATACTTAATAAAATTTTAAATTAAAGGTGATTACCACTCAATTCAATTTTCAATGCTATTAAAATATTATCATAAGTATTATTATTATGAGAATGATAGTTATGTGTACAATTAGTTCCCTTTACACCCATGTATTGGGTTATTATTTTTAATACCTTTAATTTTCACCAATATTTCTTTGTTCCAGAGTCAATTCAAGTTTCCAAAAACGCTGTTGCACCGTCTCCGGTTATCTTCCTCTTAGTTATATTGTGAAGACGATCTCACGGATCGTCGTATTGTACGGTGGAAACAAAATTCAGACACCGATGAAGTCACTAATTACCAGCTTTAATTTAATCACAAATCACTAAATTTGTTAAATTTGTCCACATGCAGTAATAATGCCACAGTGTTAACTATTAGAGTTCCACACTAATTATAAACCAAATAATAATTTTTCACTAATCAGCAACTATCGCTTGATCCGCACTCTACAATATCGCCAGGTGTTACTAACTTCTAAGCCGGCCGCTGTTGCTTATACAGGTCCGCAGATGTTCCAGAATAATTTTCCATACTCGTGGCCGCATGCCAACATAATTTTCGTAGTCAAATTGTTCGAACAGTGTCAAAGCATCTTGAGTGTAAAACCTTGAGACTGCAGCTGCACGGCTAGCCGAGAAACGTGTACGTAACTGTAAAATGACGTTTACGTAACTATTCCTGCCGACTTTTCGAGAGTGTTACGTAATTATCATAGCAAAGTGATTAATTGCGATTACATTACATATACTTCAGTATTTTAATTCTTGGTTGCTTTACGTACAGGAGCAAGTTACAGTCGTACTAGTCACGTTCGATTCCTTTCACTTGCCTACAACAACGTAATATTTATTCGTTTCCACATCGAAAACCAAAGGAACTTGAATGCTTCATTTCTGTATATTTACTACCTAATCTGTGGTTAGGTACCCATACCTGTTGTTGGGTTTCATTTCTGTTGTACACATATCTGCACTTTGATTTCCCAAATCGCGTAATGATGTGTTAGCTTTCACTTAAATATTTAATAGATACACATAGATTTGTTAATCAAAAAATACCTTTAAATCTGTGGCATATAAGAAACCGCGTTACATACTTACGGTAACGAAAGTCTGTGCTATCTGCTGTTTATTCACACACACAGGGTTAAGTCGCAGAGCGAAGTAGTGCAGATATGAGGTACGATGTTGACTTTAAAATACCCAGGGTTATATATCATATATTCTGAATAAGCAAACGTACTTGCCAGCAACGCTATTTGATCTAAAGTAAACCTTGTTTTATGTGACGGTTATATACCAGTGTATGAACGTGCAGCATATAACACATTCAAGACGACAAAGAGTATACTGTGTTACCTCCTTTGCTTGTCGTAAAACACCAGTTACTTTGAAGAAGACTATATGCAAACACGTTTTATGTTTACGGTAAATCTTTCTATAGAATATACTTTTCTAAAAGCTGTAATGAAGTTATTATTGATCTCCGATGTGTTGCCATCGTAGATCTATTTACGATATTCTGCGACGCTGTCTGACTTCCAATACCCCTCTTTCTCTATCGTCTCACAGCCCATCCTGAATACCTCTCTGTCTCTCCCACGTCCCTCATCCTGCCTTTTTGTTGTCAATTCAATACTTATTTTTAAATCCTGTGTTTTCCCGTAGGTTGCTTTACGTATATACCTGCTTATTTTTAGATTGTTTCTATTTTCTTTGAAACCTCTAACCGATGGGAAAACGCTCTGTCACGACTGCTTCCATCGTAATATTTTTCGTGCTTGTCGTTTCAATCTCTGGAATCCGGGATCGTCTTCAGAAGCTAAGAAACACAAAACAACTTACAATAAGACATGATAAAACAAAATATCAGAATGAAACATAGCTATGATTAAAAACTTTTCATAACAATATAATTCTTACAAAAATTAGGCACAACATATAAAACTAGAAACATAAGAGTAAACTATAAAATAATGTACTATAAAATAAATCTTCCTTACTTATGAGTGGCGGTTGAAAAGATTTATTCTGTTCTATTCACGGTTTATCGTATTCTACGTTTTCCTTTTTACGTATTCTATTCCTTTGTGTGTAATTAATAATCTAGTCAAATTGGCCGTATTATTATTGCCAACTTGAAAACTGAAGAATAAAGAGTAAAGTGTTTCTGTAAATTATACGTAAAACACGACAAGTTTTTATCAGATTTTTCTATCATCATCATCATCATCTGGTTGTCCTCTGTAGGCCATTGATCTATCCGCTTGTTTCTATCCGAGGGCGTCTGTTCTTCAGTTCTCTTATACGCCTCTCTTACCATCGTCTATAATCGTCAATCTCTTCCTTCATCGTTACCTATAAACTTCCAGCGATACATAAATAACAGTTATAAATATTCTTCCTCCTTTATAATACGCACAAGTCAGTTTAAATTCAGGATTGTATCACAAGGTGTTCAGTTTCCTTTGTTTTGTCCCAAATTTCCTCTATTATCACTCTATCAACCCACTTTATTCTTCCTATTTTTTCTAAACATACATCAAGATCCTCAATTTTAGCTAAGGAGAGAGGATCAGCCACAACGCAATCAAACTTTACTTAAAGACACAGCCGAGAACACTAGACTACAAATATCCCTTGATAAAATTTAACACATTCAAGTGAAAAGTTCGATTATGGTACTCATCATGGTAAAATAAAAAAAGGTAAAAAAATGGTCACCTGACCAGAAACTTATATAACAAGTATGATCAGAATTGAGGAACTTCATGATATACACGGAGAAGAAAAGGAAATCGTCCAAAAAATCCTTGGGCCCAAGTTGAAGGACAATGTAAACTGAGGTGCCGAGGCGAGATTCATAGACAGGAAGAGAAGATTACAGACACTATGAGGAAAGGACGAGTAAAGTTCTACATGCATCTAAAGAAAATGGATTCCAAGGGGGTAATTAAACCAATCTTTTACATCCTTGATTAAAGGCAAGTCTATATTATCTTTGGTCAGACTATAAGACAAATCTGATATAGTTCTAAGAGATAAGAAGGGAATACAGTTAATGAACATAAACAAGACACATAAATATATAGAAATTTAGTTACAGAATTAGTCAACTTCAGGCGTTTACAGAAGAAAGTTAGCGATAAAAAGACCTGTCGAGAAGAAAGGATGACAGCTGCCAGACAGAGAATGTTCCAATACTGGCAAAACAAGAAGGTCAATCATTGAATTACTTTATGTGGTCCTAAAACTGCCGAAAACGAATTTAAAAAAAAACATCAATTTTAACTCTTACTTTTTTCATAAGCAGATTGATTATCCATGTTGATTACCCATATTTTAAACTGCTTCGCACATAGCACTTTACCAGCGCCTTCTCATTTGCAGATTCACGCTTCTACAAAACAGGCTCTTCTTTTCATCAAAAGCTTTTTTGACCATGACAATTCTTGTTTTAATCTCCATTTTTCTCCTCCAGTATTAATATATGCATTAGATAAATATGCAAATTTTTATATTTTACATAAAAGTTATATTACTTTAAACTTTTGATATATATTTAAAAAACATAATAAAGTTTTAGTTTGTTTTAATTCTATCAATTAAGAGCCTTGAAAAAAATCTTGCGTACGTATCGTCTACACGTAGAAAATGTTAGCGAATTCATTGTAATTCCTGTTATATTAGACACTAATCAGTCATCTCGTTTGTGCCGGGATTTGAATTTTCCCGGCGTGATTTGAAAGATTAGTACCGCCAAACCGCGTGCCGCTGGGTGGCAAAGCTAAATTGATTAGTAAGGCCGTGTCCGCGCCACGGCGACGCGATTTAGTAAGCCAGTCAACCTTGTGAGCTGATTGCGGGACGTAACTATTAGAAAACTGTTTGCCAAAGGTTAGCCTATGCAATCCGCAACTGGTCTAATTTCTGTACCATGGTGGGTTCGCAGAATGAGCACCTAGTTTATATGTACCTAGTTGCATCTTAATATGACGTCGTGATCTAGTAAAGGGTTTTCAGGGTCCTCGCACAGCCGGGAGAGAGGATACCTAAGTGGCGGCCCCCATTGCGTGACGGCCTAAGTGGCCGTTATCATTTGTAGACTTTAAAAACTAGACCACTTGGCCTAGACGAAGCGAAAAATGTGCTGGAGCCCAGAGTGACAGGACTTGTAATAAAAGACTCTTGTAACCAGTAACAATTTTTATTAGTGCTATTTGAGTTACAGCCTTCAAACAATTGAGTTCTAGTTTAATTTACATTGAAAATTTAAATTATGTCAAAAGTTTAACTAGGCTTCTGGTACCCTTAAGAGCATGTCTTTACGTTGACATAAAATGTCAGTTAGATTTGATCTAAAACCGGTGGAGTTGTTGTCGACTGCTTTAGTAATTGGAATGGTCCCACCTGTACTTTGAAGAACTGACATGATATCCCGTAGACCAGTTTGCGATTAGTGTTGATGGTGTTACTTGAGGAGTCCAGAAGTTCCAGCTAGTTCATTCTGGGCAGATGTCTCTTGGAGCTCTGTAGGCGTAGTATTTCTGTACCTGACGGCTTCGGGGAGCTTCGTGCTACACTGCTCTGCAGATGGTGACTGATGTCGGTGTCACCATCTTCGCATCCCCTCTCTCCAGGCTGTGCGGGGACCATAAAAATCCTTTATTAGATCACGACGTCATATTAAGATGCAACTAGGTACATATAAACTAGGTGCTCCCCTGGACCGTCAGACCAGCACACCCTCTTGGAAGGTTGAAGACGAAATGAATGAGAACAACGCATTCTGCGAACCCACCATGGTACAGAAATTAGACCAGTTGTGGATTGCAGAGGCTAACATTTGGCAAACAGTTTTATAACAGTTACGTCCCGCAATCAGCTGACAAGGTTGACTGGCTTACTAGATCGCGTCGCCGTGGCGCGGACACGGCCTTACTAATCAAGTTAGCTTTGCCACCCAGCGGCCACGCGCTTTGGCGGCACCGATCTTTCAAATCACGCCGGGAAAATTCAAATCCCGGCACACGTTATCAAGTGACGTGTATTACGTAAAGCGCGAGTGAAACTACACACACGTACACGATCACACACAACTGGAAGCATTCCGTAATTCCTCAGCGTTAGAGACTAGGTTTGCTTTAGACGGAACAGCTTCGCTGTAAAACATATTTACTCTAAAATACTAAGTTAGACAGTGTTTAACTTAGATTAACTCTGTCTGATTTAACATAGAAAGTCACTTTAATAAGTATATAACTTGACTTACTACCTGTAATGAACTAAAATTAAATAATTGAATATCAATAATATTAACGTTTATTAAACACACGTGGAGGAGCATATTGATAGAGGTAATAAAGGAAACAAAGAAAACAGCATTAGTAGTAATGGTGAACTTAACTACACAGGATACACAGGAAAAGAAGGTAGATTAACTACGCAGAAAATCAATGTCTCTCAACTTCCTTTGTTTTTTGGACCTCTGTGTCATGGCATATTAGACTCACCTTGTAGTACTTACAAAGAATTCGTAAGGTAACATTAACGTACGACTGACACCAAGGTATATTTACGCCTATAAGTAGGCCACTCTCATGGCGTGTGGGTCAATTAGATGTACACAAGGTCCGTAAATGACATAGTTTCCAGTATTCTAAGCGCAAACTACTACGCGATTAATCTCGACACAGCACCCAGAAAGCGGTACAGTCACCTTGAACCTCGACGAAGTATGTAATTCACATTGCACAGAATTCAGAAGCGGCCAGTGAGTCAGTTTAGGATTGCTACTCAGAGCGCGTTTATAAAGTAATTATAGTGAATTCTTGCGCGCAAACATCTGCAACTTGTGATTTGTATTTTGTAGTTAAACTCTGATAAATAGTTGATATTGTTTATTGTTGTCTTTGTTTATTTAATCAAAAATTTAAATTCGAAATAGCTATATCTCTGTGTTTCATTATTGTGTTTCCACGTATAAACACGGCGATCCGTGCGACCCTACATTATACAAATTATTATCGTAATTGAGTTAAACCTGCATTGTAAAGCAGAGTTCATTTTACATAAGTACCTTGACGCTTGACTATCCTGTAAATAAGATATGTTGATAAAGTTAACCTGGTTCTATGAGCTAACTGCGCTGATATAACGTACATAGGAGAGAACTAATCAACGGAGACGACATTTTCATCTCCCTATCATCACAATCAGGATTTAAAGCGAATTGCATATTGAATTAGCTGTACGCTAGATGCAAGTAAACATCACGCTAGAAAATCCAAAATATTACGATTAAATTTGAGTGAAAGCTTTATTTATAATCTGGTACAAAATTTCTTAAATTGACAATAAGTTTTCAGTTTATCTAATACTGAAACAGTTTATGAAGTAATCGTACTTCAGTCACACTGTAAAACACACGAGCAATATGTCAACGTCTTCAGCGTATTTATAATTTTGAAATCGTAATAGCTCATTGATGACAGCAGTAAATATCCCATATTTACGACTCAATAAAAAAGAAGTCATAAGCAAAAGAAATAATAAAAATAACATCACCGAGTATCTATAAGATACGGCTAAAAGTCAAATGAGGTAATGCAACCATAATAGCGATTGATGCTCTAAAATAAAATAATTAGGAAACTCTGTATTCTTTGACACAAAACGGCAAAAATAAGAGCTTCCATTATTAACTTTAATTTACTGCTTAAATACTGAAGCATGAGTAAAAAATTACAAGAATTTAAAACTACCGGGCTCTTGGTTCGTGGTCGATTGTGACATTTTTCTTCTCTAAAAGTTTCGGCCACCAATCGAAGGTCTCCTTCAGTATCAAAAACATTCGAAAAGGAATGGTAGGTAGCTCAGCTAGGGTTGGGCCTAGCGTCCCTTGTTATTTTTAATACCGAAGAAAACTTCCTGTGGGTGGCCGAAACGTTTAGAGAAGAAACATTTCACAATCATTAATCAATCAACCACGGACCAATAGCCCGGTAGTTTTTAATTCTTTCAATATTGACTCCCGCTGTGAAAGCCTCCGAAATAGACTCACAAGTAAAATTATTCCCTATGCAACAGGTCACATGTAAGATACGAGAAAATGGGGTTGAATATTGAAATAAGATTTCTAAACAAGATTCTCCAGTGGAATAACAAAACTTTAAGATTGAATATTATGTCGAAGACGGATGATAAAAAAGTGTAAACAAACTCATTTGGTCATAAATTTTATTTTCAGAAGATAGGAATATCAAACATGCACAACTACAGTGGATTGAAAAAATATGGGATTGAAAAACAAAAACCAACCATAGCGGCATGAGTATTCAAAAGAAGAAACTTCAGTATATTGAAGAAAGGCAAATACAGTCGAAATTTTGTAAAACGTAGAACAACCGCAGAGCAAGAAAAATAACTAGTTGGGTGTTAGCCTCCGCAACTGTGATAGTCCGTACTGTGTGGGTAGGTCAATTAGGACGCCCCACAAAACAAGGCATGTGGATACGAGAGACCGCTACAAAACAATACAGTAAGATCAACAGGATGTTAAATTATCAGTAGTGCAGAGGTATACTCCCCAAACACCGCTCATGCATGGGCAAAACTTGAAAGATGCGATCTGACTAGTAAGCGCGAGAAGACGAAAGTTGCTGCCTTAATGCATTTGAAATGGATGAGTAGCTTTGAGCATCCAGGGTAAGACAACATAAGTAAAGTTGTCTACATAAATGCAGAGTGAATTGAAATTATCAGGGAATGAAAGAAAAGAAGCCTAAGAGACTTTCCTCTGTTACAGTTGGTAGGTACACCTTGAAACGACTGTCTCACACTGTTTTGACGCGATTCTGAGGGTTGGAAGCTCACCAGTTTAGAAACAGATAACTAAAATCGTCTAGACAAAAGTTAGAATGGTTGAAGATCTACTAATTCTCGAAATTATACGTTATTCAACTAAATAAAATTAATATTTTGCCAGTAGTGCTGGTTTTTTATGGTACTCGTTTTGGACGGTGCAATAGTTTCATAGCACATATTTCAAAACATGCAATTGTTATATTAACGGTTTGTTTAGTAACACACTATTTCAGTCACCCTCTACATCTGCAATATGCAAGCAATTCACTTTGCCAATTGTAGGGGATCAAGTAAATTACAGTTTCTGTTAGGCGCCAAACAGACAACGCCTTTGTGTTTTACGTTTACTTTCCTCTATGGCAAAGTAACATGGCTGTTAGGAGAGTCAACAAAGTAAGTCATATCCTGTAACGCAGACTTACTCTTAAGTGTTGTTTGTTGTGCACGCTTTGTTTTAGTGTGTCACACGTCAATTATGTCCACATACCATTTCAATGTAAATCCATAAGTATCAGGTTCGTGCTGTAGATATTACGTATTTAGCTCACACAATTAAGAAATGAATAAACATATAGATCGAATAGAATGCAGAGTCGTTCTTAAATTTTGTGCTATTTTGTAATTTATATAAAAGTAATGAGTTTGGGGAACGAATGACAATTGTATTTAAACAATTTAACGTTCTAAGCATTTGTTAAGTAAATTAATAGAGCATAATCATGTGTTTATGTTTCTAAGTTCTTGTTCTTCTTTTCACCTTCAGGGATTAAGCACACCGTGTTTTGAATTTGTCAAGACCACCTTTTTCTTACTCTTATCACCTCATTTTTCCCAAAGTTTGTAATGCATTATGTGATATTGGTGTTTTCAACGTTCTTCTTATTCCTAAAGACAAACTTTGACTACAAAATATAATATATAGTTTAGATGGATATTATAGAAAATGAAGTCTAGTTGTAAACCTTAACAAATCGAAAATTCTTGTTTTCAGAAATGGAGTAAGGCCTGCGACGTATGAAAAATTAATTTTTAAAGGTAAATGGATGGAAGTAGCCAATAGGTACCTGTGTTTAGGAGAAACGTTTGCATCATTATTGTCTTTAAATGAGTGTTTACAGGATAAGCCTTTAAAAGCTAGGGATGTCATAAATTCTTTCAGTAATATAATTTTAATATTGTGCCGGGCTGTATAAGTCTGGGAGTATAAAATGTAAAGATTTGTTAATGGTGTTCACTGCTTCTTCATAGAAAAGTTTTTTAATTTGCTCAGAAATTCACCTGAATATTGCCTTTATTTATTCGCGTTGGACACATTTATTCCCTACAATTCTGCATCCGCTATCATTGCATTTTAATTATATTCATTGGATAGCTTCAAATTGGTGTCCAAAGGTTTGTTGGAAGAGTTAAAAGAATAGTATACTCTATAGTATATTCAATTAAAGAGAGTAGTATATTTCGTCAAGTAGAAACGTGCCGTTTTCGTAAAACCGATTGTACTAATAATTTTGCTATTGAAAAATTGGAGAATCACTATTTTTATAAGTATAAATTACAACCTAGGAATCAATTAGTGCCAGAAACGATTATTGTATACAGAATATTTAGGTCTGAAATCTGTAGATTGAACTGTTAATAAATTGGTTAACTAAAGCCAGAGCGGAGGTTTTGCAATTAAATAAATAATCGTATACACCTGTGTTCAAATTATGTACCTTGTTTAGTAGTAAACAAGAGGAAAATTTTATCCCATTTTCTCTGTAATCGTTCAGAATTAGAAGAGTACGGTTCAAAATATTTTAAGAAAGCTTATATTTTGAAACAGGAGTGAAGTCCTTACATCTTCGTCGTCAACTGCTGTTGCTGAGAAATGTGGGAAAGCTTTTAACCATTATCGAGCTACATAAACCACGTATTGCTGGCGAACAACAGACTTGTAATATTTATACGACAGCTGTTCTACATTCATCAGACCACCCCCAATTCGTACGCTCTAAATTGACCTGTGCTACAACATCCAGGCGCCGATGTGTCGTACGTTCCGTACGAAGTACCCCCCTGCCGTGCGCGTTAGAAGAACTTTGGTTCTTCTTTTACTTTTGTTTGGTATCCGGATCATGTAGATATAAAGGGTAACGAAGAAGCTGACGCTTGATCGAGAAACGGTACGAACAGCCGACGAGCCCATACGATTACCATACGACCTAACGACATGAAACTAGCTACCACAGCCACCATTCTCAATGTGTAGTGACAGATGTGGGACACAGGGCAGAGCAGCTTTTCGCCGTGAAGGAGAGTGTCCGTAAATGCCAAATATCAGATAATCGCAGTCGTCGTGAACGAGTTTGCATCACCTGAATGCGATTTGGGCACACGGATTTGACATATTAGTACCTCCTACAAGGGCACTTTTCGACCCGTCTGCACTTATGGTAGAACACTCACAGTGAAACACATAATCGAAGACTGTAGTGCTCTTGCAGAACTAAGCCAGAGACACTGAGTAAAAGGTAACTGAAAGAAAACATCGGAACAAACCGTTAGCGACAGACAGAACTCTGTCTTCCTAAAAGCAACAGGATTACTGTATATGCTTTTAAAATATCGTTTTGCGTCTTAGTG
This sequence comes from Magicicada septendecula, assembly GCA_034769895.1. NCBI lineage: Eukaryota > Metazoa > Arthropoda > Insecta > Hemiptera > Cicadidae > Magicicada > Magicicada septendecula. The sequence continues at coordinate 183,880,874 of CM068369.1, read as the reverse complement.
TGTACGAGTTTCCATCTCGTTGAGCGAACTAAAATGTAGGTGAAAACGAAACATACCGTCGAGCAACGCTGCTGGTAGACGTCGTTGGGCTAAAGGCCTTAGTTGCCGAGCCCCCAAAGCATAGAAAAAACCACAACGGCAGCAACAACAACAACAACAACAAGAAAGAGTAGAAAGGAGAGGTAATATGGAAGTTTACAATCGATTTAACATTGTATCAGTAAGTATTTATAGTTTATTATTTTCTGTTGATACCTTACAACTCCTGTAATGTTTCTCCACAAAGGATCATTATTGTACCAAACACATTACGAAAACCATTCGTATCGCAGTTACAATACAATTTATGAAGCGCTAACTACTAATGATCTTGTACATGTCAAAACAAATCGAATAAATTTTCCTTTAGGATTTATAAAACCCAGTTAGTTAGTAGCTTTATCTCTCAGTTGTGAGTCCCACATCTCATGAGATTACGACGAATATAGCGTTGTTTACTTATTCTGTTACTGCTAATGCTGTTGTTTACAAAATATAACTTCATCATTTATTATTTATCGTTCTAATGTTGTTTGTGTCATTAAGACGTCTAATTAGATTTTATTAACTCCCACTCTCCTGAGTTTGCCAACTTAATCTTCCTTCCTTTCTCATGAACATTTTTTTTGTAATTTTTATAACAACGTTATGTACAACTTATTTTTGAATATTTTTCTGAGTTATTTAAGTAAACTGTCTACGTAAGTTATATATTTTATCATAACTTGTTTTGCAGTGGTAACTTGTTTGCAGTTATACGATACTGCCTAATACTTTGACTACCATGATTTTCAAGTATGATATGCTTAATAAGTACTCGTATCAATATTTATTATAAGGTTGTACTAAAAAATAATATTTTCATCCAGTAACGTAATCAATTTTGTCATTACCGTCGCATCTTACCTTTGCGTATGTTTTCCGAAACGAATATAAGGGCTACTTTTGCAAAACAATTATAACGTAAATTCAACAACACAATAACAAACACAAAAATTAGTTACAACTGACGGTACTTAAATATTAGCACAAAGTAGATTATGTTGTCTAATTGCTTATATAAATAAATATAAATAAAAATGACAATTTCTTTTTAACTTTTATGACGAAACAGAGCTTTATTTTATTATTTTAACTCAGTAAGTTTGAGAATGTAAGCTGTAAACGACGATGTAGCCTGAAAGTGATTGAGGTGAACGTAGGAAATTATACGCATTAGGACGGAACGTCTAGTATAATTCCATCAAGTTTTTGATGGCGAAATTTATAATAAAATATTTGTTTCCATTTAAGAACGTTTCAGTTAAGATTTTACAAATATGCACTTAAGTTTTTTTTGAAGTATTAAGCCTCCGTGCTACTTTTTGGAGGAAGGCCTGCTGTAAAGCCCCTTACCAAGAAAGTGCTTACAATTCCAACTTTCCTGGGAAGTCTTCTTTTTTTTATCCACAGCCTCATTTTTGTCTCCCCTCAGAATCTGAAAAAGTGAATGTTTTAATTAAATTTCAAATTACAAAATTTGATTAAAATACATTCTTGAAATGGATTGAACTGTTCTGAACCTATGAGTACTTTATTATTAAAAAATTTGGTAGGTTACATTTATTAACAGTTTTAACTGAAGAGATAGAAACTGTTACACTGATGCCAACACGTACTCTGATTTCTGACAAGAGTGGCATCATACGTACTAACGGAAGACGCTATAGATTCAAATCGCAACAGTGTATAGGCAGTACAGACAGCTACACGTTCGAATTAATATTACACGGAGGAAATATTTTGGAGGAAAGTAGAACATTTCTGCGTCTAATCTAACAATTTGGCCTTGTATGTAATTATGGCAAAAACTGAACAAATGTGCAATAGTCTAGCGCTTGTAAATATTTCTCTAGCCTGTATTGTGTATTTGTCATACATTTCTTTGTTTTTACATTGTAACATTATTACGTAGAAGACGTTGAAATATACATAGGTATAGTGTAAAACTAACAGTGTGAAAGATACTTATTACTTTAAGGATTTACCTAAATTTGAAACAGCCACAATACAGTCCATCTGAAAAGCACTGTAAATAATAATAAATGTTAATCTGTATATTTTGTTATCCGTGTAACAAGCAAAGCGAAAATTTCATAGCATATTACGCAGCACATACTTATTTTATAAGAGTGATAGGACTACATTATGTGGCCTATTTGGTTACATTTACTGTTAAAAGTCGCTTATGGTCAATATTGATTATTTACTGAACAACTAAAACAACTATATTTCTTCTTTTGTTCATGTTAATTCTAATGATTTCTTTAAACTCTTGCATTGCTTGATAGTCTCACTTCAGCTTTCGTACACACGCACAGTTACTTCACATCAAATTAGGAAATGTATAAAGCGTACCGTATTGTTCATGTGTTGCAGGCGTACGACGAAAGGAAGTTTCTTTGTAAGGCTACAGTTAAGATAACAACCTGGAGTTCTACGCTGGTGTTTAACGCGTATTTGGTAAAACGTTTTTCCACACGAACTGGGAGTAACAACATTCTGACTTTATTCGCCCGGCTTTTTGTTTGACATGAAACACTGTTTTATTATTTCAACGGATGTGAACACCACAGTTTTAAATTACCTCGCTTCACACTTATTATACGTTTGACTTGTACTTTTGGGTAGGTTGTGTTAACAATTTTACAGAGGCAAAGGTTAGAACAACATACTTACTGACGATTCTATATGCCAAATGTAGCGTATTTGACAAATTTCAATACGGGTTTCTCAGTTTCGTATATAAAGTGAAACATAAAATCTCAAAACATGGAAAACACACAAATCATGAAAAACAATTTAGGTAAAAAATTAAAGTTGTAATCGTAATGTTCAGAATCATTAATATGCAGGAACAATTTTTATTTGACAGTTAATGATTTTATTCTAGCAAAATCCAGGTTTTCTCTAGCAAAGTGTAGAGTTTCTATTAGCTCCCTTAATATGCTATCGATTTTTCAGTCTGTAATACACTTATGTGCTTATGCATAACTTGTTGACTACAATTGCATTGTTTTTGTTTCAACCAGCTTTTCGTTTCCACGTACAGTGATATTTAAAATTGAAATGATTTTCTTACGGCTTTACAACGCAAAGATTTCCTCTCGATGCAAATATCATATACTCACTCTTGCTACAAACTGATTTCTTTCCTACGTAATTGCCGTCAAAGTAACAAATTTTAGTATCTGTAATCAATAACATTATTATTAAAGTTTTCCAAACACAAAGTAATATTGTATTTCCGCTAAGTCGTATTAATTTCCTATTACAGTGCATGTAATTAAAATTAGTGAAAATAAGAAAGTGTGCGTTTCTAAACTGAAGTATGCATATACCATATTTAATTACTATTATTATTTTTGAATGCATTATCTGTAAACGGAAAATACATTATTCGAAAATATGATTGTTTTACGAGGGTAGGTGAAAATCTCTGTTGACACTAGGAACCCCGTGATTCCTAGTAGTGTGGGACTCTAACCCACTAAAAACACCTCCCTTGATGCTACAACTGCGGAAGCTCATTCAGCACCTTCTCCTTCGTGTTTCATTCAGGGGTGATGGGGTGAAGACCAGTGGCTAATCCCAAGATTATTCTGTCTTTCTCTCACGTCGAGTTTTGTGGATATATTCATATTAATTGCTTTCTATTGCGATACCATATCATGTGGCTTATGATTTCTGAGTCGCTTCAGAATTTGTGAAGCTTCTTTCACCACGAGTCGCATTATTGCGCATTATTGGGTTATCGTAGATCTGATTCCTCTGATCTTGTTTGTCTGCATATTTTGTTATTATTTCCCTGACATATTCTACATTGAGGTCTCTATTAGGTTTCGTTCCTTATATACCAAGGGACATTCACTATGCTTCTGAGTACTTTGTTCTGAAAGGTTTGTACCTTTTCTAAGTATGTTTTCTTTGTCTTGATTATTCATCTCTTCTTTCACAGCACTAACACTTAACTAAAAATGAACTTTTTTCATGTGAAAACTTACTAATTTTATTGGACGCGTTTCGGCTTAGTATCCGCCTTCTTCAGCTTTGGTAACAGACTGCCAGCATTTTGTAACGGTTGCGTGGAAGGTGAAGTGGGGGTGGTGTGTGGAGGAAGGGGGTGGCGCGGGGATTCAACTTACTGTTTGTTTTCTGTATAATTGTGTCAAAAAGTGTATGTGATTTATATTGTAATTGATCGTTGAGTATGTTGTTTGGTTGTGTTGTGTGGTGTTTACATATTTCGTATTGTTCAGTTGTGTTGAGTTTTTGACCTTTGGGTATGTAATGTAAAATTTCAAGATTAGTGTCTATGTTGGTGTAACTGTGGTTTTCTGTGTGTATGTGTGTGGCAAATGCAGAGTGTATATTGTTGTTGGTTAAAGCTTTTAAGTGTTCAGAATAACGGGATGAAAAAGATCTTCCCGTCTGGCCTATGTAGAAACTATTGCAGTCATTACAATTTAATTTGTAAACACCTGTTTTGTTATATTTGTCTATGTCTGTGTTTGTATTACTGATGTGTTTTTTGATGGTATTGGTTGTTCTGAATGCTATTTTGTATTTGTGTTTTCTGAATGTATTGGCGATTTTGTGTGTGTATGAGTTGTGGTATGTGAGTGTGATGTATTTATTGTGTCGTGTGTTGATGGTATTTAGTGTTTTGTTGTTTTTGTTTTTGATGCGTTTGTGTAGTATGTTTATTAAATTGGGGTTATAACCGTTTTTTATTGCTATGTATTTTATTGTGTTGAGTTCGTCGGTGTAATCTTGTTTATTTAAGGGTATTTTAGTTAGTCTATGGAGCATATGGTTGAAGGCCGCATGTTTATGTTGTGTTGGGTGGTTTGATGTGTTGTGTATAACCATGTCGGTTGTGGTTGGTTTCCTGTATATTTTGTACGTGTGTGTATTGTTAGTTTTGTTAATTGTTAGGTCTACAAAATTTATACTATTGTTTTGTTCAATTTCCAGTGTTTATACAATTAAAATTTTCACTGGAAATTGAACAAAACAATAATATAAATTTTCTAGACCTAACAATTAACAAAACTAACAATACACACACGTACAAAATATACAGGAAACCAACCACAACCGACATGGTTATACACAACACATCAAACCACCCAACACAACATAAACATGCGGCCTTCAACCATATGCTCCATAGACTAACTAAAATACCCTTAAATAAACAAGATTACACCGACGAACTCAACACAATAAAATACATAGCAATAAAAAACGGTTATAACCCCAATTTAATAAAAATACTACACAAACGCATCAAAAACAAAAACAACAAAACACTAAATACCATCAACACACAACACAATAAATACATCACACTCACATACCACAACTCATACACACACAAAATCGCCAATACATTCAGAAAACACAAATACAAAATAGCATTCAGAACAACCAATACCATCAAAAAACACATCAGTAATACAAACACAGACATAGACAAATATAACAAAACAGGTGTTTACAAATTAAATTGTAATGACTGCAATAGTTTCTACATAGGCCAGACGGGAAGATCTTTTTCATCCCGTTATTCTGAACACTTAAAAGCTTTAACCAACAACAATATACACTCTGCATTTGCCACACACATACACACAGAAAACCACAGTTACACCAACATAGACACTAATCTTGAAATTTTACATTACATACCCAAAGGTCAAAAACTCAACACAACTGAACAATACGAAATATATAAACACCACACAACACAACCAAACAACATACTCAACGATCAATTACAATATAAATCACATACACTTTTTGACACAATTATACAGAAAACAAACAGTAAGTTGAATCCCCGCGCCAATCCCCTTCCTCCACACACCACCCCCACTTCACCTTCCACGCAACCGTTACAAAATGCTGGCAGTCTGTTACCAAAGCTGAAGAAGGCGGATACTAAGCCGAAACGCGTCCAATAAAATTAGTAAGTTTTCACATGAAAAAAGTTCATTTTTAGTTAAATGTTTTCTTTGTACAGCCGAATTCCGTAAGTCCACACAGGCTTTAGAACTTGTATGTACAACAGCAATTTGTTTTCAACTGTTAGTTGCGAGTTTTTCCCTATCTGCAAGTACATTTTTCTGTATTTTATGTTCAGCTCCTTTTTCTTTTTTTTACGTACTCTTTCCATTTAAGCTTCAACGTCATACCTAAATACTTTACTGTGTTAGGATATGGCACTTCCAGCCCATTAATATAAACCCTTACTGGATCTACTTTTCTGTTGGTGAAGTTGACGTGAAGTGATTTGGATTCACTAAGTTTGATTCTCTACCGCTTGGTCCATCCACATACTTCTGCGATAGAGCTCTGGAGCTTGTTTGCTGCTGCTTCAACCTCATCGCCCACTGTTAGGATCGCAGTATCGTCAGCAAATGCTGCCACGGTAACTTCCTCACAATTAGGCAAATACCTCATGTACAATAGATACAAGACGGATACCAGCACACTGCCTTGCAGAACACCCGCACAAATCCTCTTCAATTCTGAGTACTCCATCCCACACTTAACACGAAAATATCGGTCTGCAATATACGATCCAAGTATGAGATAGAATCCCTCTGGAGAATCTCTGTGTAACTTTTATTCAAGTCCACGATGCCAGACTTTATCAAATGTCTGCGCTACATCCAGGAATACAGCTGAGCAAATTTTCGTTTCCAGCAATTTTTCAATCACGTGTGTGTTCTATGCACTTTCCCTACTGTGGAGTGCTTGTTTCTGAAACCAAATTGGTGGTGAGGTATAAGGTTTATTTCTTTAATCGTAGGTTTGAACCTCTTTAAGAGCAGTTTTTCAAACAGTTTTGAGATCGTTGGCAGCAGTGAAATTGGTCTATACGATTTTTTATTACTTGGTGCCTTGTCAAGTTTCAAAAATACGAAAATGATTTTGCAAAATAATTTGTATACGCCCTTCATCGTATCACATAACGGCTTCTAACGCGGCATAAAAATTCTTATTAATTTATACTCATACTGATTCAGTATCTATTCAAAGTATTACGCAAAATCACATTTGCAATTTATAACGTACTTAAATATAATTTACTTACAGGCCTCATTTATAATTTTATGTCGAATGAAGCTGACTTCCATTAAACTCAATGAAGCGTCATAGTCATATTGCAAGAGGCATTTAATTTTGTTTATGCAGTATTATATGTAAAAAGTGTAATAGGAGTCGCCAAACATAGATGTTGGCTGTATCACTAGTGCTACCTCGAATGTATCGTGTACCGTTAGCGTAATCCCTGTGTTTCAGCTTTGTAATCAACCCTTTTGAGACTTTATCGCCAGAATTACATCCCGTCACGAATGTAAATGGTGAAACTAAAACCTCTATCATTTAGAAATTACATTTTTTACTTATAACTGTTGTCGGTTTTTACAGTTGTTTCAAGTATTTGAGATGTATTATCATTATTGTGTTTTTAATTAAGTCTGTTATTCCTAATGGACAGAATTGACGTCACCTATGAAAGTGGTTGCCGACAACAGCTAGCCAAATCTCAGAGTAAGCATTTATAAACCACTTTGATTTTTTCTTAATTAATTAAATGTTGTCTTCTACGTCCGTTACTTCACAAAAATATGTTAAAAATATTCTGCAGAAACATTTGAAATTTTTTACTTTTATACTACAAGAATTAATAACAGGGTGTAGTAGTAATTCCACAGGTAAAACGATCAATGCATATGTTTCATTTATTATCTGCATTAATTTATATTAAAATAACTAAAAAACCTTATTATTCTCTTCTCTTTATATTTCGCTGTCCTTGCTTGCTTGCGTGTGTGTGTGCGCGCGCGCGCGCGTGCGTGTGTGTGTGTGTGTGTGTGTAAGACATTCAAATAACATGCATCGGTATCTGAATTGTAAAATCTTGAACACTGTGATTAACGTGCTCCAACAGTATTGGTTGGACTTTTACAGTAACAAACCACTCGTTTTTAACGAATTTACGTAACATACTGTCTGACCACGATTCGATGATCGAGCATTGTGTAACGTGGGAGAAGCATGACCGGATACTACGGTAGGCTAAGTGGGGGTAAACCGAACGGCTAGTATAGCAAAATTGAAAGTTAAGGGCATGGAAATGCGCGAAACTCTTACGGTCAGAGGGGAAAGGCGATGTGGAGGGAGTCGATGCGAGATGTGAGAAGAGGATTGTTGTTATCAGCGACGGTGCAGCCAACCTATGAATATCGTATCCAATAGTAACAAAAACTCGCGACTGTTAAGGTTTGTAAATGTGTCACCACGAATCTCTATCTGCGTGTTATGTGTGTGTGTGTTTGTGTCTACAGTCACACAGCTGGCTTAAAAAAATAATTATACGTTTATTGTTTCCGACGTAATCAAATAATAAAAATAATGTAATTGTATTACTATACAAATCAAGCAAATGATATGTACTGTTCACACGCATCGGAATTTGTTGCTGTTACTTATCAGAATGTTTTATAATCATATCTGTTTGGTTCTGGAGTGTTGTTTGGTTCTGTCATGACTACTGAGACCTAAAAAACTACAGCCTTTCTGACCGTTCTTATCGCAATGGAATTTGCAAACTGTACTCTTCCACTCCTTAATTACACTCGACTATCTCTACAGTTTATCATTACATGAAGGAACGCGTTCTTTGTATTAATTTTATTGCAAGAATCTTTTTAATCCTGGACAACAAAAAACTGTTTATTATTGCTTCCCGTGCTTGACTGTGAATAACTTTCCTGTCTTTGCTAGTTGAAGGAGAAGTATCCATTTTATCAAATCTCGTTACTAGATGATAACACGAATAATTACGATAATACGTAATTACAGGATAAAACCTACTAATACAAATTAACTAAAAAAATTAAATAACTAATAAAGATGAGTGACTGTAAAAAACTATACAATTAATAATAAATTGAAATAATAATAACAAATGCAAGACTGAGATAGTACGTCACACAGTAACTAACAATGTACGGGTAACTAAAACATCACACGCAAGTTGGCAATACCTTCACTTGCATGCCAGGTGATTCTCCGTTACCCTCCCACCATTCACAATTTCAAAGTGGACTCGTCCATCCATAAATTGGTTTCTGCGCATATGCCCTTAACTTTCAAACTTACTGTACACATATTTCACGCTACCTCGCTTATAAGCGGTCGCGTGGTGGGGGAGAGCCGCTTCGATCATCCAGTCGCGGCCAGACAGTACATGTAATGTTAATCATAATGGTGCTTGATATTACTACGATTTTCTACAACTGTTTCTGTATTATTTCTGAATATTACTAATTGTCTTCCTAACTCTTTTTCTTTTAGCTATCATCTCCCACCACGGGGTCAAATATTTGTTAACCTAAGTATACAATAATTGGTTAATTACAAAAAGACTAGAAGTGATAATGCCAAGACGAGAAGGCTCAGCGATGACTTTACAGACGTAACAAATTTAAATAGGTCATTTTGATTATAATCCCAATAGTGTAAAGCATTAACGATCATAGATTTAACGTTCCTAGGGGAAAATATAGAACTATAATAACACAAGTGCTACTAGTATAAAATTAAAACACAGAACATTTGTTAGATTCAAACTATGTATAATTTTTTTTAACTATTTGCAATCAGTATAACATAAAAATGACATACTATAAGCAAATCTTTTGTATGAGGAAAAATAGGTGTTGACCATGTGGAGCTGTTATCCTGTGATAACAAACTCAGTTATTACTTAAAAGTAAGTTGCAAAAAGAAACAACAGTCACAAAGATTGTGGTTGCTTAAATCTAGATGGTAGGTCTAGTATTTTTTGTCTCTTTAGTCTATGAGTGTCTTCACTATTGTCTAGCAATTGATTGCAAGAATATTAGGGTGTCGTTCTAGTTTACTTAAATACTTTTCACTGCACTTACTCACTTCGTCTGTAACAGATGACACTTTTAAGTCACAGAGGATTTCTCTATTTGGTATAAACCAGGGTGCATTTGTTATAATCCGTAGAACCTTTGTCTGGAATCGTTCTAGTATCTCTATATTAGACGTTGATGCAGACCCCCACAGTTGTATGCCGTAGGTCCAGATTGGTTTGAATGCCACTTTGTAGAGTAGTAATTTGTTGCTAAGGGACAGAGTTGATTTACGTCCAAACAGCCAATAGTATTTGCTGAGTTTATGGCCAAGTTGTTTTCTTTTGTTGAAAATATGCGTCTTCCATGTCAAGCCTTTATCCAAATGAATGCCCAGAAATTTAACATTGTCCGCTTGTGGTAGGTAATGGCCATTAAAAGAGACTTGAGGTGACGCTCCTCTGCACTTAGTGAAAGTGACATGGACAGATTTTGTTCCATTGATCAGGATGCGCCATGATTTCGTCCAACGTTGAAATTGATCCAAGTGTTGTTGAAGCATTCTCGCAGCAATGCCAGGATCTGCATGACTAGCCAGTATTGCTTTGTCATCGGCAAACGTTGCTGTTCGGGTATAGGGACAAGTAGGAAGATCTGACGTGAAAAGTAGATATAACGTTGGTCCAAGGACGCTTCCTTGTGGAACACCAGCTCCGACAGGGTACAACTGTGTTACTTCTAGTCCGTATTTAACCCTAAAGTACCTTTCATGCAGGTACGACTTCAGAATAAGATATAGCGTGTGAGGAAGTACTTTTTTAAGTTTGTAAAGGAGGCCCACGTGCCAAACCCTATCGAAGGCCTGGCTTACGTCAAGGAAGGCCGCGGTACAGTAACCCTTTATTTCAGAAGTATGATTGATGAGTTCAACTACCCGGTGAACTTGTTCTATAGGGCTGTGTCCTTTTTTGAAGCCAAACTGGTGGCCGGGTATCAAGTTTTTTTCTCAATCACAGTTGTTAGTCTTTGTAGAATAAGTTTTTCTAGATGTTTACCGAGTATTGGTAACAGGCTAATAGATCTGTAGGATGTTACATCATTAGGTGGTTTGCCTGGTTTTTGAATAAGGATGATATCTGCCACTTTCGACTGAGGTGGAAAGTATCCAAGACGTAGAATTGCATTGTATATCACTGTAAGTAGTACTATTCCTTTTCTCAAACTATGTATAAATGATATCAATGCTTAAAATGACTTAGTAAATTAAAAACTGCTGATTTAGTTACCGTATATTTCTGACTAGTAGGCTACGTGTAGTACCGTTTAATGTAAGGTTTTCATGTTACTGGAGGCAAAACGTAACATATTGCTGTGTTTGCATAGTTAGAAATGAGGTTTGAATGTAAAGCAAAGCGAAAACTCTTAATTAATAACGTTCTCTTTAACTTTGGATGATATTCAGCCTGTGTCAATTATAAAAGACAATACACTGTTTATTTGAAGACCTTGAAGTAAACGAAAGGATTTTGTTGGTATCATTAAGTTTATACATTGACTAAGTTAATATTGTTATGAGCATTTTGCAAAAATATATCATATTACGACAGAATTTTTTAAATTTTTTTTATGAAAATGTACTACATTCATTGAAATGTCATTAAAATTGTTTAAGAAATAATTCTCAAGACTTGTCAGGTTTATTTTGACTTAAAATGTGTGATGATACGGGTAATTTTACAAATAATGAATACTACGAAAATTTAACATTAGTAATACAAATTTATACATATATTATGGCTACAAACCGTGATAATGGTTACTGATATAGAAAGTAGGTAGTTCGTGTTAAAATATATACATTTATAGGTTAGTCGAGTAAAAATGTTATTAGAAGATACAATTTTTTAAATTTACTTACATTGAATTCAATATCCCATTCTACTCTCTACTTTAAAGTGTTACAATAAAGAAGTGTCTCAGAAAATTTGATTACACTACTTAACTAAAAAACAAGATTTTGAAATAAACGAGACTAACGATTATCTCACTATATACTTTATGTTAGAATCAACTTTGAATTATTAGAGTCTATGCTCTCTGGTGTTCTCTGATCTAGGTTTTCTTCCGTCTTAACCTAACACAAACTAAAATGAACTTAGAAGGTTTCTATTGTTTGGAGAAGAAGAGCAGAGGTGTAAGGAATAACGCAAAAAATATAAACTTAATTGAAATATTCTATAAATTAAATACACGTAAATTATTGCAATCGAATATTTTAAAATTATTGAAAAACGTAAGTAGTTTACTTGAAGTGAAGCTATTTTATACCATTTCATCGTATGCTCAATGAAGCCTGTCATATCCTTATCTGACTACATTGGCTACATGTATTCAAACAAAATTTCTCACTACGTCTTGCTCAATAGTTTAGAACGCAAAAATTGATTTCTTATCATTAAAAAGTAAGAAAAATATTTTCCTTATAAACAAATCAATATTATTATTGAGAGATACTTAGGAGAAAACAATATAATCTTTAGAAAAGATCTACAATCAACTAGTTTTTATTAACGTTATGCAGTACTGTAGTTGGTATTCTGAATACTTTATTTCGTTCTCGCAATATAATAATGCCAACAATTACTGAAATAGTAGAAAGAAATCTATAATTACTTAGAAAACTGCGAGCATTGTTTAATAATTATTTATTCGTAGCTGAATAAATCGTATTGTGAAAAGTGGACATTGCACGTGGTGAACCAGCGGGTAGTTTTATTAATTTTATATTTGTTAGACGCTATTGCATACGTATGTAGTACGCAGCATCCGTTTCATGTTTACCGAGTTTGTGAATTTGGTTGAAAATCTGCGGTTACGTCGTCTGTTGTGTCTGAATTCTATTTTGAAAACACTTTTCGCTTCGTTTGGTTTCATAAACAAATTTAGTCGGATTAGAATTTAATTCTTCTTGTTTACATATTCACTTACGCTCACTCACACTTTGGTACATACGTCGCCTACGTGTCAGTTTGAGCAGATTGTTTCTGGAAAGCAGTTAATGTAAATGAGTGTAGTATTCGTAATTATTAAATTCCGTTCTCGTCAATACTCTAGCCTCTCAAACTTACAATTTTTTATTAATTTATTGCTAAAATAATTTCTAACAAACACAGCACTGAAACTGATGGTAGATCTGTATTTTCAAACCACAGCTGACTTTTACTGGCAGTAAGAAGCAGACTTTTGTTCCAGGTCAATCGCTAGCGACTAATTGCCACATGGAAATACTGTTATGACGGTCTCACTGATCGTCGTATGGTACAGTAAAAACAAAATACAAACACCAACCAAGTCACTAGTTACCAGCTTTTCGTATACGTCGACAACTACTCTATCCTTACCAAAGAAATCGCTCAACATAACTGAGTGACAAAGCCAGCCGCTCTTGCTTATATAGGTCGCGCTGAGGTTCCAGAATAACTTTCCATCCTTACTGCGACGTGCCAGCATAACGTGTATTTACAAGTTCTCTCCAGAACACTGTGGAAGGTACGTGAGTCCGGCCTTGACACAGCCACGCACCTAATCGGCTAGCCGAGAAACGAGTAGAACGACTCTCCATTGTTCGAGAACCTTCCGTCGTAGATTTCATACAATCGTCTGTAAACGTGTGGGGACTTTTTTATTTTCTTTGAACACGATAATAAACGTTTTAGTGACTTCGTCTAATGTACTTGTAAAACGTTTTAGATTCTTTTATTACACACTTGTTAGAATGTCGTCAATATTTTGCAACTAGGATTCTAGTTTAAGAATCTATAACTTTCAAATGACCTATTTTTGTATATTCACTTGTAACAGAGTAGTAGGCTGTATAGCATAGCTGTGTAGCTAGTTACCTTAGTATGACTGGATTGCAATTCACTCATCGTGTAGCTGAAGAGTAAGGTCATAGGACGTTATGCAATTACACACATCCACAAGTGCGGGCCCACACACACTTACGCACATAGGGTTACTATAGCTTTATTTAAAAATTATAATATTTAAATCCTTAATTTCTACATTCTTTTCAATTTTTTAATTGCTTTATTATTACTGTTTTCCATGTTTTTGAGAATAATGAATGTAGTAACATGAATCCGACACGCTCTTCTAAAATATGACCACTTAACGAACTCATTTCAAGGTGTTTTACGCGGAAACCCGTGTTACGAAATTATTTAAATGAAATTCATGACTGACTACTACTGATTCACATACACGTTATGCCGCAAAGAGGAGTTGCAGGATATGAGATACCGTGTTGACTGTATATTCGCGAGGTTATATAAAGACAGAGTGAGTAAATAACCTTTACAGCCAAGCTGTTTCATCTCTGTGGCTGGGCGCTACACTATGTGATCCTCCTGGTTATAAACGGACGAATGCGAGTACATCCTACATTATGTGTTTCACGCTTGCTGCATTACAATGAGATATTTACTTGATATAATATAAAACGTGTAAAACACATTTTTGTGAGAAACCGAGAGCAAATAATTCTATCTATTATAAATGTAGGCCTAAATAAAGAAAGAAAAACTAAATTTTCCTGAAATTAAAAATTTAAGAGTAACTAATGGTGTTTGCATTCATTCAGTTCCACTTTAAGTTAATATGACAATCTATGTCCTACCTGAGAAATCTATGTCCTGACCTAAGTTCAACTAAGATGTCTGATGTTGAGACAAGTTCAGACACTCAATGAGGTGTGTGTAATGGCGATTTATAGATTTCCAACGAGGTGAAAATTCGAAGAAAACATTAAACGTAGGTTAGCACTGGCAGGATTTGGTGTAATGGAAAAATGGAAGCTGACAATTTAAAGAAATCGGAAATCTGCTACAACTTGTACTGAGCCCTGACCTCCAAACTTTGCCTACTAATCCTACGATCTCTTGTGGCCGCTTACTGGTCCCCGCCCCCAAGATTCTCAGTAGCTCGTTGACCATTTTCCCGTTTTCCTTAGTGTAATACCCATCACTTTCTTGTATTCGACGTATTTCTTATTTGCTCTAGTCTTCAATTGGATCTCTTAATACGCAAGTAACTGATGCGCCATTCGTTGGTTCTTTAACTGGACCATTTGAAGTTCTTTGTTCAGCATCTCTTCAGTGTTCTTCATAAATGCCCAAATTTTATATTCATATGTGACAGTAACTCGGATTATAATTTAATATAATTTTTTCGTTGAACCAAATTGGACACCATATAGAATCTACGAATAGAATGTCCTGTTACCTTTGTATTCCATTCTAATTTTTATCTATTTATTATCTTAAAGGTCATATCACTGTTATCATTTAGTTGGTGCTAAGGCAGTTGAAATATTGAATAAGTTTGATGCTATCATCTTCTATGTTCCTGTTCTTATCTAGTATCTCCCAGTTCTAATTTCCACCGCCTTGGTTTTTTCAAAAATAATTCTCAACCCGGCATTTGCAATTTTTGCTTTACATTTTTTGACGCCGATTTCCAAAACTATTTGACTAAAATAAAGAAGCAATGACCTCAGGAATGAATTCCTTATTTGTGTACAGAAAACCGGCCAGCCTAGTAGACTTGAATGTTGTTACTTCCATTTTGTTTCGAAAAGAATCTGAGCAATTGCACATTTAATTTCGGAATATAAGTTCAAGTTGCAATCCTTAGGCACTACAATTTATTATATACCACAGGACACATTGTTGATTCCTTACTTTATGTCAATTAAATGCCTAGGTTTATCTGTAGCAGTGTACTCGATCATTTTATCTTTACTTTGGTACTCAATCGTATAATTTTATAACAATGTTATCTTAAACATAAATTAATGATTATTAAAATTATTTTTTTCTAATAATTAAAATGAACATTTTTTAATAATACAGTAAATTATATGCTATATTTATAGAATTAGTAATCATACTTCAATAGAGGAAAGCGTTTCAATATAGAACAGTTAGGACCACAGATCCTGGAAGACACTGGAAAAAATGGTCAGAGACTCTGTGAAGTCTGAAAGGGCTATAGCCCAAGCTATGTAGCGAATAATAATAATAGTCGTCATCATCATATTTTTTTTTACGAGGGAGACTGTGGAAAAGTCCTGTTCGCCGCAGGAGGGTCCGCACTCCTACGGTGTGTGGTGCTCGCACCCACCAAAACCACAAACCCTGTTGTCCACGGCATGAATCCACCTCGAGACTAAGCTTTCGCAATACTTCAAGGTGGTGCCATTTGTACTTCGTCCTGTGGACGTTCATCTGTTTTAAACCTTCAGCAGTTCCACGTTTCCTATTTTCTGCTATTCTGTCAGCGGCCCTAGCAAGATCATCTTCGGCTTCCTTCTTTCGCTTTAGTACTTTCTCTATGTAGACTGCTACTTGATCCCAATGGTGTTCACTCTCTAGCAAATAATAATAATAATAATAATTTTGTAGGACTTGTAGTATGGTTAGTAATACTAAACTGATTTCTATCAGTTTATCACGTAACATTACGTACCCACTACAAGCTTCTTGAAGCCCGATTAGACAATAAACTGTGTTTATCTGTTGCCAATTCGTTAAGCAAGATTCTTTTAACAATAAATTATACTTATAGTCTTAGACTAAAAGGTAACTTACTTTCATTGTTAAAACTAACTAACTATAAATCAAAGAAGTCACCCACTGACGCTTCTCGGATTCTCTAACACTATCGACATTCCTTTCTTGTGCTCAAGCTCTAGCACTATTACCTTATTTGCACTGACGCTGTACACTAACTCAAAGGGCTTTCGGAGTTTTAGCCTCCTTACTACTTTCATAACATCCAGGAGCTAGATAGCCTCGATATTTACATGGTAAAATAATCTTCCTTTGTGATTAGTTTTAAATTTCTAGATTTCCCTGTCTATAAACGCCATTTTCAGGACCTTATGGAAACATCGTTTCTAACAGATCGTCGTTTCTTTTCAGTCTTAAGAGGAGTTGCTTCTCTTATTCTCTTAGGACCCAACAATACAGTTTATTTATTGCAACAACCAACTGTTCTCTTTCCATTATCTATTAATTCATGGATACGGCGGTCTGATGTATCATGTTGTTGGTGAAATCAACATGAACCGACTTTGTTAAGCTTATTATATCCAAAGTTGAAATCTAGTGACAACCGCTTGTAGCTTGTATTCTGTCACCTCATTACTGTTGTCAACTGCATTCTTCTAATGATTAATTTTCCAGAGAGTGTACATACATAGTAGGTGACATCGAAATTGACCTACTGTATTATATGTGCCAGCATATGTTGGATTGTCTAGTTTTGATATCTTGAATATATACGCTAGCTTCCATACTTTTGGCGTGTATTTTAGTCTTATCCAGCAATGATAAATTTGGTAAACCTGACTATAGCTTTCTTTGATCCTACCTATGACGTTCAATTGTTAGCTTTGGTTTTATTTCAAAACCAGGAGAATTTTTACTTTAAAAAAAATTTTATTCGTTATCTCTCTAGAAGAAGAAGAAGAAGGGTGAGTATTTAATTTTTTTTGTACGTCATCTTCATCCAATACTTGTTCTTCGTATGGGTCACGAGATTGGAAAACGGAAATAAAGGCAATCAAGTGAAGACAATATACTGAGTTCTAGGCCTATTTATCCAGTATAGAAGTTACTGAACTGGAAATGAATTTTGATAACATTTTCTAAATATCTACTACACATATCGAAATTACTGGCAATCAGTTTACAGACATTTAAAAATACATTTTATTTGATGATTGGGTAGGCGAGAGGTTTTTAACTTAGGCGAGTGTGAAAGGATTTTGAGGAAGCTCCGTAAGCTTGTCTAAAAAAATATCAACAACAAAAATTAACGTAAAATGAAAACTTAATAAGTAATTTCTTTAACTTCGGAGAAAAAGGTTTCACTTCCAATGTCTTTACTAAATAATATAAAAAATGCAAAAATCTTTAGTTTACTTGAATTGTAATATTTTAAAATTATTTGATTTTTTATTATTTGTAGCGCCTTTATCGACATTTACAAAATATAGGAATTATAAAACAACACTAATATATTTGTCGTAGAGGCAGTACAAATTCCACATGCTCCCTCCCCACACACACACACACACACACACACACTAGTTAGCGCAGTAATAATCGAGGAGGCAATAAATGAGTCAGTCGACCCATGAAAAGATGGACAAAAACACGTTCATCTCGTTTAATAGGAAAACCAGAAGCCTATTTACGAAGCAGAAGAAAACTTGGTAAGATTAGTTGGAATTGTGATTTAAAAATTACTTATAACGTTTTAAATTCCGTTCACACGTTTCTCTGAATATCCAGCATTACACTATCATATCCTTACTCATACTCTACCATATATTTACTCATATGCTGATATATTATGTTCACTGTTATGCAATGCACATAATAAGTCAATATGTGGCATATCAGATAAAAGGTTTTAGCTGAAAAAGACCTTATACAAGTCCTCGCAAACCATTTGCACTTTCGGTAGCAGTTTTATTAATACGTAAATTTTGGCAATATCCGTCGTATTTTTGATGCATTTTATTTTACTGTTATGAGTCGGTATATTATCACAGTCATGTTTAAATACCAATGGCATTGCATTTATCTTCCAGCTGCCGCGTTTTAGTGCAGTGGTGATTTCACTGGGGCTAATCTAACGTTTCATGAGTTATATTACTGTAACGTGTAACCGACATAACCAGACATAAATATCCGCTATGCTACCGTTCTATTTACACTTGATACGGAGTGTCGTTAACGCAATCCTCGTAATTCGGATTACAACAATCGTTTTGGCAGTTTCGTCACCCTAACTTGGCATGGGATAAGATGACCAGAAATTGATGGGTAAAATTTTTGTAGAAGGCAGGACATAAATAGTTAGAAGGTAAATATTCTTAATAGGATATTTGCAAATAATTGACTACGATATAAACATTGTTCGAACGATATGACATGATTTAAAAAAATTCTCGTATGTATGTGTTCTAACCAGTAGCTACTGTCAACCCTTTAATATGCTTGCAAAATATTATATTGTAATTGCAATATAGTATTATTATTTAAAGTGAGTGTTATTAAACATTTTATATTTTATTTCTTTTAAATATAAAGCAAAACTAAGCAATAAGATAACTAAAGAAAGTCAGTTAACCAACTTTTATCATGAAACGTACAGGAGTGTGCGGTGGGAGTGGGGCAACCGTAAAATCCAATACTGTCCTCTTGTTAGATTTTGTGAACGGTTTTGCAATAATTGGCAAGGGTTTTGCAATTCCTTGAAAGGATTTGAGAGAGTGCGCGTAGACAAGGCAGCAATCAATTCCTAGAAGTAAAGCGCCCTGTGTTATGAAGACAAAGTACGATGGAGCATCAGGACGTCCGTGAATCAATAAAACTGTTGAAAGTTTTCAAAACCGTTTCTATGTTTTCATGTCCTCTACGCTGCGGGGAAGTGCTGACGGATCTGCGGAACACGTGTCGGACTAAAAGTCTCTCGTTCCTGAAGAATACTTAATAACTGTCATTAATTACTGGCACATATTGGCAGTTATTAGTTAAGATTATGTTACGAAATCTATACATACCGAATTACCGTATTTTATATTATATAATTCTATATTAGTATAATTTTACTCAATAACAAATCCACATATGCTGTCTAGCACAATATTAAGTACTTAGGTTTTCTTGTTGCGAATGCAACTGGTTAAATTTCCTCCTCGGTTCTCTACATTTTTCTCTGATTATATTGTACAGGCTGACTGGATGTTATACTTTAACAGCTGAAATTTGAAACCTTAACTTAAAATTACTAATCTGTCTTAAAACAGTTTTTTATTAAATGTTTTCTGTAACATAATTTACGTTTAATATTATTATTGTTTATTGTCCCGTTAATCCCGTCCATGCGTCTGGAGAGTTCAGATTTGACTAAGACGTTTATGTTTAATATACGTGCGACAGTATTCGTATTCAGTAAATCTGTTTGAACCTGTTCTTGATGTTAAAGCGTGTTACCACGTTACTAAAATGGAAATCGTCACTATCTTCTGTTGATTCGCACATAACGTCAAGCTCCAGTGCAGGATATGAGATACCAGGTTGAATGTATACCAGGGTTGTATAAAGAGAGAGTAAGTAAACATCCTTTACAGCTGTGTTGTTTCGTCTTCTGAGGCAAACAGACGCGCTGCGGTTCGAGTGTTATGTGGTGCTTCTGGCTACGATTGCGCGCCCGTATTCATGTACCCTACCCTACACTATGTGTTAAATATGCCATAGTATTTCTGTCATGTATAATATAGCTTTGACTTTAAGCAAGACGTGCAAAGTGCGTTTGTGCGACTGTTCCGGACAGATGAAACACGACGAAATGAATTTTGCAAGTTTACAATTTCCTTAAAACTTTTCCAGTGGTTTCATTATATTCTTTAAACATTTACAGTCAGATGTCTAGAGTAGACACATGTGTGACACTATCCTCTTCTTGTTTACTTAAATAGCTAGGTTATATCAACCTGTTCCGGCACAAATCTCATTCTTGGTCGACCAGTTTCTCTTCTACTAGTGGCTTTATATTGTCTTCTATAAGTTGTAATGAATGTATTTATATCTTTTACTTCTATGCCTGATATATATATTTCTTCTTTTTTTACAATTTATAGTCTGAATTATCTTGAAAAAGTGCATTTCAGTACCCTTGCCGCATTCTTTTTTGGTCTTTCATGACCGTCACCTCACTCTCATATGTCAACGTGGGTATTGCAATTGTCTAATAAAATTTAATTCTTGTCCTGTGTCTTGTTTTCTGAAATTTTTACGAATCGTTCTAGAAATATTATTGAATTTATTTTTCTTGCTTATTGTACCAACTTCAGACTCAGAGCTAACTTCACATCCGTGATATTTAAAAAGGCCTAATTGTTCTGAATTACTCTAGTTTACAACAATTTTAGCCCTGGATATCTACCTTTAAAACCCATGGGTTTAGACTTTTCTCTGTAATTTTTAGCCAATACTGTCTTGCTACATCTCGTAAATGAAAAGTGAATCTTTGCAAATCATACTCAATTTCTTGAATAATAACTATGTCAGTTCCATAAAAGAGGGGACCTATAAAAATTGATTGTGTTAAGGTGTTTCCTCAAGATTACTCAGGATTTCCATGCTCTCGACATGTCGTCAATATGTTAAAAAAATATGTGTGTGTGTGTGTGTGTGTGTGTGTGTGTGTGTGTGTGTGTGTGTGTGTGTGTGTGTGTGTGTGTGTGTGTGTGTGTGTGTGAAACAAGGTGCATGATATACAGCAACCCTGTCTAAATCTCTTGTCTTTACCTTCAGGAATGTCACCTGATAAGCAACCATTCAACCCAGGACTATATACGTTTTTTTGTAAAGGACCTTAACTCAATTTACAAAAAAATAATAGCTCCCATGTGTACCACTGAAGCAGCTTAGGAGTAGGCAGTGTAGGCTGCCTAATGTGAGCCATACGGCGTACAAGGAAGGCAGCGTGGCCAGCACTAAGCTTCAGCCGTCCATTATTATCCTCAGGATGTTATCCCAGGTACTCATTTTCAACAGGCTGAGTCGACCTAAAAATACACCTTGATTTTATGGTGCGGTCCCAGGAATCGAACCCGGCACCTCTAGATTAGTAGCCAGGTGCCATACCCAGTGGTTAGCCGCCACTCAATTTATTAAATGTTATATATATCGCTTTCAACTAATAATATTTATTAATTTAAAAAAATCCTTTATCATATGCGTTTCAAATCAAGGAAAGCGATATGCATTTACCTGTTCTATTCCCGCCTTTTCTCTACTATTTTTCACAATGCAAACGATGCATCAACAGCTTGCCTAAAACCTATCTGCTTTTCCAGAAATATTTCATCCGTAATAACTCTGAATCTTTAACTTTATGTTGAGAGAGGACAGATTATTTCTCTGTAATTACTTTTGTCTTTCTGACCACTTTCTATAGCATACAATTAGATCGCTTTGATCCGTTTCCATTCAACTGGAAGTTTGGTTTCCATCCATATATTATTTAGAAACCGTAGAATTCATAAATGCAATAATATGCCACCGTATTTTATTCACTCAGCATTTACTCCCTTCAGTACTGGTGTCTGTCTACTGTTCATCCCAATTATTACTGGTTTAAGCTCTTTGATTGTTAACTTAATTGTGTGTGTTAAATCTTTTTCACTCACCTGATTTATATATTCCTTATCAATTTCTATTGCACTGTAAATATATATGGTTTGTCCATTCCTATAATGGTGTGTCCATTCTTCTTCATCAGTCAAACTAACATGCACCTCTTCTCCTTCAAAGTAATTCTATGTTTTCATCACTCTGTGTGACATATCTGACCACCAGAAAAGTCGTGTTCCATTCTGGCCTTGAATCGTTACGACGATTCTTCCTAGGCTTGTTTAAGACTTCTCTTTGTTTCATTGCTTATTCTATTGTATCCTTCTCTTGACTATTCTGCAAGATATATATATATATATATATATTGTCATATTATTACAAATAGTAAATTATAACTTATGTTGTCAAATACAAAAAGTATTATTGTTTATGAATTTAATAAAAAATTTTAATGTTTTATTTTTCCTTTTTTTTCTATTTGATCAATCAATTAATTAATTAATTAATTATAATTTATAATTATTTGAATGGTAAACTGTGTTATTTTGTGTATGAAAATATTTGTTTCTCAAGTGTTATTCTAGTTATGTTACTTGGATCAAATAATCTCTCTTCTCACTCAGCTTCTCTTCTTCTTCTTCTTGATAGATTCTTCTAAGACTTCTTATTTATGTTGAGAAGAAAGAAAAAGCTAATATTGCTAATACAAATAATAATGAACACAAGTATTTGAATAATTCTGATGTTTATTTTTAAAATATGAATTTGTGCACCAATCTTACGCGCATCGACAATGGCATTGGCTGAGACTCACTCAGGTCGATTGTGATAAATGACAATAATTATAATATTATAATGTTAATTATTCAAGTTCTTTTAACTGTCGAAATGGTCAGAGAGGGCAAGGAGCAACATACAATACTTACAAATACTTTAATCTAAATTATTATTCCCTAAAAATAACAGGATTCTGAAAATATTGTCAATTAATAAGTAAAAATTCGAACCGTCTGGTAGAATGACGTCACTGGCTCGTGAAGGCTGTGTTCATCTCGGATACTTAGTAAATGAAAGATGGCTGCCGTTCACCTCGATTTTCTGCTGCACACGCCAACTGCTATTTGGTCTGCTCCCTCAAATATAAATACGGATTCCTTCCTCTGCGACGATGTAGTCCCTCTGGATAATTGTGTGATGTGTTTTCTTCTCCTCGGCGATGTTGTATGGTGTTAGGTTAATAGTGCTGTGTTCCGTGTTCAAAAATTCTGTTGAGTTCTTTGTCCAGTGAATATTGGTTTTGTATAAATTTGCAATATGACGGTAGATTTCTTGTGCCTCGTACTGGATCTTATTATTCCTGTTGTTCTGGTTCAGTTTTGGTGTTAGTTAAGTTGTCGTGTTGTTGTTTTCCATTAGGTAACCTCTGTAATATTTTTCGAGGTTGTACTTCAATGTTTTGTCACCATTTATATTTTTCAGATCTTCCGTCCGTAAATTTTGATCTGCACACATTCACGAGTAACAATAGACTGACGACTTAAAGTCGTCGTTTTCGGTGGTAATTTATAAAATATCTTATTCCTCTTACCATTGTCTGTTCACATCTACATGTCTTGGATTTGATTTCAACTCATAAAAATACATGACAAGTTTTCCTATTTATTGCTGTAACTTAATTATTTATTAATTTTATGAAAATTTATCTATCTAGCAATATTCTTGTGCTAATTTTACATAATTCAATATATAACTGGGTCTGTTTTAAGTTCAAATAAGCCTAAAATTTACAATTTTTGATATTTCTTATAGGCCTTGTATTTTTTACAATTTTAGTAATTAAATGGTTTACAAGTGATTTTATGTTAATATTTCCTTTAAATAATTTTACTCACTTCATGATTATTGCTTGTTGTTAATAATTTGTTGTTATAATACTCCAATATTGATTAATTTACACTTTATCTGAGTTGAGTACCCCTTAGGCCTAGGATTACATATATACAAATAAAGTTAATTTTATTCTTTTGTCATTACGTTTGCTAATATTTGTTTCTGTGCTGATTACATTTTCATATTTTTGTTTTACATGGACTAGTTTCTATTAATTATATACAGTTCTATTGAATTTATTCATTTGGGTTTGATTCTATGATAGTAGTTGATTTTGTTCTAAAATTCTGTTTTATTTTTCTATGGGGTTTGTTAATTATTTTGCCCTATTATTCTTTATATGGTTTACAGTTTAATAATACAATATTCATATTATCTACTTGCCTTCTCTGCCTTAACAACCTTTGAAATTATTGAACATTATTTAAATACAACATAACATATTATATCTACTAATTTTTATATATCCCTTAATTATAATAAAAATATCTTATGCCTATTATCCTTAACTGTCTTATTTAATTATAACAAAATACCTTATCTATTACCTTTATCTATCTAATACATAATTTGATTAACAAAAAATAAAAACATCTTATTACTAGTCATACTCTCAGTTATGAACTGTCCTTTGGTATTTCTGTCCTTCTTATAACTTATTTAACTGTAATTAAAACATCTTATTAGTAGTAATATTTCTTATATATAATTTTAAACACTCTTATTACTAATAATATTGTCAGTCATTAGACTGTCTTTGATTCTTATGTTTTTTCTAGTATCATTCTACACTCATGGTAGTACTCTTAAATCATTTTTTTACTCCTTCATTGAGTATTTTTTTATAGATTTTTAACTAGGTTGTTCACTACACTCACTGTAGTTTCTAACTTTTATTATATCACTTCACTTTATATTTTCTACACTATGGTAGTCTTTTTAGTGGTTTCTACTCTATGGTAGTCTTTTGGTTTGTTTTTACATTAGACTTATACTTAGTTTACAATTTAGTTTTAATTGTATTGTATCCTGTAACTTCAGTAACTGGGTCTAATATATATGGGTTTTAATTTAGTTTCAATTGGGTATGTATTCCTTTATTAACATTTTGGGAATAGCCCTCCTTGTTTCTATGTTCTTTTTAGGAACCTTGACATATTTTGTCTCTTCTTTCTTATTATATAAGTAAATTCCTTCTCTTGTGTTTTCAAGTCTTTGTGGCATTAATTCAATGCATCTTATTTGAATATTCGGTTTCATTTAATGTTTATTTACAGCTCTTTGTTAACTTGTTATTAGTTTTGTATCTTGGGGTTTTCTGCTTCTTAATATAATAATTTTCCCCTTATTAATTTTTTATTTACTTTTTCCTTTTGTCTTCTCATTTACTGCTCCTCAAACTACTGGGTATATGTGTTGTACTGGGGATTTATATAGTTGTTTATTTATATATGGACCAAGAGTTTTCTTTGTTATTCAGTTTAATTTTATTAACATTTTATCGACTATAATGATCAGCTTCTTTAATTTATTTTTTTACCATTTGTTTTTTCTCACTCACTATTGATAATTTCTTCTTTATTTATGTTGTATTAACTTAAATTTTAAGGTCACAATTCTGTTTTGCTACAATATATATATATATATATATGGATACAGCCGGAGCAGAATCACAAAGGCCGAGGATGAGAGCACAATAGCTCTCGAAACATGTTCCTAATTAGGAAAATAAAATATCTTGAGGTAATTTCAGGATAAATAATAAATATATTATATAAATCAAGAAACGGACTGTAGCAAAAAAAGTTTGAATATATATATATTATAAAGACCTTTTGTATATCTATCTATTTTCTGTATATAATGATAGAACAAATCTTACTTACCCGTGACTTTTTACTTTACCTGGCCGCCAGAACAAATCCCAGATACAAATGACACGGGTTCAGCTTAGCTCAGAGCACAGAGACACACTATGTCAGGATTCGTTCAGTGAGTGGAATACTTAAGGGTATATCATTACAAATAACTCTTAAAGAATGTTGAAATTTGTTTAATTAATGACTTTGTTATTGAATTAATTTCTTTAAAAGTTAATTTAATGACTTATTGCTAACATAAATCTTATTGGTTAAGGAGTGTGCCTGAAAAGTGAAGATTAAAACGTCCAAACGACCAATTGATCTTATCTGGTTGATTTAGGGATTTATATATCACCCAAAACCAGTGCTAAAGAACGGGTCTGCAATAATTTGCACGTTCAATACTACACCTCAAATTTCCATTCAACACTCTTATATTACGTTATACCTAATCTTAATAATTAAATACAAAATTTGATTTTATATAGTGTCTTTTAAAAATGTTGATTGATTTAATTATTTATTTTGTTATTTTATGTTCATTGATCAATGAATATGTTGCTTATCTGATTGATGCGTCGACCGTAGATAGTAATCAGTAGAGATACTCCTTTTGATGGTTCGGCTCAGAGGAAATGATGTTGACCAATAACGTTGACTGATGATCCTGGACAATTACAGATGCTGTAGCTACTCTGGTGCACAGGTCACTTCACAGTTAATGAATTATTTATTTATTAATTATTTAATTAGTTATTACGCAGCGAGATTATTTATTGAACTTTACTAGTTCCTCTACTACCGCGGACCACTTCGCGAACTGTTTATTTAAATAAATACTTTGCGTTTTTGTGCAATTGAGATCGTATTTAACACACGTTTTGCTTATTTAATGCTCGAACGAAGAGTGATCAATTCCCTCATTCTGAATTAGCGTCTACTCTTAATACAGGGTTGTGATTGGTTGTTCCAACTAAATCATGTGTATTCCATTTGAAACAATATCGAACAGGTCGGTCAAACTCTCCTTAACAAGTTTGAGATGGTAGAGAATTTCTGGCTAATTTCATACTTCCGGTATTTGCAAACGTGTTTTCAAAGATCTGACCACAGAATATTATTGCTTTGGTCTTTCTCTGTATGTGTGTGAAAACACCTAATTCGTACCTAGCCTAATTCTTTAGTTATATCTCTTGGCGTTCTTCTTCTGTATAACTTCCTTAAATGTTAATTATATTCTTCGTATTGTTTAAATTAGCAGCCATCCTTACTATTTCTTTTATGAATTTGCTAACTGCTATAATTTTTTTATTGTTCGACTAAGCTTTTCGTCATTACTGACATCTTCAGGTCTTAAACAACGAACTGACCATCTTCAGGTCTTGTTGTTTAAGACCTGAAGATGTCAGTAATGACGAAAAGCTTAGTCGAACAATAAAAAAATTATAGCAGTTAGCAAATTCATAAAAGAAATAGTTAATTATATTAGTTGATATTTTGGTTATTTATAGAGATTTAATTGCTGAAAAAAATGCAGGTTTCAGAATTGCCATATATTTATTAGTTTTGTAGATATTGCAGTTTAATAAATAAAATTATTTGAATAAAATTTCATGTCTATGCCAACATCAGTAGTAGCAGTGGCGATGTTAGACAGAGATGGCTGCGATTATTCCCTCTCTCTCTTGCTTACGCCGCTAGACTAGCACAGTTTGACACTTTCATATAACGATCTGATAGGTCGACTATATGAATCGTTATATATACCCCCACTCGGTATAAAAAAAAATTTGGTTATTAAGAAATACATTAATTTTTTTTCTCTTCTTGTATATTTTTACACTAATTAAAATTTGCACATAAAATTTCGCACCTTTTTTTTTAATTTACACTTTTGATTTTTCTCGAATAAAATTTGCACTAATACAGTTTTGCTTACTTCTACCTTATAACTAATTATTACTATATGTTACTTAACCTAACATGGCATACACATATTAGATATTCATAGGAACATTAATACTTTAATCACAATTTTGACTTAATTGACGTCAATATTCAAAACAACAATACTGACATTTATTTAAATATTTCTTATTAACATTGACATTGATTCAAAGACATTTATAAAATTTTATTTGACCACGTTTGATTCATATACCTCATTGGCTCAAACCATTGTTTCCTTTTTGCTCTATATTTTGTCTATATTTCCTCAAACTATCCCCATGGTAATTTTCCTATAATTTTGTTTTTTCCAACGTCTTTTAATATGTATGTGTACCTTGCAACCTGCTCTTTTATTCTATAAGGTCCCTCGAATATCGGGAAGAACTTGGCCGTGGTATTATCTATGGCAGAGGATACAGGATTCGCTTTCACTAGCACTTCCTCTCCTTCCACAAACCTTACCAACTTGTGGGTGCGATTATATCGTTCTATCCTCTTTTGGCCTCCTCTCTGTATTCTTTTATGACACTTACCGACTTCCAATTCTTAAATTCTTTAATGTGTACACTGATTTTCTTGGTATTTATTTCCATCGTGATGGTATTTCTTTTGAAATTTATTTCTGCCTTCTATTCAAGTAACGTATCTACCCCAGTAATACAGTTATGAAAGAGTTTCGGGACTATAAGAGCTACAATTCGGGTTTGGGTACAATTTATATTGATAGGTTAATAAATTTGTTCAGTTATCTTTTGCATTTTGGCTCCAGTGGCTCCCTGTACATTACAATTTTTTACGGGTAGTCTGGGACAGTTACGCAACTGACTATTATTTTCTACAAACTTTGAGCTGACACAGTCTACCTAACTTCCTTTTCTACCTGCAGTGGCTTCCCGTTTCCCGTATCCGTTTTACTAGTAGACGGTTGTGGCTCGGTTGATGATATGGCTGTCTTACATACCTTAAACCCTTTACTTGGTCGGGTTTCAACGCTCCTACTTCTGCCCTTCTCTTCCAATTCCTGCCGATATTGTGGTTTGTTACCCGGATATGGGGTAAACCTTCTTTCTTTTGGGCGCCCATTGTCTCTTCTCCTCGTTGGGTAGACAGTTGGTTCCTGATTATCGCCTCTAGGGTGGTTACTCAGCTGATTATTTACTCGCTTTAGGTCCCTCTCTAGGTCTTGACATTCATCGACGACCATTATAAATTTCTAGGGTATCCACTCCTCTAGTAGTGGTTGCTACTCTAGTGCGTTCCGAGAAATGACGCGCTAGCTTGTACACTAGGTTTCTCTCCTCTATTGCTGGTGTTAAATTTTTTACTTGTGCCATTACGTTTAGCACATAGTTGGTGGTTGTCATATTCATGGACGGGTGATAATTACCAAATTCCAGATGATCACGCACCCTTCTTTGAATCTGTACGTTCCAGTATTGAGCAAGGAATTTCTCTCTGAAGTCGGCGTAGGTTTGGACTCGGTCCGAGATGACTTTCCACCACGTACCTGCCCAATTCTTGAGGAGTCGGCTTAACATGTCCTTTTCCTCCTCGTCGTCCATCAGTGGTTTACGCGAGTTACATAAGCCTCAAACAGCCTTAGAAACTCCACAGGATTCTCATGTGGGTTTCCTGAGAATACAAGGTTTTCCGGTTCTTCCTTATAGCTGCCACACCTCACGACTTTGGTTTGCTGTGACTTCATTGCCTTAGTCAGATCTTCCCGCATTACCTTTAATTGCTGTTCTACCTTTTGATGTACTTCGTCTCGGTCAGCCTTACTCTCTACTTGTTTCTTAACCTCCTTAATATTTTCACCCAGTTGGGTGCACTCTACCCTAGTACTCTGGATTTCTTCTTTATTTAGAAGCGTTTGTGTTTTTAACTCTGCAGTTACTTCGCTGAATTGTTGGTTAATAAGGGTTACTTTCTGTTCTAACCGTTCATGAAATTCGATTCTAAATTTATTTAGTTTTTCGTCTTGGCGGCGAAAATTATTATTTACTTGTTTCTTAAATTCCTCTATTGTAGCTTTAACCTCTTCGGTATGCTTATCAAACTTAAGATTACTCTCATCTATTTTGCTATTTGTACTATCTGTTTTACTAGCTAAATTAGCTATTTCTTCATCTATTTTAAATGTAGCTTCTTTACTACTTTGTTCTATTTAGCTAGTTAAATTTTCGTTTATTTGTTTCATTTCGCTAGACAAGTATTTATTAGTTTGCTCTATTTTATTATTAACATCATTTATTAATTTTTTATTACTTTCTTCTATTTTTTATTATTTTCTTTAATTTTATTATTTGTATCTTTTATTTCTCTAGATAACTGATTAGATAGTTGACTATTTGTACTATCAATTTTACTATTTAATTGACTATTTGTATTTTCAATTTTACTTTCAATTTTACTATTATTTTCATCCATTTCAGTGGTCAACTGCTTGAACGTCTGTTCAATTGCTGCCATATCTACTGCTTGTGATTTAGCCATTTTTTTTCTTTTTTTTTACAATATCTATTTAATAAAATTTATTTTAATATTTAATCCTTCAACAGTTATTTGTAACCTTAAATTCTCCACTTCGTTTCAAATTAAGTATTATTACAATTCAAACTAGTCACTTGGGTTAATATCGGTTTAATCGAGTTTAATCGTGCCCATTAGTTGCGGCGCCAAATTATATAAAGACCTTTTGTCTATCTATCTATTTTCTGTATATAATGATAGAACAAATCTTACTTACCCGTGACTTTTTACTTTACCTGGCCGCCAGAACAAATCCCAGATACAAATGACACGGGTTCAGCTTAGCTCAGAGCACAGAGACACACTATGTCAGGATTCGTTCAGTGAGTGGAATACTTAAGGGGAATCATTACAAATAACTCTTAAAGAATGTTGAAATTTGTTTAATTAATGACTTTGTTATTGAATTAATTTCTTTAAAAGTTAATTTAATGACTTATTGCTAACATAAATCTTATTGGTTAAGGAGTGTGCCTGAAAAGTGAAGATTAAAACGTCCAAACGACCAATTGATCTTATCTGGTTGATTTAGGGATTTATATATCACCCAAAACCAGTGCTAAAGAACGGGTCTGCAATAATTTGCACGTTCAATACTACACCTCAAATTTCCATTCAACACTCTTATATTACGTTATACCTAATCTTAATAATTAAATACAAAATTTGATTTTATATAGTGTCTTTTAAAAATGTTGATTGATTTAATTATTTATTTTGTTATTTTATGTTCATTGATCAATGAATATGTTGCTTATCTGATTGATGCGTCGACCGTAGATAGTAATCAGTAGAGATACTCCTTTTGATGGTTCGGCTCAGAGGAAATGATGTTGACCAATAACGTTGACTGATGATCCTGGACAATTACAGATGCTGTAGCTACTCTGGTGCACAGGTCACTTCACAGTTAATGAATTATTTATTTATTAATTATTTAATTAGTTATTACGCAGCGAGATTATTTATTGAACTTTACTAGTTCCTCTACTACCGCGGACCACTTCGCGAACTGTTTATTTAAATAAATACTTTGCGTTTTTGTGCAATTGAGATCGTATTTAACACACGTTTTGCTTATTTAATGCTCGAACGAAGAGTGATCAATTCCCTCATTCTGAATTAGCGTCTACTCTTAATACAGGGTTGTGATTGGTTGTTCCAACTAAATCATGTGTATTCCATTTGAAACAATATCGAACAGGTCGGTCAAACTCTCCTTAACAAGTTTGAGATGGTAGAGAATTTCTGGCTAATTTCATACTTCCGGTATTTGCAAACGTGTTTTCAAAGATCTGACCACAGAATATTATTGCTTTGGTCTTTCTCTGTATGTGTTTGAAAACACCTAATTCGTACCTAGCCTAATTCTTTAGTTATATCTCTTGGCGTTCTTCTTCTGTATAACTTCTTTAAATGTTAATTATATTCTTCGTATTGTTTAAATTAGCAGCCATCCTTACTATTTCTTTTATGAATTTGCTAACTGCTATAATTTTTTTATTGTTCGACTAAGCTTTTCGTCATTACTGACATCTTCAGGTCTTAAACAACGAACTGACCATCTTCAGGTCTTGTTGTTTAAGACCTGAAGATGTCAGTAATGACGAAAAGCTTAGTCGAACAATAAAAAAATTATAGCAGTTAGCAAATTCATAAAAGAAATAGTTAATTATATTAGTTGATATTTTGGTTATTTATAGAGATTTAATTGCTGAAAAAAATGCAGGTTTCAGAATTGCCATATATTTATTAGTTTTGTAGATATTGCAGTTTAATAAATAAAATTATTTGAATAAAATTTCATGTCTATGCCAACATCAGTAGTAGCAGTGGCGATGTTAGACAGAGATGGCTGCGATTATTCCCTCTCTCTCTTGCTTACGCCGCTAGACTAGCACAGTTTGACACTTTCATATAACGATCTGATAGGTCGACTATATGAATCGTTATATATACCCCCACTCGGTATAAAAAAAAATTTGGTTATTAAGAAATACATTAATTTTTTTTCTCTTCTTGTATATTTTTACACTAATTAAAATTTGCACATAAAATTTCGCACCTTTTTTTTTAATTTACACTTTTGATTTTTCTCGAATAAAATTTGCACTAATACAGTTTTGCTTACTTCTACCTTATAACTAATTATTACTATATGTTACTTAACCTAACATGGCATACACATATTAGATATTCATAGGAACATTAATACTTTAATCACAATTTTGACTTAATTGACGTCAATATTCAAAACAACAATACTGACATTTATTTAAATATTTCTTATTAACATTGACATTGATTCAAAGACATTTATAAAATTTTATTTGACCACGTTTGATTCATATACCTCATTGGCTCAAACCATTGTTTCCTTTTTGCTCTATATTTTGTCTATATTTCCTCAAACTATCCCCATGGTAATTTTCCTATAATTTTGTTTTTTCCAACGTCTTTTAATATGTATGTGTACCTTGCAACCTGCTCTTTTATTCTATAAGGTCCCTCGAATATCGGGAAGAACTTGGCCGTGGTATTATCTATGGCAGAGGATACAGGATTCGCTTTCACTAGCACTTCCTCTCCTTCCACAAACCTTACCAACTTGTGGGTGCGATTATATCGTTCTATCCTCTTTTGGCCTCCTCTCTGTATTCTTTTATGACACTTACCGACTTCCAATTCTTAAATTCTTTAATGTGTACACTGATTTTCTTGGTATTTATTTCCATCGTGATGGTATTTCTTTTGAAATTTATTTCTGCCTTCTATTCAAGTAACGTATCTACCCCAGTAATACAGTTATGAAAGAGTTTCGGGACTATAAGAGCTACAATTCGGGTTTGGGTACAATTTATATTGATAGGTTAATAAATTTGTTCAGTTATCTTTTGCATTTTGGCTCCAGTGGCTCCCTGTACATTACAATTTTTTACGGGTAGTCTGGGACAGTTACGCAACTGACTATTATTTTCTACAAACTTTGAGCTGACACAGTCTACCTAACTTCCTTTTCTACCTGCAGTGGCTTCCCGTTTCCCGTATCCGTTTTACTAGTAGACGGTTGTGGCTCGGTTGATGATATGGCTGTCTTACATACCTTAAACCCTTTACTTGGTCGGGTTTCAACGCTCCTACTTCTGCCCTTCTCTTCCAATTCCTGCCGATATTGTGGTTTGTTACCCGGATATGGGGTAAACCTTCTTTCTTTTGGGCGCCCATTGTCTCTTCTCCTCGTTGGGTAGACAGTTGGTTCCTGATTATCGCCTCTAGGGTGGTTACTCAGCTGATTATTTACTCGCTTCAGGTCCCTCTCTAGGTCTTGACATTCATCGACGACCATTATAAATTTCTAGGGTATCCACTCCTCTAGTAGTGGTTGCTACTCTAGTGCGTTCCGAGAAATGACGCGCTAGCTTGTACACTAGGTTTCTCTCCTCTATTGCTGGTGTTAAATTTTTTACTTGTGCCATTACGTTTAGCACATAGTTGGTGGTTGTCATATTCATGGACGGGTGATAATTACCAAATTCCAGATGATCACGCACCCTTCTTTGAATCTGTACGTTCCAGTATTGAGCAAGGAATTTCTCTCTGAAGTCGGCGTAGGTTTGGACTCGGTCCGAGATGACTTTCCACCACGTACCTGCCCAATTCTTGAGGAGTCGGCTTAACATGTCCTTTTCCTCCTCGTCGTCCATCAGTGGTTTACGCGAGTTACATAAGCCTCAAACAGCCTTAGAAACTCCACAGGATTCTCATGTGGGTTTCCTGAGAATACAAGGTTTTCCGGTTCTTCCTTATAGCTGCCACACCTCACGACTTTGGTTTGCTGTGACTTCATTGCCTTAGTCAGATCTTCCCGCATTACCTTTAATTGCTGTTCTACCTTTTGATGTACTTCGTCTCGGTCAGCCTTACTCTCTACTTGTTTCTTAACCTCCTTAATATTTTCACCCAGTTGGGTGCACTCTACCCTAGTACTCTGGATTTCTTCTTTATTTAGAAGCGTTTGTGTTTTTAACTCTGCAGTTACTTCGCTGAATTGTTGGTTAATAAGGGTTACTTTCTGTTCTAACCGTTCATGAAATTCGATTCTAAATTTATTTAGTTTTTCGTCTTGGCGGCGAAAATTATTATTTACTTGTTTCTTAAATTCCTCTATTGTAGCTTTAACCTCTTCGGTATGCTTATCAAACTTAAGATTACTCTCATCTATTTTGCTATTTGTACTATCTGTTTTACTAGCTAAATTAGCTATTTCTTCATCTATTTTAAATGTAGCTTCTTTACTACTTTGTTCTATTTAGCTAGTTAAATTTTCGTTTATTTGTTTCATTTCGCTAGACAAGTATTTATTAGTTTGCTCTATTTTATTATTAACATCATTTATTAATTTTTTATTACTTTCTTCTATTTTTTATTATTTTCTTTAATTTTATTATTTGTATCTTTTATTTCTCTAGATAACTGATTAGATAGTTGACTATTTGTACTATCAATTTTACTATTTAATTGACTATTTGTATTTTCAATTTTACTTTCAATTTTACTATTATTTTCATCCATTTCAGTGGTCAACTGCTTGAACGTCTGTTCAATTGCTGCCATATCTACTGCTTGTGATTTAGCCATTTTTTTTCTTTTTTTTTACAATATCTATTTAATAAAATTTATTTTAATATTTAATCCTTCAACAGTTATTTGTAACCTTAAATTCTCCACTTCGTTTCAAATTAAGTATTATTACAATTCAAACTAGTCACTTGGGTTAATATCGGTTTAATCGAGTTTAATCGTGCCCATTAGTTGCGGCGCCAAATTATATAAAGACCTTTTGTCTATCTATCTATTTTCTGTATATAATGATAGAACAAATCTTACTTACCCGTGACTTTTTACTTTACCTGGCCGCCAGAACAAATCCCAGATACAAATGACACGGGTTCAGCTTAGCTCAGAGCACAGAGACACACTATGTCAGGATTCGTTCAGTGAGTGGAATACTTAAGGGGAATCATTACAAATAACTCTTAAAGAATGTTGAAATTTGTTTAATTAATGACTTTGTTATTGAATTAATTTCTTTAAAAGTTAATTTAATGACTTATTGCTAACATAAATCTTATTGGTTAAGGAGTGTGCCTGAAAAGTGAAGATTAAAACGTCCAAACGACCAATTGATCTTATCTGGTTGATTTAGGGATTTATATATCACCCAAAACCAGTGCTAAAGAACGGGTCTGCAATAATTTGCACGTTCAATACTACACCTCAAATTTCCATTCAACACTCTTATATTACGTTATACCTAATCTTAATAATTAAATACAAAATTTGATTTTATATAGTGTCTTTTAAAAATGTTGATTGATTTAATTATTTATTTTGTTATTTTATGTTCATTGATCAATGAATATGTTGCTTATCTGATTGATGCGTCGACCGTAGATAGTAATCAGTAGAGATACTCCTTTTCATGGTTCGGCTCAGAGGAAATGATGTTGACCAATAACGTTGACTGATGATCCTGGACAATTACAGATGCTGTAGCTACTCTGGTGCACAGGTCACTTCACAGTTAATGAATTATTTATTTATTAATTATTTAATTAGTTATTACGCAGCGAGATTATTTATTGAACTTTACTAGTTCCTCTACTACCGCGGACCACTTCGCGAACTGTTTATTTAAATAAATACTTTGCGTTTTTGTGCAATTGAGATCGTATTTAACACACGTTTTGCTTATTTAATGCTCGAACGAAGAGTGATCAATTCCCTCATTCTGAATTAGCGTCTACTCTTAATACAGGGTTGTGATTGGTTGTTCCAACTAAATCATGTGTATTCCATTTGAAACAATATCGAACAGGTCGGTCAAACTCTCCTTAACAAGTTTGAGATGGTAGAGAATTTCTGGCTAATTTCATACTTCCGGTATTTGCAAACGTGTTTTCAAAGATCTGACCACAGAATATTATTGCTTTGGTCTTTCTCTGTATGTGTGTGAAAACACCTAATTCGTACCTAGCCTAATTCTTTAGTTATATCTCTTGGCGTTCTTCTTCTGTATAACTTCTTTAAATGTTAATTATATTCTTCGTATTGTTTAAATTAGCAGCCATCCTTACTATTTCTTTTATGAATTTGCTAACTGCTATAATTTTTTTATTGTTCGACTAAGCTTTTCGTCATTACTGACATCTTCAGGTCTTAAACAACGAACTGACCATCTTCAGGTCTTGTTGTTTAAGACCTGAAGATGTCAGTAATGACGAAAAGCTTAGTCGAACAATAAAAAAATTATAGCAGTTAGCAAATTCATAAAAGAAATAGTTAATTATATTAGTTGATATTTTGGTTATTTATAGAGATTTAATTGCTGAAAAAAATGCAGGTTTCAGAATTGCCATATATTTATTAGTTTTGTAGATATTGCAGTTTAATAAATAAAATTATTTGAATAAAATTTCATGTCTATGCCAACATCAGTAGTAGCAGTGGCGATGTTAGACAGAGATGGCTGCGATTATTCCCTCTCTCTCTTGCTTACGCCGCTAGACTAGCACAGTTTGACACTTTCATATAACGATCTGATAGGTCGACTATATGAATCGTTATATATACCCCCACTCGGTATAAAAAAAAATTTGGTTATTAAGAAATACATTAATTTTTTTTCTCTTCTTGTATATTTTTACACTAATTAAAATTTGCACATAAAATTTCGCACCTTTTTTTTTAATTTACACTTTTGATTTTTCTCGAATAAAATTTGCACTAATACAGTTTTGCTTACTTCTACCTTATAACTAATTATTACTATATGTTACTTAACCTAACATGGCATACACATATTAGATATTCATAGGAACATTAATACTTTAATCACAATTTTGACTTAATTGACGTCAATATTCAAAACAACAATACTGACATTTATTTAAATATTTCTTATTAACATTGACATTGATTCAAAGACATTTATAAAATTTTATTTGACCACGTTTGATTCATATACCTCATTGGCTCAAACCATTGTTTCCTTTTTGCTCTATATTTTGTCTATATTTCCTCAAACTATCCCCATGGTAATTTTCCTATAATTTTGTTTTTTCCAACGTCTTTTAATATGTATGTGTACCTTGCAACCTGCTCTTTTATTCTATAAGGTCCCTCGAATATCGGGAAGAACTTGGCCGTGGTATTATCTATGGCAGAGGATACAGGATTCGCTTTCACTAGCACTTCCTCTCCTTCCACAAACCTTACCAACTTGTGGGTGCGATTATATCGTTCTATCCTCTTTTGGCCTCCTCTCTGTATTCTTTTATGACACTTACCGACTTCCAATTCTTAAATTCTTTAATGTGTACACTGATTTTCTTGGTATTTATTTCCATCGTGATGGTATTTCTTTTGAAATTTATTTCTGCCTTCTATTCAAGTAACGTATCTACCCCAGTAATACAGTTATGAAAGAGTTTCGGGACTATAAGAGCTACAATTCGGGTTTGGGTACAATTTATATTGATAGGTTAATAAATTTGTTCAGTTATCTTTTGCATTTTGGCTCCAGTGGCTCCCTGTACATTACAATTTTTTACGGGTAGTCTGGGACAGTTACGCAACTGACTATTATTTTCTACAAACTTTGAGCTGACACAGTCTACCTAACTTCCTTTTCTACCTGCAGTGGCTTCCCGTTTCCCGTATCCGTTTTACTAGTAGACGGTTGTGGCTCGGTTGATGATATGGCTGTCTTACATACCTTAAACCCTTTACTTGGTCGGGTTTCAACGCTCCTACTTCTGCCCTTCTCTTCCAATTCCTGCCGATATTGTGGTTTGTTACCCGGATATGGGGTAAACCTTCTTTCTTTTGGGCGCCCATTGTCTCTTCTCCTCGTTGGGTAGACAGTTGGTTCCTGATTATCGCCTCTAGGGTGGTTACTCAGCTGATTATTTACTCGCTTCAGGTCCCTCTCTAGGTCTTGACATTCATCGACGACCATTATAAATTTCTAGGGTATCCACTCCTCTAGTAGTGGTTGCTACTCTAGTGCGTTCCGAGAAATGACGCGCTAGCTTGTACACTAGGTTTCTCTCCTCTATTGCTGGTGTTAAATTTTTTACTTGTGCCATTACGTTTAGCACATAGTTGGTGGTTGTCATATTCATGGACGGGTGATAATTACCAAATTCCAGATGATCACGCACCCTTCTTTGAATCTGTACGTTCCAGTATTGAGCAAGGAATTTCTCTCTGAAGTCGGCGTAGGTTTGGACTCGGTCCGAGATGACTTTCCACCACGTACCTGCCCAATTCTTGAGGAGTCGGCTTAACATGTCCTTTTCCTCCTCGTCGTCCATCAGTGGTTTACGCGAGTTACATAAGCCTCAAACAGCCTTAGAAACTCCACAGGATTCTCATGTGGGTTTCCTGAGAATACAAGGTTTTCCGGTTCTTCCTTATAGCTGCCACACCTCACGACTTTGGTTTGCTGTGACTTCATTGCCTTAGTCAGATCTTCCCGCATTACCTTTAATTGCTGTTCTACCTTTTGATGTACTTCGTCTCGGTCAGCCTTACTCTCTACTTGTTTCTTAACCTCCTTAATATTTTCACCCAGTTGGGTGCACTCTACCCTAGTACTCTGGATTTCTTCTTTATTTAGAAGCGTTTGTGTTTTTAACTCTGCAGTTACTTCGCTGAATTGTTGGTTAATAAGGGTTACTTTCTGTTCTAACCGTTCATGAAATTCGATTCTAAATTTATTTAGTTTTTCGTCTTGGCGGCGAAAATTATTATTTACTTGTTTCTTAAATTCCTCTATTGTAGCTTTAACCTCTTCGGTATGCTTATCAAACTTAAGATTACTCTCATCTATTTTGCTATTTGTACTATCTGTTTTACTAGCTAAATTAGCTATTTCTTCATCTATTTTAAATGTAGCTTCTTTACTACTTTGTTCTATTTAGCTAGTTAAATTTTCGTTTATTTGTTTCATTTCGCTAGACAAGTATTTATTAGTTTGCTCTATTTTATTATTAACATCATTTATTAATTTTTTATTACTTTCTTCTATTTTTTATTATTTTCTTTAATTTTATTATTTGTATCTTTTATTTCTCTAGATAACTGATTAGATAGTTGACTATTTGTACTATCAATTTTACTATTTAATTGACTATTTGTATTTTCAATTTTACTTTCAATTTTACTATTATTTTCATCCATTTCAGTGGTCAACTGCTTGAACGTCTGTTCAATTGCTGCCATATCTACTGCTTGTGATTTAGCCATTTTTTTTCTTTTTTTTTACAATATCTATTTAATAAAATTTATTTTAATATTTAATCCTTCAACAGTTATTTGTAACCTTAAATTCTCCACTTCGTTTCAAATTAAGTATTATTACAATTCAAACTAGTCACTTGGGTTAATATCGGTTTAATCGAGTTTAATCGTGCCCATTAGTTGCGGCGCCAAATTATATAAAGACCTTTTGTCTATCTATCTATTTTCTGTATATAATGATAGAACAAATCTTACTTACCCGTGACTTTTTACTTTACCTGGCCGCCAGAACAAATCCCAGATACAAATGACACGGGTTCAGCTTAGCTCAGAGCACAGAGACACACTATGTCAGGATTCGTTCGCGAGTGGAATACTTAAGGGGAATCATTACAAATAACTCTTAAAGAATGTTGAAATTTGTTTAATTAATGACTTTGTTACTGAATTAATTTCTTTAAAAGTTAATTTAATGACTTATTGCTAACATAAATCTTATTGGTTAAGGAGTGTGCCTGAAAAGTGAAGATTAAAACGTCCAAACGACCAATTGATCTTATCTGGTTGATTTAGGGATTTATATATCACCCAAAACCAGTGCTAAAGAACGGGTCTGCAATAATTTGCACGTTCAATACTACACCTCAAATTTCCATTCAACACTCTTATATTACGTTATACCTAATCTTAATAATTAAATACAAAATTTGATTTTATATAGTGTCTTTTAAAAATGTTGATTGATTTAATTATTTATTTTGTTATTTTATGTTCATTGATCAATGAATATGTTGCTTATCTGATTGATGCGTCGACCG
Organism: Magicicada septendecula; assembly: GCA_034769895.1. Taxonomy (NCBI): domain Eukaryota; kingdom Metazoa; phylum Arthropoda; class Insecta; order Hemiptera; family Cicadidae; genus Magicicada; species Magicicada septendecula. The sequence goes on along the minus strand of CM068369.1, from coordinate 183,840,321 downwards.
TAGATAGTAATCAGTAGAGATACTCCTTTTCATGGTTCGGCTCAGAGGAAATGATGTTGACCAATAACGTTGACTGATGATCCTGGACAATTACAGATGCTGTAGCTACTCTGGTGCACAGGTCACTTCACAGTTAATGAATTATTTATTTATTAATTATTTAATTAGTTATTACGCAGCGAGATTATTTATTGAACTTTACTAGTTCCTCTACTACCGCGGACCACTTCGCGAACTGTTTATTTAAATAAATACTTTGCGTTTTTGTGCAATTGAGATCGTATTTAACACACGTTTTGCTTATTTAATGCTCGAGCGAAGAGTGATCAATTCCCTCATTCTGAATTAGCGTCTACTCTTAATACAGGGTTGTGATTGGTTGTTCCAACTAAATCATGTGTATTCCATTTGAAACAATATCGAACAGGTCGGTCAAACTCTCCTTAACAAGTTTGAGATGGTAGAGAATTTCTGGCTAATTTCATACTTCCGGTATTTGCAAACGTGTTTTCAAAGATCTGACCACAGAATATTATTGCTTTGGTCTTTCTCTGTATGTGTGTGAAAACACCTAATTCGTACCTAGCCTAATTCTTTAGTTATATCTCTTGGCGTTCTTCTTCTGTATAACTTCCTTAAATGTTAATTATATTCTTCGTATTGTTTAAATTAGCAGCCATCCTTACTATTTCTTTTATGAATTTGCTAACTGCTATAATTTTTTTATTGTTCGACTAAGCTTTTCGTCATTACTGACATCTTCAGGTCTTAAACAACGAACTGACCATCTTCAGGTCTTGTTGTTTAAGACCTGAAGATGTCAGTAATGACGAAAAGCTTAGTCGAACAATAAAAAAATTATAGCAGTTAGCAAATTCATAAAAGAAATAGTTAATTATATTAGTTGATATTTTGGCTATTTATAGAGATTTAATTGCTGAAAAAAATGCAGGTTTCAGAATTGCCATATATTTATTAGTTTTGTAGATATTGCAGTTTAATAAATAAAATTATTTGAATAAAATTTCATGTCTATGCCAACATCAGTAGTAGCAGTGGCGATGTTAGACAGAGATGGCTGCGATTATTCCCTCTCTCTCTTGCTTACGCCGCTAGACTAGCACAGTTTGACACTTTCATATAACGATCTGATAGGTCTACTATATGAATCGTTATATGTACCCCCACTCGGTATAAAAAAAAATTTGGTTATTAAGAAATACATTAATTTTTTTTCTCTTCTTGTATATTTTTACACTAATTAAAATTTGCACATAAAATTTCGCACCTTTTTTTTTAATTTACACTTTTGATTTTTCTCGAATAAAATTTGCACTAATACAGTTTTGCTTACTTCTACCTTATAACTAATTATTACTATATGTTACTTAACCTAACATGGCATACACATATTAGATATTCATAGGAACATTAATACTTTAATCACAATTTTGACTTAATTGACGTCAATATTCAAAACAACAATACTGACATTTATTTAAATATTTCTTATTAACATTGACATTGATTCAAAGACATTTATAAAATTTTATTTGACCACGTTTGATTCATATACCTCATTGGCTCAAACCATTGTTTCCTTTTTGCTCTATATTTTGTCTATATTTCCTCAAACTATCCCCATGGTAATTTTCCTATAATTTTGTTTTTTCCAACGTCTTTTAATATGTATGTGTACCTTGCAACCTGCTCTTTTATTCTATAAGGTCCCTCGAATATCGGGAAGAACTTGGCCGTGGTATTATCTATGGCAGAGGATACAGGATTCGCTTTCACTAGCACTTCCTCTCCTTCCACAAACCTTACCAACTTGTGGGTGCGATTATATCGTTCTATCCTCTTTTGGCCTCCTCTCTGTATTCTTTTATGACACTTACCGACTTCCAATTCTTAAATTCTTTAATGTGTACACTGATTTTCTTGGTATTTATTTCCATCGTGATGGTATTTCTTTTGAAATTTATTTCTGCCTTCTATTCAAGTAACGTATCTACCCCAGTAATACAGTTATGAAAGAGTTTCGGGACTATAAGAGCTACAATTCGGGTTTGGGTACAATTTATATTGATAGGTTAATAAATTTGTTCAGTTATCTTTTGCATTTTGGCTCCAGTGGCTCCCTGTACATTACAATTTTTTACGGGTAGTCTGGGACAGTTACGCAACTGACTATTATTTTCTACAAACTTTGAGCTGACACAGTCTACCTAACTTCCTTTTCTACCTGCAGTGGCTTCCCGTTTCCCGTATCCGTTTTACTAGTAGACGGTTGTGGCTCGGTTGATGATATGGCTGTCTTACATACCTTAAACCCTTTACTTGGTCGGGTTTCAACGCTCCTACTTCTACCCTTCTCTTCCAATTCCTGCCGATATTGTGGTTTGTTACCCGGATATGGGGTAAACCTTCTTTCTTTTGGGCGCCCATTGTCTCTTCTCCTCGTTGGGTAGACAGTTGGTTCCTGATTATCGCCTCTAGGGTGGTTACTCAGCTGATTATTTACTCGCTTTAGGTCCCTCTCTAGGTCTTGACATTCATCGACGACCATTATAAATTTCTAGGGTATCCACTCCTCTAGTAGTGGTTGCTACTCTAGTGCGTTCCGAGAAATGACGTGCTAGCTTGTACACTAGGTTTCTCTCCTCTATTGCTGGTGTTAAATTTTTTACTTGTGCCATTACGTTTAGCACATAGTTGGTGGTTGTCATATTCATGGACGGGTGATAATTACCAAATTCCAGATGATCACGCACCCTTCTTTGAATCTGTACGTTCCAGTATTGAGCAAGGAATTTCTCTCTGAAGTCGGCGTAGGTTTGGACTCGGTCCGAGATGACTTTCCACCACGTACCTGCCCAATTCTTGAGGAGTCGGCTTAACATGTCCTTTTCCTCCTCGTCGTCCATCAGTGGTTTACGCGAGTTACATAAGCCTCAAACAGCCTTAGAAACTCCACAGGATTCTCATGTGGGTTTCCTGAGAATACAAGGTTTTCCGGTTCTTCCTTATAGCTGCCACACCTCACGACTTTGGTTTGCTGTGACTTCATTGCCTTAGTCAGATCTTCCCGCATTACCTTTAATTGCTGTTCTACCTTTTGATGTACTTCGTCTCGGTCAGCCTTACTCTCTACTTGTTTCTTAACCTCCTTAATATTTTCACCCAGTTGGGTGCACTCTACCCTAGTACTCTGGATTTCTTCTTTATTTAGAAGCGTTTGTGTTTTTAACTCTGCAGTTACTTCGCTGAATTGTTGGTTAATAAGGGTTACTTTCTGTTCTAACCGTTCATGAAATTCGATTCTAAATTTATTTAGTTTTTCGTCTTGGCGGCGAAAATTATTATTTACTTGTTTCTTAAATTCCTCTATTGTAGCTTTAACCTCTTCGGTATGCTTATCAAACTTAAGATTACTCTCATCTATTTTGCTATTTGTACTATCTGTTTTACTAGCTAAATTAGCTATTTCTTCATCTATTTTAAATGTAGCTTCTTTACTACTTTGTTCTATTTGGCTAGTTAAATTTTCGTTTATTTGTTTCATTTCGCTAGACAAGTATTTATTAGTTTGCTCTATTTTATTATTAACATCATTTATTAATTTTTTATTACTTTCTTCTATTTTTTATTATTTTCTTTAATTTTATTATTTGTATCTTTTATTTCTCTAGATAACTGATTAGATAGTTGACTATTTGTACTATCAATTTTACTATTTAATTGACTATTTGTATTTTCAATTTTACTTTCAATTTTACTATTATTTTCATCCATTTCAGTGGTCAACTGCTTGAACGTCTGTTCAATTGCTGCCATATCTACTGCTTGTGATTTAGCCATTTTTTTCTTTTTTTTTACAATATCTATTTAATAAAATTTATTTTAATATTTAATCCTTCAACAGTTATTTGTAACCTTAAATTCTCCACTTCGTTTCAAATTAAGTATTATTACAATTCAAACTAGTCACTTGGGTTAATATCGGTTTAATCGAGTTTAATCGTGCCCATTAGTTGCGGCGCCAAATTATATAAAGACCTTTTGTCTATCTATCTATTTTCTGTATATAATGATAGAACAAATCTTACTTACCCGTGACTTTTTACTTTACCTGGCCGCCAGAACAAATCCCAGATACAAATGACACGGGTTCAGCTTAGCTCAGAGCACAGAGACACACTATGTCAGGATTCGTTCAGTGAGTGGAATACTTAAGGGGAATCATTACAAATAACTCTTAAAGAATGTTGAAATTTGTTTAATTAATGACTTTGTTATTGAATTAATTTCTTTAAAAGTTAATTTAATGACTTATTGCTAACATAAATCTTATTGGTTAAGGAGTGTGCCTGAAAAGTGAAGATTAAAACGTCCAAACGACCAATTGATCTTATCTGGTTGATTTAGGGATTTATATATCACCCAAAACCAGTGCTAAAGAACGGGTCTGCAATAATTTGCACGTTCAATACACCACCTCAAATTTCCATTCAACACTCTTATATTACGTTATACCTAATCTTAATAATTAAATACAAAATTTGATTTTATATAGTGTCTTTTAAAAATGTTGATTGATTTAATTATTTATTTTGTTATTTTATGTTCATTGATCAATGAATATATTGCTTATCTGATTGATGCGTCGACCGTAGATAGTAATCAGTAGAGATACTCCTTTTGATGGTTCGGCTCAGAGGAAATGATGTTGACCAATAACGTTGACTGATGATCCTGGACAATTACAGATGCTGTAGCTACTCTGGTGCACAGGTCACTTCACAGTTAATGAATTATTTATTTATTAATTATTTAATTAGTTATTACGCAGCGAGATTATTTATTGAACTTTACTAGTTCCTCTACTACCGCGGACCACTTCGCGAACTGTTTATTTAAATAAATACTTTGCGTTTTTGTGCAATTGAAATCGTATTTAACACACGTTTTGCTTATTTAATGCTCGAACGAAGAGTGATCAATTCCCTCATTCTGAATTAGCGCCTACTCTTAATACAGGGTTGTGATTGGTTGTTCCAACTAAATCATGTGTATTCCATTTGAAACAATATCGAACAGGTCGGTCAAACTCTCCTTAACAAGTTTGAGATGGTAGAGAATTTCTGGCTAATTTCATACTTCCGGTATTTGCAAACGTGTTTTCAAAGATCTGACCACAGTATATTATTGCTTTGGTCTTTCTCTGTATGAGTGTGAAAACACCTAATTCGTACCTAGCCTAATTCTCTAGTTATATCTCTTGGCGTTCTTCTTCTGTATAACTTCTTTAAATGTTAATTATATTAGTTGATATTTTGGCTACTTATAGAGCTTTAATTGCTGAACACTATACAAGTTTCAGAATTGCCGTATATTTATTAGTTTTGAAGATATTGCAGTTTTAATAAATAAAATTATTTGAATAAAATTTCATGTCTGTGCACGCGTCAGTAGTAGCAGTGGCGAGGTTAGACAGAGATGGCTGTGATTATTCCCTCTCTCTCTTGCTTACGCCGCTATACTAGCACAGTTTGACACTTTCATATAACGATCTGATAGGTCGACTATATGAATCGTTATAATATATATATTTTCTTTTAAAGCCATGTTTTTTCTTTATGTCTTTATATAATTCTGCAATCCAAATTTTAGACCTTTAATTTTTCTATACTGTGTATATTCCTTTTTGCAGTCAACAATTTCCTTAGCTGCTTGTATTATAATTTTTTCGATATTACTTCATTCCGACTATATAGGCCTATCTTTACTGTTAGATATTATGTAATGCAGTGTACTAATTTACACTGTTCTGATAAACGTTCCTAGTATCTTTACTACAGAATCGATATAATTTAAAACATGTTCATTATTTTGTTTTTGCCAAACAGTACTATTTTAGTTTTGTTTAGTTTAGTTTTGTTTTGTACTATCCCTTATATAATTGTATACGTTGTGTCAAAAAAATATGTTCCAAAAAATGTCATATATCTTCAGGATATTTAATCCTCAACTTTTAGTGTTAGCTTCTTAATAACTATTATGTAGTCTATAATTTTCTAGAACCTCTCGACAACCAGATATATATATATATATATATATATATATATATGAATATTCATTTTATTAAACAATCCATTTGTTATACTTAAACCGTTTTGATGCACAATTATACCTAAAACATGTTTGTTTAATTTTAGCTTCCCAATCGACACTATCGCTAGGTTTTAGAGTGGGATTTCTGCCATTAAGGTTACCACAAATATGTTTCTCTCATGATAGCATTTAGATCACCAAAATGTTTACACTATAGCTCTTATTATATTTATCAATTATTTTTTGTGACACTTTTTTCCATTTTTAAAATTAAAATTGAATTTTACTTACAGGAATATAAATTTATGATCAAAACTGTGAAACTTTATTACACACCGAGAGCACAAAATTCTGGGCTGTCTGCAGCGTCAGCTTCTTTATTACCTTCAATGCCTACATGACCCGGACACCAAACAAAAGTAAAAGATGATCAAAGGTCGTGAAACCAATCGCATAGAATTGTCTGTTGCAATAAAGGTCCACTGTGCTCAAATTGACCCAAGGCAATTAGAAAACTCAGTAAATCCGTACATATTTCAAATTTTCTGTCACCTTGGTTTCTCAGAATACATACGCTCAAAGTATACAATGTGTATACACTCGCCTCCTCCTACTCCTGGGCAGTGTCTAGGAGTGGGAGGCGCCCACAATGTCAAACTCACTACTCACTCCGCTTTCTCTTCCGCTTCCGCTCCGCTGGTGGTCTTCGAACACACAAAGGTAAGATATTCAAAAGTTCTTCCAAAACCGACGTAAAAATAAGTTTCAGTTAAGTTGGGGGCACAATTTATTTAATCTACTTGCGACATTCACCCAGCAATTTAGTTTGTTAAGCTATCCAGAGAGGTACCTTGTATGGGACGTGCGCTTATACCATCGGCACCTAGATGTTTGGTGGAACATTACAATGGAAGAACTCATATCTCCTCATATTATGAAGTTCTTGCAGCCTCAAATGTTTTTCCTGCAGGCACACACACTTCGGTGTATGTCTAGCCAGTAGCATCTTCTTTCGCAATAATGAAAAGAATAACCACTTCTACTCCACTAAAGGATGCTTTCCATGCGAGATGTTGAAGATCAGTCGAAGTTGAAGAGGGCCGTTCTTACTTCTGTGACTTCCGTGGATTGCGACGTTGAGTGCCATTATGCAAAAAATCGATTGATCAATCCCGTAACTGGAAGTATTGTATCTTGCACCATTGGTGTAGAGGTCATTGTTGGTTATACTTAACAACTTGTGCATAACTTGCTTTACCCTGATTCGCCGGGCAAACAACTTTTTTGGTTTCCAGGTAACTGATTTTTTTAATCTTCTAATTCCTTCAATCGTTACCTCCTGTTTACACACAGGACAGTTTCATGACTTCGAACATTGTTGGCCACCACACTTAATCCACTACATCGGTTAGACACGAGGTTTATTGTCATGGACTGACTTCCGGCAGAAGAAAGTCTTGACTCGACCACGTATGGTTTCTGTGTGCTCAAAACTTAAACACTACAAAGACTGGATGGGGGAAAGGACAAAAGTTTCACGCTCAGCAGATTGAATCCTGTTCGGATTTTCTCTGGAAGTATTATCTTGTCAAAGTTCAAGACCTGGGAGGCGGACCATTCCTGCGCACCGTCAGCCTCCGAAGTGCTGTAACGCTTTGCGGTGCTAACTCTATAGCAAATGTCTTCAGTGCAGTTAAGGAAGTCGTACGACGACACTTCCTTTCTGCTGTGTAGAGTCGTATGGGTACTCACCTTAACGTCAGCATCAGCATCGACGATCTTCTTCATCGTAAGCAGCCTCACTCCTCGATGGTCGTTTAAGGTCTCTATCAACAGATCACCAGCCGCTTTCCTCATTTATATTAGAAGAGATCCAGCACAAGCGGTTAAGAATTTTTTTCAATTAAAAAGGGACTCACTTTCGTGAAGGTCCTATTTTTTAACTTAACCGTCATGTACTTTAGCACCGCAGCCGTACTGGCTGATAGAGCTAGATGCTTTCTCCTTCTACACTAATGTAGTGCCTCCTTCTCTTCGCCTTCCGAGGAGGGGTTTGGTTAACAATAGTCCTTAAGAGAGTCTTCAACCCCACAATTATTTTGGAACCATGCATGTCACGGGTATCGAGTAAATAACAGACCATCATGGCAGTTCCCTCGAGTACCGCAGCTAGGAGTAAATACAACATGGTGCGTCCTGGTACCCTGACGGCAATAACGTAGAGCCTCCACAGATTTGCATGATCGGTCACATCGTGGGTTACGGTGTGTTTTCAAGCGGTTCAAAAAACCTTATCGAACGTCATTAACAGTGCCCTGTTAGCCAATTAAAGAGTGACAGCTGTTGCCCGCCCCACCTTTCTACTCGTGCGTAGGCTTTAATATCTGGGAGGCATTATTATTATTATTATTAAACAGTTTCCTATATCATTACTACTTTATGACTAATGAGATTTACCAATTTGGCTGAATTTTCTAAACATTTTAAAATAAAATTTATATTATAAAATGTTTACAAATAATGAAAATATTTAATTATACTAATCTAATTAACATTATAATTATATACTAATTATACTAATTATATACATTATTATAGTATTAATTATACTAGAATAATGAACATTGTACCATATAAATATTGAACAAAACACTACCTCTTTTAATTAAAACGTCTTTTGCGAAGAAGAGTTAGCTACTTGGCGACCTCGTTACGTCACAACAAATTGACTAAATTTCGCTTCACGCTTCAGACAATGTAATTAATCAACAGCAGCTTGCCATTCATCTGGAACGCTTGAGAATGCGATGAAACATAGAACAAAGCAAAACTGTGTTTATTATTTTACTGCTCTCCCGTCGCTTGCACTGTTATGACACGTAATTTTATTTTACGTCTTTCTACACTGGCAATTCAACGAACGGTTTGTGTTTACACGCCACCCACACCTCCCTAATCAGCATTCTTGTTCTGTTGTTTCTGTTTTCAATATAACTCTTAGAATTGTTGTTTTGTTTCCTATTATTTTTGTTTTATAAATATCTCTGGTACTCCATTATACTTACTCGGATTCCTTCCACTTTGTTAAACATAATAATTAAGTATGAGTTTAATCACATTTTACATGTGTAACAATATAAGGAATATGAGTGTTAAGTAGATTTTCAATGTTGTGGTCAAGCGAAATTCGTAGAGCATATAAAACGCTGTTACAAGCACGGATGATCGATGAAGGCTTAAACGTTTCAGGGTTTCTGTTCCTTCGAAACGTTAACCTATTGTTCACCTTACTACTGGAACCTCATCGGAAAAACACCAACACACATCGTTCACCATACGCGCCGTACAGGCTGTATAACTAGAATCCATAAGCATTACCCAACCCACCTGGTCAGATTATACATAAACAATGGGCATCGACAAGACAATTAGTTAAATTGAGTTCAGCGATTCAGTGTATGTTACGTATTACATAGTGGTATTTTGTGTAAGTGACAAGTGCTGTATGTGGACTATTGTAATCTGACGATTATTATTGTTGCGAAGTGTGTATTGTATAACAGTGTAACTGGAACCATTGTACTATGGTATTCTTGTTTTATAAAAGTGTTTTTACCATTTGGTGTTATTAAAGTTCTGAGTGCCAGTTCATTTGGCATTAAATAAAATTTATCAACCTATTGTAAGGTCACGTAACATATTACCTAAAAATATACCTTCAAATTACTAGAGCTATGAGTCCTATGCTACAATACATTGAACGTCTACATATTTATGTGATAATGGAATAATAGTTTACATTGCCAAGTTTATTTTAGTTTGTATTAGTATATATAAAAACCTGACGCACATAATAGATAAGTAATATCAGAGCTTTCAAAGTGAATTAACGAATTATTGATTTTATCTCGATTAAAATATTTAATTGTTGTAACGTTTGTTTACGTAATAGCAGATTTGAGGATTATGTTAAAATATTAATATCTATATTTTTCATTTTAATTAATTTTTAATAAATCGTCTGGTTTTGATTTATTTACATTTATCCTTTAATTACTGTATTATTAATATTTTGTTTGTATATATATATATATATATATATATATATATATAGAGAGAGAGAGAGAGAGCAACGGTAGAGCCATACGCTGTATTAGGCATTAATTTGAATAAATATAAAGTTTGTAGAATTATTATAAGTTAAGAGTAAATGGACAGGTCTGAGATTGTAAAAATATTTCATTATTAGATTAGGGGAGAAATTAACCTGTTCCGACAAGCAGAGAACACCTGCTCATTTGTATGTGTGTTATGCGTGTATCTTGTGTGTGTTAGTGATGCATGTACAGACAGGAATCTCAGCAACCCGCCCCAAGTAATTAATAAAATAATTATTTTAATTCACTGTGCAAAAACTAATTAGTGTATAAACAAACCAAAGGCACCAAAGTGTGCGTAAATTTTATAGTTATCCCCAGTGAAAAGATGACGTTAATAGGACACGCTACGCAAAGTCAGTGCGAAATAAACATGCAAAGAAATACGCAAATTACCCTATGACGCTCAAATTAATACAGTGAGTGCTTAATCGAATTAGCTATGATCTGTGCTATTTCGATTCCATGCAAAACATTGCTATTTGCTAATAATTGCAAATGGATGAAAAGGTTCGGGAATGGGGGCTATCAGGCGATATGCAGGTATCGACAGAATGATTTTGGAGCCAACTGGCGCGGAATCTCGAGAGGGTAACTGGTGCAGATTGAGGGTTCGACCGAAAACCCTTCTCTTCATTGCAAGACACAGTTGCAGTCGGACATGCTGTCCGTCGGCAGAACAGTTTTATTTTTGATTACAAGTCTCATTAACGAAAGAGTAAATCGTTCGTTAATTATGTGACAATATTCAGGAAAATGTAAGTACCGGGATCGTTTAAGTCTACCAAGGGTATCTACGGAGAAGCTACCAGAGCGACGAGGGATGCTGGACGTTAGACGATGTTTAAGATCTACCTTGCAGCACATAAAAACTCTCTAAAACGGACCACACTGCTGGAGAACGACGCTGGACTCCAGACTTATCCAGGACTACAATGCTGGAGAACGACGCTGGACTCTAGACGTATCCAGGAACACGCGAGGACAGGAGGAATAGAAAACTAACTCTGGACAACGCTGGACCCCGCCAATAAGTCGTAAGATCATCAGAACTCGAGGTGACATGCATAATGCACTTTTAAATGATATTTTAAAGAGCTCATAAAAACTATATTAAAAGGCAATAAATTGAAACAAAGAAAAAATTATAATTAGAAATAATATTTTAGAAATGTAGATAAATGTTAGTCGTAAGAATGAGCGATCGCATATAAAAAATAATAAAAAACAAAGGAATTTAAAGTTAAGAGAGTAGATTCTGTGTATCAAAATAAATAGTTAAATTGATTTGATATTTCCATTATAGAAAAGAATAATTTAAATTTCAATATTAAAACAAATGCCAGTCTAAAAGTAATTAATATACATTCAAATTAATTTTAAACATTGGTATAGACTGAGCGAGTTGAGGTCAGCTCTGAATTAAAAAGAATTCAATTCAAATTACATTTTAATATTATATTTTATTAGTAAATCAAATTATTAACATGTCTAAATTAAGATTATTAACATGTCTAGATGTAAGAGGGTTTTTAAATATGTGTAACACTGCATAGTATAAGAGAGAAACATTTAATAAGGAGCAATATCGTGACCGAAGGTTATTAATGATGTTTATGATTATTTATAAGATTGAGTAAACAATAAATATGAATTTTAAATACTCATAAATACAATACTCTTATTATAATTACACCTGAACCCCAATTACACATACAACCTAGATTATATAATTTGTGTCGTTACATTAATGTCGCCCATGAACGTGGGACCCGAAACGCCTACATTTATGTATATGTATCGTTGTAATATATTGACATTTTTCAAGACATTGATGTTGTGACTTTTTCTATCCTTTTCATTAACCGGCAGTAAAACTCCTTTTGCATAATAGGAACAAAAGGAGAACACTTTGAAAAATATACTGTTTTGAACTTGTACATTTGTTCTGTGAATGAAGCACAAAATTAATATTTCAGTTGAGGATCTAAAATGAACCTCAAAAGGTCTTCAGACTTTAGTGACAAACATTAGAGGCAATGGTTTAAAAAATAATAGTTTTATTTTAGTAAGCTTATTTAAAATTTAGATCAATAAATTAACCATCTTATTGGCTTTTAAGATTAATGTGTGTTGGAAAGGTGTAGAGTGGCTATACGTTTAGACATCTTTTGTCCAACTGAGAGTGCTATACTGTATCCGGTATTTTGAGGATCACAGATATAATATGCGAATAATGAAGCAGAACAAGACGTATCCATTATGGTATCTTTTAACGCAGTCACCTATTCACCACGTGACAAGAATCCATTCTCCTCTGCAATAAGCAAAGCATTTAATATACCAGGAAAAAATAGTATTTCTTTAAAAAAAAGCATTGTTACTTACTCACTGTTGGTTCCGAAAAACGATAGGCTAAACAGATAAACAGAAAATAATAGCAACAATTTTATGAAATTAATTAGGCTTTTAGATAATTATTACAGCAAACGGAATTATAAACACAGAATTTAGGGATACTATAGAACAACACTGAAATACGCTTACAGATTGGGGCCTTAAAACACTCAGATTGAAAAATGTTTCCTTTCCTTGGATACAAATAGAGCACGGTCTAATGTAGGCCTACAAGTAATTATTTAGTTTTGTTTTGAATAGACTTAAAAGTAATGTAACTTAATGCATTATTCAAAAGAAATTAGAATAAATTTCTCATCTAAGCTAGGAATAAACCTGAAATTTGCGATGTACTTTAAAAAATATATAAAACAACATATTTTAATTTAAAATGTGCTTCATTTAATATGTACACGCCTGAAAATTTTATACTGTTGTTTTAATAAATTATACATATATTTATATGACTATAGTATACATTTCACGCTTCTGAGTTACACCTCGTTCATTAATTTTGTTTACTCTTAAATCGCGTATCATATACTGAAGGTAATTCCTTTGCATTATTATTTCCTGTATATTGCGTGTGCTTCTTTAATATTTATTTTCATGCTTTTTTTTGTTTTCCGTGGTTGCACACTTGTCTTCTTTTCCAAAAGTAAATCGGTTTAATAAACCATATTGGCAATTTTAACAAAACCGTAACGCGTCCTAATGAGAGATAATTAAAACATGTTCTAACGGAAGCATCCAGAACAGTGTAAAAATCAAACTTTTTTTATCGATATTTTTTTAATGTATCTTACTGTATTCTTCATATTCATCGCATGTCTCTTACGTTTGAAGACAATATCGCGCAGCAGTTTTCGGGCTTCTACACGTGTAAAGTTACGACGCACAATGCAATGTATTGGAGCTGTGTCAGTACAATTTCCAGCATCATCTCTACGACTGGGCTATACAGCCTACAATCAATTGTAACATCCCGCACGATACAGTAGAAACAGATTGTTGTTAATAACAAATGACAAGCATAGAATGCAACTTAGTTAGACATAAGCTTGACATGCCTAAATAATCAGAAGCTCGCAAACATCTCCTACAGCCATGACAAATTTTGCTTTAGTTTGAATACAAAAGGTGTAAAATATTCCCCTACGAAATAACAAAATAAGTATGTATAATTACATTGTAAGTTGACAAAATGAATTTGGGAAAAATTTTAGTAAAGTTACTGATTGTATATAATTTGTTTATAAACAACAAAACTATTACAAAGCATTAGTTTTGAAGAAAAAGGTTTTTTCTATAAGGTGCATCAGGGATGAACGTATATATGTACGATTTAAGTACACGTTATACTTCTGGTATTGTCAGACTTAAAGGATGACTTCCTATTTATTAAGAGTAATTAGGAATCTTCCTAATTATTTTTAAACGACTGCAATATATAATTAACGAAACACACTCGAGCAAGCGCGTAGAGGTTAGGCCTACGTAGAAAAAAAAACAAATTTAACTGAAGACGGCTGATAATTGTTGGGGTAGCCGAGTCGTCGTTTTTAAATAGGTTATTTTATTTTGTTTTTGGTAAAAGTCGATCCATTAAATGATATCCAGCATCTCTAAATGACATTCTCAAGAAGGTAATTACTATATGTTACATTAGTAAATTTTGGCCAGTTTGTGTTTTGGCCAGTAAATTTTGAAGAGTTCTGTTTTATTTATTTAAATTGTCTTAAAAAATATAAACAAATCATTCTTATTATTATTGAGAAAAACCTAACTGAAAATAATATGGTCAGTTAGGCAGTATATAAAATAAAATAATGTTTACTGACGTCGCACAGTATTAAAGATGATATTCAGGTATTTTATTCCGTTATAAATAATATAAGATGTTAACAACTCACTTAACAACACTCAGTTGGGAGAAAAAAAATTATAGTTATAAAAATACAGGTACGGTACGCTTGTTAAGACAACTATTTTAGAATATTTATTCCTTCCTGAGTAAATCTTATTTACAAAAGTGGATATTGGTGATCACCAAATAACAGCGAGTAATTCTATTAATTTTATATTAGCTACAAACTATTGCATACATATGGAGAACATAGCATCCGTTTCAAATTCATATTTACCGAGTTTGTGAATTTCGTTGAAACTACGCGGTTACGTCGTCTACTCACTATGCATTCTGTTTTGAAAACAAACAATTTTAGCTTCGTTTGTTTTCATAAACCAATTTAGTCGGATTAAAATTTAATTCTCCTTGTTAACGTATTCACTTACGCTTACTCACACTCTGATACATCAGTCTCCTACACGTTAGTCACGCTCGGTCTCGAAAGTATTGTTTCCGAAAGAGGCTATAGCAGTTCACAGCTGTGGGAGTTCAGAGTTTGGAACTATTAAATCCCGTTTTCATCTTTAAGATTGGTTTTCAAAAGAGGGCTTTTATTTCCTCGTTTCCAAAAAGCAGAGCAGTGAAGTTAATGATAGGTCTACGCGTTCATACCAAAGTCTATCTTTTTCTAGCAGTTAGCAATACACGTTTGTTCTTTTGTTTAAAAAACCGACATATTATTTACGATTGCCTGTAATGTGCTTGTAGAATATTTCACATACCTTTCAGTATGCTTTTTTTGTAGTATTTCTATCCAGTTTTTCTCCTAGGATTCTGGATGAGAATGACTTGTTCGCCTATATTTGGATGAATATATAATTTGTATTATAGCTAATTAATGTACAGTAATTGACTACTTAGATCTTACCCTTAGATACAATTTTGACAATTGTTTTATCACTTATCGTGCAGCCATAGTATTGAACACACAAACATTTGCATTCACATGTAAGTGTATGTGGGTGTGAGCGCGCGCACGGTGTGTCTTCTAGGAATACTGTGAGTGTATATGTATTTAGTGTTATGTTTTAATGAAGACTCTTGCATCCAGTTTTTTGCACAAATTAATTTAGAAACGAAATGCTCAATTATTTAGGGTCGAAAATATCAACCTATGCCAAAATGTACCGACAGGATATTTTTTGAAAATCTCGGGGTATTTATATTCCATCAGCGATCAACATCTTGTTAATACGGGTTTGGCAAACCCGATGTTCGCTAGAAGAATGATCGCTTTGCTTGAACTTGTCTTGTGTGGGAACCCTTTCTTTAATCTTTCCTGTCTAGTCTCTCTTGACCGACTCTTGTTCTTTTCTATCCTCGATGCTGTTAGAGTATTGAGAGCTAGGGTGTATTTCATTTTTCGTTCTTGTTTCTTATTATTAGGTGGCTTAGGATCTCAGGGTCCCCACTGATGCCAGTAGGCGAGTCCTGCAGATACTAAGCAACGTCCGGTATCAGAATGATAGGCATAAATCCACAAAACCTTATCTTAAAAAGAGAAGAGGGAGGGCATGTCTCCTGCGGCCAAAAACAGAGGACCTTCGTCTAAGGTACTGTTACGACATTACAGAAGAGTCTACGTATTTCTCGAATGTTCCAGAAGAATCTCACTCTAATGTGTGTGGCATACGTGACTCTCGACGCATTCGCGAGAGTTTTCTGGAAGCCGCCAGCCACGCGGACTGTGTCAAGGCCGCAATTAATTACGTCGTAGTTTAGAGATAAGGCTTAGTTTGGAATCTTCTGGTCTGTGAGCGTTGTATAAATATTTGGCGGCAGCGGCCTTAGTCTTCAGTATAGTTGCGATATATTTACATTGCGGTTCGAGTTATTATCGGACGATATTACTGTATACGTTCAAGTGGTTATTAGTGAAGTGTTGCGTTTTTTAATCGGGCGGTATAATTGTAACATTTTATTGGGTGTGAACAATTTTTATTTGATTTGTTGTACGAGACTGTGTTGTTAATTACGAACTGTTTAACTGTAAAAGTTAAAGGTGGTGATTAGTGACTTAATAAGTGTAGTGTATTTTGTTTCCACTGTACCACACATGAACAGTATGGTAACCTTAACAGAAGCTTCTGTAGTCCCTTTGGTATGGGATTGTGCAAGAGGCCTCTACAATGTTGATGTAAACTATTAGATACTTGCAGTACCCAAAGAAGCCTTGTTATAATGCTCGATTACTAAAAGCGTTGTTGAAATGTAAAGCCATTGGTAAAAGAGACATGGGTGGCCCCAGAATGAAATGACTGCAGGAACAGATTTGTATAACCTAGTCCTTGTAGCGATTAAGAAGAAGAAGTTCAACAACTACAAGTTATTCATTGTATGTCTCAGAACAATTAAAAAATGAACCAAAAAGCTCTTACATGTTCTATAAAAATGTTCTTCAAAATAAGGAAAATAAGAGGAGAATTACTATTTACATTACATCTTTGTTTTTTACTGCATTCCAGTAGACACAGAGGAATTGAAATAAGTTACCCATTGTGAAGTTACGACGAGGAATGCTATACTTATGCCATGAAGCAGTGAAGCGATGATACAATAAAATAAATAAAGAAATAAACATTTTTGTCAGAAACCAATAAAACAAGCTCACTCATTTCACTGTTCAATATTTATATCTTCTTCATGTCTACTTGTTCAGGTTTTTATCAACACTTAGAAATAGGCTGTTTTTAAAGTAAACATACGTCATCACATGTACATCATTTTTAGATGATCGAAGACGCCATTATGAATTTTCAATAAAATAATAATTGCATTGAAATTATAATAAAAATAAGAAGCGTATCAAAACTTAACAAGTTTTGACAAACTTAACAATAAAGTAACAATTTTCTTAACTACTTACTTTCGTTGGCTTTGGTTGACACGAATCAAAACGTGTACCTAACATTATTTAATCTTGAATCCCCATCTGCTTCGTAGCCAAAACCGTCAAGAGACTAACCACTGCAGATTATAGTAAATATTGGAAGACAACTGTCTAGCCAATGTGTAATTTTCTAGGATACAAATAAATATTGTGCTGATATTTTATTTATAAGTATTGTAATTAAAATATTTATATTACTTTTTTCTATCTGCACATGAAAAGAAAACTCTATATCAGGGTTAACAATAATAAGTGTTAAGTTGATTTACATTATTTAATACTGTGTATGATTTATTATTTTCTTTAATCCGTACCAAATAACGTTAGTGTATAAATTTTTTAATAAATAACAAGCTAAGAATATCTACCATATAAATGTAAATAGTTTGAATCTGAGCTCTTCACAACTGCAACGGGTTCAATTCTAGTTGATGTTTATCATCTTAAAGGTAATGTTATGCTTCGTGGTTTGTTCCTTCTCTGGGATTTCTTATTGGATTCAATGTTGAATTATATTTTCTTCTATGATTACTAAATTGATACTTCTTCGGAATATCGAATTTTATTATACTGATACTCAAACTATCTTCCAGGACAGGCTTCTTCTTTTAGTTCGGCGTTCTATAAATGATATACTCAGACTTCTTTAAATATTGTTGTTTATTAAGTTGTATAAAAATTACAATTCTTTCAATGTTACAGATTTATACTCTTGTATGTTTATTAAATTCAATATCAATGTTAACTCCCTTACTTGGAAGGTTTCCTTTATTAAATACCAAATTAAACTCTTTTACAAGACCACTCTTGAATGTTTATGTGATTAAATATAAAAATAGACTTTTTGATGTGTATCGTATTACATATAAAATTAAACTAACAAATTTTCTTCCATCTGAATACAATTCAAGTCTAAAAATTTACAATTTGCCATTTAGATACCTAACTAACATTCGTCACATCTTTCCATCATATGACTCTCAACAACACATATAATTTTATTACTTATTATTAATTACATTAGTTAATTTGCGTTTTTACATTATCCATATAATTAGTATATTTTAGATAACTATTCTATTAATCTTTCATTTTATATGAAAGTTCATTTCCAATTTAATATAATAATTGTCAACACATATTTCTTAATTCTGTTCTATATAATATTGGAGTCTACCTCTATGTTGGTCGTGACTAACACTCAGTTTTTTGTTTACAATCCTAACATATGTTCATCATACTATTAAATTTATATCTTCTCTCTTTTAAAATTATTATTTCATTCTTATGTACTGTGTTGTATTTTAACAGCAGTACATATACCTTCCCTTATTTCACAATCTCAGATATAATTTGATATGAGATTTTGAAAAAATTAATTTCTTATCGCCACCATGGTCTAACATTAATATTGACAACATTTGATTAATTCGCTAATTGTATATCACAAAGTTTTTTTCATAAATTGGTTTTTTTATTAACATAACAAATATGGTTCATCACTATCACGAATCACCGTATATTACACACTCATTTATGGATTAAAATAACATTAATCAAACCAACTGGTTTTACATAAAAAATAATAAGTTTAAAATAACAATTGTGCCTACTTTCATGGCTGAAAAACATGAATACAAACATTATCTTTTCTTTTAAATCTCACCTTCCCAATCCTGATCATAAATTTCATGTGTTCTTTATTTCAGAATTCACACTCTTTTAGTTATTATCTGACTTATAAGGGCGAAGTTGATTAATATTGTATGACCCTTTAATTTTTCCATCCTGGTATTTTATTACTACGGTATTTTTATTGTTCACCGTGTCAATTATGAATGGGCCTACATAACATAGAAATATGTTGACTTGTCTAATTTTATTGTAATTCCATGTTCCTCCAATCTGATAAGTACCTTAGCAATTCGATGACAATGATCTTCCCAACTGCTTGATGCAACTACTAAATCATCGACGTACACTGTAGTAAATTCCAAAATCTCCTTGTCCAATACTGTATCAAGACATTTGATAAATATAGCCACACTATTAACCAGACCAAAAGGTAATCGTTTGCATTGGCAATTTCTACCGTTTACTATGAAACTCACATATTTTCTGCTTTCTGGATGCAATTCTACTTGCCAATATCCAGATACAGCATCCCAACTACTAAAAAACTGTACGTTATTAAAACGTTTCAAAATTTCTCCTATGTTCTCGGGCGACGTCTTATCAGCAATTATCATCTGATTAATTTGACGTGCATCCAAACACAATCTTAAGGACTTATGTTTCTTGGGAATTACTACTAATGGGCTAGTGTGTTCTGACTGACTTAGTTCAATTATATCTTCACGAAGCATTTTGTCGATTATTTTCTTGTACTTGCTCTCTTAATTTATAGGGTATTGGATATGACCTTTTTTGAATGTCACATTTTCTCTTAGTGGTAACTTACACTGCACTCCTACTATCTTGCCAGGTGTATTTGAAAATACTTTATAATGTTTCAAATAAATTTTTCTTAATTGATTTATTTGTTCTTTGGTTAATTGACTGTTATGACTACAGAATTGTTTTATCCCTTGCATTTTCTCCTCCCACATTGGGTTGTTTACCGTTAATGTCTGTATTGATTTTCTATTGATTAGACTATTCTCACATGGGTATTCAAATCTATCACTTAATTTGGTTGAATTGACCATTTTCATTACACCTTCGTTTCTATTAATAATTTTGATAGGTACCTTTTGCTTATCGTATGTAAATACCACCTGATTGGTTTCTAAATCTATAATGGTTTCATATTTCCGCAAGTTATCGCATCCGACTAATATTTCTGTTTCTATATTCTGGTATACTACAAATATTAATGGTATCACCCTTCCATTGAATTGGACATTCATCCATTATTTGTTTGCGAGCAGTTCGGTTGGCTCGTCCTGTCACACCCACTATAGTGATTTTGCTCATGGGTAATTCATATATTCTATTTGCACTTCCTTCGGATGAAGTGATTCTCTTTTCCATTTCCTTTAACTCGTGGTATTTAGTCATACTCATCAACGATATTTCTGCACCAGTATCAATAATAAAATTTTGATTGGTTTCCCCATATTGACCTGTAATAGGTACTACATCACTTTCAGTTACATTTTTCTTAATTCTCTCATTGTCCATGAAATCTTGGCCTAAACTGGTTATCCAATACAGTGATCGGCAATCTGACTGTGGTTGACCACTGCACTCACTCAGTCTTCTTTATTTCCCTGATTTTCATTTACAATTGCTCTCTCCTCTCTCCTTCCTTCATGTTGACTATCTTCTGAGTGGGAAAGGGAACCATGTTGATCTCTATGCCTTATCTGTTCATAGTTGATGTTTCTCTCACTTTGTCTATCCTCACTGCGAGAACGTTCATTGCGATCATTCTCCCTCGGGTAACGACTATTATAAACTCGGGAATCATAGTTTCGGCGTATAAAATTTTCTTGATAAGTATTTGGAGCGTGGTTGCCCCTATAATTATTATTGTTATTATTATTATTATTATTACTACCATATCTTCGATCATTCCGGTTATCGTTTCTGCCGTAATTTCTTCCACCTTCCCTATTTTGCTATCTTGGAACATTTCTTTGGTCGTTCCTTTCTACTATTTGGTTTCTACCACGGTTTTGTTCTTCCGGATATCGGTTAGTGTAACTGTCCCTTCTCATGTTCCCTTGTCTAGCACTGCTGTCATAAGTGAGTAATTGCTGTCAATTTGTCTTTCATAATCAGTGAGTAATAATGTCATCGCTTCTAGAGTATGCACTTGACTGGCAAATTGTGCTAAACTCACCGTTTCTGGAAAATGGTGACTCAAAGCTTCTACCACATATCTGTCATGCATGGGTGGATCTAAATATCTTGCCCTGCAAACATGCGCCAAGAAATACGAGGTCGGTGTTTGTCCTCTGTTTGGGTCGTACCTACCATATACTGTCTCCCGCACCCTTGTCTGGATGGATCGTGTCCAATATTTATTTTTATAGCTTTCCATGAATTCCTGGTAGCTATTCAGGGTGTTTCTCACGGCGTCCCACCAATAATCCTTCATTTCATGAAACCCTTGGACTGACATGAGCTTAATTCTTTCCCATCTATTTTCCTTGGTACTACGCAAATATTCCTGCATTCTATTTAAATATTCCATAGGATTTCTTATATATCCTTTCATATGTGGCACCTCATGATTGGTATTCTTATCTTCTCGGACAACACATGTTTGATTTCCATTCTGTTCTATCTCATTTACTCTTAATACTAAATATATCCTCTATTTACTCTTAATACCATTGTATCCTCTATTTGGGTATTTTTGTTGTCCAACTGGTGTTCCATGGATTGAATATTGCTGGTTACCTCCTGTTTGTGTTTTACCAATTCTCTCGTCAACTGTTCCATAACTTCCTGTTTAGTTTCTCCTAATTTCTCTTCCACTGCTTCATTCCGTGATTATTGTTCCATTTCCATTCTGTCTAACCTGTTTTCCATTTTTTATATATTCGCTTTCTCTTCTGTGAATTGCCTGACGTTCATTCCTCAAGCTTTGCAATATTAATTTGACTTCAGCCTTTTGCTGGTCTAATTTATCAATAACCTCAGTCCTGATAGCATTTTTTTGCTCAGAAATAGCCTTTAATTGGTTAGAACTATCGGTAATCTCAGTCCTGATTTGGTCAAATTTAGCATTTAACTGGTTACAATTACAATTTTGCTGGTCTAATTTAGCCTTTTTGCTGGTCAAATTTAGCATTTAATTGGTTAGAATTAGCATTTTGTTGGTCACATTTACTGTTCATTTCAGCATTTTGTTGGTCAAATTTAGCATTTAACTGGTTAGACTTATCATTTTGTTGGTCCAATTTAGCCATTATTGCCTCCATCATTGTCCTCATATTTGTTTGTTCACTTTCCTTAGTGGGCTGTTCCATTTCAGCTTCCTCCTCTTCAGCACTATTACTTCTTAATTCATATCTTTGTTAGCCATGTTACAATATATAAATTAATTTAACTACAAGTAAATATTTTATTCTAGTTAAATTTAACAAAATTATTTTATTGTAATTTAACTAATTCAGTTCGGCACTATTGCCTATTATTTAATTTATGTTATTTGGTGCTGGCTTAAAGAAAATCTTTGCTTTCACGTGTGGGCGCCATTCATTGTGCTGATATTTTATTTATAAGTATTGTAATTAAAATATTTAATTACAGATATTACTTTTTTCTATCTGCACATGAAAAGAAAACTCTATCTCAAAGTTAACAATAATAAGGGTTAAGTTGATTTATATTATTTAATACTGTGTATGATTTATTCTTTTCTTTAATCCGTACCAAATAACATTAGTGTATAAATTTTTTAATAAATAACAAGGTAAGAATATCTACCATATAAATGTAAATAGTTTGAATCTGAGCTCTTCACAACTGCAACGGGTTCAATACTAGTTGATGTTTATCATCTTAAAGGTAATGTTATGCTTCGTGGTTTGTTCCTTCTCTGGGATTTCTTATTGGATTAAATGTTCAATTATATTTTCTTCTATGATTACTAAATTGATACTTCTTCGGAATATCGAATTTTATTATACTGATACTCAAACTATCTTCGAGGACAGTCTTCTTCTTTTAGTTCGGCGTTCTATAAATGATATACTCAGACTTCTTGAAATATTGTTGTTTATTAAGTTGTATAAAAATTATAATTCTTTCAATGTTACAGATTTATACTCTTGTATGTTTAGTAAATTCAATATCAATGTTAACTCCCTTCCTTGGAAGGTTTCCTTTAATAAATACCAAATTAAACTCTTTTACAAGACCACTCTTAAATGTTTATGTGATTAAATATAAAAATAGACTTTTTGATGTGTATCGTATTACATATAAAATTAAACTAACAACGTTTCTTCCATTTGAATACCATTTAAATCTAAAAATTTACAATTTGCCATTTAGATACCTAACTAACATTCGTCACATCTTTCCATCATATGACTCTTAACAACACATATAATTTTATTACTTATTATTAATTACATTAGTTAATTTGCGTTTTTACATTATCCATATAATTAGTATATTTTAGATAACTATTCTATTAATCTTTCATTTTATATGAAAGTTCATTTCCAATTTAATATAATAATTGTCAACACATATTTCTTAATTCTGTTCTATATAATATTGGAGTCTACCTCTATGTTGGTCGTGACTAACACTCAGTTTTTTTGTTTACAATCCTAACATATGTTCATCATACTATTAAATTTATATCTTCTCTCTTTTAAAATTATTATTTCATTCTTATGTACTGTGTTGTATTTTAACAGCAGTACATATACCTTCCCTTATTTCACAATCTCAGATATAATTTGATATGAGATTTTGAAAAAATTAATTTCTTATCGCCACCATGGTCTAACATTAATATTGACAACATTTGATTAATTCGCTAATTGTATATCACAAAGTTTTTTTCATAAATTGGTTTTTTTATTAACATAACAAATATGGTTCATCACTATCACGAATCACCGTATATTACACACTCATTTATGGATTAAAATAACATTAATCAAACCAACTGGTTTTACATAAAAAATAATAAGTTTAAAATAACAATTGTGCCTACTTTCATGGCTGAAAAACATGAATACAAACATTATCTTTTCTTTTAAATCTCACCTTCCCAATCCTGATCATAAATTTCATGTGTTCTTTATTTCAGAATTCACACTCTTTTAGTTATTATCTGACTTATAAGGGCGAAGTTGATTAATATTGTATGTCCCTTTAATTTTTCCATCCTGGTATTTTATTACTACGGTATTTTTATTGTTCACCGTGTCAATTATGAATGGGCCTACATAACATAGAAATATGTTGACTTGTCTAATTTTATTGTAATTCCATGTTCCCCCAATCTGGTAAGTACCTTATCAATTCGATGACAATGCTCTTCCCAACTGCTTGATGCAACTACTTTACACTATCCATATAATTAGTATATTTTAGATAACTATTCTATTAATCTTTCATTTTATATGAAAGTTCATTTCCAATTTAATATAATAATTGTCAACACATATTTCTTAATTCTGTTCTATATAATATTGGAGTCTACCTCTATGTTGGTCGTGACTAACTCAGTTTTTTTGTTTACAGTTCTAACATATGTTCACCATACTATTAAATTTATATCTTCTCTCTTTTAAAATTATTATTTTATTCTTATGTACTGTGTTGTATTTTAACAGCAGTACAATATGCAAGCACAAGTACGTACGTAAATAATATTTATTATGCTGGGTAATACATGAACATAACACACATTTGAATAAAGTGGTATATTTGCTAGTAATAATCCTTGAAACTGTTTAGTTTGTTCTACTAAAACATCAGCACAATTTTCGTTACTAAGATTACTACAATAAACTATTTGTCTGTTAACAAATATTATTTGTCTGTAATTAAATCTTTATTAACGTGATGATTTTCTGAAGAACAGTCCAATGTATGCACAAGTTTGTTTATTACAAATCTAAACAATTTAGATTTTCTTCTCGCAGATGAAATCGTTATCTATCAACTTGTATTCACAGTCTTTTAGTAGTCCTTCTAATTTTGTCAAAAGGAAGGCACATTGCTTGTTTGTCTAATGAATCTTAATGTTATCTCAATCAATTGTTATTCAATTATTGTTATTTATTTAAGTTTTGTGTTATCAGAAAATGCGTATTAAAGTCTTACCTCTGAATTTAGCTTTTATGTTATTCACTTCATCAGTTATTTTAAATTTCCTATAATTGTTTTATTATATATCCGTTTCCATGTTTTTGAGAGTACTGAATGTAATAATATGAATCCGACTAACTTAAGTTCGTCTAATATATGTGCACAGTAGTCATTCTCAGCGAAATTATTTCAAGCTGTTGTATGAAGCAAGATATGTTTCAAATTATTTAAATAATATTCGTCATTGTTTACGTACTGCTGATTCACATAAACGTCAAACCACAAAGCGGAGTAGCAGGATATGAGATACCGTCTTGAATGTATATTCGCGATGTTATATAAACACAGAGCAAGTAAATAACCTTTACAGCGAAGCTGTTTCGTCTAAAGCAAGCTTGACACTCTGTGTCTGATCCGAGTTATTATGTGATCTTCCTCATAGACGTGACGAATCCGAGTACAGCCTACATTATATATTACACACTTGCGCCATTACAGTGAGATATTAACTTAATATAGTACAAAGCGCCCAAAACGCTGTACTTCTGACAACGTTGTGAGAGAATCTGGAGGCAATAATTTTACCTATAAACGTAAATTGAGAAATAATAATTGGACTACTTGAAGTAAAAAATCTGAGAATAACACACGGTTTCTAGCATCATTCAGTCATAAATGTAAGTTATTGTAAGTTGGTACAACCTGAGTCGGTTCAACTGAGAAATGTTACTGTGGTAAATGTAACTGAGAAATGTAAAGTTGAGGCAAGTTTAGACACTTCCAAAGATCTGAGTAGCACTGTTTCAACGGGATAAAAATTGGTCCAAAAGGTTTTCTGTAATCGGAGCTCGAATATGCTCAGCATTTCTTCAGTCTCCTTCGTAAGGATCTAAGTTCTCATTCGTGCGTGACGGTAGGTCTTATATGGTGTGCGCTGAACCAACATTGAAACAACGACCTTGGACACCATATCCACCATAAGGTGAGACAATGCTACCTTTCTATTCCATTCTATTGTGTATCAATTTCTTATTCCTATTATCTAACATTGCCATATATTTGTCATCGTTAATTATGATGCACACATAGTTGAAATCTTGAAGAAATGCAATGCTGTTATCTCCAATATTTCAGTTTTTGTATTTTTCAAAACATTATTAACGTATTTGCAGTCTTTTTATATGACTTTTGCATGACAATTTAAAAAATATATTGGCAAGAAAGACGTCTTTTGTATATATAGTGAACAAATTGATGAGCTAAAAATATTATATTTTAGTTTTTCTAAATATAACAAATATTTTTATTATAACACACAGCCTACGTTTTATTTATATTAGAGTTTAACCAATGAAATTGCCTCACTGTAGAACTGGCGAAACGTTAGGTATTAACAAAAATACAAACTACGTCAAATCCACACAGCGTTTATATGCATTATTGCTCTACAGTGTGAGGAGAGACAAGTGTGTTAAAATATTGTGTTAACATTACATGGAATTCCAAATTAGTTTTATTTTATGTTCAAACAGAAAGTTGATCATTCGAGCAGTGTTCGAATGTTTTTTTCCTTTTACATTGTGGAAATCCTTTGGCAAATTACACAGTTAATTTTAGAGTAGAACTGCAAGTTGTTAATCTTACATATCAGAGAAAGTATAATTTTTTGTCTACCACAGAATACACTGCTGACTCCCTGCACTGTAGTATTTAAACCGTTAGTGTTAATTAAAGTATTAAATTTTTCGTTTCTGTAGGACTTTAATATATGTTTATAAAAACATAAGAATTATTAAAAGACAATAAAGTTTCATTTAATACATCTGGCGTGACTATAATACTGTACATGACTGTATGTGCACACTACGCGCCCACATACACACATATTTTGAGAAAAGCGGGGTCGTGGGTTAATACAAAACTGTTTAAAGGTTTTAAAAGGTTGGGAATCTCTGGAGCAAAGAACTGCAATTCGAGGAGATTTTCAAAAATCTATTATTCGGAAGGTGGTAATATAATGTGACACGTTGCTAAGAAGATTTTAATCATATCGGATATACGGATGTTGACAATTTGAGCGGTAAAGTTAGTTGTAACTGTGATTCGAAAAGTACTTTTAATTTTGCAAATTCGTTTATCTAATCTTTCTCTGATTACCCGACATCACTCTATTACTCATAGTAAAGTAACAGTTTTTGTTTACTCACAACTTGTTTCCAACTGCTATTCAATTTTCATTTGAAAAATCCGTATAGGGTGTGTAAGATAACAGCTGCTAGCTGAAAACGAGCAAACATTGTATATGATAGAATACAGCTGCCGAACCGCTCAAATATTTCAATAGCAATTTTTATTAATGAGTACAATATCCATGGTAATCAGATTTATAATTTATGAGTCTATAGTTTAGCATAGACTGAAACAAATACCAGTGACATTACTTTTATCCTCCAGTGCGTTTAAGTACAGCTGTGATTTCACTGAAGGTAATTTAATATTTTATGAGTTGCAAGACTGCAACGAGTATCAGAGTATCAGGCATAGCCAAACATAAATATCCTCTATACTACTGTTCTATTGTCACCGCAAAACATGGCGTGTCATTAACGTAAACCTCGTGATTCGCTGTGCAATAAACTTTTCACAATATCATCGCCCTAACTCTACATTCTGCCGTGAATATTCCTGTGATTGATATAGCATGTAAAATGATTTCCATATAAATGATAATAATGATACATTCACCCATTCAGAGAACATAGAAATAAGTATAAAAGTAGATATAAGGGTAAATATCATTTATATAAAAATGACACAAATGTTTACATAAATTTTGATTCTATGATATGACAGATTACAATAATTCTGACTGAATTTCGATAATTCTGTGCATTATTATGTATGCTTTAGATTATAGTAACAGAATAGTGACAAAATTCTCCTTTTTTTTTTACTAATTTTAAATTTTCTTAAATTATTGTAATAAAT
The DNA here is from genome assembly GCA_034769895.1 of Magicicada septendecula. Classification (NCBI taxonomy): domain Eukaryota; kingdom Metazoa; phylum Arthropoda; class Insecta; order Hemiptera; family Cicadidae; genus Magicicada; species Magicicada septendecula. The sequence goes on along the minus strand of CM068369.1, from coordinate 183,812,075 downwards.
GTACAATCAAGTATTCTTTAACTTGGTTAAGACATATTTCGATCACTATGCAGTATGCTTATTGACAACCATGTTGCCTAATGAAATATTTTTGTCTTGGTTGAATATTGTTTTTGATGTTTCGACGTTTGATTGGTTTTGGGGAACAAGTTGGTTTTCTTTCCATAGAGGAACGGGAGCACAAAGCTGATGAACACCAGCTGAAAACAAAATTTCTTTTCAAGTTTATGGAAAACATGGTAGACGTTTCCGGCAATAGATCTTGATCTATACGTTGCCATCTAATTTGAAAAAGTGCTACAAAAGATTTAAGTAGAACAGTTCGTGTTAGAAATGAAAAAGCTAACGACAGGCCTGAAGAGTCTAAGTGTAAAAGAAAGCACTGTATAACAAGAGGAGAGTTGCTGCATATTGTCTGTAGGTTACACTTCTATAAATTTCTATGTAGAATTGAGACTTATTGTGAACAGACCACATTTCTTTATTTTGGGTCCTGAGAATCAAAAATCCAAAGAACTGTTATCAAGATACCTGGTACGCTGTAAACAGGACTCCAAAGTTCACCGATGGCGAGGGCCTCTACGTGGTAATGTTTATAATACATCTTAAAGATCGTTCTCAATATATTTTCAACTGTTGGAAAAAAAAGAACAGAGCATGGGCGAGAAATTCCGAAGGAAAGAATCTGTCTCACACGTTGAAGCCATCTTTGTAAATTTATTGGCATATGGTTGAACAATACAAGATAATCGGCTAGAGAAATACAATGAAAACAATTTTGAACCAGTGCTAACAGAAAAAGGGGTGACGATCTAGCAGATAAAGATATTTTTAACATTTGTGAAGTATCAGAGAGTTCTGGATACGATCGGATCACAATGTGGAGAACGGGTTCCATTCCTGGAAAAATTTTGTGGTAGTCCAAGTAGACGGGACATTATCATGCAATACCCAGAAGTAAAGTGGCCCGGCTTCCTCATAATCTCTGTGTGGCTATGTACGCCTACGTGTCTCTTGGCAGTATTTCACGATAACTTCTGAACACATCAAACGATTTTCGTAAAACTAGGTACGCGTGTTTATACTTTCACGCTACAGAATTCTATTGTTTTAGAGTCCGATCCGTTCAAAAACGGGGGAGGAGAAGCAAAAATGTGGGACGTCATATATGTCAAAAACACGAAAAAGCCCATGTAGTGTATTAAATTAAAGGGAATTTAAATAAAAATTTGAGCCTAGTGTTCTTTTAAAAATTTTGAACTCTTTGGTCGTCAGAACCCAAAACCCAGAAAGCGGGCAAAACGTAATCGCAGATATTCATGTGAGGCAACAAATTAAAGAGAATTTTAACTAACATCTAAATGTAGTGTTAAGTTGAATAAATTTAAAAATTTTGAGACCTCAGGGCCTAAAAAAAGAGGTCAAAATTTCAAAAAATTTCGAAAATTTCATCTCAGGTCAGACTAACGCTATTGTAAACAAAATCTGAATGTTTCGAATTTTTGTTTATCTTATGACCGTGTCCTCTATAATAAGTAGTAGGGAAATCGGAAGTTTTGTAATTTTTCCTATACGTAAAACTTATCTAATATCGAAATTTATTTAATAATGAATGAACTTCGTTCAATATGGTGAGAGAGTTCTGCAGCTCATTTAGCACACTAGTATGTTCCTATGATTCTACTGCACACGCTGACAAACTAAAATATAATCACAGCTGAAATCTAAACTTGACAAAATTACTGATCTGTTTTAAAAATTTTTTTTTTTTAATTTTATGTAGTAATAATAGTCTATCAGATAGACAAAAGATCAATTCGCTATTCATTCACTTACAGTAGACAAAAAATGTTTTCTGTATTTTAATTTTAATTTAATATTAGTGTTGTTTCATTGTCTCGTTTATTCCTGTCCCTGGGTCTGGAATGTTGAGATATGACACCGACTTTTATGTTTAATGTATGTGTAGAGTATTCGTATTCAGTAAATCTGTTTGAACCTCTCCTTGATGTAAAAGTGTGTTACCATGTTACTAAAGTGTAAATCGTCACTATCTGCTGTTGACTCGCACATAACGTGAAGCCGCAGTGCAGGATATGAGATACCAGGTTGAATATATATTCGCAAGGTTGTGGAAACACAGAGTAAGTAAACATCCTTCACGGTTGCGTTGTTTCGTCTTCTGAGGCAAAGTGACGCGCTGCGGTTGAAGTGTTATGTGACACTTCTGGATATGATTGCGCACGTGGATTCAAGTATCTATATTACGTGTTAAATATGCCATACGCTTTCCTTCGAACACAATATTACATATTGATAAACAAACCTCAGCCGATGGATTCCTGCTTGCATTTTATCTGGCATTGTTGTTAAAGTTCAAGACGTGGGGGGCGGAAGGAAGTACCTGTCTGTCTCTGAGCACGGTCAGTTTCCGATATGCTATGTCGCTTTGTGTCGCCAATTCGGTTGCAATGTCTTCTGCGTGCAGTTTGGTAAGTCACAGCACGTAATCACCCGTGGCGTGGTAGCTGAAAGTATCTTCCAACTATACTTGGATGGAGGAAAATTATAATCTTCTTTCTGGCTACACATGCATCGTTTTAACAACAAGTGGAACACTAATGATGAAACAGCAACATTGTGTGTTAAATAACGGGTTAACTGATGGGGATGGATTCAAAAAATATTTTGAATAGAATATCAAGCTTTATGTATTACAACTGCTTGATAAAGAAGCTGAACAGCTGAATACTGACTTGCAACATGCAGTGTGGAATAACACATCCAATAATACTGAAATCAAAAATACCACGCCTTAATTACATCTGAGAAATTAGGGAATTAGTTACAGAAAAAAGAAGGCCAAGAAAAAAGTGGAAGCATACAAAACCAGCAAAATATAAAACGCTGCTAAACAAGTAAGGCATGAAATAAAAATTGAAAGTATTTCTAGCTTTCTGAGAAATTTTTTGACATTAAAAAAAACTACTCCTTCTGGAAATCAACTAAATACCTAAACAGACAAAACAAATAATTTTCTATTGATTTTGCAAGGATGAAGCGAGTTGGGCAACAGACAACGCTCAGAAAGTTAAGCTGTTTGCAGGATATTCGGCTAACACTTTTTAGCCACACCTGAGAGAAACAACAGATGAATACTTATCTCAAACCAATAATAGAGATGAAAACGAACTAGAAGCTATTTACTCCAAAAGAAGTATCATTTGAAATTGATATAAATTCTTCTTCTCCTCCTTCTACTTCTTCTTATTCTTCTTCTTACAACCAATCATTAGATTAATAGCCAGCATTATATTAATAACCTGATCATTCCACCTCTTTCTTGGTCTTCCGAGGGATCTCCGTCCCAGCAGTCGATAACTATACATAATTTATCGCATCCTTTCAGTGCTCATTCTTGTAAATGTTGTTCCCATTTATTCCTATACTCTCAAATTTGATCACTTGCGCTGGCAACTTGTAACTGTTCCCTGGTTTCTGTATTCCTCACTCTGGTTTCCTTGTGTAACCTGCGGTCCTCCGCAGCATTTTCATCTCTTCTGTTTGGATTCTTTCTTCCTTTGTTCCTATGAGTTTCCAAGTTTCACTGTTATACAGTAAACTCAGGATAGCCATAGTTGTATACAGTTTTATTAACGTACCTTTCTTTACTTTATTCTTCAGTTGTCTATATATTATACCATTGACATGGTTGAATCGTTCCACCTTTTTGCCCTCGTAAATTTCATCCTTTGTACGGTACATAGTAACCTATGAAACTGAATTCAATTACTTCCTCTGTTTTAACTTTGTTCAGAACTATTTTGTTATTAATAGGTTTGTTTACTGTAATGCCATTATTTAGACTATTCGTTGTCTGTAATTATCACTTACCCACCTGCAAGAGTGTATTTTTATAGTCATTACAAATTTTCTACGACTTAAGTTATGTTAGTAATTTTCTACTTTATTAGTCCACTGCCGTAATATGTCATCCACACAAACATTAAAATGTATCGCGGATACGCTATATCCTTGTATTAAGCATAAAATTACTGATTATCTTATATTTTTATTGCCGGCAATGCATATCTTCTATCGTCATACATTTTTTTATACATTATTTTTAATATACTCCATTATTTTTCTCTGTTTAATCTTCCAAAAGCTTTTCAGTAATCAATAGACAGTATATGGATTTCATTATTCAATTCTATGTATTTTTCAATCAATTTTTACTTCCATGTTCCTTAAGGAAATAGAAGTATGGTGATGGCAAAAAAAAATCGTGTTCGAGATTATTGCAGATTCTGATTGTACTACACTCAAAACATGAAAAAAGTCGTTTTTCGAAAAGTGTCTGTGTGTGTGTGTCTGTGTGTCTATAGATTTTTTTTTTGGCAAACGATAACAGCCGCAAATTCAAACAGAATCAAATAATTATTTGTATATAACCCTGATTTCTAGAGTACTCACGACGTATTGTTTTTGGGGAAGATCGGTTGAGGGAAAGGGGTAGTTTACCTGCAACGGTTTTTTTTATCAAGGGTAAATTTTTTGGCAAACGATAGCCGCAAATTCAAACAGAATCAAATAATGTTTCGCATACAGCCCTGAATTGTAAAGTTCTCAAGACCTATTGTTTCTGGTGAAGATCGGTTAAGGGAAAGGGGTAGTTTACCTGCAATATTTTATGTTTTAACAAGGGCATTTTCTATGGCAAACGATAACAGCCGCAAATTCAAACAGAATCAAAAGATTATTTGCATACAGCCCTGATTTATAGAGTACTCAAGACCTTTTGTTTTTGGTGAAGATCGGTTAAGGGAAAGGGGTAGTTTACCAGCTACGTTTTATTTTTTAACAAAGGTATTTTCTATGGCAAACGATAACAGCCGCAAATTCAAACAGAATCAAATAATTTTTTGCATACAGCCCTGGTTTGTAGAGTACTCAAGACCTATTGTTTTCGGAGAAGATCGGTTAAGGGAAAGGGGTAGTTTACCTGCAGCGTTTTTTTATCAAGGGTAATTTTCTTTTTGGCAAACGATAACAGCCGCAGATTCAAACTAAATAAAATAATGTTTGCATACAGCCCTGAATTGTAGAGTTCTCAAGACCTATTGGTTGTGGTGAAGATCGGTTAAGGGAATAGGGTACTTTACCTGCAACATTTTATGTTTTAACAAGGGTAATTTATTCTATGACGAACGGTAACTGCCGCATATTCAAACAGAATTAAATAATTTTGTGCATACATCCCTGAATTGTAGTGATCTCAAGGCGTTTTGATTTTGGTGAAGATCGGTTAAGGGGAAGGGGTAGTTTACCGGCAACCTTTTACGTTTTAACAACAGTAAAGTACTTAAAAAGTCATTTAAACTTTTTCAAACAATGGTAATTGTTAAAAATAAAATAATTTTGTTGCCAGGCAATAAAATTATTATTTTTTCATTTTAATGTAAATCATGTATGAGAGAAAATATATCGTTCGTGGCAGGCAAGCTTATCTCAATTATGTAATATTTACGTTTCCATTTATTATTATGATTACTGCAATAAAAAGGCAGGGAACACACACACACACACACACACACACACACACACACACACACACACACACACACACACACACACACACACACACACACACACACACACACACACACACACACACACAATTCGCGTTATTTCTGGCCTCACTCATGTTTATTTTCTTACATTTGCACGCTTTTTAAATGGAAAGTGCCGAAACCCACACCAACATAACGCGTGCAAGCCGAAAAAGTGTCCAGCGTGGATAGCGATTTGCTTCCTGTGGATCGCTGGGCAGTGTAACTGCACGTGTTTACAAAGGAACGATTCATAGACAGAATTTTCGTCTTTAGGGAATGAACCCTCTGCAAGATGCTGAGGGTCCATGAGTGACTTCGGAGCGCTCCTTCTTTTCCGCGTGTTTGTTCTGTGAAACGTACACTGTAGATTCGCAGCTTTACTCTAAGCAACGCTCAATAGGAAATGTTGAAAATTGTTGTCCACGGTGTACCCTCATACACACTAAATCTGCTCTGATGTTTTAATTACGGACATCATAATATTAAAACTTTGGAAACTTGAACACTTCTTAATGGAGATCGAACAACTTATACAAGCCATTAATTTTATGCATATTTTTATATATATTTGTACAACGTTATCGGCAACAAAGAAGTAGTTTTTGTTAAAATTCCTTCCCGGGATGTTTGGCCGTAGTCCAATGTTTTCTACAAAACCAGACGTTTCGGCAATGCCATCGACTTCCATCATCAGTGACAATCGAGTGCGATAACGTGAGGTGGTATACGTTAGTGACCACAGTACTGTGGTTAAGGCTGAAGCAGTAAGTAGAAAGAAGTAGTTTCTATGGTAATATTTCATTTCGAAAATGATTTTAAATATAAATCTTAGAACATGGAAGTTATGTATGGTTCTCCATACCGATTTTTAAATATGTTACCTGTACAGGACCTTTCTCTTCTAAATCCTTAATGTTCTTCTAGTATGTTCTTCTGTTATATTTGCCAACCTTAGAGTTAATATCTTTGAGTATACCTTGTGTAAAGTAATGATATCCCTCTATAACTTTCACAATATGTCCTTTCCCCCTTTTTGTATATTGGAATTACCTTTGTTAGTTTTAATTCAAAAGAAATTTTTTTCCTGTCCAGCAACTATTCAGAGTATTTATAAATCATTGTGCGATATTAATCGATACACATTTGAACATTTCTATGTTTATTCCGTCAAACTTAAGATATTTTCTTCCGTCTTCACTTTCTTCAAGGCTTCCTCTAATTCTTGCATTTCTATTTGGTCTACTGTGAAATCTTGAGTCGTCTCTGTGTAATTGTCCTCTTCTCTTCCCTATTCACTTACCCAACTGTTCCTTTGTCCAAAACACTTTGTAGTATTTTAGTCAGTCATATTTACTAATAACTTCAATTACGGCGTTAACGTTTTCTTTCTTACGGTCTCCAGTGTATATGGTGTTTTACCAATGCTATGTTTCCCAGTTTACTTGGTTCAATTCATAAAACACAATTTGTTTAACTTTGTTTGTTAACATCTTATATTTTTGTTTGCTTTCTTCTGTCTTGTTCTGTTACTATATTAAATATGCAGATTTACTTTTTCCTTAGTCAATCTGCTATTCGTCATTTGACCATCATAATCGTTTTTTGTTAGTTTCCTCATTTGATAAACAAGTGATTCGAAAATTGCTATGTCGATATTTTTTTATTTTTTGCCATTTCTTCATCCACATTTCTACTGCTTTCCATTTCGGTATTGTACGTACCTAATCTCTTTGGTACAATTTGTTTACTGATTCTTCTTCGAGTAAATAAGCCTTCCGGTTCCCTTTTATATTCTTCATATTCGTTGCTTTATTTGACCATGTTATTTTGATATTTAGGATGCTTTTAGTAACAAACGATCATAGTTTATATCTGCCTCTAGTTGTGTGCGGGAATCTCTGAAATCAACTGCCGTTTTTTGATTTTCTATGAAGTAATATATTATAGATTGTTGTCCCATTGTTAACCATGTAATTGTGTGGATTCTTTTGTGTTTATAGTTTCTGTTCATTATGCAATAATTATTGAAACTTGCAAAGTATCTTAGTTAGTTTCCATTTTTATATACTATTGTTTCACCATTTGTTCCTATTATACCTTCAACGGGCACATTACCTAGCCTAACGATCATATCCTCTGCTATAATTATATAATCGTTGTATATTTTGATAGTATATTGATGTCATCAATATTGTAACAAAGTTTTAATTTTGTTTAATATTTGAAAATTATTATTTTATTTATTTATTTATTATAAATTTTTAATTAATTTTTGTATCGTATTAGTGTAAATTTTATTTTTTCTTATTGTTTTTGTCAAGTTAATTCACTTTGTGTAATTAGAATTATGTTTTGGTGTTAAATGGATTATCTCCTGTACTAATCAATTTACGGTTCTTCTTCTTCTAATGGTATGCTCCTCCACGTTGGTAAATTCCGCCTTTCGTGTAGTCCAGGGTTTAAAAATTATCTTATATTATTCTATTTATATTTTTATAAATAAATAGAACCCAATTTTGTATACTTCCAGTTTTTATTGACAAAATAATAATGGATTGATTTTAAATCGATTATTGAATCAACTCTTTCTCAGGGCGAGAAAATTTATTATACAAGTTATTAATATTAATTCACAGGTTCTTTAAGCTGTTATTTTAGAATAGTCAGAGAAAGGGCAAAGTCTGGAAAGTATAACACTTACAATTAAAGGCTTATGATCTAAAAGTACAAAGATATTATTTAATATATAATGGTTAGTAAAGTAAGTTGTTCGAACCAATCTCGTTTTGATGACGAAGCCAGCGGTGGCCTGCAGAGGATCATGGGAATTCAAAGATGGCTGCTTCGTGCTGCATATTTTGTCGACGGCTGCACCTCAAGGAATCCTCTTCAAATAGATGTTGCTTTTTCAAGATATCCTCGTCCCAGCAATAGTGATTAATCCCTCTGGTGATTGCTGTAGTTGTCCTGGATCAGTGATCAGTGATTCGTTTCGGTAATTTGTGTTGAATAATGTTTTTATTTCACTTCATTCCATAAGGTCGATAATGGCAGATTTTATCTTTAGATTCGGAATTATCGTTTAGGTGTGTTAAAATGGTTATTGCACCTTTTACTGTTCAATATTGGTTCACATTAATAGTTATACTGGTTTAATTCACTAAATTTAGTAGTTATTTTAGGTTTTGTCAAAATTCGCGATTTTACATTGAATAGGCTTGGTTGATGCTCGCCATCTTTCTTCTTCCTTCACTATAAGTGAATATTTCGCGAGCTCTCGTTCTGATGTGAACTACTCAACGTATAATAATCAACTGTCCTATTTTCTTCTTCATTCGAAACGTCTTAGCCAATTTAATATTAAAAAGACATTGGTTTAATTCTCTAGCATTTCCGCTTACATGGTTGACTTTTACATTATATGAATGAATACATTTTTACTATTATTTAATTTTATTAAATACATAACACATATTCTCTTTCGTTAGTTAATTCTACTTGATTTAATACCAAATAAGATACTTTTACAACGTTTTCCATCTCAAAATGCCCTATTTACAGTATTTCTAAAAGTAGGCCTTAAATTTGAATTCCTGTCACTTTAAATGGTTTACAATCTTTATGAATTTATATTTATTATTGAACAAGGTCCCTGATTGAAATAAAATGTTTATTTTTCTTTAATTCCTTGTAATATTATTATTTGTTATCTTTTTTAAATTATATCTTTAATTTCAATCTTCCCCTTAGGTTACAGTGTTATCACACTTGTATTTTTCTAATAATCCTTTATACATTTCTTCAATATCTTTATAAAGTATTGGTACAGTTATTATACACTGTGTTGGATTTACATTATACAAATTTCATCAATTTATTTAACTTATACTTCAATTATAAGGTTGTTGAGATTTACTATTTGCCTAGATTTTACCTTTGTTCACATATAATGTATTATGACTATTACAGCTTGCTTATACCCCTTCTGAATTTCTATTCTTATACAATCTTAATTAAAATTCTCTTACTTAACTACATTAACATTTTAGCTTTGATTAATACTATTAATACATAACAAATATTTTAAAACAAAAGAGTTGTACTCAAACTCAGACATTTAGCCTTGATTATTGAACTTAGTATAAACAAAACACATCTGTCCTTTCATTATTTAACTTATTTCTTAAAAGTAATTTTTGTGCAGTCTTGGCTGTTTTTGATTATTTTTGGGATGTACCCTTGGTCACTTCACTTATTTATTGCCTGCTCTTAGTTTATCTTTTGTCATTTTAATAAATGTTGTTAGATAAAGAGTGGCACTCACTTAGAAACATTTGTAGTCTATTTTCATAATAATAATATTCTACCAAATATTATTTCTGTATTCCATACAAGAACTTTAAAGTTGTGTAAAGGTACTAATTAGTTTAAGATACTCTTAGTTTAAGAATTTAAACGTTGACACATGAAGTCCATTTAACATAATAAAATAACTTCCACTGGTCCCCTGTTACTCTTTGATCTTATCTATAATCAGTTTTATAGTCTTATAAGATCAAGAATCTTATTTATAGAGGATTATGAAGATTTGTTTTTTCCATTATATAAATAATTTCCACTGGTTCACTTTTAATTCTACCTTTAGACACTTTTGTTTATATCTACTTTACAATATTTTTTATTTTAGGTGTTATACTTTCATTAGTTACATATACTCCCTTTTGGGGTTTCGTTTTTTCTTATTACTGGGTTTGCATTGGGTACTTCCCTACTTTATTTTATTCTACTAAGTGATTTCTTCCAATTTCAGTCCTGTTATTAGGGGGATGTCGGTTTGTTCTGGGTATTGCCTTACTTACTTCTATCCTACCTGGGTACTTTCTTACTTTATCTTGGCTTTTTGTTTAATTTTATTACTCATTTATATTGCATAGTTGTTTTTAATTTATTCTTATTTCTTAAAACTATGAGTGCACTTTACTGTGGTCCTTAATTGTTTTTTATTGTATTTTTCTTTGATTTCATGTTATTTTTAATTTATTTATGATCATGATTTCGTTCATTATAATGTGGATAATCTGTCATGCTACAATATATGAATATATGAAAAGAAAGCAATATATCAATATATTGTCAACCAACAAATGATACCATATGAATACAGTCCAAAGTATTTATGCATGACATTAGATGAAAAGTTACGCTGGAAGGTGCACGCAGAAATAAGAACTGAAAATTGAGAACTTGAGCATAAAATTTACTGGCTCCTTGGGCGACATTCTGAGTCATCTGTATATAATATACTGTTCCTGCTTAAACAAGTCCTTAAACCTGTCTGGACATACAGTGCACAACTCAGAGGATGCACGAAGGAAAGTAACATAAAAATTATCTAGACGTTTCAAAAAAAAGTACTACGGTGTATTGTTAATCCCAAATGTTACATACGAAATGACGAAATCCACAGAGATTTGAGCATTTGCTTCAGTGGTAGATGAAGTTTAGCGATTCGCCAAGAAGCAAGAGAAACGTTTTCATAAAAACATCATAATGTCGAGATGCTGCAAATGGTTGAAAATACTAAACTTGTGCGAATGCTAAATAGAATGAAGCCATTTGACGTAATGTAATGTGTCAAGTGACAGGGATCCCTATATAAAAAGTGACTAGTTTTTAGATGAGTGAGCCACAAGACCTCATCCTTCACCATGTAATTATTTATGAGATGTAAATTGACAAAGCGGCTAACTCAGTCTCAAAAACAAAACAAAAAATACAACCACACACTCTGTGGCGTTCTGAGTGGCTTGGGGAACTCACGTCAACATCTATGTTCCAGCAAAGAGACCACCACCGTGGCCAAAAAATATTATAGCATCAGTGATTCTTGGCATGCCGCCGCACGCGAGACTCTTCCAGACGTTTACAGATCATTCTACGTTCAGCATTACGGAACTTTGCGGACTGTTCTAGGTCAGGCGAGATGCCGATGGCCCTTCTAGACTTTTACTCGATTATGCAATCACCATCCAATCTCGCTATCTGACTACTTTCAAAGCCGGTGGAAGTACAAATACTGGATTTCGAAGCGGTCCAGTTCAGTTACAACTGGCGATTTATTCATAACCGATCAAGTGACTGTTGCGAATAAGTGGAAGTTTATCACTGTGTTTTTTGAATTATGCAAGATATCCGGGCTGTTTGGCCGTGGTCCCTGGTTTAAAACCAAACCAAACGTTTCGGCAGCACCACTGGCTGCCATCATCAGTGGTATAAAATTTCTGCACTTTGGGTGTCTACGTGCAGGCCCACAGTACTGTGGTATAGACTGACTACAGCCCTGTGGTACGAGTCTATACCACAGTACTGTGGGCCTGCACGTAGACACCCAAAGTGCAGAAATTTTATACCACTGATGATGGTAGCCAGTGGTGCTGCCGAAACGTTTGGTTTGGTTTTAAACCAGGGACCACGGCCAAACAGCCCGGATATCTTGCATAATTCAAATGACACCGGCCGTGAAAGCCTAAGCCTAAGGAATAATTTATCACTGTGTTCATTAGTGCAAAAATGTAGAAGCTGACCTTTATTATTTTGTACTGGGCAATTTAACTTAAATTATTCTGTGAGTGCCTTAGTTGATTTATAACTGTTGTATGTGTCAAATTAAAGTTTTTTGTTTGGTTTGTTAAATTTGCAAAGTGACTCCATTGGTGTCAGTTATTATGTTCCCGCTGAACATATCGGTGTGACCGTCATAGCCATATCATTATTGCTTTTAAGCCGCATGAAACATATTTTTTTGGCTGAGTTTAAAATACCTAATAATTTCAAAATAACATTTACATGATAAAATGTTTATGAGTAATTTAAATATCCTAATCACCCTAATCTAAGAATAATGAACGTTCTACCATATACATTTTGAACAAAACGGTTTTCGCTTTTAATTAAATCGTCTTTTGCGAAGAAGAGTTAGCTACTTCTCGACTTCTTTACGTCACTATAAATTGACTAAATTTTGCTTCACGCTTCAGACAATGTAATTAATCAACAACAGCTTGTCATTCATCTAAAACGCTTTAGAATTCTACGAAACATAGAACAAAGCACGACTCTGTTTATTATTTTTCTGTTCTCCAGTCGGTTGCACTGTCGGGACACGTAATTTAATCGTCCGAATTTCTACTCTGGTAATTTACGCAACGGTTTGTGTTACACGACACCCACGACCTCCCTAATCAGCATTCTTGTTCTGTTGTGTCTGTTTTCAAACATCAGAATATACATCTCTTAGTTTTGTTACGTTTCCTTGTATTCCAATTTTTAGTAAAGATGTCTGTAACTGCTGCTAAATTGTCAGTATCCTTCAACTTTTTATAATAAAATAATTAACTGTAAGCTTAAACAGATTTTTACACATAATATGTAGACTGTACTACTAAAACAGCTCAAAGACTAACATTCGCAAGGCTTTGTTGCACTATTGTGTTCTTATCTTTCCAGCACTTCCCGGGACTATCTTTGTGAACACTCGACCACCGTTAGTAAGATGAGATTACTGTTTTGAGTTTACGTTTCCACAATTAGTATTCATTAACTGCACCTTATCGCTTTCAATGGAATCTACGTAATCATGTGCAGAAACATGTCAACAACGTATTGTTTTAATAACTACAATAATGCGAGAGAAAATTGATTACCACGATTGCAGTCGTTTTTACGTCGATGGGTATCTTTGAAGAAGAGATTCGTACAACGTAAGTAACTTGAGCGTTAAAGACATTTTGAACATTGTAGTTCGGGCAAAATTCGTAGTGCATAAAACGCCCTTACAACGTCGGCTGAACGATACGGGTTTAAACGTTTTACCGGTTTCTGTTGAAACATGTAGGTCCTCAGACACCTAGAATCTAGGAGCCCTACGTTATTTACTGTCAATACAATGAAATCCTACATATTATGTAAGTATATTCAATTTTCTATCTAACTGTGACCTCCTTGTATAAATATCCTCTTTGCTCAGACTGGTAACGAATTCTTAGCCAAAATGATTATACGTTATTCGGTTTTCTTTGATAAAAATGATTTTAAAATATATTTGCAAAACTGTGACTTTTCATACACATATTATTATTACTGGGTCCTTCAGTCTTTCGACTGGTTTGTACCTTCCCCTCATATGCCCCTGGTGTGTGTGCTACTGAGTCTCTCACAGGTAGGCCTATATGGGACCTGCAGTCTAACCCCGGATCCGAACGGCATAGTTTCGTACACATAAGGTATGTAATTTAATAAAAAAGCTTTTATTTATCTCTTTGATCTATGTATTTTTAATAATAACCGATACAAATAAATTAATATAGATAATCAGTATTACGAATACGGCATACTTATGACGGGTCCGATTAAATCAGCTAAAGATTAAGCTATTTCTACACCTCATTAAGTTTTTATAGGGTACAATAAGAGAAAGTCAAAGAACTATTTCAAAACTTTAAAGCTATTACAGTTAGCAGGTAATCAGTCTTACAGCGAATCAACAGATACAAACGTTGCTTTGGAATCTACTTGTACGAGACTTACTAAAAGCGAGAACATATTTATTTCCAACAAACAAATGAAAGGGAAAATTGAGAGAAGCTAATGGGAGTAAATTTACTTTCACTATAAAAAAAATCGTCACTGTCATGTTATGGTAGTTAAAGATGATAACGTCTCGTCGTTATAATATCGGGAACCTGGTTAATTGGCTCAGGTCAATTAAACAGGCTGCCATAATGTTAACAAACTCATAATTAACTGGAATGTAAACAAATGTTAAATAGGATCCCGTGAATTGAGGGATATTGACAGGGGTTTGTAGATTTATTCACTCACCTTTTGTACCATGACATCTCTTTATTACATAATGTTTTAACATCTCCGAAGAAATTTAGCAATGAGTATATTAAAAGTAAAAAAAATTGCACCTCTTGTACAAATAGAATTAGAGTAATTAATGAGTTAACATAGCTTTTACTGCCCTCGGATCCGAGTATTTTGTTTCAGTATATGATATTAAAATTATAATCTTTATTTTGTGCCATCTGAAGGCACAAGCTTCAAAGTTAAACTTGGGCTTTTTAACTTTAACGTGTTATATTCATAAAAGCATTAAACTTAGCACATATTATTACTAAGCATGAAATCACAATTTTATGGTAATTAAGTCAGTCTTTCGTGTTTTACTTTACTTTCATTTGTTAATTAAGTGTCTATCATGTATTATTTTAAGTTAAGTTCTGAACCACGGAAGTTAAACTTCCGTGTCACCTGTGTGTAACATTGTCGGCGAATCGGCGCTTCTATCGGTTGTGCAGGGTATCTTGGAGATCTTCTGGCTATCGTGTTTTGGTAAAATCTGCTGTTATTCCTAAAGATGAATCGTCTGTCGGGTCTGTAGATTCTTGTGGTAGGTTTTGGGTTGTAACTTTCACTGGTGTTCACATTGTTGTACCGCACATATTACTTACGGTTAACAGTTACATGTTAAAAATTTAACATTTAGGTGACGTTAGTTTGTTACAGAGATGTCATTGTCATACACTCACGTCATTTAAGACATTTTTACATCATCCGGCTATCTCACACAAGCTTCTCCTCGTTTACAGGTTTTATATTGACTACATACTTTTGTACGCTGTATCAGCAGCGGAGTCTGAGATACAACTGAACTAATTTAATAGGGGTGAAGAGGCTGTCCGCGCGCGGGTAGATTCTCAGCGCGAAAAGTAGTTCTCACTTATTATTAATTATTTTGCTTTAATTCGCTTATAACTTAATGACATCGCTCTTTACTTTTATTACTCTTTTATGTGACGAGGGGTAGTTACGGATTTATTTAGTTTCTCAATTCTAATTTTATTAACTGCTACATTGGCAAATCGGCAGGTTACTACAGGTTTGGGGCATGGATAAGGGTTCATTCGTACCTTATTAAAGCCAATATTAGTATAATAAAATTTTTTTAATTTTTGTGGGATTTAGGCTTATTAAATCGTCACAAGATCTGATATGCTGGTAACGGCAAAGCTGCAAATTTGTGATTTATTTTATAAAAAATGTAGAGAAGTGAACTGAGATCGTATAAACGAATAAAAGAAAATTCGTATAAACGAATACAAGAAAATTCGCGTAGGTACCACTAGAGCAATTCGCGAAGCTACCACTGGAGCAATTCGTGAAGTTACCACTGGAGCAATTCGCGAAGTTACCACTGGAGCAATTCAGATAATTTCATTTCGTGTCGGCGTAAGAAACATCACGCAAACATTAACATAATTAACAATCGCGAACAACGTCGGTGTTTTGTACAAACGTTTGCTGCTTTTCAAAGTTGAGCGTTGAATTCAGTGACAAGAAGTTTATCAACATTAATTACGTTGCATAAACTGAAAGTAGGATCTTAGTTAATTTGTGTTGACATATCGAGGTCGACAAGTGAACATCTCTTTTCACGATAATGTTTTAATGATTGAGTACTTCCCATCAGATATACATATATTTCGCGAAAATTATCAAAATAATTAATTTGAAATTAGCTGTGTTCTCTAGTCTAAAATAAAATGTTAATCCTCTGCCTATATCTTAACGCCTTAATCCATTTAAAACATAATACTCGTTCTGCTCAAAGCACGAAACTAATGAGTAGATATTTCTGTGTCTCGGTCCTATTCTGCGTTCTTAGTGCCGAACAGAAAATGAACATGATACCGCTTGCAACCTGACAAACACAATCTACGCACGCATTATAACGGTATAGTTAACTATATAACCAACACGCTAAAATATCACGATTGGGGAATTTTGCTGAGACCCAGCTTCCAACGGGACCCTGATCAACTTGGTCAGCTACAAATAATTCAGTCTTCTTTAAAAATTAACGGGGAGAAATATTTCTGTTTAAGTTTGGAAAACGGCCGGTTAGCCATCACTTGAATAATATTTTAATAAAGAAGCATTACACTACAAATCAATAACTGTCTTCAGGCATATAATTCTTAATTGAACACAAAATACACATTACAAAATACATATGAAGTTTTACTGCTCAGGCTTCTATTCTGCCCAGTGTACACTGATTGTAATAAAGATTTGAATATGCTATATTAACAGAAACATTAGGAACAACATTAGGAGCCTTCTATTCATGATTTGTTGTTACAACAGTTTCTGCATAAAAGGAAAAACCTTTGAAGACTATACTCTATTACACATGAACAGTGATTCTTTGAATAAAGCATTAAATAAATGTTTGAACCCGTAGAAGGTCTGTAGCTCGTTTCAGAGTTTAGTGATAAACATTAGATAAGTTAGTAATATAGGTATGGAGAAGCATACACGACTTCCATGTTCTAAGATTTATATTTAAAATCATTTTCGAAATGAAATATTTCCAGAGAAACTACTTCTTTCTTCAGTCGTAACAACAGTACTGTGGTCACTGTATGTCGTAACAACAGTACTGTACGTCGTATACCACCTCACGTTAGCGCACTCGATTTTCACTGATGATAGCAGTCGATGGCACTGCCGAAACGTCTGGTCTGGTTTGCAAAAAGTTATTTGATTCTGTTCGAATTTGTGGCATTTTCCTACCCCATAGAAAAAATTACTCTTAACTTGTTAAAACATAAAACGTTGCCAGTAAACTACCCCTTTCCCTTAACCGATCTTCACCAAAATCAACAGACCATGAGTCCTCTATAACTCAGGTACACATACAAAAAAGTATTTGATTCTGCTTGAATTTTCGGGAGTTATCGTTCGCCAAAAAACATTCTACACACAGACAGACACTTTTCGGAAAATGACTTTTCTTAGTGTTTTGAGGGTAGTACAATCAAGATCAGTCCTTATCTATCTCGTACAGTTTTTTCGCCATCAACATACCTCCATTTCCTTCTGGAACATGGAAGTAAAAAATTAGTATTAACATTTTTAGAAATCATAATTCTTTTTAATTTACTTATTTAGAATCATGACCAGTAGACAACTGATTGTATTGCCTTTTATGGGTAATGTATATTGCAATGAAATAGTGTTACTGTAAGTGTAGACACCAATGGATCAGTGACAGAGATACCGAGGTATTAGTGTTACATGGCGGTAATCTTATAACTTTGTCTCCATATTCATCAGGTACTGCGTACTATGGAAAATGTGATTTGTGTAAAGAAATAAGTTCCAGTAGCAATGAAACGTTATGATTTTGAAGACACTCAACCATTGGTGCCTTCCGTGACGACATGGTTGGTGCTTTATCCATTATCTTGGAATGGTACGATGCCTAGTCCATGATAAGGACCTAAAGTTTCTTTAATCTTCGAACCAGTTACAGAAAATGTCGTGGTTTATTTTTTCATGACACTCATTTGTTTCCTTGGAAGTAAACAGAACAAGGCAATTTGGTATAAACTGCTTGGAGTTGTCAACATGAGGTAGGATAATTCTGCCTCCTTCTTCTACCGGTACTGCCATAGTTCCTTTTTTCGTATCCTGTATCCAGCCTTTTACCATGATGATACATATCAACTCAGTTGTTGTCAAGCCACACGATTTCGTCGACGTTTTCCTTCCTTATTGCCTAAACAACCTGGAACGCCAAACAGTAAGACCTTCTCTCTCCAGTAACAGTTTTCACCAACCTATCTTTTTGTGTGTAAACCCAGTCTCTTTCACAGTCACCAGAAGAGAGGACATACTGCCATAAAATAAGTCAGCACGTTTCAATAAGACCAGAAATTTCCTCAGTGTTGGCGGAAGTAATCCTATGACTGTCGACAAATTGTGTTAGTCTGAAAGGTGTCAAGTTTTGTTACACGTTTTCCAATTTTTCTTTTCTTGTTCGGTGTTTTTAGTTTTAAAAAACCTCAGCAATTTTTTTCTTTTTCTCGCTGCAGATTCTTTAACTGTGTTCTTGCATATTTTTCATACCGCAGACCTCCGCTCAAGAATATTTATTGGAGTTAAAAGTGATCCATTGTTACCCCTTCCACCTATAAGCTATTAATTCTTGGAACAAACAAATTCTAGTTCTTGATTTCGTAAAGCGACACCACGGCAAGTCTTCCGATAGGGTGAAGATCGAGCAAATGTTACATGCGTGCAATTCTCAGTTGACCTCGTGTTCTAGGCAATGGCGCGCGCCGCCATTTTCCACGACTCTAATTTGACTAATCCATTCCGAGCCTCCGGGACTGCGCAGTTAAAACAAACTATAGAATTAACTTGTTAATAGAGTGCGGAAAAGCAGACGTTTAGGCTGTAAACACACACATAACAGTCAACAAACAGTTAATTTTCTTCTGTAAATACATGTCAAAGACCCATAGATATTATTCACCTTCAAACGACAAACAAATTGTTTTGTAATAGCATTTTAACTTATGAAACTCTGGTACTGTTGTTAATGTTTTTGTATTTGATTCTGTTTTTTGTTTTGTAGCTGTTATTTTTTGTCTCTAGCTAGATCGAAGCAATTAGTTGAACTATTTTAAGTTAAAGTTCAAGCTAATAATTAAATATATATTTGTTGATAGTAAACTTAAATAAGAAGTATGACAATATTGTGAAATATTAATAAAAATAATTACTCAGTTTTTTAAACCTGGCTGATGTGAAAGACGAGTAATTTTTCATTTATATTATTTTCCGGTTATTTCTATTTAAAATGATACGTATTATATCGTATTACAATTTTTAAAATCGAATTTAGTAAAAGTAAATTAAACTTAAACAATTAAAAATTACAAACAGAATTAACACTGTTGCACACCACTATAGAAAAAATATTCTGATTAGTGCTTTCAAGCTTCATAGCTCATCGTCAGATCGGAAATAACAATAATAGGAAATAACAATGTTAGGTATTATTGTTATTTCCGCTGACGATGAGCTGGAATAATTTTTCTATAGTGGTGTGCAACAGTGTTAATTACGTCTGTGATTATAACCACTAACACAACTTTTTTAATTAAATTAAAAATAAATTTAAACTTAAGAAAAACATTGCAAAAAATTGTCGAGATATTTATTTATTTACAATCTTGTCCATCAAATTTTTTGAATCCACTTTTTTAAATAATAAATAATTTTTATTGTTTACACTTCGTGTTTTAACGTAAATTATAAATTTTTATAAAGAGATTTGCTATAAATTGTTTTAGTAAATTTATTATTCACGTTCTTTTATAAACGTAAAAGTTTTTCTGAAGAATAATTTTGTAAACTTTGGAAATATATATAATTCCTTGATTTCAATTTCAAGAGTCTTTTTAAAGCAGGAATAGTCAAGTCTGCTCATAAATTTAAGACTTCAGATAAGAATTTCTATATGGATGAACGTAATCATACAATAACTTTGTAATGACACATGCATACTCTTTCTTAGAGTCTATTCCATTTTAGTCTCAGTGTATATTGTAAACATATTTTTGTAAGTTCAATTTTTTGCTGTAATATTTATGTCGTTGGCTCTATTTCTGCAAGTTAGTATTTTATGTCTTATGTGATATTAGTATAATGAATTAGTGATAGTTTATGAAATCATATTGAACGTGTGATATAAATTATGTTAATTTGAAATATGTTACATTTAGTATATACATGCCTGTTTATTTTATACATTTTTTAATAAACTATATATAACCTTATATGATTATCGTATTGCAATGATGACGAAACGTCTCGAACAGTGGAGAGTGTCGTTCTACGTGTTTCCCGGCCAGCCGAGCAGGTTGATTACGAATTGTTATTCGTGATAAATTAAAGCTGGTTATTAGTGGCTTTAGTGGTGTCTTGTATTTTGTTTGCCAGTTTACTATGCGACGATCAGTGAGACCGTAACAGTGGGCCAGAAGTGCGAGAGTACCGTTAACAGTGGAAACAGAGGACACTTCGTAGAAGAGTGGTGTTAGTAGTAGTTCATAAAAATAAAATGGATACCAGTCAGACGATTGAAGGATTCCAAGCAATGTTACTGCAGATCGAGGAACGACGCCGAGAGGAAGTGGAAGAAACAGAAAAACGACAGGATGAGAAATGCAGACAGGAAACAGGAGTGGCAGAAGAACGACAGAAAGTACTGTAAGCGTGAAAACGGAACACCAGAGAGACGGCAAAAAGAAGAATTTAGTCGTCAAGTAGACGACATTAATGCGTTTGTATAAGATGATACCACTGAAAAATTCGTCCTGTTACGAGAAACAAATAAGTTGACAAAATATATGTGTCAACTATGAAAATAAGTATGTCAAGTTTAGAAGATTCTATTACAAATGTAATAAAACAAATTAAAATAGAAGTCAAACATTTAGTAAAAGAAATAGTTGATAATGCAAGAACATTAATAAATACTGAAGAAGGTTCAAAAATATCAGAGAAATCAAAAAATCCCATTAACTGTAGTAGGAACAGTTTTCGCATAGGACCCAACGTTTAATGTAAGCACTCAATGGGCAACTTACTATCGCCAATTCGAAGCTGCCGCTCGCTTAAATAAATGGACAGAAGAAGAATGGCCTTTCACTCATTCTTTATTTAAAACGACTTGCCGCAGAACTAATACAGAAATTGCCACCTGACAGCCAGAACACCTATGCCGAATTAACAAAAGCTCTGGAATTGTGGTACGGTGATCAGCATTTGTGCTGTATCGTGACCAATTTACAGCGAGGCGACAGCGTTCCGGGGAAACCCTCCAGGAGTTTGAAGCATATGTAGACCGGTTGACGAGACTGGCTTATCCTGAAGAATCGGAGGACTTCCGAAAGTGGATTGTTCACATTGTATTTATTGAAGGTATCAGAGATAGTCAATTACAACAAGTGTTAGGAATGGCACATCAGAATAGCTCAGACGCCCATGTTCATGCTCTCCGTTTTGAAGCTGCCAAGTCGGCGACTTATATTAATCTAAGTATGTCATCAAGTTGTAGCCAGATTGATCCAATATCACAGTATCGTCATAACGGACGGAAGAAAGAGACGATAGAAGAACAACAGTTTAAGAAGTCAGCAGCGCCACAACGATCTTCTGAACCAAAGGATAAAGACAGAAGACCGAAGTGTTACAACTGTGGGGAACGTGGTCATCTATAGGTAGACTGTTGGAAGAATAAAATACCGAGAGAAGGGAGTGATCGCACCTATTGGAGAAGTAAAGCTCCATACAGAACACAGTCTCCTCGCTACATAGGGCCAGTGGAAACTTTGTCGTTAATGGATTTTGGGAGGTAAACCAACATCAGTTGACACGGGCGCAACAGTGCCCATTGTGCGCACTGACTTAATTAGTAACCGAGAGCCTCATATTAGCTCTAATACAATACAGACTGTGACTGGAAGTCCTGTCAAACTATTAGGACACGTAGACGTACGTGTACGCCTGGGTCCCCTCGCGTTTAGCCACCAAACACTCATTGTAGACATTGTTGAAGTGATTCTTGATACGGACATTATTAATGCCTACGGACTCGTTGTGGACCTAAGAGAGAATGTCCTGATGGTTGGCCAAGAGGAGATAAAGCTTTGCATGGCTAAAATGACAGGGTCAGCCAACCATTCGATCAAGCAAGTGGCATTGGCCGAGGAAGAAGTCAACAGGTGTGGTCAAGAGGAACTCTTCCTATTGCAAGCGAAAATAGAAAAAGAACTAACAGAGGAAGTACCAATGTATATAACAACAAAAGAAGTGATTAGAAACCCAAATATTGGTGTAGAAGAAAGTAGTAAAGTATAAATCTTGCTTGGTCCTAAGTTAATGGAAGCGCCCGGGGGAAACGTTGCTGAAGACGAAGTTACGCAAGAGGTGTTGACGAGAACCAATCAGACTTGAACCAGCTAAAGGCGTATAGGTCATCAGTGCACGACGCAACCGGAGTGATGACATCAAAACTAGTGGTTGAGCGGAAGATTCTTCTTCCTGGGAACTTGATGTTCGGATAACACATGACTGAATTCAAAGAGCGGAGAATTATTCTTCGCAAGTAGACCAACTGTCTAGGTCGCCTGGCTAAGTATTATTTCAGAGACGAGTTGCCAGTTCGGAACGAACAGGCTTATGCAGGGGGTAGTGCAACGACGATTTATACATTTTTTAATACACTATACATAACCTAATATGATTATCGTATTTCAACGGCAAACGACGAAACGTCTCTAACAATGGAGAGTGTTTCCCGGCCATCAAAGCAGGTGTGTGTTTCTACCAAGGCCGCACTCACGTATCCTTTAGACTTTTCGGTTGACGCAAATTATGGAACATCTGCGGACTATAAATAGACAACATTTGCCGCTTAGAAGTCAGCTTATGTTGGGTGAATTGTCAAGTTATATCAAGTGGATGTTGTGTTTTTTATATTAAGTGCGGAATTCTTTATAGTTGACATTATTATTGCATGTGGACAAATTTAAGTTGAGTTATTGTACGAGTTGATAACGAATTGTTATTTGTGATAAATTGAAGCTGGTTATTAGTGACTTCATTGGTGTCTTGTATTTTGTTTTCCACTGTACCATACGACGATCAGAGTTAGTCCATCGTTACAGTATATATTCATTCCTGCAAATGCAAATGGTAAATTGTATGAAATGAAATGAAAAGTCAATGGTTAATAACTAAGGACATCTTTGTTTGGCAGTGGACAGACAGGTACTGATGATGGTTGTGGTGTGTGTGTGTGCGTTGTGATTTGCGCGCACAAGCTGTCTCTTACATTAAGCTAATGACTATTAATTTTCCTATAACGTAGCCCAAGAAATGCCGCATATTGTTGTTTATAACCCGCATATATGGCCCCGTGTCTATTGCAGACACATGTTGCTCTCAGAACAATTGCGTTACGCCTAAAACAATATTGACATTCTCCCTCTGCGTTATACTCTATTTCGATATATATATATATATATATATATATATATATATATATATATATAATGCGACAGTACAAATAAGTGATGTACTGAGCATGAAATATAAAAATTTAAATTTACTTAATAAACTGTAAATAATTAATAATATATTAGAAATAAGCATGTTATGGATTGCAAGCTTGACTCAGACAAAAATATGAACAGGTGTTTCGACCTGAATCAACGTGCACACGCACACAAATGTAACTGAAAGTGTGTACACCAGTATTTTGCTAGTGTGTGTGAACGCAGGTCTCTGCAGGCAAGTTTGCCACCCCAGTATGAATAATTGCACAATGACTGTTTTTCCGTAATTATTCATAAACTAGAATTAAGAATTAAAATCCAAAAGCACCATAAAATGTAAATAAATTTAATAAATACTGTGTGCGAAAACCACGCGAAAGTGACACGCCGTACAAGTGCAATAGTGAAATAACTATGTACAAATCAAAAGGGTTAAGTTGCAATGTCCAAAATTACAATGAACATGTGTTGTAAAATTAGTTATAAGATAAATATAAAAAAATACTTACAGGACTCTGCAATTCGCAGAAATATAAAAAATAGTGAATTTGACAAAGAGTGGGGGAACTGACGCCAAAGACAGTTTCTAACATGTCGATTTTGTATCACTGAAGGGTGTCGACCAAGACATGGGTATAAATAGGACACGCAAGCTTCAGTGGTTCTCTTTCTTGAATCACCCACGATGCAGCGGGAGCTTATGCCCGTCAGCACGGCATATTTATTAATATTTTTATAAACAGTTTAAATTGCCAGTTATGTACAAATACGTAACCAAGCTATAAGACAAACATTGTAATTAATAACAGCACTAGAGAAGAAGTTCTATAGCGATACGACGCTGGACAAGAGAAGAAGTTCCATAGCGATACGACGCTGGACAAGAGAAGAAGTTCTATAGCGATACGACGCTGGACAACAGAAGAAGTTCCATAGCGATACGACGCTGGACAAGAGAAGAAGTTCTATAGCGATACGACGCTGGACAAGAGAAGCAGTTCCATAGCGATACGACGCTGGACAAGAGGAGAGGACGAGAGAGTGAGAGACAGCCGACGCTGGACGCGAGACGAAGATGAACACCGATGGAACAAAAAATGATCGAGTATGATTGACGACAATAAGGTGATAGACAACTTATTCATATCTTAATCATACACAGTATACAAATATAGTTAAAGACATTAATATTTTATTTAGAAATAAGAGTAATATTTCTTGTATAGTAGAGTTAAAAAACATAGAAGTTTTAGAAATACGAGTAACGTAACAAGAGCTCAAATTAATATGATATAAAATGATTACAAAGAATATAAATAAAAACAATTAGTATTTGAGAAAACAGTACTGAGAAGTAATAACTATTAATCTTTTGAGTACGTACCATATATAGAGAAAAGATTTAAAAATTGATTTTGAAACATATTAATAGACTGAGTAGTCTAAAATGAGATTTTTCTTTTATATACTATTTAGTAGCATAGAATGTTTAGTTAGTAAGGATGTATATATCTTAAGCCTTACGACATTATAACAAATAATAACTAATGTTTTTTAAATCGAAGTCAGTGCCATGTGCACATATTTTTTTTATAGTATCAAATAAATTTTAATTACTGTTTCAAGTTCCGTAGAGTTCTTATTGCAGATACACCTGACCCCCTACTTAAATGTTATATGTTTAAAGAATTTGTCAGTCTTGAACGTGAGACCGTTCACACCTATTTATGTATATGTAACGTTGTTTGAATTTGGTGCTCCAAGATCGAAGGACTCCACAAATTTAAATTAAATTAAATTTGCCAAATTGTCACGTTATATAAAATTGGCTCCCAAAGAACGTGGGGCTATACAAATTAAAATACATTTAAATTTGTTTAAATTCATAAATATATGTAACGTTGCATATAATGTCGCCCTGCTCGTGGGGCATGACATGCCTAAATTTATGTACAAAAATTTGTGACATAAATTGTAGATCATGAATGTATGACCCGATACCCATCATTTGACTATTAAAATTTTTTTATGTAGCTAAATGGTTGCTCTAAAATATATAAAGAGTGTTAAATGAAAAATGTATAATATGTAATTATTATTTGTAGTAAACAGTAACTGAATGTAATGTTAATTGTTGTGTAATCACACAGCTGGCGCCCACCACAAATAATATTGTTGTCTATGTAACAGGTGTAACTGTAATGAGTATTAATAATAACTATTAATAAAAAATCCAGAAATAAATAAATAAGTAGGGAACGGTTATCCATAATAATTTTTAAAGAATTACTCTTAAATAAATATTTTAATAATAATTATTCACCATGGCAATATCGGGAAGTTCGAGGATGGGAGAAGCACTTGAAGCCATGATGCAAGCTGTATTTGGTGAAGTAGAGAACAAACAAACAGAAAAATTAAAAGAAAATAATATTAGAACTCAAATAGAAGAGTTAACAGAATTTTTTACAAAACTGACCGAAGAATTAAGAGAAGAAAGGATAGCAAAAGAGAAAATTAGAGACACAAATACGCACATAGCGTCAGTAGAAGGTGAACAAACCATAGTAGTTAAAAATACATGTGTAATTACTAATGATAATTATAAAAAAGTAATTAACATTAAGGAGGAGAAGCAAATAAAGGTTAATAAAACATACCTTATTAATAGCGATATTCCAAGTGTGAGGCACACACACAATAGTAAATCACACAAGATGACACATTTGAAACACATAAAACACCACACTTACGGAGATAAATATCACTGTAGGCCTAACAAGAAACGTAGTAAGTTATCTAGACGAAACACTACGCAAAATTGTGGTAAATATGATGTTAGATATACGCACGATAATTATGGTAACGATAATTATAACTGTAAGTATGAAAACTACAGAGGTTATCATAAACGACGTATGAAAAAACCGTCGACAGCTGTTTATATGGGCCTCAAGCAGACTGAACATACGCAATGCATTCATGATGAGAGAATTATGGAATGTGACCGTTACGAGTGAAAGAGAGGCAAGATGAAAACATTGCTCAATGAACAGGTGACTTCTACGATAAACACAAACGTTCACAAGGTGAGTACGCACACAAACAAGGGATTAATACAATGGAACGCAGACGTTGTTTATACGAGGGTGAGAATAATAGTAAACGCGGCGACTACGCTACAAAGGAACAATATACGTCCGGTAGACTATGGACAATGCAATTGTTATAAAGAGGGGTGTAATTTCTAACTACACACTGAACTCAATACCCGAATAAAATAAATAATTATTTTTAAATGAGAAATAATATGTGTAATAATATAAGAGAGTATAATCAAGAAATGTTATAAGGAATATTATTTGAATGGGTTAATTAAGAAATGTATTAGTGATGGTAAGGAATGCTATTGTAGAGAAATATTTAAGAAGAAATGGTAAGGAATGTTGTTATTGATATGTTATAAATATGAAGAAATGATTAAGATGAGCAATAATTGCCATAATTATTAGAACGGCTGATCAAGCGAACACTTATCGAAGACACAAGGACACAGAAGAAAGCGAGAGTGAAAAGTCATAAGGGCAGAGACTACTTAGGATTAAGGACTTCGAGAAAAATATCGTTGTTTTCCAAGACAGTTCCTCTGTAACCGATCATGCGACGCACTACGAGCTAAAAGAGTATTCTGTTACGGAAGTGTATTTCAAGAAAGTTGTAGCGATCAGAAAGGTAATGTTAAAGAAAGGTAATAAAAGGTAATGAATGTTAATGTAGTGTATAAGTAATGTATTAGATAAAGTAATGTCATGTTAAGAAAAGAGCTAAGGAAGTTTAGAAGCGAAGGTAAGAATATATGAGGAAGTGAATGTAAAATTAAGGACCGAATTTACACACATATGTAGGAATGCAGAGTATACAGAAGGAAAACAAAGGAGAGCTAATTGCAGTGGATTTTCTGGGACCATTACCACGATCAAGTCGAGGTGTGAAGCACATATTGGTATGTATCGATGTGTTTTCCAAGGCAGTCCGACTGTACCCAATTATGCGACCCACAACCAAAGTTGTTCTAAAGATACTACTGCAAAAATATATTCCGTTATATGGAAAAATGAAGAAGATACTCAGTGATCAAGGTGTGCAATTCCAAAGTGAAAAATGGGAGAGGACGTTAAGGGAAAATGGAATACAACCAGTACTCACATCCATAAGACATCCTCAAGGAAACCTTGCTGAGAGAGTTAACAAAGAATTAGGTAAATATTTACGAATATATTGCCATAATCAACACAATAAATGGGCAGAATATTTACCATTTATTGAAAAAGCCATTAACGAAAATTATAGTGAAGCAACAGGATACACTCCAATGGAATTAGAAGAAGAGAAGAAGCCAACAAGATTTTGGACTAAATATCTAAACAAACCTAATAACCAAAATGTACCTGTACCAATAAGTGTGAAAATTGAATACGCAAAGCAACGAATCAGAGAGAGAGGTAACAAGAGAATAGAGAGATTTAATCTAACTCACAAGTTACAACAATTCAACGTGGGAGAAAGTATACTACTCAAAGCAAATCCAGTGGGAAAAAGGAGTGATAATACGGCGAAGAAATTCTTCAGACTTTATAATGGACCGTATACGTTAAGACAGCGAGTGGGACAAAACACTTTCATTGTATATGATGAGATACAGAAGAAAGAAATTGGTAAATTCCACGCAACGTCATTTAAGAAGTTCTACACATAAAACAGAGGTCATTGAAACCAGTCAAATCAGCTGTTTGTAAAGCCACCCTAATTCAAGGTCGCGAGCAGTGAGCGTACGAAAGAGGGGAGGTAAGACATTTGTATACACTCCTATTAAGGGTGAAATGACGAATATTATTCTTTATTATTTGTCACATTTTTTTGCAAATAATAATAATAAATAAATAGATAAAAAAAAAATTTATAATAAATAAATTTATTAAAATTTTTTTTGTTACCAAGCAGAGGAATAATGCGACAGTACAAATAAGTGATGTACTGAGCATGAAATATAAAAATTTAAATTTACTTAATAAACTGTAAATAATTAATAATATATTAGAAATAAGCATGTTATGGATTGCAAGCTTGACTCAGACAAAAATATGAACAGGTGTTTCGACCTGAATCAACGTGCACACACACACAAATGTAACTGAAAGTGTGTACACCAGTATTTTGCTAGTGTGTATGAACGCAGGTCTCTGCAGGCAAGTTTGCCACCCCAGTATGAATAATTGCACAATGACTGTTTTTCCGTAATTATTCATAAACTAGAATTAAGAATTAAAATCCAAAAGCACCATAAAATGTAAATAAATTTAATAAATACTGTGTGCGAAAACCACGCGAAAGTGACACGCCGTACGAGTGCAATAGTGAAATAACTGTGTACAAATCAAAAGGGTTAAGTTGCAATGTCCAAAATTACAATGAACATGTGTTGTAAAATTAGTTATAAGATAAATATAAAAAAATACTTACAGGACTCTGCAATTCGCAGAAATATAAAAAATAGTGAATTTGACAAAGAGTGGGGGAACTGACGCCAAAGACAGTTTCTAACATGTCGATTTTGTATCACTGAAGGGTGTCGACCAAGACATGGGTATAAATAGGACACGCAAGCTTCAGTGGTTCTCTTTCTTGAATCATCCACGATGCAGCGGGAGCTTATGCCCGTCAGCACGGCATATTTATTAATATTTTTATAAACAGTTTAAATTGCCAGGTATGTACAAATACGTAACCAAGCTATAAGACAAACATTGTAATTAATAACAGCACTAGAGAAGAAGTTCTATAGCGATACGACGCTGGACAAGAGAAGAAGTTCCATAGCGATACGACGCTGGACAAGAGAAGAAGTTCTATAGCGATACGACGCTGGACAACAGAAGAAGTTCCATAGCGATACGACGCTGGACAAGAGAAGAAGTTCTATAGCGATACGACGCTGGACAAGAGAAGCAGTTCCATAGCGATACGACGCTGGACAAGAGGAGAAGAGAGACAGCCGACGCTGGACAAGAGGAGAGGACGAGAGAGTGAGAGACAGCCGACGCTGGACGCGAGACGAAGATGAACACCGATGGAACAAAAAATGATCGAGTATGATTGACGACAATAAGGTGATAGACAACTTATTCATATATTAATCATACACAGTATACAAAGACAGTTAAAGACATTAATATTTTATTTAAAAATAAGAGTAATATTTCTTGTATAGTAGAGTTAAAAAACATAGAAGTTTTAGAAATACGAGTAACGTAACAAGAGCTCAAATTAATATGATATAAAATGATTACAAAGAATATAAATAAAAACAATTAGTATTTGAGAAAACAGTACTGAGAAGTAATAACTATTAATCTTTTGAGTACGTAACATATATAGAAAAAAGTTTTAAAAATTGATTTTGAAACATATTAATAGACTGAGTAGTCTAAAAATGAGATTTTTCTTTTATATACTATTTAGTAGCATAGAATGTTTAGTTAGTAAGGATGTATCTTAAGCCTTACGACATTATAACAAATAATAACTAATGTTTTTTAAATCGAAGTCAGTGCCATGTGCACATATTTTTTTTTATAGTATCAAATAAATTTTAATTACTGTTTCAAGTTCCGTAGCGTTCTTATTGCAGATACACCTGACCCCCTACTTAAATGTTATATGTTTAAAGAATTTGTCAGTCTTGAACGTGAGACCGTTCACACCTATTTATGTATATGTAACGTTGTTTAAATTTGGTGCTCCAAGATCGAAGGACTCCACAAATTTAAATTAAATTAAATTTGCCAAATTGTCACGTTATATAAAATTGGCTCCCAAAGAACGTGGGGCTATACAAATTAAAATACATTTAAATTTGTTTCAATTCAAGTATATGTATCGTTATATAAATTTGTCGCCCTAGACGTGAGGCACGAGATGCCTAAAATTACGTACAAAAATTTGTATACATACAATATAATATTATGCAACTTTTGCAATGTTGTAATGTTGCAATATATATATATATATATATATATATATATATACGTATTGTTACGACGGTCTACTGATTGTCGTATGGTACAATGGAAAATAAAATACAAGACACCAATTAAGTCACTAAAAACCAGCTTTAATTATCACAAATAACAGTTTATAATCAACTCGTACAATAATTCCAGTTAGTCCACACGCAATAATAATGTCAAGTATAAAGAATTCCGCGCTATAATCACTTTTCACTAAACCACCACTTGCGACGCACTGTGTAAATCGCTCGACATAACTCTGAACTCTAAGTGGCAGGTATGGGCTATTTATAGTCTGCAAGGGTTCCATAATATGCGTCTTTAACAAACACGTGAAAATTCTAGAGAATACTTCCGCGCGGCCATGGCAGAAAAACACACCTTTGGATTAGTCAAGAACGAACCATCTAGAACGACACCATCGAACGCACGAGGCATTGCGCCTTACGTAATACTGCCTCGCATGTCCAGCGTCACGTAAGCATTACAGCTGCGGGAATAGGCGAGAAAAGAGTAGAACAACGTTCTCCAATGTACCAGAACCTTCCGTAACGGCGTAACACTTTTTCCGCATTGCGTAAGAGTATGTTCTTCTTTTTAACTTCCCTCTCTCATTGTCGTATAGATTACAGAGACTTATGATTGACAAAATAGTTAAGTTATCCACATTAATCCAATCCAACGTATGATCAGTATGTTTTCAAAGTAAGAAAGGACACTTTTAAATAGAAACAAAATACTTTTCTCATATACAACATAAGAACCTAAAACCTATCAAACTTGTGGAACGTTTAAAAAATATTTTCACAAAAAATATACCCTCTCCAGCGATGGGAAATCAAGTTATGACATCTATAGAAATTTTAGCTACTTTTACTACACTACTCAAAATATGTCTATATGTTACTGCAAAACTATGCCCCGATATCCGCAGAGGCACACTTTACGTATCTCGGAGTTCAACTACACCACAAACTAAATTCTAAAACTCAATTTCAGAAAAAAAAAACTCAATTAATTCTAACCGTTTGAGACATGCACTGGTTGATAGATGAAAAATCTCATACGCTCATAGGCAAAAGTGTAAAGTGAATATATCGTAAATGTATTAAGGTGAAAAAATTAATTGAAACCATCTCTCTATTTATGCACCTAAGCATTCAAAGAATTTCAACGAAACCGAAACATCGAAGCATGATAATTTTTTTTAGGCTTTCGAAACGTATAATATGGATTACGTAAATCATTTCCAAACCACAGACGATCACAAACAGAGCATGTAAGACCAAATTTATTCTCACTAAAACGTTTGCAAAACTCAATGTCAGCAGCGAGTATTTCTGTCTTGATGCGTTTACATATCAAATTTCTAGACTGTGGGGAATCGAAAGTGCCGATGCGTCACGTTTTTCGATGACATTTTTGTGTAATGACCCCCAGCCTAAAAACATTATCATGTTAAAATGAGTTAATGACAATATTAGTGTAGTGTACCGTTTTAACATATTATGTGTAAATGCTGAAACATTGTGTAACGTGATTTTAAGTCTGACAATGGAGGTCTGTATGTTTGGCATTTTTCTAGATCTGTTCGTTAGTTTCAAGGTATGAACGTAATTGCTAGTATGTACTGTACGTATGTATTTTGCAGTCCTAACTGGCGTCCCGTTATTCTGATTACACTTACATAGGCCTGCATTCAGTCTGATAATTGCTACAGTCTCTTAATCTCATTCATGAGTTTTGTTTACTCTTAGTCACGTACTTTATACTGAAGGTAATTTATTTATATTATTATTTTCCGTGTTTTATGTGACTTTGTTAATATTGGTGTTTATACTTGCCACACAGGTGTTTATACGTGATTACACGCTTTGTCTTTCTTCACAAAACGCGTTTCGGTTAGTTAACAGTTTGATAATGTTAATAAAACCGAAACGCGTCCTGTAGAAGAAGAGAAATATGTAAAACGTGTTGTAACGGAAAAGTTTAGAAAAGTGTAAAAACCAGTTCTTTATGTAACTACGATTTTAACGTGTCGTGTTCCTTAGGAATATTATATACCACTTATGGTAGTGTCGCGCAGCATTTGTTGGAGTTTCACAGGAGTGGTGTTACGATGTACAATGAAATGTGTTGGAAATGACAATGTACAGTTTCCATTGTCACTTCTATAAGCGGTCTTCACACGCCTACTAGTTTACACGTAGAACTGTCAGGCTACAACGTCTCGCAGAACAGTGTAGAAGTGGGTTTTTGGTATTAACAAGTGACAAGCACAGAATGCTACTGCCATCCAGAACAGCTGGCACTCAAAACAGAAGCTCTCAAAGGTTTGTTACAGCAATGACACATTCCAAACAGTACACCTGATAAGTGAGATTACGTGAACACGATTCGATCAACAACTCATTCTGTCCATACAGTTCAGATAACGTGGAATTGACAGCGGTTGTAAATATCATTCGTAGTAAAAGTAGCTGATAATAATGGCAGGCCTAATCATCAGATAACTTTCTCGAATATCATACATACCCATTACGTAAACATCACTGACGTCAGTATAAAAAAATCGATATAAATCTACTCGTTTCCAACTTATTCACTAACAGAAATATTTATGCTAACATATGCTAAAGAACTGAGCGAACCATATTTTCTAAAGCATATGCTCATGGAAAACTGAAATACATTTAACTGTTTTGTGCATCGAGTAATTCATACGCTACATGCTTACTCTATTCTTTGTCTAATCCAGCTTGTAAGAAACACCCACTATTCATCATTTTCTAATGTGCGTTTTAGTATAGTTTTGTTATAAAGTACTAAAAATGGAAGTTACAAGGGGACTCTGAAAAACACATTTCATCTAAGCCGTTAGGAAACAATTTTTTACATGATGGCAACCCTGCCATTATTGATAGTCGATGCAGATTCCTCGTATTTAGTAACAGAACATATTGTATTGAGTAGTTCTATTACGCGTTGTAAAAATAGCAGCGTCAATCCAAAATCTCGCCAAATTCACACCTTGTAATTTTTCTGAACGGGAAAGGGAAATACGCGGCCGAAGTTCGCAGAAAGTCAAAGCTCTTTATGGTGACATTATGATACACCATAATGTCTCGAAGTAGTGCCCTGAATTCTTGAGAGGAATGATGATGTTCTCGATCAATAAGGACATGTAAACCATGTTTAATCTCTGACGAAATCCTTCAAAAAATCTAGAAAGAATTCCACGCATGGTTCGTTAATGGGCGGAAGAAGAAAGAAATGGCGGGTTCCGCGTTTATGTTGCTCGCACATTATTAAGAGGAAAGATATGCGTTAGTGGATTCTGTTGTAACTGGTGATTGGTTTGTTACCATACTCTTGAAACAAAATTAAAATCTTTCAATGGAAGATATACAATTTTACCCGAAATGAAACTTTTTACACTGTCAATTTCAGGGATAAACGTGATTTTAAATTTGGAGCCAGGAGAGGCTTTCTTCTGTTTGAACTCATGCACGATGCATGTAATTCCTGCTGATGCACATTTTGACACACTGAGATGTCTTCGAGGCTACTCAAAACATAAGGAGGGAAATGCTGACACTTGGCGTCTGCCTGTTCCCCAATCCTCGAGAATGATTGGTCCCATGCTGCACTCGTCACCTGTTAGCAATGGGACGTTCTGGATATCCTCCGTGTACCCCGTACCTCGCAACCAGTGGTTGTCATTCGTTCTTTATCTCGAGAAACATCTGACGGCAGATTCAAACGACCGACGGCAGCCATTCATAATAGGCTTCATAAGTGGTTGTACAATAGCAGTGATTATGGAAAATACTAGTAATATATGTGTTTTACTTTCGTAAATTAATAACTTGTAAGTAATATTTAAAAATTATCAAGTTATTTATATCTTCATTATTAAGACATGTCACGTATAACAAACAAACGTCAGGTTTAGCGGAAATTTGGATCTATGCTGCCAATTAAAATTACATATAGGCTTACGAATACAATAAAAAGTAAGCTGGAATTTACGTTTAATCCTTAAGATTTTATTATCAGTTTCAGGATTTTTTGAAACAGTAATTAAACTAGTTGCAATGCATTTTCGCAGAACTCAGTTTCTTCTATTTCTGTCCATTTTCCTATGATTCTGATATTTACGTAAATGGGTACTATGAAACTGAATAAGCAAAAGGACGACTTCAGGTGAAAACCTACTATATTATAATGGCTGATTACCCTCAGCGCTCAAATCAAACCTAGTGACACGGAATGATGAATACACTCATCGTTATGCAAACGAAGTACGTACATACACATATGAGCCACCGCAATCAAAATTAATTTAAGTAACGGAGAGTTTAAAAACATAGGTAACCATTTCTAATATGAGAGTATGACTCATGATAAAACTAATTTTCTAATTGATTAAATATAATCGTTTCAATAACGTTCTCACTGATGATGATGATGATGATGATAATACTTGGTGCTATAGCCTTAGCAGAGTCCTGCAGTCCAACATCACACGTTTCCTCTACCCGCTTTTCTGTGTAGCCTATGCTAACCAATGGCATGAAGTAAGTAAGGGTAGTAGGGGGGCACGGAAAGGATTTTTGCGAGGGGCCCCGCGGAAAGAGATGTGTCACTAGGAGAAATGTAAGTAAAGTGTGCATATAATGAGAAATTAAAAACTACTGAAGATTATAATGTGTCATTGCTAGAAAGCAAAAGAGAAGTAAATAGACATAATTCTAATATTTTAATGACGTCTGTTATCACTTGAAGTAAAAGTAATTAGAAAGTATATAGATCAAAATGATTGTTAAAATATTAAAATATATTATTTTACTTATTGCCAATATTATTACTTATTATTATTCATTACTAGACTTGTCACTTATGTAATGTTGGGATCAACAACGGAATCATGTAAGCTTATCGACTTTGAAGTCAATGTGTATAAGAGTACAGTGATATCCTCATAAATGTAAATACCAATGGTGCAGTTATGATACGATTGTCCTGCTATATTCGTTATTATGCGGAACACGGATACAGTATGGGTGTAATAAAGCAGAAACAGACATGTCTATTATCGTATCCTATAGCGTAGCCATCTCCTTGCCATGTGACATATCAACCAGCTCCACTGCAAGACAAGTGACAGAAAAACATATTTTTAATATGGCAAGTGCAATAGTTTTATTTTCATAAGAGTACATAAGCAACTCTTTATTATACACTGTTCTAATGAAAAAGTATGTGCAAAGTAGCAAAAGGCACAAATGAAGAATCAGAGAAAAACATTCAGAATTTAATAATGGCTTTCAGATATTAATTCATTACACATTAGTAATTGTAGAGAGAAATATATGAGAAAGTTTTAGTTTGAAACAGAACTATGTTGAGTTAAATTTTCAGCCTTATTAACTATCATAAGTTAAGAAATTTGATATTGTCTGACGACTGAATTTCGATAAGCGTTACAATATTTTATTTACTTTGATATTTATGTCGGTATAACAACACTCAATAAAAAGTAGCTTAACGAGTACTGTGAAATAAAGTTACTCCGCAGATTGATAATATTAACAATAATAATGATAATAATAATAAATACTATTAAAAATAAAAATTTAGTGATGACTTCCACGCCTCGCCTTTTTCAGACCTCCTTAAAAAATTCTATCTAACAGGAAAGCTGAATGACTGTATTCTGATGTAAAGAAAATGGATAAAACAGTGTGAATACCTTGGTGTATGCACTTTACCTAAATGGGACTTATTTCATGGGGACCGTCACTTTCCCATAGCCGAAAGGGAGATATGAAGCAAACTTATATAAAACAAACAACAAGTAACATGAATTTACAAACATACATATAGAATATATAAAGTGAACACATGTTCTAGTCAAAGTCACAATAAACATTTTTTTTTGCAGGGCTCCCACACACACACTTACATCCTGCCAATCCATTCACTGGGACATAATCACAGCCAGTAGAGAAATAGAGGACAAGTGTGATAGAACGGTTCATAGAACATTAGTATATCACACTTGAAAACGACATAAGTCTGAGGGATTTATTGTGGCAAGTAAGAAATATGTATGAAAATATAAAATATATGTAAATATATGTATGTAAGAAAATATAGAAGACACGGTATATTCTAATTATCTTACTACGCCTCTAAAAAATCGCGCCAAAAAATGAATTAGGCAGGTCAAACAAGTGCAGTAAAAAAATTTCATCCCCTACTGCCTGTTGAATCTTCTTTTTGTCACTAAAGAAGTCGAGGACGTCAACATAGAGATTGGCAATTTCAATGCATCTTACAACTTGACTACATTATCCTGCATGTCCCCATACTTGGAACTTATATGAAGTGTGTAGGTAGGGACCTTCAACCAGTGGTTATGGTCAAGAAACTAAGTCCAAGAAGAACTCGATGAAAAAAGGAGCAAGTCTGTATGAGGTCTTCTAGTCAAGAGTGAAGGAAGGCCAACAGCTGTCCACATCCGTGACCCAATAAGTTGAATCTGGTGGCCATCCAGTCCAAGAGACTTCACTGAACTCCCTCGTGGCGTTGCTGTGTACACACGGTTCCTGTTCCATATGACTAAAGCACATTCTAGATGGCTCCGGGGCAAAGATTTATAAAGAGTTACATACGAATCCGTATTCTTAAAGTGTCTTCCAATCCACTCCATAAGGCTTAAATTTCTGCAGGCTTTGGATACAACACTTTCAAAGCGCTGAGGAAGAGAAGCTTTGTATCCATAAGAACACCCAGATGAAGTAATAAATCCTTTCTGTATACAACCACAGGGTCTATTTTATGACATAATAAGTCGGGTTGTTCCTACGGGAGTAAGTGGGCATTTAATTACAGTTCTCTTTTAATTGAGTGTCATGCAGTTCCTCCATACCCATTCAACAACATATCTATATATTGTTTAAGTGTAAGGTGATCCTCATTGTAAGATGGGAAGTACGATCTTGAAAACACCTGCAAACATTTAGGTATCACAAGTTCGGCCAGATTTTGTGTAATTAATAAACATAAGAAAAAAGAGAGTTCCTAAATTTGAGAACTGCGAAACTCCAGAAGTGGCTATAAAACTATCAAATGTATTTCTACCAAATCTTACATGAAATTTCCGTCGGTGAAGGTACAATACAATATCAGAACTCAAGGTACGATCCTAGTGCCAAAACCCATTAATTTATTTAGAAAAATATGGTGTGGTAGTTTGTAAAAAACCTTCATAAACTACAAATAGACGACGTTCACTCGGTCACGACTCTCGTCTGCTGGACCGGAGGGCGGCAGACAGAAAGGACACCAAGTTGCTAATTGGTAGATCGTCTATCTTAGCAGGGAGAAAACAGATGGTATATTCTTCTATATACATACTTATACATGACCTTTTCAAAGATCTTGGGAATAAAACGAATGACTGAAATTGCCTTAAAATAAATTTTATATTTGGACCTTTCTTTGGAATAGACGTAACAGCAGCCAATTTCCACAGTCGTGGATATTTTCTACATGCCAAACTCGTATTAAAAAGCCAGGCAAGAAGGGAACGACAATCTCAACCACACCTTTAATAATAAATCATGGAATCCCATCAATGCCATCTACCGTTCTCACCTTCAGGACTTTATATCAGATAGCATATCAGCAGAAGAGATGCTGGGGCTACAGACAACATTTAATTCATGATAATCAGCAATAAGGATGCCCATATTGATGTCATTCAGCTTTGGCTTCTAATAGACGGAGGCAAACTATTCCCGATATTTGTTACAAGGAACCCAAGGATCAGATATCACAGCACCATCGACCTCTACAACAGGCATACAATCGATAATAATTTAAATCAAATTGAATCAACTATTCTTTACATACAATCGTTACTTTATATAAAATCCAAGCAAATTCGATTAGTCGTTAGTTTGTATTTTGAAATCGATTTCAATTTTTGTTAATTCATTTACAAACCTCTGAATGTACTGATCTATTCAGTCAAACGTACGTCAGGCGAATTGAAACGATAAAAATACTATTACTTCCATGTTTCATAAAGAAATGGAAGTATGGTGATCGCGAGAAAATCGTATTCGAGATAAAGGCTGATTCTGATTATCTGCCTTCAAAACATGAAGAAAAGCGTCTCTGTGTCTGTATGTAGAATTTTTTCTATGGCGAACAACTGCTGCAAATTTAAACAGAATCAAATAATTTTTGTATATGTGCCCGAATGGTAGAGGACTCAAGGCTTGTTGATTCTGGTGAAGATCAGTTAAGGGGAAAGGCTATTTTACCTGCAACGTTTTACGTTTTAACGAGAGTAAAGTACTTGATTTTGATAAATAAAGTATACGGAAAAGAAGGTCATAATAATTTACTGTAGAAAGGCAGATGAAATATCTCTGATGAAACGAGTATTTTATTTTTTGAAAATTACTTTGCTGATATCAAGTAAAGTACGAATATTTAATTTTGAAGGATAAGATACCTTAGCAATTACATATGATAAAACTATTATTCTATGAAAGTGTAAATACCATTAATGGTGGGGATTGATTGAGGAGGAGGGATAATTATCTGCGTAGTTCAGTTTCTTTATAAGAATAAAGAACTTAACGTTTCAACTACTTGCAAAAGTAATTTTAATTTGATAATATGTATAACATTATACAATTAGGCTGTATGAAACTCAACGAGTTACTTACATAAAAAAAACACACACACACAATAATAATACATATGTTAGTAATAATAAAAGTGATAGTTATTACTGTTCTCTGTTAATAATCGACATTAAGCCAGTTTGTTGTAATATGATCTATTTTAAGACATCAGAATATATGTAGTTACCTGAACCATTTAGAACTTTTTATGTGAATATACTTTAAGTAATTTTAATTAAGAAAGTTGCGTTAGTGGTTATAATCACAAACAGATTTATCACTGTTGCACACCACTATTGAAAAATTGTTCCGATTAGCGCTTTCAAGCTTCTCACCTCATCGTCAGATCGGAAATCATTTAACTTGCGCGTATTTCGGAATGATATTATTAGCCAGACATTGTTTATTAAACCATATTATTGAACCATCGTCGGATTTCCGATCTGACGATGAGCTGAGAAGCTTCAAAGCGCTAATCGGAATAATTTTTCTACAGTGGTGTGCAACAGTGATAATTCTGTTTGCAATTTTAACAACTTTTGGCAACGTTTTTAATACTTGATTCATTTTGCTCAAGACAAAGAAACGTAATCTAATATATCTGTTGCGTTATCATTTTCGTCCGTCCCCATGTAAAAGTTCAAAAATCATTATAATTAACGCCTGATTAGCAAGGTTTGATATTATAGACAAGCAAGATCTACGATGGAGCAATATTTTATTCTGAGACAGATTTTAGTGCAATGTTATAAACAAAGAACACAATTACATACAGTATTCACAGTTTTTATCAAGGCCCTGATAGGCTGTATCACGAGATTGTCATGTAAGCAAGAGCTTACTAGAGTACGCAAAAGTGTCAGAGATCACAGTGATAACTGCTGGGTGGCTGACTAAAAAATAGAGATAAAAGTTGTAGGAAACGGACAGTGTTTTTCGGCGATGCTGATCGATGTTGCAATAGAAGGCGTAGTGGCAGCAATAAGCTAGAAATAATAGGAAATAATAGTCCAAAAAGGTGTTCACCTTGTGGAATGCAAGTGGTATTTGCGTAATAGCGAAGAACAAGAGGAAAACTGGAAGAGTCAGTAAAGAATATAAGTAGACAAGTAGTGTTGCTCAATCAGGATAAAACGGATTATATGGAAGTGGAAAGGAAAAAATGAGAAAGAAGGGGAGAATGATGGAATTTAGAAATAATAAATTTCATGAGTTGCAGAACTCGCTCACTAAAGAAAGAAATTAATCAATTGAAAGAGAGAAATTTGAAAGAAATTCATGTACTATTAGAAAAAAATCACACTATTAAATTTTCAGTTTGTCTGTCTTCACTTTCACACTGCTATGGAAAACTGAAAACGTACAAAGATATCAATAATTACACGTCCCAGTTATAGGCCTACGTTTGAACGACATTTTGACTTTCTTTACTGACTTGGTGGCTTGGATCTTACCACGGTCACTTATCTAAACTACTGGAAGAAAGAGGGGCCAATATGCCACTGTACTCCTGCGCTTATTAAGTAACCATAAAAATGATGTTTATTTTGATCGTTAGATGACAACATTTCCAAAAAAATATTAGCACGTATATAAGGCACATGAATTCATATCGTTGATTTGAACATTAGAATTTTCCAAGGAAAAATCTGAATTTCAAAAACGTAAATTAGAAAGCAACGATAGTAATGATAATCTTGAGTTATTAAGTGAATAATAAAATCAAACCTCTTGAAACAAAAGACGCGATAGACTGATAAACGTTATGTGCTCGTGCAATTACAGGTCGTGAAACCTTCACTTTGTCGACTTGGATCTTATCATGGTCAGCTATTTACATTGTTAAAAGAAAGGGCGAAAATATAACGTGATAGCGATACAATATGTCACTGTATACCTCCACAAAGTAATCACCAAATTCTGTTTTTTGTTAAAATTCTCTTCAGTCTGATACCTGAAATGGACTTTAAAATTTTTTCTAACATATCCAATTTTTTGGCGTTTAGTGTTCTAAACTTTTCAAACAATATTCGAATTTTGGTTAAAATCCTCTTTAATATGATATCCGGCATGGATCTGTAAAATATTTACAAACTTTGTTTCACTTTTTGGGCTCCAGTTCTCCAATCTTTTGAAACTTCTAAAACTGAAGAGTATATTCAAATTTTTGTTAAAACTTTCCTTTAATTAGACATCCACATGGTTGTTTACGATTTCTCACCGTTTACATTTGTCTTTTTGCCTTCTAGTTTCCGTCCATATATATTGGACACACTCAAAGAAAACACAGGATAAATGGAAAACACAGGAAAACGATCCACAGTGTGTCCCTTTGGATATTCCTTATTTATTCTTCCAGTTTCTCCTTGCTCTTGGCTATTACAGAAATACCACCTGTATGCCACAATATGTAAACATTTATCACCAAAGTATGACCTTTGTCTACTTTAGTAATAAGTGCGTTATTATCAAGCAACTTAGTATTTATCTTTTTGAGTGTCTTGCGTTCAGCCTGCGCTCTTATCTGTTTCTGTATGGTACGACCATCAAGCCTACCACCACAGACGTGACCATATACGCAGACTCACACCACCCTTTCTCTAAAAAATTGGCGGCCTACAACAGTTTCATTCACAGGCTTTTAGTGATCCCCCTAAATAATGATGATTTCGAGAGTGAACTCAACATAATTAAACACATAGCTATGGCCACCGGCTATGAGTGCCAAATGATTGACAACATCCTTAAAAAACACAAAGCCCGTCGTTCAAGACAGACACGAGATAATACACCTAATAGCAAATTCATCTCAACAACATACACCGAGCTGATGCCTAAGATCCTAACATCCACCTTAAGTAAAATAGGTTACACCGTTACCTTTAAAACAAATAACCGTCTACGGAACTTGGTTCGTCCAGTCGTTCAGACCAACATCGAATCCAAAACCGGTGTTTATAAGTACATATGCGACGATTGTGACCGTTTTTATATCGGCGAAACGGGTAGACCTTTTATAAAACGATTCCATGAACACACACCACACAGCCTCTTTAACAGGGGTGATTTTTCCATAGAAAACATTAAATCTAATTTGACACGGCATCTAATTTCAAGCAATCATTCAGATAATAAGTTTAACGCTAAACTTATATCTCTACATTATTTTAGTAAGGGCCGTTACATGGATGCACTCGAAGAATTCGAGATATATAGAGGTCATAATAACCCCGATATATGTGACGAAATACTCAATGATAAACTCAACTTCAGGTCCAACCCACTTTATCATACCGCGCTGCGATCGCTTAAAGATAAAACTAAATAATAGTGCCCATCGACACAGTGTTGACATGCTACACGCGGTGTACCGTGTCGGTTACTAATACGCTTATAATATGTTCATTCATTGTATTTTACGTATTTATTTATTGTGTGTTTGTTTTAATATGGATTTTAATTTATAACGAGCTCCTTCGGAGTGAAGGTCTGAAGATGGGTCATATGGCCTGAAACGCGTAACCCAGCTAAAATTACGCTAGAAGTCACCTGACGGAAACTATAAGGTAAATTATATTACAACAGGATAAAATAGGGGAGAGAGAAATAGGAAGAATGGGTGAATTCAGTCATACTACCATTCGAGATCATAAGCCAGAAGAGATCGGAAGAGCCGCTGTAACTTCATAGCAAGTGTCAAGGCATCACGATAGTGATGATTATGAAGACGAAGATGATGGTAATGTTGATGGCTACGAGTGATATAATGAAGATGATGACCTGATTTCTGAACATAGATGCATACTAGGAAAGCTGTATATTGTTACATGATATTTTTCCCATCATCTTGTTGTATGATTGCCTAAGTAAAGATATTTACAAACCCTAGGAAAGTACCAGAAAACATAAAGTAGCCTGCTTAAATGACTACTAATTATAGGTTTTATAATAAAGATTAATAATAAATAATGTTTTAATAATTATGTTTTGAACTATTAAAGTCAGTAAGACTAGAAAGACAATGTTTTGTAAATACTTACCATGTT
This sequence comes from Magicicada septendecula, assembly GCA_034769895.1. NCBI lineage: Eukaryota > Metazoa > Arthropoda > Insecta > Hemiptera > Cicadidae > Magicicada > Magicicada septendecula. The sequence goes on along the minus strand of CM068369.1, from coordinate 183,768,658 downwards.
AATACTTATCCCACTATATGTGTGTGAAAGTTGAGATTGACTCATAAGTTCAATAAGAGTTGTGATATGTTTATAATGGAAGTAGTTAATAGTAAAGAATGTTAGAATAATTATGTTTTGAGATATTAAATTTAGTAAGTAAGGAGGACAATGTTTTGGGGACTACTTACCATGTGAATACCAATTTTATTATGTTTGTAAAAACTGGAATGGATCCATAAGTTTAATAAGAATTACAATATGTTTCATAATAGTTGTTAGTAATTAATTGTTTGATGTTGATTGATAATATATGCTGTAATATTATTTAATCAAAATAATGTTAATGTTAATGGAAGGGTACAAAAATTATAATAATAGAGATATTTGTGAAACTAGGTATGTTAGGTCTATATAGTTAAGGAATTTGGAAAAGAGTTTGTAGTAAAACTAGAATAATTAGTGTCATGTTGCACTATGTTATTACTGATTGTATCTAATAGGTTAGTAAAGTAAAGGGTATAAAAAACTAATTATAAATAATTTTGTACAAATAGTTAAAAGTGTAAACTAGTAACTCTGAAAATATGGAAAGCACACTAATCAGAAGTGATATCAAGACAATCAGTGTTCCATCAGAAATTCAAAGATCAAAGATCATCTTGAAGATCAAAGATCATATAAAAAAATTATAACAATTTTAAGAAAATTGTATGTAAGATGTTAGAGGTTTGTTTATTTTGAGGCTCAGAGAGAACCATAGTAACTCAAGATGATTCAGTTTAAACCAATGAAAGCTACATTATAGGCCTTAGCAACAGACATGTTATAAAAATAATTGAAAATTCTATTATGAGAACTGAACGAGAAAGGATGATATAAAAAACGAGAGACCAATCTAAAATATTTCGAGTGTAATAACAGTTAATGTAATTAACGTTAAATCATTTTAAAAGATCGAACGTTTAGAAGGAAGAAGTAAACCATTATTCGAAAGAAGGAAGCCGAATAACATATGAAGAAATAAATTCAACGTATCCAGGAAGGGAAGTATTTTTGCTAATTGCTAAACTGAAGAAGTTGCTTTAGTGTCCCAAGTTTACACTTGACAAAGAAACTGTTTCCACTTTTTGATTAAAATTATATTGTAACTTCCACTTGGAAAATAATTAATAAACAGTCTTATTTTCATGGTAAAAACTATTTACGTATGGTAATATGACCATTTAAAGTGTATTAAACATTGAAAATACGTAGTTCAACATAACCTAAAGACACTGAACAATGTAAAGTTAGTAATGAACTCTTGTTAAGACACTCTGTATTTAATTCTAAGTCCATGTATTTTGGTACTTTTCCGAAGATCACTGTAGTTTATATCGTAGCCAAAAGGACCTAACGTAAAACAGTTTTAGGTGTATCTTATTTAGCAATTATTAAAACGAAAATATTGTGTACCCTGGGAGGTGGTAGTAACTGCTGCCATTCTGAGCAAATTTAAAGAACAGACGGCAAGACTTTGTTAATAATTATATCTTTCTTTTACCAACATTGAATAAGGAGAATAAAGGATTTTGAGTTAAATAACACCATATAACAGGTTTTCTTTTCTTTCCTTAGTTGATAGTTTTATGTATATGATATTATGTGTAGCATATAATCGAATGTAAATTTTTCATCAACTGGCATATGTTGGTAACACTCCCGACAAGAAAAGTGTGGCACAAGATTTGAATCTACCTTACTGAGAATTAGTATTCATAGTATTATATTAAATAAAAGATATACAAAAATAAAAATTAGAAGGAAAGAGAAACCCTTGTGATATATGCAATATTAATTACAGGTTAACCACATATATATTTTATTTTCAACATACGATTGCAAATTGGCGCTCAACAAACATTACCCTGACAACATAATAATCCTTAAAATTACTGAAATTTTATAATAAAAAACTACATTTTCTTAATGTGTATACCAATTTGACTCAACCAACGCGTGGCTAGTAAACTATACGATAGAGATCAATATTTAGTACGTTACAATATTCGCATTCGTACCATATTTATGTACATATTAAACTGTTTGTAACTTTACGAAGTTATTAGAAAATAACATATTAATATAGGCTATAAACGTTTATAAAATTATATCCTTTCTAATGAAAATACAGGATATGTGAAACAACAAATCCCAGGTTTTCGATCATGTTGCCTGTTTTCACCATTTCATGCCTTTTCAACTGATTAGTACATCTCTATTTTACATTTTGTTTACGTTGTAGACACTTATAATATACTATGATGTTTACGTTTCGTCGTCATTAGATGCTTGCAGTCGTTCGACAATTATCTGAGATTGTCGAATCGCGTAGCATGTGTTGGACGTGTAATACAGCACGTGTGAAGTTACACTACAATGTATTGGAATTGTGTCACGTGTTACTAGTGCACGTATTGGTCTCATTGTCACTTCAGCATTCTGACATTACAAGGTGTAGAACAGTCAGCTAACAACGATGCAGAAATGGATGGCTGATGTAACAGGCACAGAACGCGACTGAAATGTAGGACAACTGCTTCTCATATCGACCAGAATAATCCTGAATGACAAAGGTCTATTACAGTAGTGATGTGTTTCGAACGTTATATCCAGTAAGTGAGGTTACGTTTAAAGGAATCCGTTTACAATTTGTATTCAGTCCATATTAATGTGCCGGCATCATAAACTGCCAGTGTTCTAAGTATTATGGCGTCATTTGCAGCTCTTGATAAGCTATTCATCGCGCAACATAGGCCTAATCTAAAATACCTGGACTATATATATTTTAATAAAACAATGACTTCTTGCAAATAATTATAATAATAATCGGTTAATAAAATTTCTATTATTGATTTATGTTTCTATTTAGTATAAATAATTAATTTTATTTTGTAATTGGTTTAATTGTTTTTATTGTAAAGGTTCAATTAATAAAAAATACTGATTAATAACTGTGTATGCTCTGATGAAGAATTATTTGTTTCTTCACGTTAAATAGATTATCGTGGCCAAATCGATTGCATGTAGCGGCCGATTCAGTATCTGTACTTCTTTTTCTGCTCGTTCGTTTCCTTCAGGAGTTCACGTTTAGCTTTTAATAATTAATGTAATTTAATTTACGACTTAAATAATCAATAAAACAATGTTAAAACAATAATTACATTTATTATGTCCAAAGTAATTATTTGAATTGCCGCGACTGGCTCGAGTCTGATTCGAGACTAATTTCCAGGTCGATTATTACATATATAAAAATATTCAAATTAAATTATTATATTATAATGGTTCTTTTAACTGTAGAAATAGTCAGGAGAGGCAAGTGAATTCAATACTTACAAATTATAAAAACTTATTCATTAAGCAGACAAAAATATAATAAAGTATAATGTATAGAAAAACTTTAAATATTACGATACAGCTGTTTGTTCTGACGTCACCGCCTGTTACCGTCAGCCTGTGCGAATGGAATCACAAGATGGCTGCCTTAATGAGTTGATCTGCGATGTGAATTCAGCTACGAGATTTTTCTTCAAATAAACGTCTTAGTTGGTTAATTCCTCTTCTGTGATGCCGCTATTGGAATATCCACAAGTTGTAGTGTGTAGTTTATTCCTCCACTTGGTTTTTGTTCGGTAATAGGTGTGTTGTGCTAAATGGTTACTGCCAACCAATTGCTAGTTATATTAATTTAAATTTATTCTTCAATCTCGTTCATATGTAGTGACAGCTCTATTTAGTGGTGTTTAATTTAACTGTGTAATTCCCACGATTGTTTTAATTGTATTCGTAACTTTACTGTCTATTCTGTATTCATTTATAATTCCACAATATATCTCGGTTGGTGTTAGTTAAAAATTCCGTTCATATTTCTCTGAAATGTATGCCGGCACGTCCGTTCTGTTTGGCTTTTAACAATCAACTAACTATATTTGTTCCTTCATATAGAAAATTCTATAAGATTTTGGTCTCATTTCTCATTGTTCCCCATCAGCTGTTCGTATCTAAATTCAATCTTATATATATAAAAAAATGACATTTTTATGTTTAATTGGCTATAAATTATTTGTTTAGTACTTTTATGTAATTCCAATTATATAATAATATTCCTGCTTTTATTTTATACAAGTTAATATTGACCTATTTTGGTTTGAATTTAGCTTCTGAATTATATTCTTTGAAATTTATCTCTAGGCCTTATTTTGATTCACATAATTACCTATTAAATGGTTTACAATAAGTTTTATGTTACAATTCACCTCTCATTCGATTACTAATTAAATATTTGTAATTTACTTTTTATATTTGGCTATTATTCTAAACATTTAACAATTTATTTGTATCTTACTAGTGTACTTTACTAATTTAGGCTTTATCTGGTACAATCACCATTTAAGTCAATTTTACATGCTGATTCTTTTAATCACTATTATAGGTTGTTGTTATCATTATGATAAAGTATTTGTATTCTGAATGGGATAATTTACATCAATTTAGTCTAGGTTCTATTAATTTATATTCTCTGATTTGATTTATATGGTCAAAGTTGAATTTGTCTTGGTCATCAATTTTCAATTTTTCTAGCAATGTTATTATTAATTCACCTTATTAGTTTTATATTTTCTGATTCACTATTTATGGGTCGTTTGAATTATTATTTTGCCTTTCCTTACTTCACAAAAATGCAACATTAATTAACATGATTCAAATTCAATAAACTTTTACATACTAACATCTAGTATTTCCTACTATCAACATATTTTGTATGGTATGCATAAAAATAATAACACATAATAATTATGTAAATAAACACATTAAAACTTTATATTAATGATTGTCTTTTGTTGTCCTTTTTAAAACTGGTTTGGGGTGTTTCTCTCAGTTACACACTTATTTTATTTATAATTAATTTTACATCATCTCTAGTTATTCGTATTGGATTCTCTTTTTTGGCTAGTTGTTTTATCTAAGTTGGTATAGCTAATATAGTTTAATTTCTTTTCAATTATGTGATTTGCTGCTATAGAGGTTTCTGTCTTTTAAATAGGTTTTTGGGTATCTTGATATTATTTCATTTCAATTCATGGGTTATGGTTTGTTACTCCTTACTACTCTATAGCTTGAGAATTTTCATTTTAATTTATTTGTTCTGGGCTGTTACTCCTTACTACTCCGTATCTTATTGGGTCTACTAATTATTTTAATGAGATGATACTCATACTAGTTGTTTTTTAATATATTTTGGTTATAAATTGACTATATGTAATTTCTTTGAATCGATTTTCCTAGTTCTGTTAAGTCCTTTTATTTATGATTGTAATTACTTGTTTCTGTTACTTTTATTTAAGTTGATATTACTTCTTCCCGATGACTTCTTCCCTTCTTTTCCTATATGATCTTAATTTGTAGAATAAGGTAAAAACTTCGTTGTGCTACAAATGCCACCCTGTAAAAGTGATTAGTTCAGCTCATACTTTTAGTGTGGGTAAACTAATTGCTTCTGACATTCGTCTTTGTTATATTCTTGGCTTTGTTTACCCTGATATACCTGCTTATTTTGGTTGAGCTCTAAGTTGATATATATTTTTGCTGTTTTTACTTTTTATTTTACTCTTATGATATAGTTCTTTTTAATCTGATTTATATTTTTATTATTAAATATATATATTTTTTCCTTTCTTATTTAGTGTTTCTTCCTTGAGATATTTACTACCTAACGTTCCCTAACATGTGAGCTGGAACAGTTCAGAGTGGCACATTTCGGCTACATTCTCTGCTGACCATACTTCACCCGATATGATACTTTTTTTCCTATATGATCTTAATTTGTAGAATAAGGTAAAAACTTCGTTGTGCTACAATATATATATATATAGTAGCATGACAGATAATCCACTAAGTAATAATTCCATTATGATCATAAATACATTTAAATTACAAATAACTCAGAAGAACAATCAAAAGAAAATAATTAAACATCAAAGAAAAGTACCACCATAAAGGAAAAAAGTAAACTTAAATCATAAAAACGCAACAAATAACGTATCAAGAAAATAAAAATCCGAAGAAACTAAATAAAACCAAGATAATACCCAGGTAGGTTAGGAGCAGGTAATAAAGAAGATACCCCGAACCAACCAACGGACAAAATAAAACCAAATTACCTTGGAAAACCCAAGAAGGAAGAAGAGAAGAAAAGAAGATGTAGGATGGGAGAACTACGAGGAATACCCATGATAAACCTATTAATAACAATAACAAACCCCGAACCAAATTTTAATGTCACCCAAAGAAAGTATAACACCCCTAAACCTCATAGAAATGTAAAATAATTATAAACAAAAGTGTTTAGTAGTGTGAATAGAAGTGCACCAACTAAAGTTATTATATAATAAAATAAACAAATCTTCACAGTCCATTATAACTAAAAGTTTGGTCATAGAATATTGTAGAACTCAAATATAAGTCAGACCCAACAGTGTAAGTGAACCAGTGCAAGTGATTTTAATATAATAAACTTCAAGTAAAGGTGTAACTGTTACTTGAACTATGTGCTATTAAATAACTTTTATATTTTGTATAAATACAGAGATAACATATCATGAAATATTGTTGTGAAAATATTCCTAATGTTTCATAGAAGAGGCCACTTTTTATCAAAAAACATTCATAGAAATGTAAATGATAAAGAGAGCAGGTGGGGGAATAATTACTGTGACAGGGGATTAAATTATAATACACCATATAAACAGAAAGGACTGTAATTAACTTAAGTTTAACAAAAAATAAAAAATGTAAATGGCTAATTATGTTTGTATTTAAAGCCAATGAACTCCACCTTTTAAAGTGGTAATAGAATAAGAATTATAATTAGTATAAAAATGTTTATTAATATAACAGTGTTCATACAGCCTAAAATGTTTCTGTATGTATACTATACCAGTTTATAAAATATTTGTTCTGTATTTTTAAAAATAGTTCAAACTAATATGTCTAACTTTAAAGACTAGAAATTAATTTTCAATATTGTTTTAGTATTATGAGAATGAATACCATGCTACATGTACCAATAATTATATAAGAAAATTTTATTTAATATTGTGTTAATTTTAGAAAGTCAGAAGGGGTATAGAAATAATATTATTAGAAAAACAGTATATGTAATATAATAAAATCTAGGCCAAAGTAAGGAATTCCAAATAACATTATAATTGAGTAAGGAAGTTTAATAAACCAAGTAAACTAATGAGATTTATATAAGGTGAATCAATCACCAACTACTATAACTGAAACTATACTTTAAAAGAATAATATAAAAAGATGTATAAAAATATTAAAAAATTTCGAAATGTAATGCCTAACAATTTCAAAGGAGGAATAGTAAATTCATGAATAATAACTAAAAGAATGATCAAATGATAAATTTGTAAGAAATGAAGGAAAGGTAAAGATTTATATCAATCTGAAATTTATTATAGTCATATTTATAACACATAAGATGGCTAAAATTTTGAACAAGAACAGGAAGCAGATATTGAGCCTATATTTCCAAAATGACAGAAATATAGCAATTTTAACAAAAAACTTTATAAAGATGGACTATTGTATGTCAAATTAAACTGAAGGAGTTAAAGAAACCAATTATGTAATTACTAGTTTACGAAAGTAATCAATAACCAAAATATATTCTGATTATAATGTAATTTAAATCACATGAAGAGGAAGTGATTTATATTTAAAACAATACTTTTCTAATATTAACTTGGCAAGATATTTCAGGAGACGAAGGAAGTAAAACAGTTCTTAATTAGCATTCGAAGCGAACGGTTGATTTTAAGCTCGCGCTAAGAATCTATATAGCGTATATTTTAATGGCGTATGAAGGTTAGGCATTTCATGCCGTGGACAACTGAGAGTTACCGAAATTGGTATATTAAACATAAAATCAGTGAACAACACCACCACAAACAGTGAAAACAAACCATACGTAACCGAATATAAGTGAAATAACCCAATAAAACTATCAAACATTAATAATTCACATTACAACGAACTTCACGATTTTTCGCCACACACAGACAAAAGTGAACACACCAAATACAACACATTTAAAGCTAGTGAACACAGAACACTTAACCAGGACACCTATAATAACACAATAGACATTATCCAATATTAAGGAGATCAGAAAGCAGTTGTGAAGGGAACTTTATTGTCAGAAATTCCAACTACACCTTTCTCGGTTTACTTCAACAAGGAGGGGAGCAGCCATTTTGGAACTCCCAGCATGCAAAGTGTCCGCCAGCAAAGATTCATTGCCACTGCATTGGTTTGACAAATTCAATTTTATAAACATTATATATCATAAATAACTTTGTCATTTATTAATTATTAAGATTTATTTTGTTAATGTTATACTTTCTATACTTGCCCCTTCTCTGACTATTATAATTATAACCGTTAAAAGAACCATTCGAAAATATTCATATAATATAACCTGTATTGAGAATCGATTATCCCTGTGAAAGAGTCGAGCTTTATATACAGTACATATCGATTTTAAATCGATATTTTCACAATAATTGTCAATAAATCTAAATAATTCAATTATCTGGTTTTAAATTTATTTCACAAGTTAATATAAGAGTTTTCATTAACTACAGGACTTACTGGAAGGCGACCATTACTAAAGGAGAGTAATATACTTGAGATTCGAAGAAAATCGCCAATCGATTAGTGGAGTGAGACAATCTTATTAACTCCGGATTTATTTACAGTTAACCAGAAGTGAATATATTGGCATAAATAACTTACAGAATTTTAAATTTTCGACGAAACCACCTTACAAGAATTATTTATTAATTATTTAAACAATAAACAAACAAATTTTTTTTTTTTTTTTGTACAGTACAGAAATATTTATTTGTAACAGCATATACAGGCTGGTTAAAATATATACATATATATATATATATATATATAATGCTTACATAAGCACGTGGTTTCTGCTCAGGAATGTAAAATCAGTTTCTCTTTTGGACGCTAATAAACACTGGAATTTATAAACAAATGAAAATGCAAATTTTCATTACAGCCTGCTCACCTAATTTTTTCGTGGTTTTTCAGAGACTAAACGATTTCACTGCTTAATCACATTGACTTTTTATTTTGTCGTTTGTGGGTATCGCCCCCTGTTGCGTTGTTCCATAATTAATTTTGGTAACATCCATTTGTTAGACAAGGACATGTGCGTAATTCAATTTGAAAGGGATTTAGCAAAAAGCGGAGGTGATAACTATTATGGTTATCCAATTTTCAACAACATATCTTTAGCTATACAGAATTAAGTATTGTTGTTTCTTATAATATTCAGACATACTTTAAAATATCAATAAAATGTCACGATACCTCAGTGTTTTCTAGCTGACTGAAAAATTCTAGGATGTTCAACAATGGATTCCCTTTCTCCCTTACCCATGCGGCTAAATCTCTTCCCGTTAATGCATTTAAGACATAACTACTCTATCTATCTTGCTGCGATATTTTTAAATGCCGTATTTTTCTTATTTAATGATCGTAAGTAGACCACAAACACCTGAACTTGCACGCGTGTAAGGTTTCCTTCCATTTTTAAAGTCAAACAGGCTTATTAATGCTAATTACTTTTCTCTTGGATGATATCAAAATATTTCCATTATGCACTAGACACATAAATAATGAGGAAGCGACTGAATGATGAACTACTAAATATTCTATAAATTTTGCTTGTCTGATGCATAAACATGACAAACCATACGTACAAGGAAGCCTATAATGAGAAATCCTGATATGACAGGGAAAATGAGAAAAAAGTAACCGTTCTCTGTTTCCCGACAATAGTTAATTAAATCATTGCAGAAAACGTAATATAAGCTATATCAGTCACAACAGCATAAACTGATCATTTTAAAATTTAGTAATAATAAGAGGGTTGTTCCAAATTACCTAATATTATCTAACATACCCAAACCGGTTGCCATAGAGGGCGCATGCGCAGTAACGACCAGTATCTCTTTACATTATTTGACGTATTTCCGAGGTCAATCTTAAGTAGTTCTGTTAAAGCAGTGAGAGACAAAAACATATAGCTTATCATTGCCACTCCCGCCAGCTGTAAGGTTTGTAATTGTATTCTTTTAAACGTCCTGTCGTCTTGGTATTGTATACGTTCCGCACTGTGTCCCGAATTCTTGAACAGCTTTGGACATTATGGTTGGCAATCGTTTCAATGGGGAAGCGAAACCGATTGATAACTGCTGGGGGCCGTGAGGGACAATGTCCCGAATGACCCAGAGTGGACGCCGGTCGTCAAATCTAATCATCCCACGGCTTTTCACCGCTACAGCCTTGAGGTTAGCTAGGGTAGACTCCACGTTTTCGAATACGTTACTACACCGGGCTGAATCTGAGCAATGGTGCCAACCATTTCACGAAAGTAAAGGTCTACCAACGCTTTGAAACTAACGACAATTTCGCTAACGAGGGGGGCGACTCTTAATTGGGTACCTTGACGGCAGTGTTTTTCAACAGGGGACTACAAAAACTGGTGCAACCACATAACAAGTGCCTGACGTGTGGTTGTGATAGGTGAAAAGCTATATAGATACGATGTAGGTAACTCTTGCATATATTAAAAAATGTTCTATATTTTCCTTTTCATTACCAGGAAATCGAAGGTGAATTTTTGAATAGTCGTTCTATTACAAATATTAATAAACAAACATTCGCAAGCCATAGATATTTTGATCTTCTATTTATCTGAGTTCTTACATAAACAGGTAGATCTAGATTCCGAATATTGTACGTCACATTATAATATGAATCGATTATTTATAAGCTCATGTTCCTTTACAAGAAATGAAATTTGATTATGTTTTAAGATAATAAATATGCACTTTATTACCTATTTCTGTTTTGAAATTTAAATTATATTTAGCGTTACATATTGTAACAAAACAAATTTTTCGGGTAAACAAAGTTATAATATAACTTGAAAAAAATGTTGTTTGAAAATAAACAAAATTTTATTTATTTATTTATTTTTATATATCTATTTATTTAATTACTAATTTATTGGATTTATTATGTTCAAATAACAAGAACTGTTTTCCAACGTTAAATAGATTATAAAATGTAATAATCGGTTAGTGGTTTTCAGTTATTCAGTGATTATACTCCTTCGCAATGTTCTTCTCTTCTTTTCTGGGAGTCCAGTTTTCATATATTACCTGAAATTCTTCTATATATATTTTTACCAAGAAATAAAACTCAAAATAATAATATTAAAAGAATTTATCACAATGAATCGACTTTGAATCGATCTGCTAATCCACAGCTCGCAAACTCGTATCTCAGGGTAAGTTGGTTTCGTTATATAAATTATTAATATTGGTTTACAGGTTCTTTTAGCTGTTATTTAAATAGTCAGAGAAATGGTAACGCTGAAAAGTACAATACTTAGAATGAAAAAGTTCTTAATTATAAAATAGAAATAATATTTAATATACAAATGTTAGTAATATTTAAATTTTTCGAACCAACAGCTCTCCATAGCCTGACGTCATCACAGCTGATGCTCGAAGTATTCAAGATGCGTATTGTTCACCAAGATCTTCACGACGAAATTCCTCAAAATAAATGTTGATTCTTTATGTGTTCCTCATCCAAGCAGTAGTGATTAATTTTTCTTCATAATAGTGTAATTATCCTGAATTAGTGATCAGTTGTTCGGCTCGCCAATCAGCGTTCATATGTGTTCTTATTCAAATGGCTCGTACAGATTTTTCAATGGTAATTTTCGTATCGGCAAATTCTGAATTAGTGCTTATTGTTCTATTATCTGAATTACACTTTTCAATCTTCGTAAACAGAATAGTTATATTTATTTTATTGGAGTTCAGTGTTGACAACTCATATTTTTAAATTCCTCTGTTTTATTTTTGTAGGTTTTGTTCATATCCAAAATTATATCTTCCCTCTTCTTTAATTAATTAACTTGTGTGAGATCGTTCCGATGTGTGCATCTCAACGTTTAACAATCAACTAACTCTCTTTCTTCTACATACAAACGGTCCTGGCTGATTTAATATTAAAATTCACATTGTTTTAATCAGCTGACACCTCAGCCTAAATTATATGTTGTACTAAATAATTGACTTTTACATTATATGATTAATTACATTTTGCTTATTATTTATTCTTATTAAATACTAATTACGTAATCAATTTTCTTATTTAATTCTGCGTTATTTGATACCACGCATGATATGCTTTATAGTATTTTTTTAACTCAAAAAGTCATATTTACAGTATATTTGGTTGTAGGCCTTACCCACTATTATTTCTTTACACATTAAATGGTTGACAATTTATGTTAGATTCTAATTATCATGGAATACGGTCATTGATTGAATTATAATGGTTCGTTTTCTTTAATTCTCAGTAATTTTATGATTTGGTTAATTAATTTGAATATTATCTTCAATTTAGGCTTTTCCTTATATTCCACTGTTATTACACTTGCATTTTTTCTAATAATATTTTATACATTCCTTCAGTACCTTCACAAAGTGTTGTTACAGTTATTATACATAGTTATTGAATTACATTAAACAATTTTCATGAATTTAATTAATTTCATTAGCTTATTTACTAATTATAATGTGGGTGATATTTACCATTTGGCCTACATTTTATGTTAGTTCAAATACAATTCTTATTATTATTTCAGCTTACTAGTACCCTCTCTGACCTACCATTCTTATAAAACCTTACTAAATTGCCCTTAATTAATTACAATAATGTTTATTATTAATTGATATCATTAAAACATAATAAATATATTCTATAACAAAAAAATAGACTCAATCTCAACATTCAAGCCTTGAGTTCAATGAACTGTTAACATCAACAAAACACATATGTTTTTTCATTTAAATTATTTATTAAAATTAATTTTTATGCAGTCTTTTGCTGTTTTTGTTTTAGTTTAGGGATTTACCCTTGATCACTTCACTATTTATTGCATTCTCTTATCTTATTTTATTCATTTTATCTAGTCTTGTAAGATAAAGAATATCACTTACATGGGGTCATGCTTGTCATCATAAATATAAATTGCACTGGTCCACTGTTAATCATATGTCTAGAAACTTTACTCACACTTACTTTACATTTATTCTTATTTTATGGTATTGTACTTTTCTTATGGACATTTAATCTTTTTTCGGGGTTTCTATTTTTTTAATATGTGGTAGTTTTTTCCAATAGTCATCCTTTTATTATTGAGGTTTGTTTATTCTGGGTATTTCCTTACATGCTCCTATACTACCTGGGTATTATTACTCTATACATTGGATTATCATTATTTTCCTATAATTTATTGTATATTGTATGGTTGTTTTTACTTCACTTTATTTCTTCGAATCTATGATTTCAATTTACTGTGGTCCTTGATTAAATTTTATAGTAATTTTACTGTAATCCATTTTATTTTTATTCTATACTTGATTAGATTTTTAAATTATAACTAGTTGAATTTTCTGTCACGCTACAATATTTTTTTAGAATTCAGATTCATTGATTCTTCAACACATTCTGAGAACTGCAGATAATAATTTAAATTTAATCACTAATGAAATCAGATACACTAAAGGCGAATTCGTGGAAAAGTTGTTATAATATAATAGCTGAGTGCTCTCGTCACTGCCAAGCAGACGTAGCGACGCACAATAATGGAAACGTCTATTGTAGTACTTCGTTGTTATGCGGTTATCAAGTACATTAATTATACCGAATAAAAACATCTTATTTTATATAATTAAGAAAAATAAATTAAAAATGGGAAAAGGTGGCAACTAATTGACAGTAAGAAAATACCATCACTGTCAATAAACACTGTGAATACAAAAATACACACACATCAAACATTTTAATTTTTTTAGAATTTTTAAAGCAAACGTGCTGTAAATAAAACGAAGTGTTAAAAACTATCATATCTAAAACGTGCCAATATGTACGGAATTCTAATCGTTAAATACTGTTTAAATAATCACAATTTTTAAAAGTTATTGCAACCACAAAATATTGCATAATTAAATTTTATGAAATTTTATAACATATTAACTTCTTAAATTTATCGGTCTGTAATTTGTTTTTAAATACATTCATCCTTACAATACACTGAACAATATATATTTTTGAAACGTATTGTTACGACGGTCTCACTGATTGTCGTACGGTACAGTGGAACATATAATGCAAGACACCAATGAAGTCACTAAAAACCAGCTTTAATTAGTACAGTTACCAGTTTGTTGTCAACAAGCTATTCAACAAGATTATACTCGTATAATAATTCAAATTAAATTTCTCCACACGCAATAATCGCAATAATAATGTCAACTAATCCCGCACAATAATCACTTTTCACTAATAGCCACTTGAAACGCACTGAGTAATCGCCCGAAGTAAACTGAAAAACTAAGAGCCAGGTGTGGGTTATTTATAGTCTGCCTGCAGGATTCTACAATATGCGTCCTAAACAAGCACTCGAAAAGTCTAGAGGATACTTCAGCGATACCTTGGTAGAAACACACACCGGGAGTGCTAGACGAGACGCTTGTAGAACACCATCGAACGCACGAGAACGTTCCGCATTATGTAAAATATATTTCCAACATATGTTTGTGATAACATGTGCCACTAATAACACTTTAATTTTTATTTCTAATAGCCGCTTGCAAATTTATGAGTAGGTGAGTGTAATGATTAATAATGTCGTATTATTGAAATATCTTGAATTAAAATTTTAATCCTATTAATAAGGTTTAGATAGTATCACAGTACTTATTGTATATCATCATCATGATTTTCTTCTTCAAGGATTAAACCAAGGATGATTTGTTCGGGTCTGAAATAGGGAAAGATTAGCGCTGGTCACTCCAGCGCTTCCTCCAGTGCTTCCTCCAGCGTTCCCACACCTTGCCGTCCCCTCGGCTTATAGTTCCGTAGTTGTTTGGGAATGCGGCAGTCATCCATTCGGCAAAGATGATCCCACCAATTCAGTTGATACTGGGCGATCCGTTCGGTTAGTTCTTATTTGAGGCAATTTAGTAGTGAATATGTCCCCTGGATATGTTACTAGCATATCGCAGGGTAAGACGCATGGTGGGGCTGCCAGCTTCAGGCTTAACGTCCAGCCCGATTTTCTGTCTGGGTGTTCTCCCATAAACTGGCTGTCTTACCAGACTAAAGAGACCAGTTTTCTCTGTTGAGCTATCCATAAGGATCTTTAATGTGGTGGTTTCTCCTTGCCTCCCACATTCTACGTTGTTGACCAATGGAAGGTCATCCGTCTTTAGGGGTTATTTCTCACACCAAGGGAAAGAGGGTACCCTAACATCTACTTGACAATGACAAGTAGAGGAGGGACAGCTTATACCGGCTGACACTCGGTCTCCATAATCGCGTTAGCCACCTATAGGTGTTTCCCATCCCGCAGCACTCGCAGGTGCGGTTGGATATTCCCCTTCACCAAGGAATGAGACCATGAGGCATTACTCATTCTCGTCAGTACTTTGGGGGACAAAGTATTTTACAGCTCACTAATATTTTTCTTAACAGTTCTGTGGCTACATTCATCCTTTTGTAATATTCTCAATTCAGTTTGTATTTGTAGAATCAATTCAGTTTATATAACCCGCCTTCAGTTTTTTCGTACTAATTCAACTTAATGATGAATATGTTGCCGCACCATTCATTTTCACCGAAATGTCAGTACCATTTTTATCAAATTCTTGTTTATTTACCCAGTATTTGCACCCACAATATTGTGGTATACAACAAAATAGTGTTAGCACAGTTTCAAAGTCACTGCTTAAGTCTAAAGAGATAAAGGCTCACACTTGCAAACCGTATTACTAATAAAAGTACAAACCAAAGTACAAAAAAGTAGATAAAACAAAGTACAAAATAAAATAAAACAAAAACTTACATTCGCTACGAATGCTTGATTTGTAAGTAAGTATCCTGCAAATAGAACATTGTAATTAATTATCATTGCCTTGCGAAGATATTTGATTTAATGTGGAATTAATCTCAGAACGTAGGTATAGGCCTACTTCTGTCAGTGTGAATGGTAAGTAGAATGACGTTCTA
The DNA here is from genome assembly GCA_034769895.1 of Magicicada septendecula. Taxonomy (NCBI): domain Eukaryota; kingdom Metazoa; phylum Arthropoda; class Insecta; order Hemiptera; family Cicadidae; genus Magicicada; species Magicicada septendecula. The sequence goes on along the minus strand of CM068369.1, from coordinate 183,752,440 downwards.
CTTTCCATGGTGATTCAATGTACACAGACTGACAGAAGTAGAACGTGTTTCGTTTTGCAACCTACTTTACATAAAGCCGTAGAAGTATTGAAACGTCAAAGCAAAAGAAATAAACTCTGTCGATCAAAGCCGTCGGTATGTACTCTTTACGGCTGGTTTCATATATTAAACGATATTGTTTGTATTTTGAAATTACATTGTAACCGTAATTTTAGTATACGGACTCCCTGCAATTTTGTTTCTTTCTGTGAGTTTGCTCGGCTTTGTGAAGTTAAACATTACGTGTAGTTAATCAAGAAGTACTAAAACAGTTCTAGATAATGTTTACAAATTTTCGGAAAACGATAAAAACATTCTAAAACCTATGACACAGTTCTAAAAACTTACAGAGAATTATATTTTATTGTTATTGTTATACAGAAAGTTACAAGCTATTTTCTTTTCTGTAAATGTTACTTACACTGAATATATTATTAATAAAACTGTGAGACTTAGAACCGTTTTGTAGATTCTAGAGATTTTCATTGACAAGAACCTAAATATTCTTTGCCACACAGTATAATTACCCATAATATCAAAAAAATGTTAGCTGTTAAAATAGACGTGTAATTAAAAATAAATAATTATATATAACATAGTAAGATTTGCTATCAGTTTTAGACTCGGCCAATATCGTGTTCATCTTCTCTCCCACATACGTCAACAGTAGACCAAGTTATGAGGTCATCGTAAAACTCTTTGAACTCCTCTGGGGTGTAGGGTAACAGATATTCAATACCCACAAGTTTTGTTTGTTTAATGGGTATTTTTTTCATATTTTTCTTAGATGTTTTGAGATGGTATTTTGTGGTACTCCGGGCTGGATTGAGACTGTCCTAGAACTGCCATAATATAGACATACACACACGCGCGCTCCTGTGTACAAGTCTTTTATTAGTATGTATTAATGTATTATTATTTCTGTAGTACAGTTAGAAATCACCTTCTTTCCGATTATGGGCAGAACGAAACCTGACAAAAGCGATACCGTTATAAACGTATTTTTACTGGCGCTTGACTAATATTAATTCCACCGAGTAAAAACATCTTACAGTTAGTAATTAACAATACAGTAATAAATTAAATATGGTAATATGTAGCTACCAATCAATATCCCTTCAGTTTGCATAATCAACGTCCTAATCATAGCGGCCCTTCAGTTTTACTATCTCTCTGTTTTCTTTTATTAACTCTGGTAAATTTAGTCCCGTCTGAAGTGTAACGTAATCTATATACTGTAGATGGGTACATATAATTTATTTTATTACTGAGAACTCACTGCAATGGCCAGCTCACTATAAATAGTGAGTGGACTGCCCAGAAGCTTCATAACAATCAACTTGTATACCTAATTAAATTTTCATATACGTCTTCAATATAATTTCAGAATTGTACTTAATAAACCTTTCTAAAATGTCAACGTCATGAAATTTAAGAAATTACAATTTGACTTAAAATTAATTCATCACTTTATTTTTTTACTATACATTTGTGAAACGTTTTGTTATAAAATATCGCAATGATTAAACTTTATATTAACAATTGCCGCTTCTCAATTTCTGAAGTGTTGATTAACAAAATCATTTTATTAAAGTATTATAATTTAAACCTTCATATTTTATGAGGGAAAAATTCAGAAAACGAATTTCTGCGGAACAGAGGGGGCTGAAGAAGAAAACGTCATGAGTATGTACGCCTAACGCATAGCTAGTTTGTGCTAAGTATCTCATTACTTATTACCTTAAGTGAAAATAATGAGAAAAATATATGCAGACTTTAGATTACATTAGCAAATTTAATAGAAGTAGCAGTCGTAAAACATGTATAAATAAATAAAAGGTAGTTTTAAATTTTAAATGGACAACGATTTTGCAGAAAACTGCTAATATTTATCAAACTTAAAAGGAAAAAGACACTGCACTATAAGGAAACAGGAACAGTGGCACACTAAGTTCGGTAGCATAAATATTAAGAGTTCTCAAGACTTAACGTCAGGATTAGAAATCCATTTGTCAACGTAGAGACAGAAATGATTGTTTTTATCATTATGAAACACGTCGGGAGGTAGTAGTGAGAGGGAGAGGCCAGGTGGCACAGCTGTCGCCCGCACTCGCACGCCCGCCCCTTTGCTATTGTGCAGTACGTACTATTGTTATTACGTTATCTGCAGCGGACATACTGCCTGCACTCGTAATCACAATTGCTTGTGCTCACCCCTTTCTCACTGACTCACACTCCCTCCCTCTGTGATATCATTCCGTCCCCTTCCAATCTGACCAGTACGTCACTTCGAATGATCCAAATTTGCGTGAATGCAACAGTCCGTCGCACGCGTCATGTAACTTGAGCGCCGACTCGATTCGCGTGTGCGTAATTTATGCCATTTTTAATAGATGACTAATGATATGCGTCAAATCCCAGTTGACCTATAAATATATGCTGAAAGAAAAAGATTTAAAACGATGTTTTTCAGATGCATATATAGAGTTTAAATTCGGTAGTGGGTGAGAAATTTCGTTACACATAAATAATGGATTTGTAACATGACCAAAACTAATTAATACGTAAACCACGTAAATGATTTTAACATATAAACTTATATATTGTAGCATAACGGAAATTTTGCCTTATTTTACAATTTATTACTACAGAGAAAAGTGAAAGGAAGAAGCAATCTGGAATGAGTAGAATAAACCTAAATAAAAGTAACATAAAAGAAGTAATCACTATAAATAATAAAATGGCTTAACAGTACTATAAAAACTCTCAATCCAAAGAAAGTAAGCACATTCAATTCAGAACAAAGGTGTTAAATCATATAGGATGATTATTATCCCAGTAACATCATCTGTATACCCAGTAAGATAAGGGGAGCAGTAAAGAAATATAACCAGGAACAAATTAATTAAAATAAAATTCTCAAATGGACAAAACCTATTTTAAAGACAGAACACTCTACAAGAGTCAATCAAAATAAACCAATGAACTAAAAAATGATTATTATACAAAAAATTAGAAATCCATATAAAAACGTAAGAGAATACAATACCAGTAGTCTGATCTATTGTAAAGTCAGCTATAAAGAAAACTGTATAATTAAGGGGAAACGCCCCAAACCAGTTTTGAAAGGACAGCAAAAGACTGTAATTAGGCTAAGACCGTAATTTGTTTATTTACCTAATTATTATGTTTAATTATTATCGGGGTATTCAATACCTACCATGTTGATATTAGTATATACTAGATGTTAGAGAATAAGTGTTTATTGTATTTAAAGAATGATAGTTTATGTCAGAAGTTTGTTAAGGAAGGAAAGGCAGTATATTAATTCAAATGTCATATAACTAGTAAATCCGGAAAGGAAATGATAATAATGTGAAATAATTATAATATTGATAGGAAAACTGAAAATTGATAATCAAGCCAAATTCAACTTTGACCATGTAATCAAATCAGAGGAGATAAATTAATGAAACTTGAACCAAATTAATATAAATTATTCATTTTAACATGCACATACGTTATTATAATTATAACAACAACCTGTAGTAGTAATTAAAAGGACCAGAGAATAACATTGACTTGAATAGTGATTGTACAAGACAATGCCTCGGCAGTAAACCAAATATAAGGAAAATTTAAATAAATCAGTAAATGTTTAGTATAATAACAAAGTAGTAAAGACAAATTATAATGATTTAATTAGTAATCTTATTTGAGGTAAATGGTAACATAAAACATAGTGTAAACCATTTAATGGGTAATTATGTGAATCATGATAAGGCCTAGAAGTAAATTTCAAGGATTGTAACTGTTGAGTTTAATTCAAACCAAACTAGATCATGTTTAATATTAACTTGTATAAAATCAAAGCAGCTTTAGTTATGTAATTAAAATTTCATAAAAATACTAAATAACTAAATTATAGCCAGTAAAATATAAAAAATGTCATTTATTTCTATAAAATTGAATCGGTAATTAGGCAAACAGCTGATAGTGAACAATGAAAAATGAGATCAAAATCTTACAGAATTTTCTACATGAAGGAACAAATAAAAATTAGTTGATTGTTAAACTCCAAGCAGAAAGGACGTGTTAGAGTATTGAGAAGAAATATGAACTAAAATTTTTAACTAACTAAAACCAAGATGTTATCTGGAATTATGAAGAAATGAAGAATACACAGTAAATCAATATATCCAATTTAAATAATCATTGAAATAATAAAACAGAATCGAAAAACACTAAACTAACTCCCAGAACGAATAGTCACGACGGAATTATAAATCTAACCTAATTTATGAACAGCAACTGAGTTGAAGAAACCATTCAACACTACACACGTATTACCGAACAAAATCCAGTGGAGGACGAAAACTAAACACAATAATAACTTGAAGGTCTTCCAATAACTACATCACAGAAGAGGAATTTATCAACTACTGCATTTTATTGAAGGAAAATTCCAGAGACATATTATTAACGTGGTACAACGCAGGGAGGCGGCCATCTTTTATTTCGGCAAGGAGCAGCTAGCCAAGAGAACGACTGCGTGACGTCAGAACAATCGTCTTGTGGTTCGAATATCTTTTTACTTATATATCCTATATTTTTAATAATTATATGTTAATGAATCAGTTTTTTCTAATTGTACGTATTGAATTCTCTATCTTGCCTTTCCTGACTATTTCGACAGTTCAAAGAATCCATGTTAAACAATAATTTAATTTGAAATAATTTTGGAACATGTATTAATCGACCTGAGATCCAGTCTCGACGCCGAAAGCAATAGTCGACGCAAGTCGAATAATCGCATTGATCATAATAAACTTAATTATTTGTATTAAATTGTCGTTTATTTGATTAGTTAAGAATTAAATTAAATTACATCAATTCTCAATTTATAAACGAGGACTTCAGAAGGGAAAAAGAGGACCAGAAGAAGAAATAAAAACACTGAATTGAACGCTACAGTCAATCGATTTGACTACGACAATCTATTTAACTCAGTGAAACAAATATTTCTTCACAAATTCATACACACGTATTTTTTATTATTTTAATTAATTGAATAAGAATATTAAAAAATAATAAAACCACCTAACATAATTAAATAATAAAAAATAAAATTGAAATAAAAAATAAAAGTTTATAAAATAAAATAATATTAAAACAATTAATTATACTCGGAAAAAATTTAAATATTTTGTTTTATTACAATATAAATGTTAATTTTCAAAAATAGGTTACTTCTGCAAGTAGGCTATATTTTAACGTAAATCAGTATTCATATATAAAACCCTGACACACGTTTCACAGAACAATCTGTATCATCAGTTTTTGTGAAAATAACATTAAAATACTGCAGGAAATGAAAATAGCAAGAGTCACTTGAACAAACATTAACTTGCATGAACAGACACTGTGTGTGTGTGTGTGTGTGTGTGTGTGTATGCGCGCGCGCGCGTGTAATCAAATATGCCTAAATAATTTGTGATAGTCTTGGTATTCCATTACTTCGGTACAACAAAACCTTTATATATATATATATATATATATATATATATATATATTTATACATTTATGTGTGTTACAGAGTGCAAAGGTATTTAATGAGAATCATAAAAGAACGTTCAGTGTCGTTATTTTAACTAATGACTGCCTTTGTGTTTTCTCAGATGAATGAGAAAACTGGTGAGGAAGGAAAAACTTTTATTACCAGCTCACCATATATGATAATTAATTACCTGAGTTGACTTTCAGTGTGCATTTTTAAAAATTCTTAAGTAACATTTTGTACGTTTTCACAACTTGACTATTTTGTCCGTTCAGTATGTCATGGGTCAAAATTTCCCTAGGCTGGGGCTCTTTCCACACCTGTCTCTTTCTTGAAAAGCCAGTGGTTAGCATATTTCAATGAGTTTTATTACATTTTGCAAACGAATTATCAAGTATGGGCCTACCTAACTTATTGTTTCCTATTATCTTTATAAATGAAAAACTATTTTCTTATTACAGCAACATCGATTTTACATTTCCTGTACTTAAAATGCGAAAAATCAGTCTTACATTGTGTGGCTAATGTTACTGCATCTGACGTAGTAAACTTAAAGCTATAGAGTGTTTCGTATAGTCAATATTACCTTAATTCGCTGTTAAAAATAGTACAGAATTTTGCTTTGACATAATCTATAGTAAAGTGTAGTTACTTAAAAAGGTGGAAAACCTTGGAATCCTTTTTAACACTTCAGATCCAGTGAAACATTTTGTAGTATCCATTAAAAATTATTTAAGAAAATGTTTATAACTAAAGAATGTGTAAAAATCAAACTTTGCACGCCACCTTCTTAAGAAATATTGTTTTAAATTTCTTAACTTCAAAAATCGAAATCCAAAACTTTAGGAAAATGTTACACATGGCTTTTCCGAGTAGCTGAACTGACAACTAATTTTAAAAAAGTTTGACAGGTCTGATAAGGCGAAACATATTATAATACTGCCAGTTTTCCGATAATTTGTTTAAAAGTGAAATAATAGTTTTTGTTTCTTTAGTTAGTAGTTTTTTACATCCAACTGCGAGAGAAGGAATGAACCAAAATGAAATTGATAAAGGAGGCTCTAACCTGTTTGATTCCAATCTTAAATTAATTATCATTTGTTTAAACATGAATTAATGCTTCTTTCATCAAAGTAGTGACTTAAACAACTCATCAAAATGATGATCAGATATTGGTAAATAGTTTGAAATTTAACGTACATGAATAAAACAAAATAGAAACTAAGACAGAGATAGAAGGAGAGCAGAACAAAAGGAGAAGGAGACAATGAAAGGAAAGGAGAGAGAGAGAGAGAGAGAGAGAGAGTGAAAGAGGTAGTTAGGTAGATGTAAAAAGAAAGAGAGCGAGAGAAAAGGAGACAGACAGATAGAGACAGGGAGACAGATAGACAGATAGATAGATAGACAAACAGACATAGACAAAACTTTAGTTCATTAAATTATAGAGGACAAGATTGTATCCACAAGAGTAGTTTCTCTACATACAAATATTTGTCGTTCTCGCGAGGTCTGAAACAGATGGTACTAAGAACGAGTTTAATTAAAATTGGAAACAGACATGATTAGACACGTACAGACGAAAAACGACAGACACAGATAAATAGGAACCATGGGAGGAAAGATAATTAACAAGCCAAGTGAGACTAAGTTGTGTGTCTAAGAAGCAGCAGCGACAGACACGGTTAATAATACAGTCAGTGATGATAGTGCGAGTTGTGTGAAGTTGCACGGTTATTACAAACACGGAATGTAACGTCGATGCGAACAAAGCATTATAATATCGTGTTTCCGTTATTTTAAAAGTTTCAGCCGTGCGCGTCTGAACCTTCTGTATGGTAGCAGCGGTTTGGAGTTGAGTCGGGTTGTAACTTTATCTATTGAATACAAGCAGTCAACTCAACTTTTGTCTGGAGAGGTTTCTTTTGTTTGGATTCAGTGCACAAACTTTGTTAAACTACGGCGAAAGCTCATTTTCCACTTCAGAGATTTCCGTAAGCAGTGATGCCACGCACACGCCAAGTTTTCATTTGCGTTCAAAAACCCGTGTATCGGTCGTCACTAAATACTGACAATCTACCGATTTTATATGTCTAATGATAATCAAAAACTGCTGTTACACAAAACACGGAAGTTTATTATTATTCTTATTCAGCTTATATCCTGCAACGCTGTAGCCTCGAATTTCGTGTTTACAAATTCCTAATATTTTTATCGATGGTTACGTGGACAGTGATCTTAAAACAGTGGGAAAAAATTTGGCATAGACAGAAAAGTCGGTACGATTTTTATTAACACTTTTCTAAAACAATAATAGTCGTCTTAGAATAGTTCTTCTGTGTATACAATTATGCGTTGTGGTAAATACACAACTAATAATAAAGGTCCTAACCTAGGACTCAATCAAGGTAGTAACAATTAAACAGTTAGGCCTATCATTTTCACTAATAGCGTTCTGTAATCGATGCACGACCTACAGAGAGGACCTCTGCTTTAATGTACTAGAATCACTAGGGTAATTCACGGTGAACTTAAATGAATGTACACATCAAGGGCTTGTTGTAGTCATTCGGCGTCGCTTGTGTGGTGTAATGTTGACAACAAGTCTCACAGCATCCTGCCTTAGTCGAGGAATGTTCCACAATGTTCTATGCGGTGTTTTTGCAAGTTCCGCTAGTCTACGCTGGTCGGCTCTGACGTAACTACCGTTAGTTATTGACTCAATGTTACCTGAAAAACATCATTTATGCTACTCACGTCTTTTTTTGTTGAATCGGCGTAAAAATTTCACTATGACTTTTTATATTTTGTAATTCTTATATATTCAATTTTTATTATGTTCAATATATATTATATATATCATGTTCAATATTTTTCAATGAGTTTGTCTGGAAAAGTAAACATGCATAAAATAGTTTTTAAATATAATAGACAACGATAATACATAACACTATTTTCACTTCCTATATACTTCAGCACACTGAAAGCATGGGATGTCTCAGTGGTGCATGTTTAAATAACCACCCCACGAAAGTTCAATAATATTCGATATGAAGTGTTCAAGTTTCTTCATAGAACATTATTTTAAACACTTATAATTTTTTTGCTTCGTTTTATTAACATGGAGGATATCTTTTCTTTCTTCTGTCAGGCGCATCATTACGTTCCTAATGAAGTTTAGATGCTAATCATTCAACATGATTCAATTCATAGCCAATTCATCCAATTCATTTGTTTGATATGTATATTGTGAGGAAAAATTCTTTTATACTCAGTGGCTTTTACTTTTAAAGTAATCTACATATTATTTTCAACATTTTGCAATGACGTTGTCTGGAAAAGTAAACATATATAAAAGTAGATTTTAAATATAATAGCTACTATAGTACATAACATTATTTTCGTTTTCGATATACGTAAAACCTTTATTTTCGTTTCAAAGATTGGAAATTTTCTGATGGCTTGTTTAATCACATTCAAAACAAGTTAATGGAAAAAAATGAATCAATGAAATTGGTTTTTGTAACATAATCGGCACAAGAGAGGCTGCCTTGATCAACTAGATACTTGTTAGAGGAAACTTCGATGTTTTATTGACATATGAAGGCTTTATGTTAATTAAAACTTGACGAAAATAATAAATTTACGCTGTATAATTAAGAGTATAAATTAAGAAAATGCTCCAGTTAACTTAACATTGATGAGAAGAACATAAAATTTATAAGATATTGTTACTTAAAACATACAGTTACGGTAAGAATTAAAGATAATGTGCCATAAAACATCGTTGACTGTCAAGTGTTGCATATTTTCTGTACTTTATTCTTAGAAGAAATGTTTAAAAGTTCCCTTCCTGAAATAGAAGGATTACAAGTTAAAGAAGGATGTACGAACAATACGGATAATACCTTTCACTTCACAAAAACAGTGAACGTAGACTACAGAAATTTACTGACAGCATAGTAGAACCCTGTAAAATGTAATTAACCAAATGAAATCATCAATTACCACAATTAGCATGATTGAAGTGATATAAGCAAATAATAAAAGATTAGAAGCACAACCAATAGTGTGGGCTGCGTTCTCATAAGGGATGGGACAAATCCATTAAATAAAATCAACATCATTCTTTGCAACATCAAGGTAGCTATTCTGTGATATGAAACAAACATAAATTTAGGAGTTCTGGTCTCGCAGTGTTGCGCATGCTTACGGTAGAATATGATACATATATTAAACGTAATTAGGTGTTAACTGCGATATAACGGTAGAATGATTCGTAGCTTGTGGGGATACATCAGTAATCAAAAAAATCTGCGAACGCCTTAAAAAAGGATAAGAGAAGACTATACATAAAAAAAATGAAATATGTGCCACGTCGGGCTCATAATCGAAAATTGAAAACACGGAATATAACAGTCAGCGAATGAAGGTAAAGTAAAAGGTAGAAGGCGAAAGTAGAAGGACTAGCATGTCTCTGGTTGAAGAACATCCGACAAATGTATCTCTAGTTAGGGGCCCAAACATCAATTTACCTGTTATCAGAACTTCCGCTTGCCGGGCTGTAAGGCCCGTGATACAAGGTTGTTGGGTGCAAACATCTCGGCCGAGCCTTCGACGGCCACCTTCAGTGCAGAAGGCTGCAACACACTGACCAAGGTTTCTATTTGAACCACGGCAAGTCGAAGTTCTGATAACATTGAAGCCGGCAGTGAAAGCCTCAGGCCGAATCAATTTACCTATTTAGAATAACCTCTGAGAGAGTGATGGAGACATTTGTCAATTTCGTCGTCCTTAGAGGATATGGTGTGGAGAAAGAGGAGGAGATGGAGAAGAAATAGAAGAACAAGGAGAAGGAGAAGAAGAAGAAGAAGGAGGGGGAGGAGAAGAAGAAGAAGAAGAAGAAGAAGAAGAAGAAGAAGAAGAAGAAGAAGAAGAAGAAGAAGAAGAAGAAGAAGTCTAAAAACAAGTCCTTAGAAGGACTTGAGATAAAAGAAAATTGCAGAAAGTAAACCCTTAGACTATACACAACCACACAACCGCAGTTTTTCACAAACTGCAGAGTATAGTTTATCTTCTTCTTCTTCTTCTTCTTCTTCTTCTTCTTCTTCTTCTTCTTCTTCTTCTTCTTCTTCTTCTTCTTCTTCTTCTTCTTCTTCTTCTTCTTCTTCTTCTTCTTCTTCTTCTTCTTCTTCTTCTCTACATGGCTTGGGCTATAGGCCGTTCCGACCTCACACAGTCTCTGACTATTTTTTCCAGAGTTTCCAAGGATCTCTCGTTTCCACTGGCCTATAACATTGTAGTCTATCACTGTAATAATAAATGCTAAATTAGTAGGTACCTTACTGAAATATCACAGAATGCTTCTACTACATGCTACGGTACTTACTAATATTACGATATTATGGAATAATAGTATAGTGATTACTACTGCCATGGTGGAATAAGATAATTTAAGTACAGGCCTACACTAACCTGTACAACTGTATATTACTAACTACTGAAAATTATTTACTCTTAATTATTTAATCACGTTTTCATAATCTCTTATGTAATACGAAACTATAATGTTATCACACATTATTTATTAGGGCATAATCCTCATTATCAGTCTAAAACTACTTTAAAAAAACGCTCTCAGCAGACTCATAAAGCTATTTTCATAACTCGATTACTCTGAGACATATCTCGTTACATCAAATCTGATAATTTATCTGAGTTCGGAAACTATGTATCTAAACGTTAATCAAACTAGTCCGTATGCAGGAAACGAAAATGTTATGCATCTGTTTACTGAAGCGTCGTATACATGGGCATTATTATATCAAAGAGATCTTACTTGATGTTTGCGCAAACATGTCAGCCATGCTCATATGTAGTAGAAACAAGAAACTGAAACGCTAAGCTACTGTTATTTAAAATAGTATCGATCATTTAGTTTAAATTAAACACGCGTCGATGGACGGCCTGTAACACGAATACACGTAGACTTTCAATTTGTCGGAACAGTAGCCTGTTAACTTTGCAAATGTTGATATGGAACACCAAATTTCAACCGTTGATTCTTTCTGTTCTTTTTCTAATGTTTAATATTTCTATAAATAAAATAAGTTCCATCGTATAAAAATATTTTTTTAACAAATCTAATACCAAAATGAACAACAATGAACAAACGATAACAATGCCTTTACTAACAATTTAACATGATATAATATGAGTATTGTAAATTTACATCATGGATTTATTATTACTTTTTTTGTAAGAAAGTAATCAGACATTTCTAAAAGTGGAAACAGAAACATCCTTTCATAGCTCTTAATAGATCATTTGATTTTTATTTTACCATACATGTGTGTAGTAGACATACATTTCACGCATATAATTCTCATGAGTATACGAGTATAGTAGCCAAAAGAGTTGTGATAAAAAAACCGAGTGAGAACGAATAAGGTTTCAGAGACCTTTCCAATAACGCATACGCCCCTGAACAGTGTACTAAGAAAGAAGAAGAGAGAAAAAAATTAACTTTCACAACATTTTTTAAACAGGTATTCAACTTGGGAAATCTTACCTATGTGTTTATAATAATAATAAAACTACTATAAGAATATATATATATATATATATATATATATATACCTTTGAGAGAATGGCATAAGCAACAGCTATCCCGCACTGTATATGTGGATGTATATGTGTCAGGGAAGAACGTTTTTTGTCGTCAGTGTTTTTCCTAATATTAAGTATTATATTACAAAGAATACGGTGGATTATGATGAAGGTTTTAATTAAAAGATTTATGTTATTACAAAAGACCTGAAGTTTATTTATAATATGTGTTTAATAGCAGTTCGAAACAACGGATATAATGGAATCCAATGTTTCGAAGCCGAGAGGAAAACGAATCTAATTCAAAACTTGGAAAAAAATGGAAACAGTTTAATGAGGTGTGAGACTGACACTGACTAAAAAATCATTTGGTACATTGAACGGTGGACAGAAAATGAGCATACAATGAGCGTTTTTGTATGGGCAACATAAACTACAATGAAAACCAAATTTCATTTATTTAACTCCATCGGAATGAAATAATATGGATAACAATTTGGACAAGCGTAAACAGATTAGAATTCTTCATTAACAAGTACCTCCAAAGCTTATGCAACATCTTGAGGTTCGACACAGTCGGAAACACAGATTCGAAAACGCGCTTTGGCATTGCGTTTGGTTAGTAAAAAAAAAAAACCAGACCCAGTTTGATGCGCCCAACTTTTATTTCTATTGAATTATTCTTATGTAATTACTGGGGGGTAAAACTGACAACAAAATGTTTCATTGCATGACACATTTACCCATTTTGATAGATTAGAATAATTTCCCGTCATTTTAAATGTTGACATTTAATACTCCAGAAGCACTTAGATTCAACTACGATATGCTTGCAGAATTTAGAGATCGACGAAATGGCATTGTTGTCCTGAGGACAGCGGAAAGTCTAATGGGCAGTATCTCTTCAAATTGTGGTACTTTTGGAGAAGTGCTCGTTTCCCCAATAAGAACGTTTGAATTCACCAGAAATCGTTACCGGTAGAATGATCGATATCCTTTGGAAACAAATAAAATGAGTAGACCATTCTCGAGGTCTACAAGTGCCATTGTGCGAACATTTTATAATACCAAGTTTACTGATTGCAATATTTTCACTTGGAATCTTTAGCTAATTTCGCCTTAGTAGAAGCCTACAGCTGCATCCTATACGTTTACAGACGCTTAATATGCACTTGTGTAGAAGAAGTTTCTTTTCTATGGACAATATTGATTTTCGACCAAGCTGCAGAACGTTACTAGTACTAGTTTCTAAAGCTGTCTCTGCCATGTTAAATTTTGTCCAAGTATAGACCTCATACACGAATACAAAAGGTGCATAGAGAGAGAGAGAGAGAGAGAGAGAGAGAGAGAGAGAGAGAGAGAGAGAGAGAGAGAGAGAGAGAGAGAGAGAGAGAGAGAGAGAGAGAGAGAGAGAGAAGGAATGTCAGTACAGAAAATGTTATGCAGGGCAGGCCTGATAGTTTTTAAATGTAAGTGATGACTATGTAGGCAAGCACAAGACACGGAGGACGAAATAACTGCACGTCAAGAGTGTAATTTGTCAGCTGACACCAAGTTTATTTTAACTTAGCACAGAATTCGCCTCAAAGTTGCTGAATACCATAACGAGCTAATTAGCAAATTTCAGCAGTTACTATTGTAGTTCACGAATAACTACTTTAATATCAAAATATTTAACAATACTGCGTTGTGTTAAGTAGTAGGTATTGATTTTTAAAAATAAATATTGTGTGATACAAGATATCGTAAAAACTTGTTTTACCTAAAGTACCAGATCTTATTAAAAACGAAAGTCATACTAGCACAAGAGGCTTGTTTTCGAGTATTAAGTTTGCGAGTTACATTGTTGATGTTTGAAAGAACCGTTAATTAAGAAGTTGAAAATGTTTCGAAAACACGAGGGAAGATCAAAAGGCACTACACAGTCTACTTCAAAGTATCAACAGCAATAACAACAGAACACATTTCTATGTTTTCAGACGGAGCAGATGCCAAAGTTTCGGGAGCTTTCCTCCCTTTTTATTTGCAATAGGGGAGTTTACACGAAGAGGGTGAACGAACCCTTTGTGCTTTTCATTGTAGCTCATTTGCAAACCATTCGACCGTCAATGGTGCCAGAGGAGCTTTGTTAAATAATGCTTAATGCTGACAGCGGCCGGTTAAATTCGCTGTAGTTTTGATAGACATCAAGAACAGCTTTCCTTCTGAATAAACACTTTACTCGTGCATATCATCTATATTGTACGCTACATCACTGTAATCAGTTATGCTAGAAACCCATTACCGGACACCAGGTGATTTGTTTGCAACTGACATCTGCGTCACATTTTTTGTTTTTTTAGTTCAACGTGAACTAACTGAGTTTAGTTTCAGAGCTAACTGACATACTTTTTTACAGCTGTAATGTTAGAGCAGATACACGAACTGTTGTAATACATACAATAACCTTTTAGGCCGTTTGTGAGTTTCTAAAATTAAATGACACAGTTACGCTACAGTTTTAAAGGATGTTAAAAAAAAATAATGCTCTCGAAACAGAAAGATGGCTGTTATCAAGACAAGACAAGACAAGACGCGCGCGCGCGCGCACGCACACAAGACGGCGGTGGTCTATGTGACTTCTAACAACTATGCCATATATATATATATATGCGCGGACAAATCATAAATAATAAATAATTTTCTATTTTGTTGGAATAATTTGTTGGGATTTTAAATTTAGTGGTGGCATGACAGTAGCCAATACATTTTATTGGCTACTTCTTTTGGTTTATTTTTTATTATTTATATTTACATTTACATTTATCTTTATATTTAGAAGTGAACGAGCCTTTTATACGAGAAGGAAGAGTTGTACCAAACAAATGGGTATTTGGTGGAATTTATAGTGAAAAAAGAGACTGTTTCCTTTTGAAAGTTCTAGACCGATTCGCATGAACTTCAGTGCCCATATTAAATAAGTATGTCGCCCCGGGCACAATCGGTTTGTCTGACGATTGGAAGGGATGCCAAAATTAAAAGTCAAAGTATTCAACATCTCACTTTTATCCTAAGGCCAAAATGAGAAACAAAAGGCAATAAGATATTCCCGACTGATGTCGGAGTCATACGTTGCTACGTTGCTGAGCTAATCTGGCGGCAAAGGTATAGAATGGCGATAAATTTAAAAAGGTTCTTGATAATATTGCTGTATTTATGCACTCCAAATTAATTTGTATTATGTTGTTTGTAGTTGTAGTATACGCCTATTACGAAATTTGTAATTATAAATAATTTTTAGTTGTTAGTGATGTAGAAAATTAATTGAAAAGTAAGTTGTAAATAAAATGTAAGGATTAAAATAAAGGAAAAGAAATAATAAATAAAGTGTAAAGATAAAAATTAAATAATGGTTAAAAAATGTAACGGAATTGTGCGGAGTGCACAGTTGCTGGCGATTGCTACATCGCCACTAAAAGGAAAACATTTTTTATTCACTACTTTCATGGTTAGTTCACATTCACGGATGCAAAATAATATATCAACCTATTCAGTTGAGTACAAATGAATCATGCTGAATACTGTTCTACATTAGTATGTTTGTCAGAGATAGTAAGTGATTTTATTTTTGTGCAAAAAAGTGATTTAATGTATAGATGGTTATTTAAGAGCAGACAACTATTGGATACAAATTCTGTCTGAGGCCTTCACGGCCGGCTTCAATGATATTCTGGAGCCTTCTCACTGAAGATGGCCGTCGAAGGCACGGCCGAAACGTCTGGACAATACAACCATGGACCACGGACTTCCAGCCCGGAGAGCCAAGGTACTCAATTATTGGATACGTTTATGTGTGTAGAATTTTTAAGTTGTATTATTTCCAAACTGTTTTTTAGTTCTTGAGAACCATACATTTATTTAAATCCATACTAACGTGTCATTATAGTCAATGCTTAGAACAGTATATCACTGTAATTTTCAACTGGTTAGGGGAAACAAGTATAAAAAATCTAGTCTTAGTGAAAACAATTAATAATAGATTGCCTTATGGTAGTGGAGTCGATTGCAATTTGTACTGTTTGAAAATACGTACCCCTAGGTACGGGTGTCTACTTTTCTCTGACTCAGTGTATCCACTATATCCGGCTTACGCTCACACGTAATTATTTGCATTCTTAAAATCATATAAAACCACTTCACTGTTTAACTTTCAGTATATGATTGGGGTTTCTATTAGAGCCGGGCAAACACAT
The DNA here is from genome assembly GCA_034769895.1 of Magicicada septendecula. Classification (NCBI taxonomy): domain Eukaryota; kingdom Metazoa; phylum Arthropoda; class Insecta; order Hemiptera; family Cicadidae; genus Magicicada; species Magicicada septendecula. Next base: position 183,736,006 of record CM068369.1, on the reverse strand, counting down.
CACCTATTAACCGAAAAATTCAATGTAGGTAAGATGACACCGACCATTGTGAAAATGAAAACGGAACATTAGTCTTTAATAACGTACATACTGTAGACATCCATAATAAAAACAACGATCCAACCACTCATGTAATTATGGAAATGGATGAATAAGTAAACATGATCTGTTAACCGACATGAGTTTTATGGTCTTTTCATATTTAAACTCATGGGAATATAGATGCATGTCTTTGTATGCTTACAAGTTAATTTGGCTTTTCATAAAACTCGGAAATATATAACGCAATATCACCCTGTCACTATTTTTATTAATAACCGAGTTTTTGGAATATATTTCAAATCAAATGTAGTACATTAGAAATTATTACAATAAGCACGTGCTGTTAATATGTTTATAAGCAACCCTCACAAGAATTGTACCAACAATTTATTCTCAGGTCTTAGATTAAATTCATACTTCAATCTGGTTTGTGTTTCTATTAAGAATAACATTAAATATACTTTAAAACATGTACGTTAAATAACCTTAACAATATAATTTAAGTGTTTAACTTCCAGTCCAGCTTTGCTTTTAAATAATACTTTAGTAGCTCTTAATAGTAGCATTCTTTCTTTAAAGTATAGCATCAATGTTTTTTATAAGTGAAATATATAAAATTAAATTATATCTTAGTGTGTATTATAACAACCATATATGGCTTGATAAACTGTAATTTTATATATCCTTATCCTGAACAATAAACATTTTAACGGCAGTTAACAAAAAACAGGTCCAGGTGTATAAGTTTTCCCGTAAGACATGAATAGGAATTTTGAAATATGGTTCTAAGGCAAAGAGTCTTATCGAATTCAAATTAGTTAATTAGTTATATTAAGAATAGAGGCAATACGAGTTACTGTATATTCCATCATAATTCTACATGAATCAGATATTCAAGATCTCATTGATCATATATGAGGAAGTTTCGAGAAAACTTTATTCTGACATTATTTTGGTTTAAAGCCCTTACACATTTACACAATTGACAAGTAAATTTTGATACGGTGACAACTAAATACCAGTAGAGTAACTGAACATAAGAATAGATTACTTATCATGTTTTTCAGGTATCAAATTTTAATTATCTTGTTTTCTAACCAATGTTGAAGAAAGATAAGGAAAGCCACACACACACATACACACACACACAGTTTACGCATTCATGTGTAGTGTATAGTTTTACACTATAACCCAACCTTTATTGAAAATAAATTCTAAAGTTTTAGTGAGGAACTAACGTTAACTTTTATACATATATTCAACAAAATTGTGTTTCTTATCAACTATTTATGATCATAGTTATACTTTTTTATACGTAATGAGGCGATGAGTTAAAACGTTCTTCTACAAAGAACCGCTTACGGTGTAGATCAACGTAAATTACCTATTTAAACATATGCTACATCTTTATCATTAATTATTACCACAAAACAGGCACAGATGCGCGCTGGCACATGTGTATTTGAGCACACTACTTGAAATATAAGAATTTCTCTAAATTATGTTAGTGTTTTTTTTACAAAAATTGAATGTAATACCTTCTTTCTTTCAAAATGGATTTGCTAGATTAGTTGCAAGTGTATTGTCTTTATTACAAATAGCTATTTAATTCAAAATACCACCCTGAGTAGCACGTTTACGACTTTCTGCACGGAGATATGTTTCTCTATTATACGTGATTGAAACAGACTGTATTTATTTGCTATTTTATAACCTTTCAGTAGGGTGGGCCGAAAAAAGTCAGCTTTATCCGATCAAAAACGGGTATGTCTCAAAAGTTATATTTTAGGTCTAGGAAGAACAGCGTAAAATATTAAGCCCGAAGAATAATATCTTCAGTCTGCGCAACTGCCTTAAAAATTCGATTTTTTACCAAAAAATTGAGAATTTCCGAAATTTTTTTTATTAATTTCTTGAAGGTGGACAAAGATCGGGTAATGCTTAAAGTTATGTTAAATGTTACCACAAATAGCTAAAAATATTGAACCCGTAATATAACTTCTTTTGTTTGCGCAGAAGCCCTAAATTTTACAGATTTTTTGAGAATTTCGAAAAGAGTACGTTTTTGGTGTAGTTTATCTTATTAGTCTTTTAAATATTTAATAATCACACAGTTTAGTTTCAAACTCTATGTCATAAACAGTAAAACACTACGCAACTTTTCGTTATTCCAAACAGAACTACCCAGGACTCACCACGAGGAGGTGGTTGCATGTCGAGTCCCACCTGTGCCCTCCCAACCACCCAACCATGAGAGCATGCTAACTTCTCTAAGCCTTAAATTCCTTCTTTGATTCAAACATTGGTCTTATTGTTCTGTCCATCAATCTTGCTCTAATTACTCTGTCCATCTTTGTTTCATCATAAACTTGTTGAGATGACTTTGTCACTACTTTGACTGCCCTTTCGACAGCTTGAGTGTGTGATGGCAATTTTACTTATGTCAGGGACACCATTTGCCTGGATTCTGTTTAGATCTTCTTCTGATAAATGCATTGCTACAGGTAGTTCTGTTACATTTATAGATTGCCACAAGATCATGTCAATGTAGTCTGTGGCAGAAAAGTTTATCTTTGGAATCTTGAACTGCCTAACACAAGCAAATTCTGCAATGTTCGACTTAATTTCGAGCTGCCATGATTCGTCTGATGGCGAGCTGCCGGATTGTTTTTCTGCTGTCAGTTAGCATTGCAACTATCACATTTTCTGGGTGTGCGAAATAACCATTGTTTTTGTAAACAGTTATACACCACTTTCTTGTGTTTATCTTGCATGTATGACGAAAATTGTATCATTTTCCACAGATTATTTGCTCCATCTTTCAGTTTTGGATTACATTTTATTGTAAACCAGCTTGGATCATACACTTTCACAACGTAGTTTGTCATTTCTTTTAATGTATGTGATGGTGAATCTGAAGCAATATACAGTCACAAAATCCGGTTGGCAGTAGTTACCCATCTGGCATGATTCAGCATTCCTGGACTTCCATCTCCGAACCCAGGTGGACATTCTCCAACGGAAACTATTCTACATATGTCAAACATGTATTTCTGATCTGTGCTCAATTCTTTTTTTAGACCAGGAAATAATTCTTCAACAGGACTCTTGATCGGTCTAAACTTTACAGGTGGTAACTTGTGACAGTTAACTACGGCTTGCCCAATTGGGCCACTATAACCGCTAGGACCAGATGTTCCGCCATCTAAATATTCAAAAAGATGTCTAAGCGGAAGCTCGTTTGTATGCAGCTGGTATACTACCCATTGAAGTGGTCTGCCGAGTTTCTTTTCCAGGATACTGAAAACGCCATTGTTTTTTCCAATATTTGTTGGACAACCATCACATCCAACACAAACAAGCTCGGACAAACTAATGTTTTTCTCAGTCATATAGTCTAAAATTTAGTTAGCAATGTCAACAGCTTTTCCTGATAAGAGTTTTATATGTCCAATATATTTTGAACCAGGCTCTTGTATGAGTGATAAGTGGTCTTCTTGACGTACTCGCCGGTGCTTTTTACCATCTTCACTTGTCTCTATATATAAAGTTTTACCATCAAAATACAAAGGTTGCAACACTGTTTCCTCACTACAATCATTTAATATTTAATATCTGGCTGCGGATTTTCTCTCATTCACGTCTGACTTTATTTTTGTAGTAGCTGTAGATGTAAATTCATCATCACCATTCATGCTAATGTCCATTAACAATGCTGACGCCAAAGAAGCTACAGGCCTGTCTGATATCCCGTATCTGTCACAAGTTCTAGCAAAAGTGCTTATATTTAATCTAGTTTGCACATTAGTGTTTGTTTCAGAAGAGTTTTGTCGACAAACAATTTGATCTGCATCAGGACATTCATCCGAGTCAAGATCGGAGTAGCTTTCTGGTTCAACAGAATCATCATTTTCTTTTTGTATCTTACTTTGTCTAGTAGAATGCTCTTTTTGTTTCCTGGCTTCTCTTTTTCAAATGCGTGATGTAATTTTGCCATCAATGTTTCCTATCATCATCAGCCGATCTGCTCTTTGGTCTGTTAAAAATTCATGTTCTAATTGCGGCATTTTTTTTCTCGCACACAGTTGCAAGAGCTTAAATCACTACACTTACAAGCACAGACATCAAGTAGTTTACTAGATTTTTCCAAAAACTCTGAAAGCCGTTTTTTAAAATTACGTTTGTATTGGTCTCTTTCAAATGATTTGTTTAAGCCTTGCATAATATCTATGCTTTTTTTCAACATGTCTTTCATTGTTCTGTGAGACACTACCGGAATTGATGATTTCTGGCACAGTGATTTCACTTTATGCGCATTGCGCACACTAAAGAAGTTATATTACGGGTTCAATATTTTTTTAGCTATATGTGGTGACATTTAACATAACTTTAAGCATCACCCGATCTTCGTCCACCTTCAAGAAGTTAATAAAAACAATTTCGGAAATTCTCAATTTTTTGGTAAAAAATTGAATTTTTAAGGCAATTGCGCAGACTGAAGATATTATTTATCCGGCTTAATATTTTATGGTGTTCTTTCTAGGCCTAAAATACAACTTTTGAGAGATACCCGTTTTTTATCGGATAAAGTTGACTTTTCTCGGCCCACCCTACCTTTCAGTCTGTGCACAGTAATATAGAATGGCGTATACACATTCCAAAGTTTTTTCTCATTTTTTGTTCATAAAAACGACTGAGGTAGAAGATTTTATTTTGTTCAAATACGAAAGCTAGTATTTATAATAATTATAATAGAATGTTATTCAAAATTTTAATGGATTGATTAAACTTACATCTGAAAACCCCCGGCAAACTAATTTTATCATAGCAACTTTTCATTAACGCTTCGAACACAAAATTATGCGGTCGCCCTCAAAAACTGAAGAGGCAATTAAAGAACCTTTTGGAAGGTTGCTAAGTCTTTACGTCTCCATTTTCAGTTTATGAGAACGGCCACATATTGAGAACGGCCACATATTTTTAGTGTTGAAAAATCAGAAGAAATTGCTATGATAGAGCTAATCGGGCTGGAGGTTTTACCAGATAACACAAAACAATTTCTAGATATTACACATATGTTATGTAAAATACACCTCGCATATGTGTGTCAAAGGAAATAAAAGATACTGAAAGCAGTCACATGTAGCCTGTTGTATTGAGAAAGACGAATACGAACGTAACATACATAGCGTGTATGTAGGTAACGTAGCTTGGGTAAACCTCATTGCAAGCAGTCTGCGACTGTCTACTAAGTGTATGCATAGATTACACCTCTGGCGAGAATATTTTCATAAGTGTACACTGCTTTCAGCTGTAAGTGACTGAATTTACTTAGGTATATCAGAAGTAGGTATTCGAAATTCATTGAAATACATTTGTCTGTATTATTATTGAAATGAGTAAAACTACATAGTAGCTTTATGTACCAATATTCAGTAGTGCTATTTCATACATTACGTTGTAAAAACGACTTGCCAAACGTTTCCTTCATTATTTTGAATAAGAAATACAGTTTATTTTGCGCTCTAAATATACGTCATATTGTATTTACGTCAGCTCGTAAGTTTAGATTTTCGACCAATTTTGAAAAGCGGAAACTTCGATTAAGATTTTGTTTACTTTTAGTTTATCCATACTTACGAGTATCTTTAGTTTAAATAACGTCTTAAACTGTCAATGCGTATACCTTAAAATTACTATACCTATATATGTTAATTTGGAATAGTATACAATTATTGTGCATGGTATCTGTAATTTAATATTATTTAAACCGTCTCCAAGAAAATGCATTCCCATTTTTTGTTCAGTGATTTCCCTTCAAAACAGACTGTTATGAAATGTATCAAACACTCTTAATATAGATAGTTACAGCTATACCTTCTTAGTGTCAATTGTTCCTTAATGTCATACAATTCCTTTATACACCTTGTCAAATGAAAAGATTAACTTGTTTTGTATGTGGTCCATAATATGTCCCTACTAATGTTACAAACGATTTTTCAAAGAAAGTACAGTTACTTTTACCCCACAAAGGAAACGGAGGCATAAAAGTGTTGTTCCACTTTTCTAGTCCCTAATTTTTAGTGGTTTCTAGCAATATAAAATAGTACTCGTGATTGATTTTCTCTCTTCGGACACCCATTTGTTTTCCCGAAATATACTGTCAACAATCATTTTCAAACAGTGATTTAAACGTTTTGCATACAATTTGTACGTAGCACTCGTCAACAACAATCATTTATAATTTTCTCCTCTTTTGAATATTAATGTTATCTTTATTTGTTGCTCTTACGGGGGATGAATTCCCTGCATGTTATAAATACATAGTAATCTGAAGTGAACCACTGTACTTACACAATTATTCATTTAATAGAAATTGCAATAAGTAGACTGTCTATATAAATATTACTGGGACTCAAAGCGTATGACAGCATGTTTAAATAAAAATTTGTATAAGTAAAGACTGCAGATTTGGACATTGTATGTTAGTCGATAAGAGACATGTTCAAATTGTTAGTTTCAAGTATTTTTAGATAGTAAAAAAACCTGTTAGTGTTGTGAAATGGTGTTAAAAGATGCGTAGGCGTGAGGTGAGTCCGCGTTTGCAAGAATATTTAATTATTTTACGGGATAATGATAAAAAACATATTAAATTAAATAACTTTTGTCCTATACGGAAGACTTATACAAGAATACGCCTACTGAAAAGACAATTGTTAGTAAATTAAAGAACCGAATTTATGAGTTTTTCAACAAAGAAAGTTTTATGGTCCGTTAAATAAGTCATAAAATTATACTGTTTACAAGACCGAAAATTGCTTTCGAACGGTCTTAAGCAAGTACAGTGTTATCTTGGCTACACAAGTAAGGGAGAGTTACGAGTTAACGAATCAGCGTACTGAAATTAGCAAAAATTATCATTTAAATTTCAATTTCTTGTTGAACAGCAAGTAAACTCCCTGTAAACTCAGAAACGTGTGGACTATTTGTTGCAAAATTTTTAAAAATAATATTACATGTATTTTTTGTAAAATGAACTATATTAAATGCCATGATAAGTACGTTAGTATTGTAAACTCTTTTTTTAATACATTTGAAGCAAATTTTGTAGTTACTGAAGAAAATCCAGAAATTAAAAAAAAGAAACAACCATTTGTAATGTATTGTTAAAACACAAATTACGTTTATTGTTCAATATTTTTTTGCCATTTTAGAAAAACACTAATTTTTTTCAACCATACAAGAAGGTTGATTTGCGAGCTGTGATTTTATTAATTATACAATATTATTCTATTATATACATTTATATATTGGAATATATTAATTTCTTATAATGTGTTGATGTGCTTGTTAATTTATCCTTTATATAAGTTTAAACAACACCGCTGTTACAACTTTTGTAATGCCATAAACTCTCTTCAATGTAAGGTTGTCATAGGATAAATTAATAACCACTACTACTAAATATGTAATAATTAATAATAATTAAGACGTTCGGTCTACTAGGCGTACGAACACAGGTTAAAAAGTTCGCTAGCTACTGAAATTGTAAATTTAAAAAAGTGCTAATCCAGGAAAGTAATTTCCGTATAGGGATTAAAGACACTTAAGACTGCTGGACTTGTGTGTGTGCCAAATACACAAAATTCCAGTCGAAAAAAGTCAATACGGCGAAAATTAATTAACTGGGATTTATGTAATGGTTTTAACCCGCGACCAACCCTGAACACTAGAAAGAACTCGGATCCAGACTGGATCATCAACATCTCAGCGACCTACATTCGTCAAAAAGGGAAAGTGACTTTATTTTTTTTATAAACTTGAACAAACCTATTAAACACAAGAAACAAAAGAACTTTAAGAAAAAATATTTGATGAATTAGATTATATAAGAGATAAAAATTGTTTAATAAAAATCAGGTCAACAGATAGGGAGTAATTAGTTTGTTATTTTCACTTAAACTGTATTAAAATCAAAATAGTGCAATTTTGTAGTTCTATCATTAATAAATCCGACAGCATTCCAATACACGGTTGACCGACTACTTAGTCTATGCGACACTTGTACATCCCAAAATACTATACACGGTTTTCTATTATCATCGTCTGAGTATAATAAAGTCTGTTAAATCTGTGTCGTCCAACCCTTTCAAGTCAGCGTTTACTTACTATAATAAAATGTTACTATCGTGCACATTATCCTCTTTATTTTCCCTACTTATAAATTTTTTCCAAGATTTCTTCTGAACTAACTACACTATTTCCTTTACACAATTCCGGTTCTACACACGTACAGGATGCTTGCCATTATTAGGACTGTTAACAACTTATAGACTCTTCAACACCCTCAGCCTTTCAAACTGCTCTTCGTTTCCTATATTATTCTTTCTTCCAATCGTTTCATCGTTGGCTTTGATAATCGTATATACGATGGGCTTCATGCAAACAACGTCTGTAGTTACAAACAAATCATGTTTATATTATAACGAACTTTAATGAAATGTGTTGTGTTCGTTCGTTACTTCTTTATTTCCTTAAAGTCTCACTTTTGGATTCGTCAATTTGTAACACTCTATTTGTGTTGCGGGCACTTAAATTATATACGCCGCCCGTTGGAAACGTCAATTAGTAACAAATGTATATGTATTAACTACCTTCAACCACACTGTTGTTGTTGTAATAATGTTACTGTTAATAATATATGTTGAACGGCGAATGATTTTGTAATCTGCCGCTCGCTCCCACTATACGTACCGTTTCGATGACGTCACCCACCGTTGCCAACCGTTGTGGTGTCCGCTGTGTTCTGTGAACTTATTTTTTAAATGGAACAGCAATAATAACGACGCAAATATAACAACAAACATATATCCTTATAGAAATCATTTATTCAATAAAACATGGGTTATCTGTTTCTCGTTTCTTTTATGATAATCACAATCGTGGCAAAAATTATGTGTCTCCTTTACCAGTTGGTACTGTAGTTGTAATTCTTATTGCATTCAGACCAAAATAAAGCGTTGGTTATTATTTCTATTAAAATAGATCATCTCAGGGCGTATATGGTTCGGGGATTACAATTAAACAAAACGTTATTCTATAAATCAAAGTACAAATTTTACAGTTCAAGGATATTACAAAGTTTAGAGTGTAATGTGCACACATGCAGTTGAATCGTGGCTGCTAGTTATTATAGGTTATGTCCAGTTCATGTGTTTATTAATTATTATTGAATCAAAGGTTCTTGTGGTGTTTAAAAAAGGTGTCAATCTCAATTCGTGTTATTAGTGAGTGTTCTTAGTGTTGGTGTGATATGGTGTCTGTAGTTTATTTGCTTAATTTTTAAAAAGTCGTGTATACAAAAGTTGGTGTTCATGCATAATATAATAAAATGTCAAAGTCACCAAATCCTCTTCTTTATATGGTTCTTGGTCGAAGATAGGGCCCACGTCTGCTTCGGTCCTCCTCCCTGGTTCTTGATTCTTTTATTTCCAATGCTAGTTGTTCCTCACTTGGTTGTAATAACTCGTATTATGTGTATCTATCGGTATTAATATGTCTGGAACGTGTTTTCACAATTTATAGTTAATTATGTAAGACGTTTTGCAAACGCGTCTGTACGCTATGACCGTTGTTAAAGAAGTCTCTTTTTTATTTATCCGAAATTTCTGGTTGCTATGGGTAAACTTGGAATCTGGTTGGTTGATTCGGATATACATTGTCATGTAATTTCATTATTTCAATGTCAGAATTTGTTCAAAACCTTTAAATTAGTATAACTTTTCTATACTGTTTGGGAATTTAAAACTATTATCAACCTTATTTTGGTCTTTACATTTGACACACATAGACACTAAACATGCCTACCTTTACTTGAGAAATACAGCTGTTACAATTTTGTTATTTGAGTTTTTCATAGATAGCTTAAAACGAATTATTTTATTTCTAGATTTGTAGTGTATGGTATTAACTATAAATCGGTTCATCCTTCAATATTTGTTTCATAAAATTCCTAACAGTATTATTTAAAATTTACAAAAGTTGGTTTTACCTGGCCTATGTACTGGTGTTATCTTCATCACCATGTTTATAAACATTTTACCTTAATGTCATTTTCCATGACTGATATCTTAGTAAACCTTTAACAGTTAAATTAACTTTTAACAACCATAAAAACTGTTTAACATATAACACTGTATTAACAAAACAAAAAGGATATACTATCCTATTAGTTTAATCTCATGCCCACATGGCTATGATTCTACTGAACATTTAAACAAATAAACTGCTTTTTACTTAATCCATACAATTGTTTAACTCTTAAATTTATAACCTTAACATAACTTTAACATAGCTTTAATATAACTTTAATATAGGCTTCATCATCACTCAACAGAATATGACTTACTCTTAGTGCTTATTTTAACAATTATAACCTTTTGCACCGTTCTATAACATTAACATTACCATCTCCTCTGCTTTCTTTATGCTATCATAACATTGCTTATAAACATTTACTATATAAACTTACTATTTAAACATTCATAATAATAACATCCTTAATAACATTAGAGGATTTTTATCCTGAATACAACTATACTATTAAGCTACTATCAATTCTTACTATAATAACAATATTTTGGTTACTCTTCATTTTTTACTACTATTTTTTACTACTACTTCAATTGTTTATTCTATTTTTTTGGTACTTTTCACCCTTAAACAAAGTCATATTCCTATAGGTTTAAGGAATTGGGAATATAAACAAATATTCTCTCAATTGTCATGTAGGTATATTCCTTAATACTAGCACTTGACTGGTGATACTTGTTCAAAAAACACTTTGTTTATTATTTTATCACTGGTTAGTATTGCACTGTTTGGATTCTATTTGTCACACTTATAAATAATTAATCCATCTAGTTTTGACTGTTTGATTAATTATTTGTTACCTTCTCATGTAAGTATTATTTCCACTTTTATCATGTAATCTTACATATGGTATTTTCTTAAAATTAATGTACATTAGTTTATTTATTAACTGTATTGTACTTCAGTATCATTTTAGAATGGTTTTGTTTTTATATTTATTCTTATTGGTTCTTATGGGTTTTTACATTTTATTGTCCACTCTCACTTTTATAGGCCTATGAGTTCTGATTTATAATTCTTGTGGTTTATCTCTATTTTGGGTTAAACTTGCACTTTGTACCTTTTCACTGTACTTTGGTGTTAATAGTGGTTATTTCATAATATTTATTTCTTTTACTCATTTCACTTTGGTGTACCCACCCTTATTAAATTGTCACTTGGTAAATCACTTACTAACTACTATTATGCACTCTTGTTATAAAATGTTACTGTGAATAAATTATTATGTGTTGTTTTCTAGACAACCTTATGACCATTATTTATTACAATTAGTGGTATGGTTCAGTGTATCTATAATAAGGTTTGTTATATTTTCATTACATCATTAAAATCAATCACTTACTACTATTTCTCTTTACATAGTATTGTATGTTTGGGCCTATTATCCCTCAATTTGTATTTTGATTACCTTGATATTATAATACATTGAATGGAACCATTTGTTTCCTTATAGCATTGATACATAATCCGTCAGTCTTTATAATACTTATTTTATCCTTATTTAAAGTTCATGTCTTAATCGGGGTTGGATGTATTTTGCATCACTTTGCCTGAATCATTAATTTGGGTACGGTCAGTTGTATTACTAGTCAGTCTGAAATATTTATTCGTTCCTCTTCACTATCATCCTGAAAGATATTCTTCTTCTTGTTTAGCTTCTTATCCATTGTCTTTAATAAATCGGGTACGATATTAAGTGGTTCCAAATGTAATGTTACAATATACAGTACATACTGCTACTGGTTTTTCAATAATCAAAATGAAATTCTATTTTTTAAAACGTATCCAATGAAGTTTATTTAATTAATAAATGATGACTTTATAGAATGATTTGTGTCCTGATTTTTCAAGGTTAATTTTCTTTCTCATTAAGTTTTTGTTACACAATGAGTTTGTAGTTACCTTGTACATTCTTCATTTATATCTTCAAGTCAGTATTTATATTAAGATAACTGACTGAAATACAATAACGGTCTCCAAAGATCTTACTCTCTTAACAAGATTTTTTTACTCCTAACGTTTATCCATTGTATTAGGCATTTATTATTACATATTCTGTAGCATCGTAATGTAAAAATATTTTGATTCTTAGCCTCTGTCTATAATACTAAGATTTTAAATATACTATCTATATTGCATGGTATATTCCCTGTCCTTAAAAACTGTAAATCGATCAGCAATATTTATAGCGTATACTGTACTCATAAAAAGAGGACGTGGTACATTCTATTACCAATTACATAATCTATAAAGTTTATGCGTGAATGTATACTGATGCAATACGCTCATTACATCAACTAACGTAGATGGTATTAACTTACATATTATGTCATTACGTTTTCATGTAACAGAAAGCAATTTTTACCCTAAACTGCAACAAACGTTTCGTAGAAATATATTTGACTCAACGTTTGCTATTATGTATTATAACTGACTATAACCCTCACGTGCGTCTTACATTCAAGTAACATTAATGCTTGTAATTTCCCGGTGTAGTTGTAGCAGACATGAGCTGTGTGTGTTCCTTCCTTAATAAAGAAATCTCGATCGAATTAATGCCACAGATGTTTACCTATTTTTAGGACATGTGTTCTGTGATTTAACTGTCAACTCCGCAGGTATAAGAGAATTCGTTGAGCAGTAGAAACTTAAACCTAATCAAACAATTCTGTCATGTAGGTTACACCAAATTTTCTTATTTGAAGAAGGCATGTTAGATATGAGTGAAGAGCCACATTGATGACAGCGCACAGGAGTGATAAATGTTGTACGAATCAAGTCTGATGAATAAGATATTAGATAGGACAAGGGAAATTTAACAAATTCACCCTAGTAACAGTCAATAGTCAATTTTATCAACAAGTTATACTCTCAAACGCTTCAGTCCACATAAATTAAATGCAGTATTCTAAACAGTTTTAATAAAAACCATTATTATTTAATATTTATTTATTTAATCACTTGTAAAATATACATAATAGTTTATATTACTTGCAATCTGAAGAAGACTGCCTTCACTGACCAACGTATGTCAATCGGAGAGCAAACATTTGAAAATTAATTTAAAGTGTAATTATCTCAACACTTGGTACAAATCTACGTCCTGCATAAACGCTATAAAATGTACCGTTTAAAATACACAATACATTGGTGTACTTACACAACTAAGCGTATTTTACTGAAATATAAAACTGAGTTTGTTTTGGTTATTTGGTTAGTAAGTATTAAAAACTAAATTACACCATATACACAGTAAAATACACCTACTGTACTTAAACGTAAAATCTCTAGTGTGTCAGCAAGATGCGATCATTTTCTTTAATTAAGAGACGGCTATTATAAATGGGATTGATTGGCCAGCTGTTGCTTCCCCTTTAGTCATAATTATAATCTCCCCGACCAGACACTAACTTGACTGCTCAATTGAATACTCAGTTCGGGACCCTGGGTTGCTCGTCCTCATAACATTGACATTATATGTTTGACTGCATAATACATAATACATAAATTGTTATACGTAACGAAGTCCATTGTCGTATTACTCTGACATGACGCTTAGGAAAAAAAATGTAATCGTATTTCATACTCTTATTGAAAACATGAGAAAAAATGGTGTTTCCCTACACTCTATAACAGTGTTTCTCAACCTTCTTAGCTCTGGGACCCCCCAAAATTAAGACAAGTAGAATGAAGACTTCGCGACCCCCCTCTGACGAAACCTTAATAAAAGTAAATTAAACTGCAAGAACGGCTAGTTAAAACTATTTACCTGCGTTGAGAGTGACGGGTATGAACATGTATGTATGAAGTGTACAAACATGAGCAATTTACAGGTTCTAACTTGATGATGTATACGTGCTCCTTGTAAGCAATATTCGCAGTGAGGCGGCATGTGGACATGCATATGGACACATCGTGCTCGCAGCGGTACTGTGCTATAAAAGAAGCGTAAGGGATTGCAGAACGTCGGTTTCGTTTCAACTGCTAAGCTTGCGTGTGGTGAATACATTTAATTTTTTAAAAGCGTAGTTTTAGTGATGATAATAATAATAATAATAAGTGAGGTTTTGGTTTCAGTGAGAAGTTTCGGTTTTTTACTGCGCGCTCCAACAGTAACTGATTTATTTCCAATTAGATACTTATGCAAAATGAATAAATTTGTGAAAAACTAAGTGAGCCATTTACATCCGGTGAATCGGTTGGTAAAAAGACAATAATGTACAGTGACAGTTATTTAAAATATGGGTTTATTTCATTGGATGGAAAGCTACAGTGCGTTATTTGCTTTCAAGTCCTATCCGGCAAAAGTATGAAGCTATCAAAATGAATTCGTCACTTGGAAACTAAACATCCATGTTATAAAAGCAAGCCCTTGAAATTTTTCGAGAGTAAATGACATACTATGAAAAATTAACGAGCTTCGATTTGTAAATCAAACCACACTGATAAAGCTGCATTTGAAGCATCTTATCTCTTAGCGTTAAGAGTAGCTAAGATGTCCAAACCACATACAATCGCAGAAAATCTCATAATGCCTGCTGCAATTGATGTCGTCATTGTTTTAATAGACGCAGAAGAAGCAGAAATATTAAAACAGATTCCGCTTTCTAACGACACTGTATAAAGGCGAATCGATGACATGGCTGCCGATGTTTGCGATCAGATAATTCAGGAGGTGATTTCAAGCGAATTTTTTGCTATTCAGTTTGATGAATCAACACATGTGGCAAACATTTCTCCGTTTTTATGTATTGTGAGGTACTAATGCGATGGATCGATCGAAGAAAATATGTTGTTTTGCAAAACAATATCTGGTCATGCAACAGGACAAGGCGTTTTTGATGATTTTTATGATGCTACTAAAAACTATAACATAGACTGGACAAACTGTATTACAGTATGTAGCGACGGTGCAAAGGCGATAACAGGAAAGAAGAGTGGATTGATGATAAAATTAAAATATTTAAATGCCAAGGGCGGAATGGACGCACTGCTTCCTTCACAGACATGCTCTTGCCACAAAAAAATATGCCGGACAATCTCAAAAAAATTCTTTGTGAAGCTGTAAGTATGGTTAATTTTATTAAAAGTTGATCATTACAGAATAGGCTGTTTGCTAAACTGTGTAATGAAATGGGCAAAAATTAAAAAAAACCCTTCTTTTCCATACTGAAGTCAAGTGGTTATCGCGGGGGAAAATGTTAACAAGGTTACTTGAATTGCGAGATGAAGTAACAATATTTTTACAGGATAAACAAACGTCATTCTTAATGTTTTCACAGAATAATGAGTCTTTGTTGATGTTGGCTTATTTAGCACATATATTTTTCCATTTAAATGACTTGAATCTGAATTTGCAAGGTCGCGATAAAAACATTTAATTAATGACAGACAAAGTCCATGCTTTCACTAAGAAGCTTGGTATTTGGATTATTCGCCTCCGATTATATAGAGAAAACTTTGGATCAAGAAGACACTATTATTCACCGCAGTTTGAATAGCATGAAGTTGCGTTTGCGTGATTAAAAATTCATTTGTCTGAATATTTCCCGGACGATAAAAATGATTTGTCGAAGAGATGTGTACTGATTCCATTTAATGAAATGACAGCAATTGTTACAGCTGTTAAGTTACCAGTTGAGACTCACGACCTCACGAGCTCATCGAAATGTCTGCCAATAAAACTCTACAACTATAATTCACATCTGAAGATTTAAATAGGTTTTCGTTTGCCCGTCGAAGTGAATATGACAATTTAATCACAGAAGAATTGAAAATATTAATCCCTTTCGTCACGTCTTACCTCTGTGAAAATGGATTTTTGTCTATGGTTACGCTAAAAACTAAATACAAGAATCGTCTTTTATCACTTGAAATTAATTTGCTTTTGTGTGTTTCTAACGTGGAGAAACGTACGGAGAAACTTTTAAATGAAAAACAAATGCAACCATCTCATTAATTAATATTCTTCTTTTAAATTAAATTTTAAGTAAATTTTTAATTGAATTTTGACTGTATTAATAATAGTTGTAATTAAAAGTGTTTATAATTTAGGTTTTTTTAATAAATTATTTTTTTCTCAGAAAATGATTTTATTATTTTTCATGTGTCAAGTTGTTATCAGATTGAGAAACGCCACTCTATAATAATAAAATCGGCAACGAGTGACATATTAATACCAATACTGCTACATAATTGTAGATCATGTAAAATCAAGACCGTGCATATACGTTCACCAAAGAATTGGTAACTTGCTTACGTGTTGGTCTACGTATTTACTGGCCTACAACTATATCGCACAATACTTTTTTAACTAACACGTGAAAGCATTTATGTCAAAGTAAAATAACTAAAAGACAAAAATTACGAGAATGTAAGAACGATGAATGGCATAGTGAAAGTGAATTAAATAAAATGAAATTCAAAGTTTGGATAAACTTCATCTGTTTACTTAGTACAAAATAGGTTTTTGTATTGGAGAGTCTCGAAAACTAGAACCGTTTCCCGTAGGGACTTGAATGATTTTAGTCGGTAACAGGGGATATTCCGCTCTCCCTTTACAGTACTATTTTTAAAGTCTGTTAATCAGTTTTAAACATTAAACATAATAGAATTTTCCAAAACGAATAAAACCTGAATAAAAATATATCAGTTCAGGAAATTAGTTGAAACTGAGATCTACTAGATAAAATGATCAGGATATTTTATGTTAATAAATAATAATAAATAATAAACCTCCGCTCAACAGTCCGTTAAGGACCAAGGCGTACCGCGCGGCTTTTGTGTTAGTGTGACGGTGTATGGCTAGTACTACGCGCCACCAGCCCGCTAGTTGCGGTGTTCACAGCCAGGAGGCGGCGCTGTTATCTCACGCCTACTCAGTTTGCCTCACGACGCTGAGTGCACGCCGTACGGAACCTCCGCCGGGAATTGAACCCGGGACCACGAGCGCATCAATCGCCCGCGTTAGCCACTAGACCACCTGGAGGATATTTTATGTTAATCTTATTAATTGTGTTAGCGTATAAACCAGTTCAATGTACTGATAAAAAATGTAAACGTATTTTGTATGGTTCTTTTTGTTGGAAAATTATAATAAGTTTTCATTATTATTACGCTCTGAATTCAAGCAACCTTCACTACACTGTGTTACACCTCCCATCTCATGTTTTTAAATTAATTGTAGTGTTCCCAGTAAACGTCATGTCATGCCTATATTCGTTTACTATTAGTAGAAGTATTTTTCTATGTCTAAATTTTAATTAATTATATTTTTCTTATTTTATTTACTGGTTGTAGAAGATAAGTTACATTAAAATAGTGTTTTCTGCAAAATAATAAATTCTTTATATAAGTTTATGACATGAGACTGTAAGTATTGTTACGTATAATTACATTGATCTTCAGGGGTAAAACTGAAATCAACACCAGACAGTTAATGAAACAATCACCAACTTTATTTAGTACCCAATTAATTTAATCTAACACGTATTTTCTAATTAAACAGTAACCCACTGTTCTACTCACAATACCACGGTACTAATGTAATAATGAAGAATATCGTTAGACACTTAAATACTGTAATATTTAAAGTCACTTGATACAGTATCTCTTAAAAATTGCGCTTTGCACAACTGCAACTGGCCGTGTCCCTGCAGTGATTGTTTCACGTATACGGAAGATGTAATGGTGTTACACCATTATACGTGGCCACTTTTTCATTATCACAGTTCAAATTAAATTTTCTTCAGCATTCCTCAATTTACTCAGTGCAATGAATACATTGTAACAGGACATTGTACATTACATGTACATTGTAATTCTACATTTCTTGGAAGTACTCAACAGTTTTAGAAGTAAGTACGACATTAGCATCGTTATTCTTCATTAATTGCAGAGGCGACTGCAAATAAAACTCGAAGATGATATTTCAAAGTGAAACTTATGTGATAAATTGAAAAGCAAGGCTATAATTTTTGAAGTTGTAGATAACCTAGAAATTGTGAAAGAAAGGCGTCAACTGTGAAAGTCAAGACGTTTTACCTATAATACATTAATTGGTCCAGTTTGATTTAATCGACTGTCCGTTTTCTTCTATTAACTTTTTCTGTGTTTTCAATGTTGACAAAATGCAATTACGTATGAATTGTGTTTGTGTGTGTGTTGCGTAACAGACAGAAAGAAGGAGGAACGAGATAAACAACCAGACACGTACGAAAACGGGGAGACTGAGAGACTTTTTGCTGCTACTTTTTAGAATGAAAGTATGAAGTGACTTGTGTACGACTGTACTTATTTGCAAATTCAACCTCACAGCAAGCAGTCCATTACCGTCTGCAGCCGTAATACAGTATATGGAAGTATAAGTCAACCACATCTGTACGTTACATTGCATTCAAACGGGCGCTGCTTGAAACCGGTTGGAGACTTTTTCCATACACAATAACGAGTGTGCATCTAATATTTTACACAATGCATTTCTGCGTTACAAATGCAAAATGTACACTTAAATAATCAATTTAAATAACCCATAGAAAAAAATTCACCCATTGGCCTTATCAAATATATGTAGACCTATGACTGTCTGTACGGAGTAAATGTTTGTACTGTAAGCATCTTATTTATTTTTGTGGCGGAAAAGAGTAATGAATTTAACAGTCATACATATACACGGACCGTAGATATTCATCATCTGAAAGGAAATTACGTCTTAAACTGAGTTTCATTAATATTCAATACAACTTTTGACATTAATTATTTACAGTTTATTAAATGTTATTAGCTCTTGTATATTAGTGTAAAATAATGAATACACTACACTGAATATATTAATTATTAAAATACTGAATAATTTTATTGAATTACCTAATAAAACAATTTTTATTTCCTATAATAAAGTTAATTCACGGCTTTTATAGAGAATATTTATAGTAATTTTTTACTACAACTTGGTAAAATTGTATGTAGGCCTATGTTTAAAAATATTACCAACATGATTCAACGTTGGGAATTTCAAGATTAGTATTCTCTATTATAAACTAGTTACATTAGTTAACAACTAACAGGTTCCTTGGTCTAATTGAATTGGTTGGTAGGTTTCCTAGAACTTCCTTGTATGCTAAGTACAAGATAAGTGGAGCCATCTGCACAACGCTTCAGCGAATCATTATTCCTAGGCTTTAACCGTGGTACTCGTGTTGACAGTGTCGACAAAGGTCTGATAAATGCATCTTGATAATAAAATGCTGCCCAAAAATATATATTGAAATGTAAAAACCACACAATTTAGACTTAAAACGTCTTTTCCAAAGTTAATTATACTGTTCTTAAAGTAATTAACTTTGGCCATACCTTGTATTTTTGTTAGAGAACGCCTTTCACGTCTTCCTGTTTGTAGAGGTACTGGCTTATATGATCTAATATCCCCTACCAAATAACTTGTACAATTATTATACCGAGTATTCCAACCGGTTTCAATCATTATTTCTTACAATAGGACCGTGGAATGTACAAGCACGCAGTCGTCTTAGTTTATGTCGAAACCATGGGTTCAATACCGAAAGTTGATCTCCTTTTAACAGTTTTCTTATTGTATCAATTTGTACATATTTTCAAGTGTTTGTCTAGATCTTATTCTGCAAAGGTTAATTCCTATCGTTTTTATTCAATTCAATAGTGTATTTCCTCAGTAATTTTGAATACTTTGCCTCACCTTTTCATAACACTCAGCCTAGAACCCAGAAATCTCCGGTAGTGAGTCAAATCACACAGTAAGACACGCTTTGCCTCCATTTTCTGAGAAATTGTCATTCTATAATAATAAATTTCCTTTACTTTTTATACTACCGTCTAAGTAGTGATTACATGTTTTCTCACATTTACTTTATTTAAAATCCATTTTGCAGTTCCGTTGTTTTGCAACATATATCCCCGAACCAAACAGGTACCACTGATCACTGACAGTTTTTTCGCTTGGGAAAAATTCAAACTCGACCACCCGAGAAGGTATTCAATATCGTGTGTTAACAAACTTAACATGGATCAAATAATATTAGTGATAGATTAATTTACTTAATATTTAAAAATATTCTTTCATAAGAGCTTTAGTGACAGCTAAAGCCGAGGTCAAGCATGTAGTTTGCTCTTTAACCTCTAAATTATAGTTTACTGTATTTTATTTTATATTTACACTACAGAAAAATTTTGATTGCGTCCAGTCCTATGGATAAAACGTTTCTTGCATTATAACATTTTTCTGCGTACGTTGTAGCGTCACAGAACGTTCCATAAAAAGAAATCATTTATATAGTAAGTTAGCATAAGAGGAAAGTGAAGTGAACAGTATCGAACCCAAGTAGTCCCAAAAAATTGTGTAATTTTGTATAATAATTATTTCTATCAACTTGAAAAAACGACCAAACTATGACTAAGACAAAACCCCATACATATTATTAAAGTGAATAAGAGTGAAAAAACCATAAGACACTATAAGAGAGAGAAATAATGTCAGAATCCACCAGAATAAAGTCAATAATTATTAAGTTTTATAACTATGAATATAGTATTAAAAACTATTTTTTGTGAATAAATGGACATGATCCATCATTATATT
Source organism: Magicicada septendecula (assembly GCA_034769895.1). Taxonomy (NCBI): domain Eukaryota; kingdom Metazoa; phylum Arthropoda; class Insecta; order Hemiptera; family Cicadidae; genus Magicicada; species Magicicada septendecula. The sequence continues at coordinate 183,715,200 of CM068369.1, read as the reverse complement.
ATGTGATGTAAATGAAATAAATGTATTAAATGACTTAAATACATTATTAGAAAGAGTTTAAGTTAAAATAAAAATTGTATATTTGCAATGACAAAAAAAAATATTAATGTGTTGGATTTGAGACCATACACCAAGATTTCATTGAAAAATTAATTATTATCAGATTTAAATAGAAACTATATGTAATTGTCAAGCAGACAATAGTGAACAATTTATCTTAAATAAAGGAAGCTGTCAAATGAATAAAAAGCAGCCAAAATAACCAAAAACAGTGTTAACTAAAAACATGTAATAGGCATCTAATATTGTATAATTTATGAATTTAATGTTGCCAAAATGCAACCAAACTGTATTAGAAAGCTGTAATATGATATAAAGCAACTATACTAATATACCTGACCAACTTTAACATTGTAATAGTCAAGTCAGCAAAATATTTACTTATACCATGTATGGCTGAAGCCAATTATCCAGTACAAAAGAATCATATCTGGCTAAAATACTTACATAATACTAACAAAAATAAGATAGAAAGGTACAATACATCAGAATACCTTAATAAGAAATAAACTCAGTTGAAAGTAAAATCAATTCTAAATGAATTTAACTATTTAGAGTGAGATTTGTCACACCATAAAAAATGACATCTCAAGACAATCAATGATGCTATGTCATCTTGTGATAAATATAAAATATGTACAAAGTAACCAGGTATCACAAAAGATAGACAAAATAATAAACTCTGTGTGTATAGTGGTGAAATAACACATATATTAAGGAAAAAGACTAATCATTGTATTAGAAAACTGGCGAGAACCTAGGCCATGAGCAGAGGCCATATAAAATTGTATTTATTTGTGTTTTATTAATGTTTAATTTTGTTTATTTTGTTGTAGGAGAGTAGTAGTAGTAGATGTCCAGCTTGTGAAGGGAACTTTATAACTCCACAACAATTTTTATTATAAATATTGTGTTTTTAATGACCACAACTCAAGGTGAGGGTTGTATATTGTAATGTTTTTTTAGACTTAAGTTAATTAGATACCAATCATATTTAGTATCGCTAGATTCAGTAAAAAACAAGGAATCCAAATACATTAATGGCATACAAATTGTAAGTACTAATGTGAAACTGTTTGATAAATACCAGTGTAAATTTTGAAATATCCATTGTATGAAGAATAAGAAATTCGTTCTAAAAGCTTCTACGGAAGTGAAAATTGTTCTATGACATTCCATTTCGTTTATTCTCGAACAATCTAGAAGAATTTTTACACAAATATACCGGAAGTCGACGAAAACAGTCACCCCGATTTAGTATAAAAGCGAGACAAAATTTGACCAAAAAACACTTGAAAACTGAACGCCAGAACTGATGCATCTCACACAACACTGATCAACGCAGCTAAGGCGGGAACGAGAGGCGAAAAAATCGACAAGACACGGCAGGAAGGCTTTTCCCGTACATAGACATACCCGACTGACTTAACCTCAACGAGAGTATATGCCAAAAAATATCGCTGAAATAGAGCAGCGATACGGCAAATTCTAATAGAAAGCACGCAGCCAGAACGTCGACGGCCCAGGAGGGTCCCAACATTTAATAGAGAACGAATTCTGCTGTGTTCGCATTGACTGACTAACGTGACAAATAATTCCCCCGAACGTAAACAAACTATACACTAGCCTTCCTCAACACTGCAAGAGGATCAGCGCTGCGGTGGCAGATTTCTGAATCAACGCTAAACAGATGATTCGTAGTGGCGGCGTTTGAACGAGATTTTACTGCCAAACGTTTTGACAAAAAGTGCGGAAAAAGTAACGATCGAAAAAATTGACTTTAAATAGATTCAGTGTACACCCGAAGAGGCGAGATTGAGAAACTACCCGAAGGAAGTGTCCAGTGAGAGAATAAACGACCATTGGAACGTGAGTTACCAAAATTAAAGTCCTTTGTTACCTGGTTACAATTATCACACAGTTGTACTTTACACGCCACACATACACCTTCAAATCACTTAGTTTTTTCTTGTAAGGCATCTAATTGATATGTCTTGGTAGTTCAAAGGAGTCACGTCCTGAGATTAAAGTTTTTTCATATATTAAACTCATGCTTGTTAACTGAGTCAGAATCTGAAATACTAGCCGATACTTGATTGGATATATTGTCAATAATAATAACTTGTAAAATTTTTTCTCTGCAATTTTATAATTTTTATGAATGATAGTCCTTCAGACGATTTGTTTGTTGTTTTTAAAGAATCATTAAACATAACTGATTTCTCAAAGCTAAACTGGCTTGTTTAAATTTTTTTGTACATTTAAAAATTTTATCAATCACATTTAATTTTTTCTTGGAACAAACGTTTCCAAGTGGCGCCCACAAAAGCATAGTTTTAAGTTGTATTACAGGACTACATCACTGCAGAGGATCCAGTCAACAGAGTAAGTAACAAAAGTGCGCGGAGGTAACGCCCGACAGATTACAACACAAACACATTACTTTTCACCCAATACTTGTTTTTCTATAAATTGGCAGCCCAACTAGTGAGGCTTGAAAAAGACGTAACAAGCCCGGCAACTACCAACATATTAAAATGCCGCAACCAAAGGGAAAAAAGGTGAAGAAGACGGTGGAGCCCGAGTTAAGTGTGGAAGACGGAGAGGCAGTACAGGTCGAGGAAACGGAATTAGAACCGCCCACACTAGAAATGGAAAGACCGGTACAAACGGCAGAGGAATTAGAAGAACAAACGGGAGAAGAACCCATACAAATGGTAGAACAAACAGAGAATCCCGAACCAGAGAAAATAACAGGGAACGTTGACGCTAATGTAATAATGACAATGTTCCAAACGCTAAACGAAAATAATGAGAAAATGTTCCAAAGGATGGAAGAAAAAATGAACAAAAACACAGAATCTTTAAAGGAGGAAATGAATAAAAATAGACAGGAAGACAAGGCGGAAATAATAGAATCCATGAATAAAAACAGACAGGAAGATAAGGAGGAAATAAAAGGAAGCATAGAGTCCCTGAAAAAAGAAATTAGCATAAAATACGAAATAGTAAACAAAAGGATCGATGATAATAAAATCGATAGTGACAGGAAGGTCGAAAACATGGAGAAACAATAGGAAAGGTTACGGGAGGGAAACAATACACGTTTCGAAAAAATAGAGGAACAGACAGTAGAGACCAAACAAGATGTTAGAAGCCTTGAAAACAAGGTAAGGCAGAACCATGACGCCATCATGCAGGAGGTGGGAGAAGTCCAGAAAGACGTTAGCGAAAGGAGGCAGGAAACATATGATATCGCTAACAGGCTGGACGAACAAATAAAATCTAACAAAAATAGCATACTGGAAATAGACCAGAGAGAGAAAAACCTGCAGGAAAGATTAGAGGCGCTGAGAGACACACCAATACTAAACACTCATACGTGTCATGGTGAAAACAGGGAAGTAATCAACTTCCAGAACTACCGACGAAACCCAATGGAATTTTTGGAAAGAATGGAGGAGGTTATTGGGAGAAGTAGAGAAACAAGGTGGAACAGGATAAGAGAGATGCTTGACGAGACATTTAAAAATACTAAGGATAACTGGTGGATAGCGGTACGACCCGAAATAACGAATTTAGCAGAGTTTAAACGTCAATTTAAGGAAAAGTATTGGTCAGAGACCGCACAAAACAGGGTAAGAATGGACATTTTCTATGGCAAATACGACGCGTCCTATGGACAGTCCCCGACGTCTTATTTCCTGGGAAAGGTATGTTTAGCACGGAAGTTGATACCGCCAATCCCAGAAGAATGTTTGGTAAGGCAGTTAGCTGGACATTACAGCTATGGGATCAAGGATGCCCAATTATACCAACAGATTAGCAAAATAGCCAATCTGGCCAAATTATTGGAAAATTGCGAATCCACAGGAAGGTTCCAGGATTACCAACCCCCCAATCGTAAGGTAGAGTACAACAACAATCATAACGGACCAAACCGGAATGGAGGTGGGAACGGTAATAATCTAAACACCAATAATAATATCCCACCAAATGGCCGAAATGATACCACTCAGGGCCCAATTAACCGCAACTATCCGGGACCAAACAGAGGTAATTACACCGGGAATAACTACGGTAGGAACTTCCACCAGGGAAACGGTTATCGCGGGAATAATTATAGAGGAAGTAATTTTGGTCAACGTAATGGTTATCGCAACGGGGGAAACCAAGGAGGAAGCGATAGGAGAAACCAAAATGAGTACAGGCCCCAGGTAAATTATACAATGGCCAATAACCGACGGCCATATCCACCTAATGTACCCACTTACATGTTTTACCCACAACAGGCGCCAGCTAGCCAGGGTAACGCGGCGAATAGCCAACCTATTAACGGTAATCCCGAGGTCAGGCCGGAAACACAGACGGGTCAGCAACCCAATGTTCCGGGAGACCGGGCCAATGAGACAGTGGCTCATTTAAACTAAACGCGGCAGTGAAAAAGGAAAACCGCCCTTCACTGAACCAATATTATGGGGTGACAAACGACGAACTTAGACAGGACAAAGACGGGACAATATTAAGAATAAATAATTACCTTAAGGATATTAGAGAGGAGTTATTAGAAGAAGGTGACGATATCATTAAAAATAGCAACCAAGGGAACAATAGTATCGTGCAGATTAAAGCATATATCAATGGCATAGAAGCGATACTACTCATTGACACGGGGTCAAATGTGTCACTTATTGATAGCATCGAGTTAGAGCGGATTAAACAAAATAGTAATTTACCAATACCCACTCTACCGATAAATAACATTGTTTTAGTCGGAGCAACGGGGAGGCAAAATAAATCCATAAAGAAACAGGTGTCATTAGAAATGACTAGTAATGGGGTAACAATACCAATAGGGTTATTAGTGGCGAGTAATTTACCCATGAGTATACTAATAGGCTGCGATATACTTAGGCCATACAATGCTGTGATAGATTTGGAAAGTAAGGTGATAACTTTTAAGACTAACAAGGGGATTTGGACCAATAATTTGATCGATGTCCAAGGAAGTGGTACAGACGACGCACCTTATCAAGCGATAGTAAACCATTATTATTGTACCGATCGTCCGATCAATATGCCATTATATCAGGAGAAAAACCCAGAGTTGTGGTTAGAAAAGTTAGAAGAAATACGGGATTTCCAAAGGACGAAAGCAAGGGGTCTGGTCAGCGGAAAACAGGCGGAACAATTGGTCGAGGTATACAACCGTTATAAACACATATTCTCGAACGCTCCAGGAAAAGCCAGAGATTATCAGTGCACCATAAAATTCAAAACTCCGGTGGAATTTAATAGGAAATCGTACCCGATCGCATACTCGCTAAAGAACGAAGTCAGGGAAGAATTGAACAGGATGATAGAGGACGACATAATCGAGTATAGCCATTCGCCCTTTACCAGCCCAATCATAGCGGTACCAAAAAAGAACGGAAAGGTACGTATATGTCTCGATGCTAGGGAGATTAACAAAATGATTATTAACGACCGCACATCACCTGGGGAGATAGAGGAGATATTAAAAAAGTTCCACGGAATCAGATATATAAGCTCATGGGATACGGTATGCGGTTACTGGCAGATAGAACTCCACCCTGATAGTAGGAAGTATATGGCATTCATATTCGAGGGCAGAAACTATCAGTTTAAGCGGTTACCTTTTGGCTTAATAAATTCTGTGGCGGTGTTTGTAAAGATAATGGACAGAATATTGGGGCAGGAAGTACTGAAGTTTACGACAGTGTACGTCGACGACCTACTGGTGACTTCAGCGAATTGGGACGACCATTGTAATAGGGTTGAACAGGTGCTACAGAAATTATCAGAGAATAATATCACCCTCAAATTAGACAAGTCCCAATTCATAGCAAATGAGGTGAAATTTTTAGGATTTAATTTAACAGAACAAGGGATTACTCCATCCAAAGAAAAGGTAGAAGCCATACAGAAGTTCCCCACCCCAAAGAATAGGAAACAGCTGCAGTCATTTTTAGGAATCTGCAACTATTACAGAAAGTTTCGGTCCAATTACTCAGAACTAACTGCCAGGTTCCAAAAGTAGTTATCAGCTAAAGACAAATGGACTTGGGGACCAGAGCAAGATGGAGTGCTCAATATCATAAAGGAAAAGTTTTTAGAAACAGTAATGTTGCATCATCCCGACTTTACAAAACCATTTTTTCTAAACTGCGATGCCAGTAACGTGAGTTTAGGTGCAGCCCTCTATCAGGAAGATCAGGACGGTAACCATTTAGTAATTAGCTTTGCTAGCCGCGTGCTGAACAGTTGCGAAAGAAACTACAATACTACCGAAAAAGAACTGTTGAGTGTAGTTTTCGCATGCGGTAAATTTAGGACATATATATTAGGGTACCCCATAACAGTTAGAAGCGACCACAAATCTATATCATTTTTAAAGCATTGTAAACTGAACCATGGAAGGCTGACTAGATGGGTTTTGGCCTTGCAAGAGTACAATATCACCCTGGGAATATATACCCGGCAAACAGAACGTAGCCGCCGACGTCTTATCTCGCGTCAATATACCAGACCAAACCTTTGACGGCGAAAAGGAACAATTAGCCAAGGTTTACCACATTATTAAGAGCAGGGAGGATTTAAAAAATATTTTGCACGAAATAAAGTCACAACAAGAGGCCGATCCGAAATTAGGAGATATTAGGAAAAGGGTACAGGAAGGCGATGAGGTCATAAACAGATTTTATTGTATACACGATGACACTTTGTTTATTAGGAATACCCCGCACCAGGAGAGTTGGAAATTAGTAATTCCACCAGCGATAGAGAGACCGCTAATAATCGACTATCACGAGAGGTACGGACATATGGGTGCCCTTAAAGTAAGGAAGGCACTGGAAGAGCAAACATACATCAAGGGGATGAATAAGAAGGTGCAACTGGCGATACGATCGTGCGATATTTGTCAAAAAGCAAAGTGTGATAACCAGAGGAAGGAAGGGGTCATGATACCCATTTTATCAACCGAAAAATTGGAAAAGGTATTTCTCGATATCTGCGGACCCTTTCCACGCAGCGGTGGGAGACACCGATATAAATTTATCGTAATCATTTTCGACCACTTTAGCAAGTATACAAAGCTATACCCGATAACCAGGGCAACGACCAGGAAAATAATAGACATAATAATCAAGCGTTATATAATGGAAGTGGGCCGACCGTATTCTATAATTACGGACCACGGTACTCAGTTTAGGGGAAAACTTTGGAAGGAAAGCTTGGGAGAACACGGAATAAAAACGTACAAGACGTCCGTATATCACCCGAATAGTAACCCAGCCGAGAGAGTGTTAAGGGAGGTAGGACGGTTGCTAAGAACATACTGCCATAACGAGCAGAAAAGATGGCATGAATATGTAGCCTCTACCGAGGATTTCCTCAATTTCTCGCATCACAATACCATCGAGATGTCGCCATACACGGTTATGTTCGAACGACCCCCACCACGAGAGATAAAAGAAATTATTAATTTTCCCGACGAACCCGCATACCAATTTGAAGGGGCAAAATTTTATAATAAGGTGTTAGAAAAAACGGAACAGCAGCGGAAAAAATATATCAAATCACAGCCTAAGGCAATTAAATATGAGGTAGGTGAAAAGGTGTTAATTAAAAATAGAGAATTGCCCAGTGCTATACAAGGCATAACGAGGAAATTGCTACTCTTATATACAGGGCCTTTCACGATAACCAGAAATAATAAAAACAATACCTACGAGGTAACTGACACAATCAGGAATAAGGTAATGGATGGATGGATGGATGGATGCACGGGCGTCTTGCGCCCTAATTTGTGTGCGTTGTCCAGGCCTAAGCCTGATGAACGCCAGGTGCCAACAGTTCAGCGCGGTCGTTTGCTCTGCTCAAGGATGTTAAGGTGCAGTCCGCGGGTCCATGATAAATTAACATGGCCACCACGGTGGCAAGCTAGTGCTTTGCTTCAGCCAATTGTCCGGCCAAGGCGCGACACCATGGTCCCCTCAGGCTAACCTTTGGGAACGGGGTGACACACTGGCGAGGACAAGAAGCTCGAGCGCCCTAGGGCGTCGGCCGAAATGGTGGGTAATGTCACCGAGACAGCCAGCTTTCGCAAGGAAGGCACTTGCACAACCTCGCGGGAGCTCATGTCTCAGGTCATTACCTTACCAAATCAACAAAGCAGGTGCTGGCGGGGAACTTAATCGTGATCAAGGCTTCAGCCAATCGCAACGCCTGGTCGCGTCTCATTGGTCGCCGGGACATAGCCCAGGGAAACTCAGAAACGCGCCGGCGAATACAAGAGGCTCGTCCGCCCGAAGGCAGCGGCCGAGTCGGCGGAACTTGTCACCGGGGCAGTCGGCTTTCGCAAGGAGGCATTTGCACAACCTCGCGAGATCCCATGTCCCGGATCGAGGCCCTGCCGAATCGGCAAAGCCGATGCTGGCAATAAATCTATCCATTCAATCCGCCGCAGCATGATTGACTACAGTTTCGGCAGGCGCAGGTGGTGATTGATGGTGATCGGTTCAGATTTCCAGAAGGTTGGGGGGATTCGTTTCTGCGGGTTCATGTGATGAACTTAGGGGGGGTCGTCTAGCAGCGCCCTAGGGCGCCTGACGCGGCGAGGAGGCGGAGCATTCTCCATGCTGTTAAGCCTTCGGAGGTGCGGGTAAGAGGACTCGCCTGCCTTGGCGAACAAATTCGTTGCCAGGGACCAGACGAAGACCTCTAAGGTGGGAACACGGAGACCCCGATGTATGGCGGTATTTCGCACATACCACGGGGACCCCGTGAGGGAGCGTAGGGTCCAGTTCTGAAATGTAGTCAGCCTATGCCTGTTGGTGGCCGACAGGAGAGGCCACCAGGCGGGTTCCGCATAAGTGAGTACTGTTCGGAGGAACAGTAGATACAATGTCAGTTTGGTACGGACAGCCAGGCAGCTGTTCCGCGAAAGCATAGGTGATAGTTTGGCTCTGACGCCACGAGCCAAGTTGAGGGTTGAGGTCACGTGGGCGTTGAAGTTTAAGTGCCGATCAAGCCGAACACCTAGGTACTTCACCGTCTCGGTCCAGTTGATGGGTCTCCCCTCTAAGGAGAGGGATTGGCATCGAGAAATGGACTTATGCGTAAAGCAGATCGCCTCGGATTTCTCCGTATTGATCGCTACCCGCCATTTCCTTAGCCAGTCCGGAAGCATATCCAACTGGCGTTGTAACATTACGCTCGTCCGCCAAGGCGAAAGCGAGCTAAAATGAAACATCGCGTCGTCGGCAAATAGAGATAACGTGACCCCGGGATAAACAGGCAGATCGTTCGTGTACAGTACATACAGAACGGGGCCGAGGACAGATCCTTGTGGGACGCCGGCGGAGACAGGGCGAACCCGAGAGAACGCCCCATCTACGCTGATCCTGAAGGTGCGATTCTTCAGATAGGATCGGAGCAAGTGGACGATAGATGTCGGGATTGGCGAATGCGCCAGTTTGTAGAGCAGGCCTTCGTGCCAGACTTTATCGAAGGCTTTGCTCACATCCAACAGGACAGCGCCTGTTGCCTGATGATGGTTGGCAGCGTCGGCTAGATAGGTGACAACCCGTACTAGCTGAAGAGTAGTCGAGTGCCTCGGCCTAAACCCAAACTGCTCCTCTCGGATGAAACCATCCACCAGGGGCCGAATACGGGCCAGGAGAAGACGCTCGAATACCTTCGAGATTACTGGCAATAGTGATATTGGGCGGTAGCTTCCAGGTAGCGTGGGCGGCTTTTTAGATTTCTGGATCATGATGACGTTGGCAGTTTTCCACAGGCGAGGGAAGTAACTCAGCCGGAGACAGGAGTTGAACAGCTCAAGAAGAACGTCAACTGCCGAAGGCGGGAGATTCTGCAACGCAGCGGCGCCGATGCGATCGGGGCCAGGGGCCTTTCTCTTCTTCAGTCGGCTTAGGACAGACGCAAAATCATCCTCGTCGACCGAAATAGGAGGATCAATGGGGGGAGCAGAAAAGTATCCAGATAGGAAATCCCTGACGACGGCCACATGAGCCGGGTCAGCGATGCCTCTATGGACGGTGAACTGGTCCTCAATGCAGTCGGCGAAGACCTCCGCCTTGCTTTCTGCAGAGGATACAGTGCCGTCCGGGGTATTCAAGGGATGGCGAGTCCTCTTTTCGCCTTTTAGTCTACCAGCGGCTCTCCATACAGAGGCGTGGTCGACTTCCAAGGACTCCAAATAGGAGTCCCATCGATTCGCGTTTACGTCAAGCAGAAGCTGCGAGACGTGTTCCGACTGGGCTCAAAAGCGCCGTCTAGCGGCAGGGTCACGGGTATGGTGCCATCTGCGGCGGAGCTGGCGCCGTAATCGGATGGCTTGGAGAACTTCCGCAGGAAGGTCGGAGCGTTTATTACTCACCGGAACAGTATAGGTGTTTTTATCCATTGCAGACTGGACAAGGTCCTGGAGCTGATGTACCCGGAGATCCACGTCGTCACAAGAGACGAGTGGGTCCGGAGGGACAGATGGCAACTGCCTGGCCAGATCATCGTGGTAGGATCGCCAATTGACTCTCCTAACAGGATGATCGGGAAGTCGGGGTGAGACCGACGGCAGCAAGACAGTTACAAGTAGGGGGTCGTGATCGGACGATAGGTCCGACACCGCGCTGACTTGTAGATGAAAGGGGATGGCCTTGACAATTACGATACCAAGGACATCCGGCGGATAACCCGCAGTGGGAAAGTGTGTCGGTTCGGACGGGCCGATGATGAGGACGCTGGGATCATCTTCGACAGCCCTACGGAGAGAATTGCCGTAGGGGTTTGACGTTCTGCTGTTCCAAGAGGGATGCTTGGCATTAAGGCCTCCGGCTACGATGGTTGGGAGATCGCTGTCCAGGAGGGCGTCCCACTCCTCATGCGGTGGAGCTCGATGGCCGGGCGGGTGGTACGCAGAAACAAAGCGCACCCCCAAGCCGGCTACATCCAGCGCCACAGCACATGCTTCGATGAGGGTAGTTTCAGGGGCAGGGAGTTCTCTATGAGAGTGTCGCCTGTGGACTAAGATTGCCACTCCGCCAGATGCTCGGTGGCGATCGGGACCATTCCTGTCTTTCCTGTAGCAAGCATAGGCTGGCAGGGAAAATCGCCGGTTAGGGGCAAGATGAGTTTCGGAGAGGAGTACGACATCTGCGTCGTACTCGACAAGGAAAGCTGCCAGTTCGGCCCGACGCGCCGGAATGCCATCTGCATTCCACGCGACGAACTGAACTGTCTAGCCATGGTTAGATGAGGGGACGATCAGGGCGATCAGCGATGTTAGGATCGCCATGAGTATTGTCGGGACATCCCGAGCAGCAAGAATTTTCGGAACAATGCCGCTGACCCAGGCCATCAGCTGAGCCTCAGTGACCAGTGGTGATCCACCGGCCTCAGGGGCCTGACTAGCCGGCGCTGGGGCCGCGGAAGGTGCAGATGCCGCCTCCAGGGGAGGGTGGGCAATTGGAGCTGGCTGCTCGGGGGCTGGCGAGATTTCCATGGAAATCGCAGGGGCCTGGGCAACAGGAGCAGGCTCCTGGCCGGGTAGTTGCTGGGCAGCCGGAGGGGCGTTGTTAGCCTCCGGGTATAGTTGTTTTGCCACAAGTGGTTTTCGATTCTTGCGCTTAGCGCGCCGTTTCTTAGGCGGCTGGGTCTGTGAGGGGGGTACTGCGGGCGTTGCCGCTTGAGGAGAAGGCACTCCGGCAGGTGCTGAGGTTCTGGGGGCCACAGTGGGCGCCGTAGCGGCCGCTGCAGCGTATGTTATGGTTCCTCCAGCGGCAGGAGCCGTAGGAAGAGCCGTAGATGCTGAGGCGGGTGGTTGGACTGCCGCCCGCTTCGAGGGTCTAGGAGCTGGGCGAGGAGGTTCAACCTGACGGTTTTGCTCCCGCTGCTGTTTCTTTAGGGCCTTCTTAAAATGATTACAACCCCTAAAGTTAGCCGGGTGGCTACCTCCGCAGTTGCAGCACGTCGCGAGTTGAGGCTTCACAACGGGACAATTCTCGTTGTGGGCCTCCCCGCAGCGTACACAACGCGGCGGCATCTTACAAAAGGCCGATGAGTGGCCGAATCGCTGGCATTGAAAGCACTGGGAAGGCCCAGGCTTACTACTAAATGCCCTAACCTGTACCCGGAGGCACAGAATAGTTTCCAGGTTATAGACTTCTGCGAAGGAACCAACCTTCTGGATCCTGATGTAAAAGGAATTACTTTTCCTTTTCCGATCACCGGATAGGAGAGGGACAACGGAGGTAGGGAAGAAACCCTTCTCCGCCAGATCCTCCCAGATCCACAAGATCGGTGTGTCGTGGGGAATCCCGGACACCACAATCTTGAGTTCCCTCTCCTCAGGGAGGGGGAAGGTGTGAAAAGCGCGACCGGAGTCGGCCAGGAATTTCTGGCAAGCCCGAAAGTCCTGGATCGACTTCGGAAGCAGTCGAATGGACGAGCCTTGGCTTTTGGCCTCAACTCGCCCAGACGGCACTACTACATTCAGCTCCCGTAGGAGGGTATGCCAATAGGTGCACTGAGGCACGACAATCGGATGGATGGATGGATGGGTGCACGGGCGTCTTGCGCCCTAATTTGTGTGCGTTGTCCAGGCCTAAGCCTGATGAACGCCAGGTGCCAACAGTTCAGCGCGGTCGTTTGCTCTGCTCAAGGATGTTAAGGTGCAGTCCGCGGGTCCATGATAAATTAACATGGCCACCACGGTGGCAAGCTAGTGCTTGCTTCAGCCAATTGTCCGGCCAAGGCGCGACACCGTGGTCCCCTCAGGCTAACCTTTGGGAACGGGGTGACACACTGGCGAGGACAAGAAGCTCGAGCGCCCTAGGGCGTCGGCCGAAATGGTGGGTAATGTCACCGAGACAGCCAGCTTTCGCAAGGAAGGCACTTGCACAACCTCGCGGGAGCTCATGTCTCAGGTCATTACCTTACCAAATCAACAAAGCAGGTGCTGGCGGGGAACTTAATCGTGATCAAGGCTTCAGCCAATCGCAACGCCTGGTCGCGTCTCATTGGTCGCCGGGACATAGCCCACGGAAACTCAGAAACGCGCCGGCGAATACAAGAGGCTCGTCCGCCCGAAGGCAGCGGCCGAGTCGGCGGAACTTGTCACCGGGGCAGTCGGCTTTCGCAAGGAGGCATTTGCACAACCTCGCGAGATCCCATGTCCCGGATCGAGGCCCCGCCGAATCGGCAAAGCCGATGCTGGCAATAAATCTATCCATTCAATCCGCCGCAGCATGATTGACTACAGTTTCGGCAGGCGCAGGTGGTGATTGATGGTGATCGGTTCAGATTTCCAGAAGGTTGGGGGGATTCGTTTCTGCGGGTTCATGTGATGAACTTAGGGGGGTCGTCTAGCAGCGCCCTAGGGCGCCTGACGCGGCGAGGAGGCGGAGCATTCTCCATGCTGTTAAGCCTTCGGAGGTGCGGGTAAGAGGACTCGCCTGCCTTGGCGAACAAATTCGTTGCCAGAGACCAGACGAAGGCCTCTAAGGTGGGAACACGGAGACCCCGATGTATGGCGGTATTTCGCACATACCACGGGGACCCCGTGAGGGAGCGTAGGGTCCAGTTCTGAAATGTAGTCAGCCTATGCCTGTTGGTGGCCGACAGGAGAGGCCACCAGGCGGGTGCCGCATAAGTGAGTACTGTTCGGAGGAACAGTAGATACAATGTCAGTTTGGTACGGACAGCCAGGCAGCTGTTCCGCGAAAGCATAGGTGATAGTTTGGCTCTGACGCCACGAGCCAAGTTGAGGGTTGAGGTCACGTGGGCGTTGAAGTTTAAGTGCCGATCAAGCCGAACACCTAGGTACTTCACCGTCTCGGTCCAGTTGATGGGTCTCCCCTCTAAGGAGAGGGATTGGCATCGGGAAATGGACTTATGCGTAAAGCAGATCGCCTCGGATTTCTCCGTATTGATCGCTACCCGCCATTTCCTTAGCCAGTCCGGAAGCATATCCAACTGGCGTTGTAACATTACGCTCGTCCGCCAAGGCGAAAGCGAGCTAAAATGAAACATCGCGTCGTCGGCAAATAGAGATAACGTGACCCCGGGATAAACAGGCAGATCGTTCGTGTATAGTACATACAGAACGGGGCCGAGGACAGATCCTTGTGGGACGCCGGCGGAGACAGGGCGAACCCGAGAGAACGCCCCAACTACGCTGATCCTGAAGGTGCGATCCGTCAGATAGGATTGGAGCAAGTGGACGATAGATGTCGGGATTGGCGAATGCGCCAGTTTGTAGAGCAGGCCTTCGTGCCAGACTTTATCTGGAGCATGAAACATCTGTCCCTCCCGTGAGGGACCAGCCTTGTGTTGGTCCTTCCCAGGACCCACTATCCATTGCCTATGCCGCAGCCCTTGGCGCTACGTTGTCGTCGGACTCCGAGATGGAGACGGAGGACGGCTTCCAGCCCGTGCGTAGCCGGAAACGGCGAGGTAGCGGTGGAAGCAAGCCGACTTCTCCAAAACGGACTGTCCCGGCGAAGCGAGGCGTGGCTGCAGAGTCGGCAGGTCGCAAGTCACCTTCCCCTGGTAACATAGTACCGGAACCAGAAACCCCACCTAAGCAACCCAAGATTCCGCCGATTGTCGCTGAGGACAGAATCAGAATCGTGACTGACGAGAACGATCGACATTCGACTGCTAGATCTCGAAGTGGACACACATCAACACAGCATTCGAACAACGCAGAAGAGGAACGCCTCGTCCTCTACACTACTGCAATGAAGAGGCCATCCGCTCAAGCTACTGCGGCGGCAGTAAAGAAGAAACCGCCGGACCAAGAATCGCCTCATCGCCAGCGCCAACATCAGAGAGCTGCAGCGATGGAAATAGATATCGACCAACCGCCTTGCCAGCAAGACGAAGCCAAGCAGCACACAACTGGGACCTGCCGCGCAGTGCCGGTAAGTGTGTTAGGTAGCGCTGTCCAGCGAAACCCGGGGAGTCCGAGAGTAGGACTCACCAATAGAGATGCGCATTGTGCCGCCACTGTGACGGTGTCACAGTTCGGCCCCCGGGTACCCGCTGGACAAAGAGCCGAGTTAGTCGGCAGTAGCCCCGCTGATAGTGTCCCTAAAGCACTGCGCGGCAGCATCGAGCCCCCCGGCCGGCCACTTGGGCCAGCCGGGAACCCTACGACTTGCGCGGGAAGCCCTGCTGAACCCGCGCAAGTACGTGAGCAAAATCGGTCCTTATTAGGGCCGACCAAGCCCGCTAAGGCCGGACCTTCCGGCTGCACGTCCGCTAGTAGGCCAAGCAGCCCGAATCCTCTGCCGGAGTCTGACTCCCCAGATATGGAGACGTCGGCTTCCACCGACTGGGTGGCAGTAGGGCGCGGTGGCAAGCCGCGAAAGTCTCCCTCCCTGACCTCCTTGAGTTCGGCCACGGACTCGGCGGCACTCCAAGCCTCCGCTGAGGTTGCGCCTAGTCGCACCTCCGAAGGAAGGGTCCCGCCGGTGTTCGTTACGAACGTCAGGGACGTTATCGGCTTCGTTCGCCGACTCCGTAAGACCGTTGCGCTGGCAGATAACGCATCTGTCAAGCTCCTTGCGAGCGAGACTGTGCGCGTTACCTGCCGCAGCGCATCGGAGCACTTCGGAGTGGTCCAGTGGCTGGAACGTGAATCGTTCCAGTTCCACACTTACACGATAAACCGCACCAAGCCTGTAGCCCTCGTCCTTCGGGGCCTGGACATACAGGCGGATCCGCAGGTCGTCGCTGACGAACTGTGCGACGCGGGGTATAAGGTTGTGGGAGCCTCACGGCTGTACACTACTTATGGCTCGCGTCGACCACTCCCGCTGATAAGACTCCTGGCAGAGAAGGGCGAATCCTCCCAGGCCTTATTAGACTTAAAGCGGCTTTTCGGGCTCTGCGTAAGCGTCGAGCCCTGCCGCCAGACCGGGCGACTTTCCCAGTGCCACAGGTGCCAGCGGTTCGGCCATAGCAGCTTCGGTTGCCGGAACGCGCCGACCTGCGTCCGCTGTGGAAATGACCACTTGACGCGGGCCTGCACTGTTCCGGACAACCACCGATATTGTATAAACTGCGGCGGCGCCCATGCTGCTAATAACAGGCGCTGCCCAGTCTATAGCGAGCAGCTGGACAAGTTGAAGAAACCCGTCCAGCCTAAGCCTCGACATGATGTTAGACAGCCAGTCAAACCGGCCAAAGCCGCTGAACCTGTGGTCCGGAAACCAGCCCCTAGGTCTGCTCCGGTTCCGAAACCCAGCAGTACAGTGAGCCCGAGAGAAGCTCCAAAGCCCAAACCCACCATCGCGCCCCCGGAACCGGAACGCGAAATACCCCACTACACACAAGTCCCGCTGCCGGACAACGAGGAAATTGATCCTCCATTGCCGCCGCCACCCAAGCCTAGATTCCCCAGATCGGGCAAGAAAGTTAGGAACCAGGCCAAGAACACGGGCCAGCCTAAACCGCCTGCCACTGGACCCAAGCCCGTCCTCCAAAAGCCAGAGCGGCCACCCGCTCCAGTACCAGCCCCCAAGGCTTCCACCGTCTCGCCCCGCCGCAGCTATGCAGCTGCCGCCAAGCGTTCTCCCCCGGCCTCATCTTCCGATGATCTCGCCGTCGTTTCAGACTTTCTGGCAAGCTACGACTTGCAGAAAGTGGCCCAGACTTTCCTTAAAATCAAGGAACGCTTGGCAACAGCCTCGCCCCAGGACAAGTTCCTCCTCTTGGTGGAAGCCTGCCGTGTAACAGGTCTGTTATGAACGGACAACCACGGCAATCCCTCAAGCGAGACCTCGAGCTCGTGGCGTGGAACGCCAACGGCCTCGCTTCCCGGCATTCTGAGCTCTTAGAGTTCGTTGCCCGTCACAAGCCCGACGTGCTTCTTCTTGGCGAGACGCACCTGACCCCGCATCGTCGTTTCCGACTACCCAACTACGTGTGCCACCGGGATGACCGGTCGGGTCGCGCAGGAGGGGGCACAGCCATCGCGGTGAAGGCGAGTCTTCGCCATCACCGCGTTGTCCTGCCTCAGCGGCGGAACCTCGAGTGCACCGCGGTCGAGCTCCATGGTGCTCTCGGCGGTCTACTCGTGGTTTCCGCCTACAAGCCTCCACACACGGAGCTCCTGTCGAACGATCTGGAGGCCGTCTTTGGAGCACACAGGAGGGTAGTCCTGGCGGGCGACCTGAACTGTAAGCACCCCGATTAGGGGAGCCGCTTGGCGAACCCAAACGGGACCCGCTTACGCAGGTATGCTGATGCGGCTCGGGTCACAGTCATGGGTCCTACCGGGCCTACATACTATCCCTCGAGGGCTAACTCCCGCCCTTGATGTGGATCTCCGGGTACATCAGCTCCAGGACCTTGTCCAGTCTGCAATGGATAAAAACACCTACACTGTTCCGGTGAGTAATAAACGCTCCGACCTTCCTGCGGAAGTTCTCCAAGCCATCCGCTTACGGCGCCAGCTCCGCCGCAGATGGCACCATACCCGTGATCCTGCCGCTAGACGGCGCTTTCGAGCCCAGTCGGAACACGTCTCGCAGCTTCTGCTTGACGTAAACGCGAATCGATGGGACTCCTATTTGGAGTCCTTGGAAGTCGACCACGCCTCCGTATGGAGAGCCGCTGGTAGACTAAAAGGCGAAAAGAGGACTCGCCATCCCTTGAATACCCCGGACGGCACTGTATCCTCTGCAGAAGGCAAGGCGGAGGTCTTCGCCGACTGCATTGAGGACCAGTTCACCGTCCATAGAGGCATCTCTGACCCGGCTCATGTGGCCGTCGTCAGGGATTTCCTATCTGGATACTTTTCTGCTCCCCCCATTGATCCTCCTATTTCGGTCGACGAGGATGACCTTGCGTCTGTCCTAAGCCGACTGAAGAAGAGAAAGGCCCCTGGCCCCGATCGCATCGGCGCCGCTGCGTTGCAGAATCTCCCGCCTTCGGCAGTTGACGTTCTTCTTGAGCTGTTCAACTCCTGTCTCCGGCTGAGTTACTTCCCTCGCCTGTGGAAAACTGCCAACGTCATCATGATCCAGAAATCTAAAAAGCCGCCCACGCTACCTGGAAGCTACCGCCCAATATCACTATTGCCAGTAATCTCGAAGGTATTCGAGCGTCTTCTCCTGGCCCGTATTCGGCCCCTGGTGGATGGTTTCATCCGCGAGGAGCAGTTTGGGTTTAGGCCGAGGCACTCGACTACTCTTCAGCTAGTACGGGTTGTCACCTATCTAGCCGACGCTGCCAACAATCATCAGGCAACAGGCGCTGTCCTGTTGGATGTGAGCAAAGCCTTCGATAAAGTCTGGCACGAAGGCCTGCTCTACAAACTGGCGCATTCGCCAATCCCGACATCTATCGTCCACTTGCTCCGATCCTATCTGACGGATCGCACCTTCAGGATCAGCGTAGATGGGGCGTTCTCTCGGGTTCGCCCTGTCTCCGCCGGCGTCCCACAAGGATCTGTCCTCGGCCCCGTTCTGTATGTACTGTACACGAACGATCTGCCTGTTTATCCCGGGGTCACGTTATCTCTATTTGCCGACGACGCGATGTTTCATTTTAGCTCGCTTTCGCCTTGGCGGACGAGCGTAATGTTACAACGCCAGTTGGATATGCTTCCGGACTGGCTAAGGAAATGGCGGGTAGCGATCAATACGGAGAAATCCGAGGCGATCTGCTTTACGCATAAGTCCATTTCCCGATGCCAATCCCTCTCCTTAGAGGGGAGACCCATCAACTGGACCGAGACGGTGAAGTACCTAGGTGTTCGGCTTGATCGGCACTTAAACTTCAACGCTCACGTGACCTCAACCCTCATCTTGGCTCGTGGCGTCAGAGCCAAACTATCACCTATGCTTTCGCGGAACAGCTGCCTGGCTGTCCGTACTAAACTGACATTGTATCTACTGTTCCTCCGAACAGTACTCACTTATGCGGCACCCGCCTGGTGGCCTCTCCTGTCGGCCACCAACAGGCATAGGCTGACTACATTTCAGAACTGGACCCTACGCTCCCTCACGGGGTCCCCGTGGTATGTGCGAAATACCGCCATACATCGGGGTCTCCGTGTTCCCACCTTAGAGGTCTTCGTCTGGTCCCTGGCAACGAATTTGTTCGCCAAGGCAGGCGAGTCCTCTTACCCGCACCTCCGAAGGCTTAACAGCATGGAGAATGCTCCGCCTCCTCGCCGCGTCAGGCGCCCTAGGGCGCTGCTAGACGACCCCCCCTAAGTTCATCACATGAACCCCCAGCAACGAATCCCCCCTACCTTCTGGAAATCTGAACCGATCACCATCGATCACCACCTGCGCCTGCCGAAACTGTAGTCAATCATGCTGCGGCGGATTGAATGGATAGATTTATTGCCAGCATCGGCTTTGCCGATTCGGCAGGGCCTCGATCCGGGACATGGGATCTCGCGAGGTTGTGCAAATGCCTCCTTGCGAAAGCCGACTGCCCCGGTGACAAGTTCCGCCGACTCGGCCGCTGCCTTCGGGCGGACGAGCCTCTTGTATTCGCCGGCGCGTTTCTGAGTTTCCGTGGGCTATGTCCCGGCGACCAATGAGACGCGACCAGGCGTTGCGATTGGCTGAAGCCTTGATCACGATTAAGTTCCCCGCCAGCACCTGCTTTGTTGATTTGGTAAGGTAATGACCTGAGACATGAGCTCCCGCGAGGTTGTGCAAGTGCCTTCCTTGCGAAAGCTGGCTGTCTCGGTGACATTACCCACCATTTCGGCCGACGCCCTAGGGCGCTCGAGCTTCTTGTCCTCGCCAGTGTGTCACCACGTTCCCAAAGGCTAGCCTGAGGGGACCATGGTGTCGCGCCTTGGCCGGACAAGTGGCTGAAGCTAAGCACTAGCTTGCCACCGTGGTGGCCATGTTAATTCATCATGGACCCGCGGACTGCACCTTAACATCCTTGAGCAGAGCAAACGACCGCGCTGAACTGTTGGCACCTGGCGTTCATCATTCTTAGGCCTGGACAACGCACACAAATTAGGGCGCAAGACGCCCGTGCAACTATCCATCCATCCATAACTCCCGCCCTGACGTATTGGACATTGCCGCGGTCAGGGGCGTTTATTGCCCGGTCCACGTCTCCGTCATTTCGGAACTGTCCTCGGACCATTGCCCTATCAGTGTGCATATAGCTACCCAGCACGCCACCGTCCGCGACGAGCGGCGGGTAATCGAGTGGGACCGCTTTGGCCCGGCGTTCAGTCGCCGCCTACCAGAGCATATCCCGCTCGACACTACCCAGCATGTCGAAGAGGCAGTTGCCGTATTCGACACAGCCGTAGTCTCGGCGGTTGACGTGTCCTCCCGGATGAAGCCGGGGCTCACGCCCGACTATCAGCGGATCCCCGAAGAGGTGTCTCAGCTCGCTTGCGAGAGGAATCGCCTCCGGAGACGCTGGCAGAGGACTCGTGACCCGGCGGACAAGGCTGCGTTCAACAGAGCGTCCGGCAAGTTGCGTCGTGACATGCTGGCGTTCCGTAGACGTAACTGGGAGCTAGCTGTAACACAGATGGATGGCCCTGCTGAGGACCGTAATGTCTGGCGGATTCCCAGTGCCCTAACGGGAAAGCGCAAACGCGCGCCTCTCCCCGCACGGCCGGACCTGGCGGTCAACCCCTTGGTCGCCCCCTCGAAAAGGCCGAGTTCTTGGCTGACAGTTTAGAGCGTCAGTTCGCTCCCAACCCATCCAAGAACCCGGCCTTCACTGAGCACATCTGCCGCGAGGTAGAGCGCTTTCTATCGGCCGGTATCACAGTCCAACCGGAGCCCATCTCGCCGGAGGAGGTCTCTGAGAGGATTGTTCAGCTCAAGCCCCGGAAGGCGCCTGGCCCGGACGGAGTCATGAATTCCGCCCTCCATCGCCTTCCGGAGCGAGGAACCCAGTTCCTCACTGACCTGTTCAATTCATGCCTCAGACTGGCCTATTTTCCGGTGAAATGGAAAACGGCTACCGTCATTGTGATACCGAAGCCGGGAAAGAATTCTTCTCGAGTGGAGAACCTCAGGCCCATCAGCCTCTTGTCCGCGACGTCCAAGGTTTTTGAGCGTCTGATCCAGCGTAGGATCCGCGACCATCTAGAAAGACTAGACGTGCTGATCCCCGAACAGTTCGGCTTTCGTGAGCTGCACTCCTCGACTCATCAGCTGATGAGACTCGTGGAATGCATAACCGAGGCTGGCTGCCAGGGCAAACAGACGGCTGCGATCTTCCTAGACGTAGAGAAAGCCTTTGACCGCGTGTGGCACGAGGGTGTCCTCTACAAACTCACGGAGGTCCTTCTCCCAGACTGCTACGTTCACTTGATCGGCAGCTTTCTGCGAGACCGTAGCTTCCGAGTGAAAGTAGACCACGCTCTCTCTTCGGAGAGGCGTATTACCGCTGGTGTCCCTCAGGGAAGTGTCCTTGGGCCTCTTCTGTTCTCGTTGTTTGTCAACGACACGCCCCGAGTTCCTGGAGTGAAACTGTCGCTGTTCGCGGACGACACTGCGGCTTTTGCCTCAGAGCCGAACGCGAGTTATGCGGCCGTTAAGCTCCAGCGCCAACTCGACGCGTATGTCGGGTGGACCGATGACTGGAGAGTTGCCGTTAACGCTTCCAAGAGCGCCGCGGTAATATTCTCGCGAAAACGCAAGCGGCCTCGGCCGCTTAAAGTAGGCCCCGTCGAGGTGCCCTGGACCAACAGCGTCAAGTACCTCGGGCTCCACGTGGATTCCCGACTCACCTGGCGAACCCATGCAAATTACATCCGACAACGCGCTTCGGCGCAACTCAGTAGACTCTGGCCCGTGCTATCTAATCCGGCAATGACCCCCCGGCTAGGTAAGCTCATAGTCAACACGTACGTGTTGCCGGTGATTACCTACGCCTGTCCTGTTTGGGGATACCTGGCTCGTGGTCATAGAATCACGCTCCAGCGCGTACTCGACCGGGGACTGAAGCTCGCGTGCAAAGTCCCCCGGAGGTACTCTTCTCGTCTTTTGAGGAGAGGACTCGGTGTCCGCTCTCTTGATGACACCGTGAGACGCCTGGCGCGACGATTCTATGTTCGTTCCGACAGAGTGACCCACAATTCCCTCATTGCCGGACTTGGTAAATACACCCCGCGACCAGGTGAGTCCTGGAAGCGACCTCGTTTGCTAGTCCCGGTGGTATAATCCACCAATCGCAGGTCCTTTCAGACCCCCCCCCCATAAGTAGATAAAAGTATTTATTGAACTCCAACAGACCCAGTGGCAGGAGTCCTTTCTGAGACTCGGGACACTGTACTACTCGCGACCCGGGCCGCGCAACCCCCCGTTGTGGCCGATTGTCGCTCAGGCTTAGGCCTGGACAACGCACACAAATTAGGGCGCAAGACGCCCGTGCATCCATCCATCCATCCATCCATCCGATTGTCGTGCCTCAGTGCACCGATTGGCATACCCTCCTACGGGAGCTGAATTTAGTAGTGCCGTCTGGGCGAGTTGAGGCCAAAAAACAAGGCTCGTCCATTCGACTGCTTCCGAAGTCGATCCAGGACTTTCGGGCTTGCCAGAAATTCCTGGCCGACTCCGGTCGCGCTTTTCACACCTTCCCCCTCCCTGAGGAGAGGGAACTCAAGATTGTGGTGTCCGGGATTCCCCACGACACACCGATCTTGTGGATCTGGGAGGATCTGGCAGAGAAGGGTTTCTTCCCTACCTCCGTTGTCCCTCTCCTATCCGGTGATCGGAAAAGGAAAAGTAATTCCTTTTACATCAGGATCCAGAAGGCTGGT
This sequence comes from Magicicada septendecula, assembly GCA_034769895.1. Classification (NCBI taxonomy): domain Eukaryota; kingdom Metazoa; phylum Arthropoda; class Insecta; order Hemiptera; family Cicadidae; genus Magicicada; species Magicicada septendecula. The sequence goes on along the minus strand of CM068369.1, from coordinate 183,692,318 downwards.
TCCTTCGCAGAAGTCTATAACCTGGAAACCATTCTGTGCCTCCGGGTACAAATTAGGGCATTTAGTAGTAAGCCTGGGCCTTCCCAGTGCTTTCAATGCCAGCGATTCGGCCACTCATCGGCCTTTTGTAAGATGCCGCCGCGTTGTGTACGCTGCGGGGAGGCCCACAACGAGAATTGTCCCGTTGTGAAGCCTCAACCCGCGACGTGCTGCAACTGCGGAGGTAGCCACCCGGCTAACTTTAGGGGTTGTAATCATTTTAAGAAGGCCCTAAAGAAACAGCAGCGGGAGCAAAACCGTCAGGTTGAACCTCCTCGCCCAGCTCCTAGACCCTCGAAGCGGGCGGCAGTCCAACCACCCGCCTCAGCATCTACGGCTCTTCCTGCGGCTCCTGCCGCTGGAGGAACCATAACATACGCTGCAGCGGTCGCTACGGCGCCCACTGTGGCCCCCAGAACCTCAGCACCTGCCGGAGTGCCTTCTCCTCAAGCGGCAACGCCCGCAGTACCCCCCTCACAGATCCAGCCGCCTAAGAAACGGCGCGCTAAGCGCATGAATCGAAAACCACTTGTGGCAAAACAACTATACCCGGAGGCTAACAACGCCCCTCCGGCTGCCCAGCAACTACCCGGCCAGGAGCCTGCTCCTGTTGCCCAGGCCCCTGCGATTTTCCATGGAAATCTCGCCAGCCCCCGAGCAGCCAGCTCCAATTGCCCACCCTCCCCTGGAGGCGGCATCTGCACCTTCCGCGGCCCCAGAGCCGGCTAGTCAGGCCCCTGAGGCCGGTGGATCACCACTGGTCACTGAGGCTCAGCTGATGGCCTGGGTCAGCGGCATTGTTCCGAAAATTCTTGCTGCTCGGGATGTCCCGACAATACTCATGGCGATCCTAACATCGCTGATCGCCCTGATCGTCCCCTCATCTAACCATGGCTAGACAGTTCCGGTTCGTCGCGTGGAATGCAGATGGCATTCCGGCGCGTCGGGCCGAACTGGCAGCTTTCCTTGTCGAGTACGACGCAGATGTCGTACTCCTCTCCGAAACTCATCTTGCCCCTAACCGGCGATTTTCCCTGCCAGCCTATGCTTGCTACAGGAAAGACAGGAATGGTCCCGATCGCCACCGAGCATCTGGCGGAGTGGCGATCTTAGTCCACAGGCGACACTCTCATAGAGAACTCCCTGCCCCTGAAACTACCCTCATCGAAGCATGTGCTGTGGCGCTGGATGTAGCCGGCCTGGAGGTGCGCTTTGTTTCTGCGTACCACCCGCCCGGCCATAGAGCTCCACCGCATGAGGAGTGGGACGCCCTCCTGGACAGCGATCTCCCAACCATCGTAGCCGGAGACCTTAATGCCAAGCATTCCTCTTGGAACAGCAGAACGTCAAACCCCTACGGCAATTCTCTCCGTAGGGCTGTCGAAGATGATCCCAGCGTCCTCATCATCGGCCCGTCCGAACCGACACACTTTCCCACTGCGGGTTATCAGCCGGATGTCCTTGATATCGTAATTGTCAAGGCCATCCCCTTTCATCTACAAGTCAGCGCGGTGTCGGACCTATCGTCCGATCACGACCCCCTACTTGTAACTGTCTTGCTGCCGTCGGTCTCACCCCGACTTCCCGATCATCCTGTTAGGAGAGTCAATTGGCGATCCTACCACGATGATCTGGCCAGGCAGTTGCCATCTGTCCCTCCGGACCCACTCGTCTCTTGTGACGATGTGGATCTCCGGGTACATCAGCTCCAGGACCTTGTCCAGTCTGCAATGGATAAAAACACCTACACTGTTCCGGTGAGTAATAAACGCTCCGACCTTCCTGCGGAAGTTCTCCAAGCCATCCGATTACGGCGCCAGCTCCGCCGCAGATGGCACCATACCCGTGACCCTGCCGCTAGACGGCGCTTTTGAGCCCAGTCGGAACACGTCTCGCAGCTTCTGCTTGACGTAAACGCGAATCGATGGGACTCCTATTTGGAGTCCTTGGAAGTCGACCACGCCTCCGTATGGAGAGCCGCTGGTAGATTAAAAGGCGAAAAGAGGACTCGCCATCCCTTGAATACCCCGGACGGCACTGTATCCTCTGCAGAAGGCAAGGCGGAGGTCTTCGCCGACTGCATTGAGGACCAGTTCACCGTCCATAGAGGCATCGCTGACCCGGCTCATGTGGCCGTCGTCAAGGATTTCCTATCTGGATACTTTTCTGCTCCCCCCATTGATCCTCCTATTTCGGTCGACGAGGATGACCTTGCGTCTGTCCTAAGCCGACTGAAGAAGAGAAAGGCCCCTGGCCCCGATCGCATCGGCGCCGCTGCGTTGCAGAATCTCCCGCCTTCGGCAGTTGACGTTCTTCTTGAGCTGTTCAACTCCTGTCTCCGGCTGAGTTACTTCCCTCGCCTGTGGAAAACTGCCAACGTCATCATGATCCAGAAATCTAAAACGCCGCCCACGCTACCTGGAAGCTACCGCCCAATATCACTATTGCCAGTAATCTCGAAGGTATTCGAGCGTCTTCTCCTGGCCCGTATTCGGCCCCTGGTGGATGGTTTCATCCGCGAGGAGCAGTTTGGGTTTAGCCCGAGGCACTCGACTACTCTTTAGCTAGTACGGGTTGTCACCTATCTAGCCGACGCTGCCAACCATCATCAGGCAACAGGCGCTGTCCTGTTGGATGTGAGCAAAGCCTTCGATAAAGTCTGGCACGAAGGCCTGCTCTACAAACTGGCGCATTCGCCAATCCCGACATCTATCGTCCACTTGCTCCGATCCTATCTGACGGATCGCACCTTCAGGATCAGCGTAGATGGGGCGTTCTCTCGGGTTCGCCCTGTCTCCGCCGGCGTCCCACAAGGATCTGTCCTCGGCCCCGTTCTGTATGTACTGTACACGAACGATCTGCCTGTTTATCCCGGGGTCACGTTATCTCTATTTGCCGACGACGCGATGTTTCATTTTAGCTCGCTTTCGCCTTGGCGGACGAGCGTAATGTTACAACGCCAGTTGGATATGCTTCCGGACTGGCTAAGGAAATGGCGGGTAGCGATCAATACGGAGAAATCCGAGGCGATCTGCTTTACGCATAAGTCCATTTCCCGATGCCAATCCCTCTCCTTAGAGGGGAGACCCATCAACTGGACCGAGACGGTGAAGTACCTAGGTGTTCGGCTTGATCGGCACTTAAACTTCAACGCTCACGTGACGTCAACCCTCAACTTGGCTCGTGGCGTCAGAGCCAAACTATCACCTATGCTTTCGCGGAACAGCTGCCTGGCTGTCCGTACCAAACTGACATTGTATCTACTGTTCCTCCGAACAGTACTCACTTATGCGGCACCCGCCTGGTGGCCTCTCCTGTCGGCCACCAACAGGCATAGGCTGACTACATTTCAGAACTGGACCCTACGCTCCCTCACGGGGTCCCCGTGGTATGTGCGAAATACCGCCATACATCGGGGTCTCCGTGTTCCCACCTTAGAGGTCTTCGTCTGGTCTCTGGCAACGAATTTGTTCGCCAAGGCAGGCGAGTCCTCTTACCCGCACCTCCGAAGGCTTAACAGCATGGAGAATGCTCCGCCTCCTCGCCGCGTCAGGCGCCCTAGGGCGCTGCTAGACGACCCCCCCTAAGTTCATCACATGAACCCCCAGAAACGAATCCCCCCAACCTTCTGGAAATCTGAACCGATCACCATCAATCACCACCTGCGCCTGCCGAAACTGTAGTCAATCATGCTGCGGCGGATTGAATGGATAGATTTATTGCCAGCATCGGCTTTGCCGATTCGGCGGGGCCTCGATCCGGGACATGGGATCTCGCGAGGTTGTGCAAATGCCTCCTTGCGAAAGCCGACTGCCCCGGTGACAAGTTCCGCCGACTCGGCCGCTGCCTTCGGGCGGACGAGCCTCTTGTATTCGCCGGCGCGTTTCTGAGTTTCCGTGGGCTATGTCCCGGCGACCAATGAGACGCGACCAGGCGTTGCGATTGGCTGAAGCCTTGATCACGATTAAGTTCCCCGCCAGCACCTGCTTTGTTGATTTGGTAAGGTAATGACCTGAGACATGAGCTCCCGCGAGGTTGTGCAAGTGCCTTCCTTGCGAAAGCTGGCTGTCTCGGTGACATTACCCACCATTTCGGCCGACGCCCTAGGGCGCTCGAGCTTCTTGTCCTCGCCAGTGTGTCACCCCGTTCCCAAAGGTTAGCCTGAGGGGACCATGGTGTCGCGCCTTGGCCGGACAATTGGCTGAAGCAAAGCACTAGCTTGCCACCGTGGTGGCCATGTTAATTTATCATGGACCCGCGGACTGCACCTTAACATCCTTGAGCAGAGCAAACGACCGCGCTGAACTGTTGGCACCTGGCGTTCATCAGGCTTAGGCCTGGACAACGCACACAAATTAGGGCGCAAGATGGAGGATGGATGGATGGGTGCACGGGCGTCCAAGACGCCCGTGCATCCATCCATCCATCCATCCAGGTACCTTGACTACCTCTAGCTGTTGCCAGGGTAGGCTGTGTCCGTTTGCATGGCGTTTTTGCCAGGTGATTTATCAGTTATTTGTGCATATTGCACAGTGATTTTTTCCTCAAGTGAAGAAATAGTGTTGAGTTTGTGCTCAAATTAATTATTTTTGTGAAATCTTCTAAACTAGTGAGTTATTGGCAGTATCTTCAGTGCAGTGTAGTGCGCGGCCGTTTTTGTGTTCGTGTGCTGTGCGGCGTCTGGTGAGTACGTGTGTCAGTGCCTGTCAGTTAGTTTAATCAGTGCTGGTGTGTTCATACTCCTTTCACCACCTTTGACGTTTATTTCGGGCTTCCGAAATGGCGTCAAATGCCGATCTACCTTTGCCGGAACCGTTAAGCTCTCTCCTGGGAGCTTGCAGTTCTGCTCCTCTCTCTTCACCTCTCCCCCGCGATAATTGTGAAAGTGGCAGTGACTGTGATATTTCTGACGTGCAAATGGGGAGTGCTGGGTCGGGAGATGAAGAGTTTTCGCTTGTGAATGGCAAGCGCGCCAAACGCAAGTGAAAGCTCGCCGCCAGTCAGTCTCCCGCCTCACCAAACCAGGTCGCTGATTCAGGTAACAGCGGCCGGCAGTCTGTCAATCTTGCTTCTTCTTCCTCTAAGCCTGACCCTTCTACCCTTAAGTTTCCTCTTATTATCATCCCCGATAATAGGAATTACTCCCAGCTTTTAGCCAACCTTCGTTCTGCCCTTCCTTCGACGTCCGTGGAGGCGAAATGCTCCGGCAAATCGCTGAAGCTGGTCGTCAAAACCATTGTTGACTTCCGCGCTGTTCAGCACTTTCTGTCAGCGCGGAACATTTCCTTTCATACCTTCGCTCTCCCTGAGGAGCGTGAGGTTAAAATCGTCATCCAGGGTATTCCTTATCATACCCCCTCCGATGCTATCGTGCAGGAACTGACGTCTCTTGGCTATACGCCAACTGCTGTGTCAGTTTTGCACGCTGGCAAAGGGGACAATAAGCATCCCGTCAATACTTTCCTAGTTAAGTTGCTAAAAACTGGAAATTTTGAGGAGGTCTATGGCCTCCAAACACTCCTTCACCTGAGGGTGACAGTAAGATCATTTGACCCGCGCCCAGGCCCTGCTCAGTGTTTTAACTGTCAGGGCTTCGGGCACTCTTCCCTCTTCTGCCATGCGCCCCCACGTTGCGTGCGGTGCGGCGACCCTCACCGTGGCTGTGATAAGCCTCGTGTGCCGGGTTTTGTCCCGTACTGCTGCAACTGCAAGGGCGCCCATCCGGCTAGTTACCGGGGTTGTATTAAATATATCGAGGCGGAAAGACAGCAGCGATCTGCGCGCCCTGGCGCGCAGCGTCGTGTAGCTGGCCCGGCCCCTAATCGGCGAGAGGTCTTCCCCCCTCTCACCGGTACATCTGTCGAGGCCCCGGCAGCGACTCCTGTCGCTCCCGCGGTCTCAGTCCCGCCTGCAGGCGTCGCTCCGGCGGTACCAGTGACGGCTCCACTCCCGGCGCCTGCCGGAGCGCCCGGCCCTTCCTACGCAGCGGTTGCTGCTAAGACATCATCGTCAACCACTTCCGCCCGCAAGGGCACCAAAAAGCGCTCTCGTCGCCGGACTCCCGGCCGACGACATCAGCAGGCTCGTCCTGCCCAACCTCAGCGGGACTCTCCCGCCCCTGTCATCTCCCAACCTCCGCGTGAGCAGACCAAAGTTCAGTCCGCTAACCCAGCGCCATCTGTAGTCCTGGCTGAAGTTTCTCAGGAACGTCCGCGCGGGTCCCGGGAACTTTCTCGGGCTCCAGCGGATCCCCTGACGGCTTGGGCCACTCAACTTGTTGAAAGCATCAGGTCTGCTCCTGACACCTCTACCGTGCTAATGTTAGTATTCCAATCTCTCTCTGCTCTCTTCCCTCTCCTCCCCCTCAATGGCTAGATCCCTGCGGATCGTCGCTTGGAACGCCGATGGCGTTTCCTCTCGTCGATCTGAGCTGGCGGCTTTCGTCGTGGAGTACGACGTTGATGTCGTGCTTCTCTCCGAAACCCATCTAGCCCCCTACCATCGATTCTCACTTCCTTCATACACTTGTTATCGTCAGGATCGTCCCCGACAGCCGCGCCAACCCCCGAAAGGGGGTACGGCGATTCTGGTCCACAGGCGGATATCCCACAGGCCACTACTCCCCCCTAACTACTCGACTCATCGAAGGTTGCGCGGTGGCAGTGGACGCAGGCAGCTCGGAGTTGCGCATTGTTTCCGCGTATCTCCGGCCTGGCCTGAGCCCGCCGCCCCCGCCTGAGGAGTGGAACGCTCTCCTCGACCACCCAATCTCGACAATTGCAGCCGGCGACTTCAACGCCAAACATCCTTCTTGGAACAGTAGGGCTACCAACACCTACGGCAGATCACTCCGCCGGTTCGTCCTAGACGACCCGGATACGGACGTCATCGGCCCTGATGATCCTACCCACTTCCACTATGCCGGTCACAGACCGGACGTTCTTGATGTAGTTGTAGTCAGGAACGTGGCCCATAACATCCAGGTCTCGTCAGTGTCAGACCTCTCGTCTGATCACAATCCCCTTCTAATAACTGTTCGAGATGTGTCGGCTTCACCCCGACTTCCCGCTGGTCCTGCTAGGAGGGTCAACTGGCGCTCCTATCACGACGAGCTATCTCGAAGGTTACCATCTGTCCCAGCGGACCCGATCGCCACTCGTGACGATCTGGATCTCCGTGCCACTCATCTTCAGGAGTTGGTCCAAGGTGTCATGGATCGACACACATACAACGTAGAGGTGAATCGTAAATCGGCCCTTCAACCGGAAGTTATCCACGCCATCTGGCTTCGGCGCAAGCTCCGCCGCAGATGGCAACGAACCCGAGATCCCGCCGTCAAACGACGGTTTCAGGCCCAGTCTCTTTACGTCCAGCAACTTTTGCGGGACGTAAACTCTGATCAGTGGGACTCATACCTTGAGTCCCTTGAAGTCGACCCAGCCTCCGTCTGGAGAGCGACGAGTCGCCTTACTCGCGAGAAGCGTACTCGCAACCCGCTGAATACCCCGAACGGCATTGTTTCTTCACCGGAAGGCAAGGCAGAGGTCTTCGCCGACTGCATGGAGACTCAATTCACCGTTCATGGAGGCGTCTCGGACCCTGCCTTCTCGGTAGTGGTTCGAGACTTCCTATCTGGATATTTTTCCCGCCCTCCACCTGACCCTCCCGCTCTCTTCGACAGGGACGAACTAGTTTCGTCTATCTGTCGACTGAACCGACGTCGCGCCCCTGGTCCTGATCGGATCGGGGCCGCTGCCTTGCAACATCTCCCGGCCTCGGGCGTTGAATTGGTCCTGGATCTGTTCAACTCCAGTCTCCGGCTGCAATACTTCCCCCGCCTGTGGAAAAATGCCAACATCTGCATGATACCCAAGCCCGGCAAGCCTCGAATGCTTGCAGGCAGCTATCGTCCCATATCGTTGTTGCCAGTTATCTCAAAGGTGTTTGAGCGTCTCCTACTCGCCCACATCTGGCCGCTGCTGGATAATTTTATTCGGAGCGAACAGTTCGGGTTCCGTAGAGAGCACTCGACAACTTTACAACTCGTCCGAGTTGTCACAGCATTGTCCGACGCCGCCAACAAGAGAGAGTCTACGGGCGCTGTCTTGTTGGACGTGAGTAAGGCCTTCGACAAAGTCTGGCACGAAGGTCTTCTCTACAAACTCGCTCACTCCCCCATCCCACCGTCCATTGTGCATTTCTTGCGGTCATACCTCAGTGATCGTACCTTCAGGGTTAGCGTCGAAGGGTCCTGTTCATCAGTTCGACCCGTCGCCGCTGGCGTCCGCAGGGATCTGTCCTCGGCCCCGTTCTGTACCTAGTGTACACGAACGACCTGCCTGTTATTCCTGGAGTCACGTTATCTCTATTCGCTGACGACGCAATGTATTACTGCAGCTCCCTGTCCCCGCGAATTGCGTGTTCAAAGCTGCAGCGTCAGTTGAATCTGCTTCCGGCCTGGCTAAGGAAGTGGCGGGTGCTGATCAACGCGGAGAAATCCGAGGCGATCTGTTTCACCAGCAAGTCCACTTCCCGTTGCCAGGCCCTCTCCCTCGAAGGGAGGCCTATCGCCTGGCAAAAGTCGGTGAAGTATTTGGGCGTTCGGCTAGACCAGCGCCTTAGCTTCAACGGCCACGTGACTGCTACCCTCAACAAAGCTCGAGGCGTCCGAGCCAAAATATTTCCCATGCTCTCGTGCCGCAACCGCCTGGCTTTGCGCACTAAAGTTACTATCTATCTTTTGTTTCTCCGGTCAATATTGACCTATGCTGCTCCCGCATGGTGGTCGCTTGTGTCGACCACTAACAAGTGTAGGCTGGAAGCTTTCCAGGCCCGTACCCTCCGATCCTTGTCGGGGTCTCCATGGTTTGTGAGAAATGATGTCATTCGTGGAGGCCTTCGAGTTCCTACCCTTGCCGCTTTTGTCCGGTCGCTTGCCGAAACTCTTTTTGCTTCTGCAGCGACCTCCTCCTTTCCTTGTCTCCGATCTATCAGCACGTCTGAACCACCTCCTGCTATACGTGTTAAACGCCCTCGGGCGATCTTAGACGACCCCCCGTAATTCTGTTTGCTCTAATTTAGGTTCCCGAGCAATTCTATCTCCTTGTTACCATCCTACCCAGTCAGATACCTTCCCCAAGTAAGTTGATTTTCAGACTGCTTGGCGTTGTTACCGATGCCAAAGGCACGGCGGATCCCTGCCTCGCGGGGAACGTCCGGCGCTACAAGGCGCCTGCATGCCGGGCCGGGCGCGTTCGGCATCTGCCGTTCGCCCCGCGCCCGGTGGCAGTGTTACCATGACCCGGAACCTATATATAACAAAAATTGAAAAAATTTTCCGCCGCCTTCTCAGTTAACTGGTTGGCGTGTCCCTCCCGAATATTTTAGGCCACCTTCTTTTGAAAGTCCAGCACTGTTTTCTTCTGGCAGCCATCGGGCACGTCCCGGAAGCTGCAATAAGCCACGGGTGCATTGCATTGCATTATGGATGCGGGGTGTCTTTGCACCCGTGGCTTGATTGCAGCATCTGGATCGTGTCCAATGGCTGCCAGAAGTAAACATGGTGCTGGTACATGTCGACTGGTTACCTAAGACTGGAAAAGGAAACCGCCAACCAGTTAACTGAGAAGGCGGGGGAGTATAACTGTTATTTGTTTAATGCACTGCCGCTGGTACCGATTCGAGCAACAGATGTTGCCCGTTTCAAGTCCAGTAAGCAGACGCCCTGAGGGCGTCGGTCGCTCCCCGCGAGGCGGAGAGCCTCCGTGCCAGTGAATGATGACAGCGACAAGCAGCCGGCTCAGCGTGCTAGGAGGTGGACAGGAAGGAGAGAAGGACAGTTTGGGGAAATACTCTGGTCTAGGACTGATGATTACTTGTTTGTATTTAATTTAAAGAGGATGGCGTTATGGCGGGTCATCAAGAAGCGCCCGAGGGCGCTTGACCCGAATGGGCGGTGGTGGTTCTGATGCACTGATGGTTCGTAGGTACGGGAAGGTGGAGGTCGAGGCTTTAGCAAAGAGAGTTAGAGCCAGCGACCGGACAAAGGAAGTCAAGGTAGGAACACGGAGACCCCTTCGAATCACGTCGTTCCTTACAAACCAAGGGGACCCCGTCAAGGATCGGAGTGTTCGGGACTGGAAAGCTTCCAGCCTACATCTGTTGGTGGTGGATAAAAGAGACCACCAGGCGGGTGCCGCATAGGTCAATACAGACCTGAGAAATAGTAGATAGATGGTAAGTTTCGTGCGCATGGCCAGGCGGCTGTGACACGAGAGGAAAGGAGATAATTTGGCTCGGACGCCGCGAGCCTTGGCAAGGGTTTCCGTCACGTGGGCGTTGAAGCAAAGGCGACGATCTAGTCGAACGCCTAAATACTTCACCGATTCGTTGTAGGCGATGGGTCTCCCTGCTAGGGAGAGGGGCTGGCATCGGGAGATGGACTTACGGGTGAAACAGATCGCCTCGGATTTCTCCGTGTTGATCGTCACCCGCCATTTCCGTAGCCAGTCCGGAAGCTGGTTCAACTGACGCTGCAGCTTTGTACTCGCAAATCGCGGGGACAGGGAGCTGCAGTGATACATAGCATCGTCAGCGAACAAAGACAACGTGACTCCGGGCAAGACAGGCAGGTCGTTCGTGTACACAAGGTACAGAACGGGGCCAAGGACAGATCCCTGTGGTACCCCGGCGGCGACGGGTCGAACTGTAGAACAGGACCCGTCGACGCTCACCCTGAAGGTTCGGTCGCTGAGATACGACCGGAGGAAAAACACTATGGTCGATGGTAGAGGGGAATTGGCAAGTTTGAAGAGAAGACCTTCGTGCCAGAATTTATCGAAGGCCTTGCTCACGTCCAACAGTACGGCGGCCGTAGCCGCTCGCCTGTTGGTGGCGTCTGACAAGTGCGTAACAACGCGGACCAATTGAAGCGTGGTCGAGTGCTCTCTGCGAAACCCGAACTGTTCGCTGCGGATGAAACCATCTAGCAGCGGCGAGATGCGAGCCAGCAGGAGACGCTCGAACACCTTCGAGATGACTGGCAAGAGAGAGATTGGACGATAGCTTTCAGGAAGCATGCGCGGCTTGCGAGGCTTCGGAATCATTACGATGTTAGCTGATTTCCACAGGCGGGGAAAGTACTGTAGCCGGAGACAGGAGTTAAACAGCTCAAGAACGAGGTCAACGCCTGAGGCCGGGAGATTTTGTAGAGCAGCGGCCCCGATCCGGTCAGGACCGGGGGCGCGACGGCGATTTAGTCGGCAGATAGATGAAACTAGTTCATCCCTGTCGAACGGGAGGGCTGGGATTTCGGGAGGGCGTGAAAAATGTCCAGATAGGAAGTCACGGACTTCTGCCGAGTGGGCAGGGTCCGAGACGCCTTGGTGAACAGTAAATTGCACCTCCATGCAGTCGGCGAAGACCTCTGCCTTGCCTTCTGATGAAGATACAACCCCGTTCGGAGTTTCAAGTGGGTTGCGAGTTCTCTTCTCGCGGGTCAGTCTACTCGCCGCTCTCCAGACGGAGGCGTGGTCGACTTCAAGAGACTCAAGGTATGAGTCCCATCGATCAGAGTTTACGTCCCGCAGTAGCTGCTGGACGTAAAGAGACTGGGCCTGAAAGCGCCTTTTGACGCCGGGATCACGGGTTCTTTGCCATCTGCGGCGGAGATTGCGCCGTAGCCAGATGGCGTGGAGTACGTCCGCAGGTAAGGCCGATTTACGATGATTCACCTCGAGAGTATATGTGTGTCGATCCATGACACCTTGGACCAACTCCTGAAGATGAGTGGCTCGGAGATCCAAATCGTCACAAGTGACGACCGGGTCCGCGGGGAGTGATGGTAACCGCCGTGAGAGCTCATCATGGTAGGAGCGCCAGTTGACTCTCCTAACAGTCTGAGCGGGAGGTCGGGGTGAGGCCGACAGCTCACGGGCAATTATAAAAAGGGGATTGTGATCGGATGAGAGATCCGACACTGACGAGACCTGGATGTGATGGGTCACGTCCTTGGCTATGACAATGTCAAGGACGTCCGGTCGATGACCGGAAAAGGGGAAGTGAGTAGGGTCTTCTGGGCCGATAACTTGAAGTACCGGGTCGTCGGAGACGAACCGATACAGAGATTGTCCGTAGGCGTTGGCTACTCTGCTGTTCCAGGAGGGATGCTTGGCATTTAAGTCGCCTGCTACGATGGTTGGTAGGGGATGATCGAGGAGAGCGTCCCACTCCTCGGGCGGTGGAGGTAGCCGCAGGCCGGGCCGGAGATACGCCGCAACAACGCGCAACTCCGATCCGCCAGCGTCTATCGCCACCGCACAACCTTCAACAAGAGATGTATCTAAAGGGGGTAGTGGCCTGTGGGATATCCGCCTGTGGACTAAGACGGCTGTCCCCCCCGAGGGGCGACAGCCAGGCCGTTGGGGACGATCCTGACGAAAACAGATGTAAGATGGCAGGTTGAAGGTATGGTAGCGAGCCAGATGAGTCTCGCAAAGGAGGACGACATCAGCGTCGTACTCCGTTACGAAAGTCATCAGTTCAGATCGTCGAGGGACTACCCCATGGGCATTCCACGCAACGATCCTAAGACTCCTAGCCATTCAAAGGAAGAAGAGGAAAGAGGGTAGACAGGGATTGAAACACCAGGGCGAGAACCGTGGTTGTATCTGGAGCAGACCTGATGTTGTTTACCAAAGTTTCAGCCCAGGCAGTCAGGGGGTCCACCGGGGCCCGGGAAGATTCCCGAGATTCCGGAAGACGGACCTGGCTGGCCTCGGCCGGTGTTGCAGATGGCGCAGGGCTCGGGGACGGACGTGGGGTCTGCTCAATTGGGAGCTTAGGTTGATGGCTGGGGGCGGGCGGGGCCCGCTGAGGTTTTACAGGCAAGGCCTGTGGAACTTGTCGCTGACGACGACGAGTGCGCTTTGGTTTGTGGCTCCGAGGAGCGGAAGGCGGGACTGATGTAGCGGCCACAGCCGCGTATGAAGGACCGGGCGCTCCGGCAGGCCCCGGGAGAGAAGGGACTGCAGGCGGCGCCGAAACGTCGACTGCAGGCGGAACTGGGGCCCTGGGAGCAGCCGGAACTGCTGCCGGGGCCTGAGATGATGCTCCGGAGAGAGGTGGGAAGGCCTCTCTGCGGTTAGGGAGGGGACCTGCAACACGGCCTGCCTGCGCGCCAGGGCGAGCAGGAGTCCGCTGCAGCTTCATGGCTGATATAAAGTCCCTACATCCTCTATAACTAGCCGGATGGTCCCCGCCGCAGTTGCAGCAAATGGCCGTGAACCCCGTCTTGGGCTTATCACACCCACGATGAGGCTCAGTACATCGCACGCAACGCGGAGGGTGATTACAGAATAAGCTGGAGTGGCCAAACCTCTGACAGTTAAAACACTGCGAGGGGCCTGGCCGCGGGTCAAAAGTACGAACTTGCACCCGAAGGTGCAGGAAGTTTTGGAGGCCATAGACCTCCTCGAACTGGCCTACTTTGAGTAGTTTCACTAGGAAACTATTCACAGGACGGCGATCTTCCCCCTTGCCAGCATGCAGTACACTTACCGCCGTCGGCGAATAGCCTAAGGCGACAAGCTCCTGCCTGATGGTGTCGGGGGCGGTCCAGGAAGGAAGTCCGGAAAGAACAACTTTAATTTCGCGCTCTGAAGGAAGCGCGAAAGTATGGAAGGAGATCTTCCGATCGGTAAGAAACTGTTGGACCGATCGGAAGTCCGGGACTGTTGTGGCCGCAATTCGAAGCGAGGAGCCTTGGCACCTGGCCTCGAGTTTGGCCGAAGGAAGCAGATTCTGGAGGGAACGAAGAATTTCCCTATAATTGCGATTGTCGGGAATGACAATCGGAGGAATTTTAGGCTTGGGCACAGATTGAGAGGGAGACTGAGTCGGATGGCTGGCGCTGTTACCGGGACGAGATACCCGATGCGTAGCAGCGGCCGGTGGCGGGCTGGCGACCAATTTTCGCTTGCGTTTGGCAGACTTGCCCTCCACAAGCGAAAATTCACCTTCCCCCGTCCCCACACTACACATCGACGCACAATCACTTTCACTTTCACTATCACTGATTGTATGGGACGGCAGCGGGGTAGAATGAGGACCAGTACCGCAGGTTTCCATTAAGGTTACCAGCGGTGCCGGCAAAGGAACGGGAGTTGCGTTCGACGCCATCTCGGGATGAGCCGAAATGAACGTCGAAGACGCAAAAAAGGGCTAGGAAAGAGTGACTTTCACCAGCACTGAATCACTACACTGACAGACAAAGAACACGAACACCAGACGCGCACTGCACACGAGTCACAAAAACACACGCGCACGACACAATACACTGGTAATTTATAGCACACTGATGAAGATGAATACAGATGAAGATATGTTGAAGAATTCACTTTGATAAATGTATGAATAACGGTGAAATTCACAAGCAAAAATCGCCATAAAAAGTGACGCAGCCTACCCTGGCAACAGCTCTAGGTAGACTCACACGCTGCCACGGGTGCAAAGACGCCCCACTATTCAATGCAAAATGCAAAATGCAAAAGGTACCTTGACTAAACATGTCAACGTGAATTTTTTAACTTAGCCATAATTAGAAAGGAGATAGAGATTTTTAAATAAATATAAATATTATTGTATAATGATTGTTATAAATAAATATTACGAGAAGGACACCTTACACCAAAGGCATAAAGATATATATAAAATATAGATTTATTTCCAATAGCCATATCAACGTATATTTACCAGCTTACCCGTACTTAGAGAAGGAGAGAAATTGTTATTAATTAATATTACGAGATGGACACATTCCATCATAGGCAAGATTTATTTCCAATAGCCATGTCAACGTATATTTACCAGCTTACCCGTACTTAGAGAAGGAGAGAGATTGTTATAAATAAATACTACAAGATGGACACTTAGTAAAGGAGAAAAGAGGGAGAAATACTGTCATATATTTGATACTAAATGGATATGATAAATGAAAAAAAAAAAAGGGAAAACAGTGTGTTACATAAGGAGGTAATGATGAATATGAATATAGCTATTAACATTGAATGATTTTAAACGATAATTTTAACCTGCGGAGAACGATATATTAATATAATTGTGAATTAATCAGAAGAGTTTAAGAAAGGGAATTTATGTGTAGGAGCCTATGATCTTTGAATATTGTATTTTTATTATTATTATTATTATTATTTGTTGCAAAGGTGCAATTATTATTTTCTGAACAGGGATGTGTTGCCTCTGATTTCAGTAGTGATAGACAGGAAGGGACAGAGAATGTATGCCATAGCGAGCCACTCTGACTCCCAACCCTCTATGTAAGTTAGGGAATTGATAGGGAATTATATCAAAGATTAATTATAAGACATCAAGGTAAAAAGGAAAGTAATAGGTGATACGACAAAGAACGAACTAGGAATATTGAGTTGGATTAATATATTAAAGGAGTAGTACAGGAATTTAATTATAAGATAAAAGAATGAGAATAAAAGGTTATTATAGAGATGATAATTTCATCAAAACCAAAGATATGTTTTTCCAAAATTATCAACTTTAACGGTGAGGCATATGTAGCGTCACAGAACGTTCCATAAAAAGAAATCATTTATATAGTAAGTTAGCATAAGAGGAAAGTGAAGTGAACAGTATCGAACCCAAGTAGTCCCAAAAAATTGTGTAATTTTGTATAATAATTATTTCTATCAACTTGAAAAAACGACCAAACTATGACTAAGACAAAACCCCATACATATTATTAAAGTGAATAAGAGTGAAAAAACCATAAGACACTATAAGAGAGAGAAATAATGTCAGAATCCACCAGAATAAAGTCAATAATTATTAAGTTTTATAACTATGAATATAGTATTAAAAACTATTTTTTGTGAATAAATGGACATGATCCATCATTATATTATGTGATGTAAATGAAATAAATGTATTAAATGACTTAAATACATTATTAGAAAGAGTTTAAGTTAAAATAAAAATTGTATATTTGCAATGACAAAAAAAAATATTAATGTGTTGGATTTGAGACCATACACCAAGATTTCATGGAAAAATTAATTATTATCAGATTTAAATAAAAACTATATGTAATTGTCAAGCAGACAATAGTGAACAATTTATCTTAAATAAAGGAAGCTGTCAAATGAATAAAAAGCAGCCAAAATAACCAAAAACAGTGTTAACTAAAAACATGTAATAGGCATCTAATATTGTATAATTTATGAATTTAATGTTGCCAAAATGCAACCAAACTGTATTAGAAAGCTGTAATATGATATAAAGCAACTATACTAATATACCTGACCAACTTTAACATTGTAATAGTCAAGTCAGCAAAATATTTACTTATACCATGTATGGCTGAAGCCAATTATCCAGTACAAAAGAATCATATCTGGCTAAAATACTTACATAATACTAACAAAAATAAGATAGAAAGGTACAATACATCAGAATACCTTAATAAGAAATAAACTCAGTTGAAAGTAAAATCAATTCTAAAAGAATTTAACTATTTAGAGTGAGATTTGTCACACCATAAAAAATGACATCTCAAGACAATCAATGATGCTATGTCATCTTGTGATAAATATAAAATATGTACAAAGTAACCAGGTATCACAAAAGATAGACAAAATAATAAACTCTGTGTGTATAGTGGTGAAATAACACATATATTAAGGAAAAAGACTAATCATTGTATTAGAAAACTGGCAAGAACCTAGGCCATGAGCAGAGGCCATATAAAATTGTATTTATTTGTGTTTTATTAATGTTTAATTTTGTTTATTTTGTTGTAGGAGAGTAGTAGTAGTAGATGTCCAGCTTGTGAAGGGAACTTTATAACTCCACAACAATTTTTATTATAAATATTGTGTTTTTAATGACCACAACTCAAGGTGAGGGTTGTATATTGTAATGTTTTTTAGACTTAAGTTAATTAGATACCAATCATATTTAGTATCGCTAAATTCAGTAAAAAACAAGGAATCCAAATACATTAATGGCATACAAATTGTAAGTACTAATGTGAAACTGTTTGATAAATACCAGTGTAAATTTTGAAATATCCATTGTATGAAGAATAAGAAATTCGTTCTAAAAGCTTCTACGGAAGTGAAAATTGTTCTATGACATTCCATTTCGTTTATTCTCGAACAATCTAGAAGAATTGTTACACAAATATACCGGAAGTCGACGAAAACAGTCACCCCGATTTAGTATAAAAGCGAGACAAAATTTGACCAAAAAACACTTGAAAACTGAACGCCAGAACTGATGCATCTCACACAACACTGATCAACGCAGCTAAGGCGAGAACGAGAGGCGAAAAAATCGACAAGACACGGCAGGAAGGCTTTTCCCGTACATAGACATACCCGACTGACTTAACCTCAACGAGAGTATACGCCAAAAAATATCGCTGAAATAGAGCAGCGATACGGCAAATTCTAATAGAAAGCACGCAGCCAGAACGTCGACGGCCCAGGAGGGTCCCAACATTTAATAGAGAACGAATTCTGCTGTGTTCGCATTGACTGACTAACGTGACAAATAATTCCCCCGAACGTAAACAAACTATACACTAGCCTTCCTCAACACTGCAAGAGGATCAGCGCTGCGGTGGCAGATTTCTGAATCAACGCTAAACAGATGATTCGTAGTGGCGGCGTTTGAACGAGATTTTACTGCCAAACGTTTTGACAAAAAGTGCGGAAAAAGTAACGATCGAAAAAATTGACTTTAAATAGATTCAGTGTACACCCGAAGAGGCGAGATTGAGAAACTACCCGAAGGAAGTGTCCAGTGAGAGAATAAACGACCATTGGAACGTGAGTTACCAAAATTAAAGTCCTTTGTTACCTGGTTACAATTATCACACAGTTGTACTTAAACTTCAACGCCCACGTGACCTCAACCCGGAGTCTACCCTGAGCTGTTGCCAAGGTAGGCTGCGTCGTTCGTTTTCTTGTTCTTGTGCGTGGAATTTTCCATTGCACAACACTGGCTCCAGCTTGTCTGGAGTGCAATAACTCAGTAATTACTTATTCTATCAAGCTGAAACTTTCACAAAGTGTTTAATTCAATTAGTGCTCTGTGTTACAATTGTGCGGGCAGTGGTGAACTCGAGTTTCTGGTGTTAGTGGTGTTTTGGTGTTCTCCGCTGCTGTCTGTTGCCTGGTAAGTGTTGTAGCTATTAAGTAGTATACCTCACTACCCAGCTAGCGATCCGTAAAGTCTCACCAGCCTAGGCGTAGGTTAACCTCGCCGATGGCCGCAACCAATCTTCCCGTCGGTCCTTCTCAGGGCCACGAAATCCCACCTGGCGCTTTGGCGCAACCTCTACCAACCGAAACCGAGACAGTGTCTGCTGGGACGAGTGCCATGGACACTGAGGAGTGGCAAACTGTGAGTAGCCGGAAACGGCGAAACAGTGGCGACTCCGCGGGGTCCGGGCGGTCTTCCCAGCTGGGTCCTGCCACGGATAGACCCGCTACGGCCACCTCACCACCTACCCCGACTCGGCGGTTGCCGCCTCTGATCTTTGACCGGCCTACTGACTGGGATAAGGTCATGCGGCGACTTCACCGGGCCGCTCCTGCGAATACCCTGACTGCAGTTTGTCAGGGTGGCCGCTCCGTCAGAATTGAGACCACGACCATCGACAGTTTCCGGCTCGCCCAGAAGCTGCTGACTGATCGTGGTATCCCTTACTACACCTACGCCCTGCCGGAGGAGAGGGAACTCAAGGTCGAGATCGTCGGCATCCCCGCCGATGTTCCCGAGCCTACAATCTCGCACGCCCTTGAACTTTTGGGCTTTACTGTCAGCTCTGTAACTCCTCTCTTCTCCCCCGGCAGACGCATTCCCAGAAATGCCTTCCTTGTGAAAATCCTCAAGGTAGGGAATTTCCAAGCCATTTACCAGGTAGACTCTCTCTTTTACCTCCGGGTAAAAGTTTCAGCTTTCGAGTCCCGACCCGGCCCCAAGCAGTGCTACAACTGCCAGCGGTACGGGCACAGCAGCATCTATTGTCACTACCCGACACGCTGCATTCGTTGTGGTGAAGGTCATCACAAGGGCGATTGTCCTCGTGAACGTACCGCCACTGCCACGTGTGCAAACTGTCGTGAACCTCACCCGGCAAGCTCTCGCCAGTGCAAACACTATCATGACGCCCTAAAGCGTATCACCAAGGCCCAAAAGCCTATCCCACCTGCCCCCAAGAAACCCTCAGCCCCTGCATCTGCCGCCCCGGCGGCCCCAGTTCCGGCTACCTCGTCTGCGCCTGCAGCCGCCGTAGTCCCCCCGACCTGTCCAGCGCCTGCCGGAGCGCTCAGTTACGCGGCAGCCGCCGCCTCCGATGCATCTTTCCCTCCTTTGGCCTCGTCGCGAAAGCAACCCGCGCCAAAGAAGAAAAAGTCATCGACCACCATCCTCACGCAGCACAAGCCCGCTGCAACTAGGTCAGCATCTGCCCCAACTCCCAAAGAGCCTCGGCAGCCTACAACTACACCTCGGCCCGATAATGGTATCATGTATCGAGTGCCCCCGCCCACGCCGCAGGCGCCATCGACGGAGGAAGGGTCCTCGGACCCGACCTTTGCCGATCGTTTGCGTGTCTGGGTTGAGACCCTCATCCCTCAAATCTTGGCTGCCAAGGACGTCCAGTCTCTGCTAGTCACCATTCTTACCACCCTCATGACTCTCCTGCCTCTCAATGTCTAGGCCTCTTCGGCTGGTGGCATGGAACGCGTGTGGTGTTCCGTCTCGCCGAGCCGAATTGGCTAACTTTGCCACTGAATATGACCTAGATGTCATCCTACTCTCCGAAACTTTCCTTACCCTTGCTGCTTCCTTTCAGCTTCCGGCGTACACTACATATCGCACGGATAGGCCCCGGCTACAACCCCCCGCTCGTCCCAGCGGGGGTACTGCTATTCTCGTCCACAGGCGCATTGCCCATCGTCTCTTACCCCCTCCAGATACTAGGTATTTGGAGACGACGGCGGTGGCCCTCTGGATCGGGGATCGGGAGGTTCGCCTAATTTCGGCGTACCTTCCTCCCGGGCCCGGAGGGCCTCCGCCGCCTGAGGAGTGGGACGCCCTCCTCGACCACGAACTACCTACTATAGCTGCCGGAGACTTCAACTCCAAGCATCCCTCTTGGAACAGCCGTGTCACGAACCCGCGTGGCCGCTCGCTCTACAGCTACGTTCAGCGTCATCTGCAGGTCTCAGTTATTGGTCCTGACTCACCGACCCACGTGCCCACTAGGGGCCTTCCGGATGTCCTTGACATTGTCATTGTCAAGGACCTGGTCATTCCTATCACTGTCAGTGCTGTATCGGACCTCTCGTCCGACCACGACCCGGTACTTATCACTGTTCGTCCCCTGTTGGACACACCTCTCCAACCCCCCTCTCGTCCACGGAGAGTCAACTGGCGCTCCTATCATGACGAACTCCAACGAACAGTGCCATCTGACCCCCCGGCCCCCATCGCCTCTACGGCTGATGCGGACCGTATGGCCGACTATCTTCAAGAAGTCGTTACGTCCGCTATGGACACACACACCTATCTTGTCCCAGAGACAAATCGCCGGTCTCAACTACCTGAAGAGGTGCTCCTCGCCATCCAAACTCGGCGCCAACTCCGCCGGAAATGGCAACAAACCCGGGATCCTGCTATCAAACGCAGGCTAAACGCCCAATCTGACCTTGTCAAGCAGCTTCTGCTTGATGCCACTGCACATCGTTGGGACTCGTACCTCGAGTCTCTTGAAGTCCGGCCCGAGTCTGTCTGGCAGGCTGCGAGTCGACTTAATGGCGACAAAAGGACCCGCCATCCCCTCAGATCACCGGACGGCATTGTGTACTCCGCGGCCGGCAAAGCTGAAGTCTTTGCCGCAACCATGGAGGAGCAATTCACCGTCCACGGAGGCGTCTGCGACCCCGTCCACTCGGCCGAGGTCGCAGACTTCCTATCTGGATATTTTTCCCGCCCTCCAGCTGACATCCCTGACCCGTTCGACCGGGCCGATGTTGTCTCGGCTATTGGTCGACTTCGCCCTAAGAGGGCGCCCGGCGATGATCGTATCGGAGCGGCGGCGCTACAACACGCTCCCCCTAGCCTCATCAACTTGGTCCACGAGCTGTTCAATGGATGTCTCCGGCTTCATTACTTCCCCAACCTGTGGAAGCGTGCGAAAATCATCATGATCCCCAAGCCTCGCAAGCTGCGTATTGACCCCTCAAACCATCGACCCATCTCGCTGTTGCCAGTCATATCGAAGGTACTCGAGCGCCTCCTGCACGGTCGGTACGCGCCTCTGCTGGATGGTTTCATTCGGCAGGAGCAGTTCGGCTTTCGCAGGGAGCACTCGACGACCCTTCAACTCGTCCGGGTTGTTACCCATTTGACGGACGCCTACAACAAGCATCTGTCCTCCGTCGCTGTATTGCTCGACGTGAGTAAGGCCTTCGATCGAGTCTGGCACGAAGGCCTTCTCTACAAACTGGCCCACTCCCCCCTCCCTGCCTCATTCGTTCATTTTCTCCGATCGTACTTGTGCGATCGTATCTTTAGGGTATGCGTCGAAGGGTCGTACTCATCCGTCCGACCAGTCGCCGCAGGCGTACCTCAGGGATCTGTCCTTGGCCCCGTTCTGTACCTCGTGTACACGAACGCCCTGCCTGTTCAGCCTGGAGTCACTCTCTCGCTCTATGCGGATGACGCTATGTACCACGCCAGCTCAGCGAGTCTTGATTTCGCAGCTGGCCTGGTGCAACGTCAGCTCGCCGTACTTCCGGACTGGCTACGGAAGTGGAGGATGGCGGTCAATGCGGAGAAATCCGAGGCGATCGCCTTTTCTCATAAATTAACTTCCCGCTGCCAGTCCCTCTCCCTTGAAGGGAGCCCAATCGAGTGGAAACGGACTGTAAAGTACTTGGGCGTCACTCTTGACCGACGCCTAAGCTTTGCACCTCATGTCTCTCTGAGTCTCCAGCGCGCCAGAGGCGTCAGAGCCAAACTATTTCCCTTTCTCTCTCATCGGGGTTCAGTGCCTGTGCGCACTAAACTCACCATCTACTTGCTCTTTCTTAGGGCAATCCTGACTTACGCAGCCCCCGCCTTTTGGGTACTACTCAGCCCATCCGTTGTCGCCCGTTTGGAAGCTTTTCAATCCCGAACCCTCCGCTACATCTCCAACTCTCCCTGGTTTGTCAGAAATGATGCCATCCGGCGAGGGTTGAAGGTTCCTTCACTTACCGAATTCGTTCGGTCCCTAGCCCTCAACCTATTCTCCCGAGCCTATGTCTCGACCCATCCCCACATCCGTCGACTAAGCACAGATGTCGGCCCACCACCTAGACGACACAAACGCCCCCGAGCTTTGCTCGACGACCCCCCATAAGCAGTTACAGAACATCTGCCCGATCCCCCCGACCTTGAGTATTTTCACGCTCCTCCTCCTTCCTTCTTTCTCTTGTCCGTGCTGGCGCTCGGCGACAGACTAGAGGGGGGTCTGCGCTCGCCCTAGGTGTGCTTAGTGCCGCCTCTGGTGGCCGCTGCCTCCTCCTACGCTCTCTCCCGTGCGCCGACATTGCCGCTTGGCAGCCCTCGGAGACTTTTCCTGAGCGGTTAGGGGCGCCCTACCCGTTGTGGGAGGGTAATTCCTGCTTCTCAAGCGAAAGGTCTTCGAGGTCTCCCCCATTCAGCCGTCACGGGTCTCTTCGAGGTCCCAGGGTCCATGAAAAATCGAACATCCTGTCCCTCCAAAATAAAATTGCTGGAGGTTCCATTCCTTTGAAAGCGCGAGATCGCTAGCCAAGGTAACAGCAAGGCAACATGCAGTCATCGGGTATCACCCGGACACTGCGACCACCGGAGCACGACTAGCTGCTGCTCCGTACACCACTGGACCACTGGACTGACCTCAACCCTCAACTTGGCTCGTGGCGTCAGAGCCAAACTATCACCTATGCTTTCGCGGAACAGCTGCCTGGCTGTCCGTACCAAACTTACATTGTATCTACTGTTCCTCCGAACAGTACTCACTTATGCGGCACCCGCCTGGTGGCCTCTCCTGTCGGCCACCAACAGGCATAGGCTGACTACATTTCAGAACTGGACCCTACGCTCCCTCACGGGGTCCCCGTGGTATGTGCGAAATACCGCCATACATCGGGGTCTCCGTGTTCCCACCTTAGAGGTCTTCGTCTGGTCCCTGGCAACGAATTTGTTCGCCAAGGCAGGCGAGTCCTCTTACCCGCACCTCCGAAGGCTTAACAGCATGGAGAATGCTCCGCCTCCTCGCCGCGTCAGGCGCCCTAGGGCGCTGCTAGACGACCCCCCCTAAGTTCATCACATGAACCCCCAGAAACGAATCCCCCCAACCTTCTGGAAATCTGAACAGATCACCATCAATCACCACCTGCGCCTGCCGAAACTGTAGTCAATCATGCTGCGGCGGATTGAATGGATAGATTTATTGCCAGCATCGGCTTTGCCGATTCGGCAGGGCCTCGATCCGGGACATGGGATCTCGCGAGGTTGTGCAAATGCCTCCTTGCGAAAGCCGACTGCCCCGGTGACAAGTTCCGCCGACTCGGCCGCTGCCTTCGGGCGGACGAGCCTCTTGTATTCGCCGGCGCGTTTCTGAGTTTCCGTGGGCTATGTCCCGGCGACCAATGAGACGCGACCAGGCGTTGCGATTGGCTGAAGCCTTGATCACGATTAAGTTCCCCGCCAGCACCTGCTTTGTTGATTTGGTAAGGTAATGACCTGAGACATGAGCTCCCGCGAGGTTGTGCAAGTGCCTTCCTTGCGAAAGCTGGCTGTCTCGGTGACATTACCCACCATTTCGGCCGACGCCCTAGGGCGCTCGAGCTTCTTGTCCTCGCCAGTGTGTCACCCCGTTCCCAAAGGTTAGCCTGAGGGGACCATGGTGTCGCGCCTTGGCCGGACAATTGGCTGAAGCAAAGCACTAGCTTGCCACCGTGGTGGCCATGTTAATTTATCATGGACCCGCGGACTGCACCTTAACATCCTTGAGCAGAGCAAACGACCGCGCTGAACTGTTGGCACCTGGCGTTCATCAGGCTTAGGCCTGGACAACGCACACAAATTAGGGCGCAAGACGCCCGTGCATCCATCCATCCATCCATCCATCCACAGTTGTACTTTACACGCCACACATACACCTTCAAATCACTTAGTTTTTTCTTGTAAGGCATCTAATTGATATGTCTTGGTAGTTCAAAGGAGTCACGTCCTGAGATTAAAGTTTTTTCATATATTAAACTCATGCTTGTCAACTGAGTCAGAATCTGAAATACTAGACGATACTTGATTGGATATATTGTCAATAATAATAACTTGTAAAATTTTTTCTCTGCAATTTTATAATTTTTATGAATGATAGTCCTTCAGACGATTTGTTTGTTGTTTTTAAAGAATCATTAAACATAACTGATTTCTCAAAGCTAAACTGGCTTGTTTAAATTTTTTTGTAGATTTAAAAATTTTATCAATCACATTTAATTTTTTCTTGGAACAAACGTTTCCAAGTGGCGCCCACAAAAGCATAGTTTTAAGTTGTATTACAGGACTACATCACTGCAGAGGATCCAGTCAACAGAGTAAGTAACAAAAGTGCGCGGAGGTAACGCCCGACAGATTACAACACAAACACATTACTTTTCACCCAATACTTGTTTTTCTATAACGTAAAGACGTTTTTGAAGAGAACAACATATAATAACATTTCTTAGACTTGTGTTAAAACTCCCGTGAATCCGTTTCAAAATAATCCTGAAATTAATAAAAAATTACTTGATGCTAAGCAGAGTCGTTTGTTATGTAAATTAATTAAAATTAAAATTTTAATTATTTTCTAGTAAACTTAAAAGGGTTTAAAGCTTGCGTACACGCCAACGATAGTTAAGCAAATAAGGAAAAAATTACATAAAATTATATTAACTTGGTACGTAGAAACTCTGTGTGAGCTTTAAACTGATACCGAGTAAAACCAATTTAAAGAACACATTAATTTGCCCTTAGTAGAAAGCACGTTGCTTCACCTTGAGCGAGAAAATTAAATACTGTAGCCATAAAAATGTTAGACTCCTATGCGTGTACAATATGGTTTCGCACGCTAATGAAAATGTAACCGTACACTAATTAAGGCGAACTGTAAACATCAAATAGAAGAATATCGTTTTTGTCAGCAACTTTAAATAACTCACAACAATCCATTTTAATGAGATCTGATATTTTGTTTTTAAATAGTAAATACGTCAATTGTATTCAAAATTCTTTTTCCTCGTACATTCTCAGTTGGAAGATTAGAATGACGCCGTATAGCTGTATAAACTATCTGAAATTCAGTGTATCCTCTCAAACCCAAATCTGCAAATAGTTGATAGTAGAACCTATCGCTTCACCACCCCTCACGCTTCTGCTATCGTCCACATTCTATAATACCACAGTCGTGAAGCTTTTGTAGTTAACGTAATCTACCGTCATCAGTGACTCAGTCTTGTTAGTTTGGATTTCTATCCTCATCCTGTCCATTTTCCACGTGTTCTCGTAAGCACCTTGCCTCAAATGATTGTAGTAGATCTTTTTTTTTCCAGTGGTTCAAGTTTCACATCCATCCACACTCCAAACAAAATACTTAATGAAGCTTTTCAGTGATTTGAGTTTTATGTTCAGCATGAGCCTTTTCTTTTCAGTGCTGTCTGACAGTGCTTTTCACTGTTACAAGCGCTGTTACTATTAACCTTCTACTACCAGAGGTGTCATAGGTTCAAATGCAAACTTCATTTGCTGAAGATGTGTCACTTCAGCAAACTTCAAATGCTTACAATAGTTATCAAGCCAAGAAATAAGTTACTCCCAATGTAAGGTATTCCAAGTCAAAGCCAGCTACCTTCCAGAGAGCGAATAAACGGACAGAAGACCAAATCACTCTCCTGCCTTTGGAGCCAGAAACGTATTAGCCACATTATAAGTTACAACAGTACAGTATCAGCAAAAACAACTGTATTTTAATGCATTTTTTTATTATTGTTACGACTATCCACTGATCGTTGGGTTGTTCAGTGGAAACAGCATAACTGACACCAAGGAAGTAGCTACTAATAAACTTTTATTAGAAACAAACAAACAACTATAAATCAACGGAGCACTCGTATAGAATAATTCAAGTTAAATTTGTCGAAAACACAGTAACAAAAGTCATCTAGTTACAGTTTTGCACTAATTAACACACTAATCACTTTGCCACAATACTCTGATCCGCACTTGAATATCGCCAGGACTAAAGTGAAACTGGGCAGCTTCGAAATCCGGTATTTATACCTTAGACGCATCGCACTGCAGTCAGATAGCGATCCTGGATGCTGGTAGAGAAGCCAAGTGAACGTCTTTAAGGGGCACTGGAATCTCACGTGACCTAGAACAGTCGAAAGCGTTATAATACATAATTCTGCAGCCTAATGAGCTGTAAAGGTCTTGCGCGCGGTGTGCCAAGAATTACGTACGCGCTCAGCGATGCGATAGTATTTATTTCCTCAGCGTTGAAGTATGACTATTTGTTTGATTGTATTTGACACACAATTTAAAATACTAGCATAAAATGTGATGCCTCTAACTTTATTTAGTAAACTTAGCACTAGAAAATATTTAATTAATTGAAACCAAAATATAAAATAATTTTAATAAACCGTTGTACCTACAAGAGGTTTTTGTGTAGTATGTGAACAAGTTTTCAGTTTTCATCGTGGTTTAAAAAATCTACTTCTATACACAGAAATACCTTTTAGGAAAAAACCAAAGTCCAGTGGAAGTTTTAATACAATCATTAGGATATTAGAGCCATAGAGCCTTAATTTGCACAGTTTCAAAAAGCAAATTTCAATTGCATAGACATGCAAGTAAACGGAAACTAAAGAACAAAAACGTATTTTTTACAAAAACTACTTATTAAAAACTTTCTAAATATTAAGTACTTAATAAGTTCTTTAAAAGTAAGTAAAGTATTTCACATATTTAACATGTACAATAAGGTAATAAACTGGAGTTCAATTGAACAATTGTCTAGAGTTTATGATTATCTCTTAAATTACAGTCTTACTTAATCTCTTCCAACAAAATTTCGACTCTGATTTTCTCATTTGGTAACTGAAGCCATTGTAAATCATGATCATGGCAAACGAGAACGGAAAAAATAGTGTTAGATATTGGGCCCAAATTTACCTACCTGGTCCTGGTATAAACGTCATTTGCTAAAACTAAGACGTGTGGAAAATAAAAACTGAATACAGAGCTGAAGGAGTAACAAAATTGTTACAAATACAACAAGTAAAAATACAACAATTTTTAATTGGACACAACAACAAATCAAGTGACGACTTGGCCTGAAATAATGAGATGAGATGATTAAGGGATGCAACTGCAAGTACTGTATACTGAAATTCAGAGCGACAGTCCTGTATTCTTAATTCTGTAATTTTGGATTCCTGGCTTTAGAATTATCATCAACAAAAACATATTTGTCCACATAGCGTTAACAATGTTAACACCATAATACGCAATACCCGAAAATACCAGAATGAGACTCAAGTTTATCAACTTGTTTACAATGACAGAATATGCTTGTATAGAACATACAACAAATAAGTGAAAGAAAATTGTACATAAAAGTAGAGGTGAAATACGGAGGATACCAACAAATAACGGAAAAGTGACAGTAAGACATTTCAAAGCACAGGTATGATGGGGTGATGGGGGACAAGAATATTGACATATAATAAGGAAATATGGCATACAATGTACTTGTGACAATGGAGTAAAATTATTTACTTTCCCACGTCTCTTAATCTAAACGTTACCAGTATATCGTTTCTACGTAAGCCTAAGTGTATTCCTAAAGGCCCTGGTCAAGGAGGTGGAAATTAAAGGTGCCAAGAATTCCTTAAACGATTCCACAGGCAGACATAATAAACACATTAATGATATATATATATAAAATTTTAATTATACTATTACATTAATTAATTACTAATATGATTTATAATAATGACGTTAATCATAATAACGGCAATATTAATTCAGTAGCGTTACTAAAACAAAAACCAACATGACTACTACCACTACTACCACTACTACTATTACTCAAAAACGTGCAAGAATATAAAAACCAATGACGATTTTGACAAGTGTATTACTCGAAGAGATATTCACGAATGACTTGCGCGTGAGAGCACCTCCCAACACACACACATACACACTCGTTCACCCATTAAGACCCCCCCTACCGACTTATTCAGAAATCCATCGCTAACATCAGCAAAAGACAGCCACCACTGGATAGCTGAAGGGCTAATTAAAACTGTGTCATAAAAGACAGTAAACTGTGGCACACCTTGTTGCCAATCTACGTCAAAACCAGAGCTTCATGCAGTAATTAAACAAAATTAACTTGTACGCAAAACTTTTAAAATAGAAGCTACTTAAACAAAACAAAAATATTTCACTTACACTGATCGAAAGGTCGCTCGGCAGTTGGTCGAACATTTTACTAGAACTTGAATTTAATAAACAAACACTTGGTAAGTTCTAGAGATGACTTTATTTTCCTGACAATTGTTTCACTATCTATGATACACTACCTCTAACCCTCCCCCGTCTAACGTGCATTTTAAACCTATCCGTTGAAATATAACCTCTGAAGCTGTCGTAACTGGTGAAACAATTGTCAGGAAAATAAAATCATCTGTAGAACTTACCAAGTGTTTGTTTATTAAATTCAAGTACTAAATTCAAAAGTATTTCGTTTTCTGACTCCCACTCTACGGCGCGAATGTCGATCTTTTAGAAATTATTTGGGCTATAATGAATGATAGTGCTTAAAGAAGAAATTTGTACTCTTCGCTGCCCAGTGGAATGAAGCCAAGAGCAAAGAAATTGGAGCACATTTCTATGCGTACGAATGAAAACACATTGATTTATTCGTTAAGACCACCATAAAGTGAATTAATATAAACTAATACAGGACATTACATATCGTGTAGACCACTGGGGAAGGAATTATTTAGATAACATGACACGCTGTTACTGCGATGACATAGTACATTGTTAATCAATTAAAACGACTTAATTAACAAATTACATTCGTTTTCAATTTTAAAAAGTTTGCTTACAAAAATAAGGAAATTAGATTGGTTTACAATTAAAAAAAATGTTTGCTTACAAAAAAAAGATGACGTAAGCGTATATAAGCAAACGCTGTATTGAATACAGTTATCAAAACTTACGTACGTTGACAATTATTCACGTTATAATATAATTACCTACTAGTGCTTATGTTTTGAAGTGCGGTAGTTGTCAATTTCCTCCAACCACCTACGCTATTGCTACCTTATCTTTACTACAACCTGCCGCGACTGCTTCTTGTCTGATAATACGATTTATACTGCTACTGCTGCTGCTCTGTTATTACCACCCTCTCAGTGTATGTGATTCTACCTAATAACCGAACCATACATTCTAATCATGTCTGTCGAAGAAACTCGTCCTGATAAGCTATTGCTTGCTTAACGCTTCTAGTTAGCTCTTATATGGGAAGGTGTCCCAGCCTTTCTGTAGAACCATTGCACAACTGCTTTCGAAATAAAAATCCTTTACTCATGGGGAGACATTCTGTGAGTAGCTTGTGTAGTTCTTGCATTACAAACATAATTATAAAGATAAATACAATTAAAGGAGTACCACTGCGACTCATTGAACTTCAAAAATTTGCCTCAATAACATTTAACGTTTCTTATGGTCGTTCCTTTTCAAGTAATACTAACGGTAATGTACAACTAGCTTTTCATGTAATACTGCGGTAATGTACAACTAGCTTCTCATGTAATACTGACGGTAATGTACAACTAGCTTTTCATGTAACACTGACGGTAATTTACAACTAGCTTTTCATGTAATACTGACGGTAATTTACAACTAGCTTTTCATGTAATACTGACGGTAATGTACAACTAGCTTTTCATGTAATACTGACGGTACTGTACGACTAGGTTTTCATGTAATACTGACGGTAATGTACAACTAGCTTTTCATATAACACTGACGGTAATGTACAACTAGCTTTTCATGTAATACTGACGGTAATGTACAACTAGCTTTTCATGTAACACTGACGGTAATGTACAACTAGCTTTTCATGTAATACTGACGATAATTTACAACTAGCTTTTCATGTAATACTGACGGTAATGTACAACTAGCTTTTCATGTAATACTGACGGTAATGTACAACTAGCTTTTCATGTAATACTGACGGTAATGTACAACTAGCTTTTCATGTAACACTGATGGTAATTCACAACTAGCTTTACATGTAATACTGACGGTAATGTACAACTAGCTTTTCATGTAACACTTGTGCCGTGTTTTGGGAAAAACGCGGCGGTGTTCCTATATATATATATATATATATAGCGGAATGATTAAAATTACGTATTTGACTACGCGAGGGAATTACGTAAAAATCTACGTGCGCTTAATCGGACTTTGTCATTGGGATCTACCCCTCTGCCGGCCGACACGCGCGCGCCCTATCTCTGAGGTTACGTACAGTTTTTTCAAGAGCCGGTTTGTTCAGTTCAACTTTGGATTGCGCCGTATTAACGACTGGTCCCCGGCTGACAGAGTAGATGTAAAAGTTTTTTCGTCTTCCAGCTACTTCTATGGATAAGTAGAAGCCTACGTGACCTCCGGTAAGTCTATTAATATATATATATATTAATTATTTATAAAAACAAATTGATTTTATTTGATATTAAAGTGGATGCGTTACGATAGATATTGCAGTGAGTCATTACCACGTGGCGGCTATCAGGTTAAAATTGGTTTCATGTATGTTTACTCTCAACCCTGGTTAACCGATTTTAGCAGTAATGATATAATAATGTGTTATATTAATGTAGTAATAATCCTACTAAATTCACTAAACCAAGATGGGGCGTAAGTTAGTTATTTTCTGAAATCCGTGTACATCACGGACTTGTTAAAAGTTGCCAATTCCTGTAAGGGTGAGTAAGTGCGTCATGAAAACTTTTGCATAACTGTTAATTAAAATAATCATTATTATGGAGTGACTATATTTGGACATATTATATATTAAAATATTTAATGGGGTTATTTTGAAGCGATTTACTACATTCAATGGGGTTCTATACTTAGTCAATTTTCGGAGTTTATAAACTGGACAGACCATGCAATGTCAGCGGGTAAATGTGGTAGTGTGTTTTATTATCTTGTGAGTAATCCCAGATATAATTGTGCAGGGTTTCTGATGTAGACAGAAATCTGCCCCGCTCCGGAAGGACGGCCGAACAACTGCCTCAGATGCTGTAATTTCAAACACCTTCGTCAGCTATGTCAGCCGGAAGGATGGACTAGATACAGTACACCCAACGAAACCCTCTAACTCCACGCTACTAACCAGGTGAAATTTAACCTTATTAAACCTAAATCTTGTGGCCGATCAACTCTTTGAGACTCTCGTGTAGACGCTCCAGTTTGGACAATTCTTTACGGACAATGGGTGTCATATGTTATTTTGTAATTTGTAAGGCTTACGCCTCCTATATCAATATTATGTCTATCTCGTTCTTAGAGTGTAAACTCGGCCAGGGTCACGCACCACCCGGGTCGAGGGGAGTTTCGGTAAATAGGGTTGGATCTAAATTTGTTTCTGTCTTAAGCATGCCTGGACGGCTGTATCTGTCCACGTTGGGAAATTTATGTTTAATTGATCTTTTGATTAATGAGGGCTCATGTATTTTCTTATTCATTAAAGATCGGGGAGATGTTTTAACCTGTGGTCGACTCCCGTAGGAGCCGTCCACTGCAGGTCTGTGTATGTCAGATTCTGCTGGATCTTGCCCGGACGCCTGACCCGGCCGGTAGTCAAGTTTTTTTATGAACACTGTAAGCTGGTTTTAGTACCTTCATGACATAGATTCCGTTTTGCAAAAATTCTGTTCCACTGTTCAGCTAATTTGTACACTTTAAATTTTGCCATTGCCAGTTAAATATTCTCACAGTTTGTAGTTTACCATAGTAAATTTTGTAACGTTAACTTTTATTGCTCACTATACCAATTAATTAACCATTAAAGAATACTAGATTAATCAGTATCAGTTATCAATATTCATGGTCGTCACGTTCCACTATTTTTACAAATTCTGTTAAGAAAATAAAAAGAAATATAAAATGCAGTTAGGCAACCGGGCATCCATGTTAACCTCGTGATTGCACTCTTCATCATTATCATTGACGAGATCCAAAATTGATAATTAAACATCTGCATGGGATTTGTGCGCAGGCCGCAGGGCTTACATAGAACATTTAGATTACTATTGGTCTAATTAAATTTTGGGGCATGTCTGCTCCACTCCTTGGGATATTTTAATTGAGGTTTTTGGGGGGTTTAGTCACCTATTAATTAAACATTAAGGTGGGCCGGATACTCGGTCAGAATAAGGGGGTTAAGGGTGTATTAAAAGGAAACTTATATACGCTGCTAACCGGGGTGAACATGTGATGTGTTACTTATCTGTAAATGTCTTTCTATGTCAATTATATGTGTGTGTTGTGTCTTATATGATTGTTACATGGTTATATTTGATTATGCATGTGTATATTTCTATATATTTATATCATGTTAGGAAATGTGTAATTACTTGCAGGTCGAGATTGTGTGCCATTTTACAATTGTATTATTATTATCATTTATGTGACATTCAACGATTTACTATTCAATGATTATTCAGATATTTATTATTCATTCAATATTTATTGATGTTAATAATTTATTATTTATTGTTCAACTTTTTGGGAATGCATATATTAAGGGAATTATAACAACAATTAAGGGTTTTGAAAATGAGCGATTCTGATTGTGAAATACTGAATTATCTTGCCTTAAGGGCGCATATGTTGTACAAGCAGAGCACAATAAATATTGTTGTTGTTATCTCAAGATCAGTGTTAAATTTGCAAGTCCCATCATACTGGACCCAGCACAATTTTGGCTTCTCTAGGCTCTAGCCTAGTCCTAAATAACTTGTGGCCTCTCTTTCAAAAAAAAAATAAATAAGGAAATATAAAATTAAATATAAATAAAAATAAATTAAAAAAAAAAGAAAAAGGAATAAAGGGGGAGTTGGTTTTCTATAGATAAAAAGCATAAAAAGGAAAGAGGGGTTACAAATGGTAGCGGAGAGCGTGGTTCATTCTAGGGTTGAACCATGGGGTCCGTTGGTGTGATGGGGCTTGCAAACTCGGAAATAGTCTGGCAAATATAATGGCACTTAATAATTAAATAGGGTGGCACTATAATAGTTGACATAAAATGTAGGTGTATATATGTACTTTCTATGAATTATTGTTAGGTGTTTTGAATTGTAAACCTGAGGCCGCCACGGGCATGTGTTGTAGTTGGGTTTGGTTGTTTTGAAATTGGACATTGCCGGAGATCGCGTGGGGATGGGTTCCCTTATTATCCTGTGAAAGTAATAGCGCGCGCGGTTAGTGGGATGCGGTGTGGCCCGACTGGAAGTCGGTACCGTCCGACTGCAATGGTGACAATGTCGTAGTCGAAATGTCGTGTATTGTGGTTAGTGTTTGGTGGTGTGGATTGTATGTTGGTGTTAGTGTCTGATGTTGTTTCTTCTTTGAGTCTGGCGACTGACGGAGAGTTGGTTCTGGAGCGGGTCAGGTTTTCGCAGCGCTAGGAAACCCGGGGGTCCACTTGATGGAAGAGAGAGTACTCAAGTTTTTCTTTTTTGTAGGTCATGTTTGTGTTAGGTGTTTAGTGGGGATTTGTGCTATTATTGTTTGTTTTGAATTGTGCAATTCTGGCGGGGGTATGCTACCACAAATTGCCCCACCCTCTTTGAGGCGTTCTCCAGAAATTTCCGGTGGTGAATGGATTTGATGAGGACCAGCTGCTGGTTTCCTTGGACCTGGTCCTGAAGGTGGCAGATTTCCCGGGGGTGTCCGATGGGGAGGTCTTGTCTCTTATATACCCGTATTGCCGGGGTACGTTGGCTGAGCTGGTCACCAAGACTCTGCGTCGGGGTGACAGTGTTGATGCTTTCCATGGGGAGGTGTTGAACTTTTTCCTACCCATTCGACGACGTGCCCAGCTTAAGTTTGAAAAATTCTATCGCCTACAGGCCAACGGAGAGGCGTTAGGGGACTTCGTGCATGATATACGGAAGGCTGCTCGGGTGTTAAGATTGGGGTTGGCAGAGACAGAAGTTATACAAGCGATTCTGGAAGGACTGCATCCCCAAGAGAGATCTCGTTTGATATTCGCGGACCGTCCACGTTGTTTTGCGGACCTTGAACGGCTGTGTGTGGTTTCAAGAACGGTCCAGGAGGTTGATGAGTCCCGGGAAGGAGCTGCTACAGATGTCCAATACTCCAGTGGTCCATCAGGAAGAGCCAAATAGGACAAACATGGTGGTTGGTGGAGAACACAAGAGACTGTCAGGAAGCCTGAATATTCCGGAAGTAATGGAGGCTACAAGGGGGTGGCAAGTGAGAAGACGGTGACAACAGCTACAGCACAGAAAACAAATAAGTATGAATTTAACAGGGGAAGAAGAAATTATGTTAGGGAATAAACAGCGGCAAGTAGGGAGCCTGTAGTTAGGCGTTATTCCTATTCGGAGAAGAAGGAAACTTTAAAGGTTCAAGAGGAAGTACAAGTGCCTAAGAGAGTAGTGGATGAAGAAGGTGAAGCAGAAGAAGAAAAGCGGAATTACTTCGTGGGATCAATACAAGACGAGAAGAAAACGTCTGTTGATACTGAATTACCGGACTCAAAGAGGACGTCAGGGTTCAATCCAGAGGCCGCAGAATTTGTTCCGGTATTTCCATCTCGGTTCGTGAGGGATCCAGATCCTGTAACATCATCATCGCCTACGCAGGGATGTGAGAAGTCACTTGAGAGTGTCGCTTTACCATCGCCAGTAGAAATTAATTTAGTCATTGCACATGAACCTGGACAGCTGGAGTCCAGGGTGGAAAATGTTGAGAAAGTGGTAGTTGCTGAGAGTGGTGAAGGAGTGGAATCGACAGAAGAGGCAGAAGAGCGGTCTGCGGATGCTGCACAGGAAGGTATAGTTGTAGGTGTTAGGGAGACTGTAGAGTCTGAAGTTGCAGATGGACACAGGGATGTCCGGGCTGCAAGTGTTTCTGAGGTTGTGGATGGACAAGGGGATGTCCATGCCGCAAGTGTGGTAGAAGTAGATGAGGTAGAAGTTGAGGAGAAATTTGTTTGCAGCGTTGTGGAGTGTGTGAGTGAGAATGATGTAGTGTCTGAAGATGTGCAGACGCCTTCTGTAAGTAGTGTTGAGGATTCCGAGGAACG
Organism: Magicicada septendecula; assembly: GCA_034769895.1. Taxonomy (NCBI): domain Eukaryota; kingdom Metazoa; phylum Arthropoda; class Insecta; order Hemiptera; family Cicadidae; genus Magicicada; species Magicicada septendecula. The sequence goes on along the minus strand of CM068369.1, from coordinate 183,656,791 downwards.
GGAAGAAGTTTCAGGCGGACCAGGTGAGCAACTAGAGGATGAAGATGTGCAGTGTTCAGATGGTGGTAGTGGAAGTGATGGCGATGACGTTGATGAGGAACGGGTTGATGAAAATGAGATAGGAGAAGAGGTTAGTGAAGAAGTTTGTGAAGCGGCTGGTGTTGAGGGTGATGAAGAAATTGGTGAGGAGCTGAGGGAAGATGCGGTTGAAGACGGATCAGAGGAGCAACTGGAAGATACTGAGGAGGTGCAGTGTCAGGAGGTTGATTTGGATTATGTGGACGAAGACGGGGAAATTGTAGAAAAGGAAGAAATTGTAGCAGAGGAGTTAGACGACGAGCATAATCCAAAGCGGAGTCAAAGTAGTGAGGTAAGTTGCTTTGATTCTGATTCCGAAGAAACCAGTCAGTACAGCTCAACGCGAGATAGTTCCTCCGAGAGTGGTGTCCGAAAGGAACGGGTACCTAAAGTGCGTCACAGAAAGGTAAGAAGAAGAGGTTAACGGGTAGCGGGTAGATGTTCCCCACAGTCCCAGTGGTGTTCATCTATTTCAGGGTTGCGCCCCTGCCCACGCGAGCCTTGGTTTTCTCCAGTCATTCTCCTTTTCGGAGGGAACCAGGTCCTTACCCGTAGTCCTAGCTCTTGACCTTCAATGATCCTTGCCCCGTTTCATCTTCCCGATTTTCCTACCCCTCCCCTTTAGAAAAAAAAAAAAAAACCTATCAAAAGGGAGTTAAAGAGACTTGCCGGAAGTGAGTAGATTGTGGTCCTCGAGATTGTTAGTTTCCCCTGTTCTGGAAGGTTATCATGGAGAAAGTTAGAGAGTTGGAAAGTGCCCTTAGATTTGTCGTGGTTGTCAGTTTCCCCTGTTTTAAAAGTAAGATGGAGAGTGATAGTGTGCTCTTGTTTCCGTGTACATAGTTTGTACTAACTCGAGATTGTTAGTTTCCCCTGTTCTGGAAGGTTATCATGGAGAAAGTTAGAGAGTTGGAAAGTGCCCTTAGATTTGTCGTGGTTGTCAGTTTCCCCTGTTTTAAAAGTAAGATGGAGAGTGATAGTGTGCTCTTGTTTCCGTGTACATAGTGGTGGATTTTGATTTTTGGTTAGTGTAGGGTCGAGCCATGCCGCATTCTCCGCTTGTTTTCCAGGTGTTTTTGTTGAGAGAGAGAATTGTGTTTATTTTGTATCGACGTCGGTGAAGAAGTTAACCCCCCCCCCATATAGGTATGGCCTTTTTGGTGAAGTAAGAGTTGAGATTGATGTTCGTGTGCCCTTGGTGCGGTCCTCTCTGTCTGGCTAAGCGGGGCCGTCCGCCCTTGTGTAGGGAGGTGGGCCAGCCATATGGCAAGGATGGAGATGCCTTGTGGGTGCATGTGGCTGGTCGGTCCAAGAGATGGACGAGGAGTAGTTCGGTCACTCACATGCCAAGGTGGGAGATACCTTGTTTGGTCTTAGGACGAGTAGGTGAGTGGGACCGGTGGAAGGAGGTGATGGTCACCGGAGAGGGTGACGTGATAGGGCGGTCCCGTGGGGTTGGCAAAGCGGAGAGGCTCGCATGGGGATGTCTGTTATCCTGAGAGCAAGTGCTGCTGGGCCACCATAACCACGATGTCCACGAGCTTGTTTTGGGGAAGTGGGGTACATTGCAGGGTACCCTTCCGGTGTTTAACTGTGAGGCAACCAAGTTGCCCTTTTGGGGTGGGGGTGTGCCGTGTTTTGGGAAAAACGCGGCGGTGTTCCTATATATATATATATATATATATATATATATATATATATAGCGGAATGATTAAAATTACGTATTTGACTACGCGAGGGAATTACGTTAAAATCTACGTGCGCTTAATCGGACTTTGTCATTGGGATCTACCCCTCTGCCGGCCGACTCGCGCGCGCCCTATCTCTGAGGTTACGTACAGTTTTTTCAAGAGCCGGTTTGTTCAGTTCAACTTTGGATTGCGCCGTATTAACGACTGGTCCCCGGCTGACAGAGTAGATGTAATAGTTTTTTCGTCTTCCAGCTACTTCTATGGATAAGTAGAAGCCTACGTGACCTCCGGTAAGTCTATTAATATATATATATATATATATATATATATATATATATATATTGCAGCGTGACAGAAAATCCACTACTTATTAAGTCATATAAAATCATAAAATTTAATTACACCACATATGTTAAAATAAAATTGAATGAGATTTAATGAAACCAAAGGAATGAACAACGATAAAATAAAAATCCTCATTACATTATATAAAAACCACTGTTTAAATATCAAAGAAAGTATTGAAAGCAACTCATATTATAAGATCAGTAATTTACACAGGAAGCTAGGAGAAGTAAACAAATTAAATAACACCATATCAAGAAGAAAGAGAATCAGTTTAAGAGTGGCGAACACCAAAATACCCCAAAGACAAGAAGAAGGAAGAATAAAATTTGTGATCAGGAAGAAAACAATACCCTGAAACCTTTAGAGAAAAGCAAGGTCCGTATCAGTAAATAACTTCGATGCTCCAAACTAAACATCAGTCGAGATAACACAAAGTACCTTGGTTTACCCAAGAAAGAAGAATGAAGACTAGAAGAAGGACAAGAATGAAGACAAGAAAGAAGACAGGAGGAGAGGAAGAAATAGTATGAAAGAAACACCGTTGTAAAACCTATTATTATTATTAACTACCATCAAACCCAAACCCACCAAAACGATTAAAAAGAAAGTATAACATACCAAAATCCTATAAAAATGTAATTATTTAGAAAACTAAAGTTTTGTATAGTATTATAAGAAGTGAACCGACTAAAGCTATTGTGTAATAAAGAAAATAAACAAGTCTTAACAGTCCATGATTACTAAAGGTCTGGTCTGAGATAGTGAGACTCAAAATATCAGAACCACCAGTGAAAGTGAATTTGTGTAAGTGTTTTTTGGAAATGCAATAAACTTAATGTTAGTGATACTATGACTTATCAATATGCTATATAACAACTTAAATATCCAATAATAAACAGCATAATAAAATAATAAAACGGAAGTTTTCCAGTATTTTATTATTTTAATGTAACTCTTTATTTACAAGACATTTGTAAAAAAGGCTAATAACTAGAGTATGGGTGGTCATATTTACTGATGAAGGGGATCATAAATAATAATGGTTTAGACCAGAAAAAGTATTCATAGGTTTAAAATGTTGAAATAGACTGTTTGTTCACAGCCATAAAATCAATGTGTTTGTAAGAGTTATTAGAAAATAAGATTTATATTATGTGTTTAAAATGAATTATGTTTGCTAAATAACAGCATACATACCATTAATAATGTTTCAGTAGGTATGCTGTGTTAATTCAAAAGGAGTTAAATGTATATGTTCAAACCATGACAGCAATAAGTTCAATTGTACAGATGGCTAAATCATGTTCATAATTATTTTTGTATAACAGTAGTGTTAATTAAATACTACACCTCACAATAAGTTATAAACCATTTTATTTTCATGTAATAGTAACTATGTAAATTCAGAGGAGTGGTAGGATTAAATTTATTTGAGAAAGACAGAAATGTAAAATTCTAAACTCTAGGCCATTTGGTGAATTCACAGAAACCATATAAACCAGTATAATTCACTTAAAAATCCTGTAAACTAGCAAGATTTAGATAAGAAAAATCAGTTAACCACAACTGGGAATGATCCTATGAGTTAAAATGATAATAAGGAAATATACCTTAAAATATTGTAAATTTTCAAAATATATTAATTAATTAATTTTAAAGAGCAATGTAAAATTCAGAGATTAACACAAAAAACCAGTTCGAAGGTTCAATTTATGTGTGTTTAAGGAAGGGAGGAGAGGTATGACTGGTTAGAATTTATTGTAATAGTATTAATAACAATTAAAATGGAGGAAAAATTGTATAAAGGCGGAAATCAATGTTTGAGCCTAGATTTCAAAAAGGGAAAGAAATTTTGTAATTTCCTCAAAATGTCCACAGATATGGACTATAATATATCAATTTAAAAGGAATGAGATGATTAAACCAATGATAAGGTTCATAATTCATGAAAGTGATGAATACAATAAATAAATTCCATATATAATGTAATTTTGTATCATGTGTATGGGTAATCGAAATATGTTAACAATACTTTTTCAAAGATTAACTGGGCCCGATTTTGACCAAGTTAGAATAGTCTTTTGTTGAATATCAAGCTGTATAGTTGTGTGAAAAAACGTTCCTTATAACCGAGTCGAAAATGGTATTACAGTTAGCCATTCATATAAGTGAATCGAGAGTTAGATGAATTAAACACTTTTTTAACTAAATCTACCAAACCATTAACGACAATAGTGAAAACTAACACCTAACTTTATTATACGAGTGATCTAAAACAGTAAAACAATATATTTGATCTAATTCACGCTACTAATCACAACCACTTTTGAGCAACTTAACCCACAGAAGTGAACACATACTAAATAACATAATTAACACAAGGATACACGGAACACTTCTTCAGAACACACCAAACAACCTAATAGACAGATTACACCAGTGCGGGAACATTTCAAACATTCATGAAGGTAATTTTGCTGTGATTTTTTTACCCGACGACTTTCTCAATAACCTAGCCAGATCTAATAGCGGCCATCTTGAAATACGAATCTGCCTACCTCATCCAGTGGTGACGTCAGTCTACATATGGTTTGACTTCAACTTACTTAAACATTATATATCAGAATTATTTAAATACTGTTAAATAATAATTATTGAATTTATTTTAATTGTTAATGTTATACTTTCTCGTTACCCTTCTCTGACTATTAATTTAATCGCTCAAAGAACCTGTCCTTTTTATAATACTCATAATAATTTTTCTACTGTATGCACAATCGATAATTCCCTGAGACGGAGTCGATAATTGTTCTCAATCGATAAAAAATCGATTATTTATTAAATTGTTTAATAAATCCATTTATTTCAATTGTATTTGTCTGTTATTATTTCACAGGCTAATTTAAGGTTATTTATTAAGGCAAAGAGACTTCAAGAAGAAGAAAATATTTTTTTTTGAGTGAGATATTGGACCAGCAAGAAAAATCATCAATCGATTGCTGACTGGAGTTAATCTAGTTAACTCCAGACTTGGTTCAGATCTTCCAGAAGTGCTCAATAGTTAATAAATACCTTCCTGATTCTTAAAATTTTTACAGAACATTTAAAACAGCATTATTCCTTAATTACTGACTTTCATTAAACATAAATAAATTTTTTTTTATTGAAAATTTTATTTTTTATAAAATTTTTCCTCTACTATTTTATTTTTGTAAAGACCGGCATACAGGGTCGCGTTACAAAGTGGCGCTCGCAACAGTGGGGCTTAAAAGAGTTACTACACTACCACAGCGGAGCGAAACCTTACTAGAGTGGAGGTTTATTTTGAACGAACCTCTAATCTCTTATATGTTTGTTACGGACTGTTACAAATTGGCTAGCCCAAACAGTGGGGATTAATTAAAAAGGAAGAAGCCGAGAAACCATTTGTAACTCGAGTCGTATTACAAAGTGGCGTCAAACTTAGAGGGCTTGATAAGATAAGCTTGGCAGCGGTTAATTAATAGAAGAGAGAAAAATGCAAAGACGAGCTACCTCGAAAAAGAGGGTGGCAGAGGCCGAAAAGGAGGTTGACATGGGGGATAAGGAGGCAACAGCCGTGGAGGATCGGGAAGAATCACTACCCCCGGTGGAACATAAACAACCTGAACCACCAGAGGAACAACTAGAAGTACCAACGCAGACAGTGGAAGTCAATGTCCCAGAGAAGGAGAAATCTAAAACAAAAGAAAGTAAAATGGACAGATTAATGGAAATGTTCATGAAAATGGAAGAGAGAATGGACAAGAAAATGGATTCCACAAAGGAAGATTTGAAGGAAGACAACCGATTCACTAAGGAAGAATTGGGCCATAAGATAGAAAATACTAATAAGAAGATTGAAGAAACCAGTACGAATTTGAGTAAGAATTTAGAAGAGAAAATGGAGGAAAATAACCAATCTATGAATAAGAAAATGGAAGACCTGAAAAAGGAAAACCAATCCTTGAGTAAGAAGATGGAAAGAAAAATGGAAGAAAATAATAAGAATTTAGAGGAGAAAATGGAAGAAACCAGTAGAAAAATAGAAAATGACAACCAACAATTAAGAGAAGAATTGAGAGAGGACAATCAACTGCTGAGAGAAGAATTAAGGGAAGTTAACCAAGAGAACATGAATAAGTTAGACGAGAGGATTGAGTTAGCCAAGGAGGAGATAAATAAAAAGATAACAGACACGAAGAAATCCATCGTAAAGAAGTTAGAACAGGAAGTCGTGGTTGTTAACCAGCAGATCAGAGAAGTAGACGAAAGATGTCGTCAGACCGAAAACGAAGTGATGGAAGTCCGGGAGGTAATACATAAAGAGATTACACAGGTCAAAGAGCAACAGGAAACGAAACTAGAAGAAATCAAGAAATTTGCCTTGGAAGAAGTGAATAAAGTGCGGACACAGGTAACCGAAAGATGCGACGGCGTGGAAGCCGCGATGACAAACATAACCGGACAGGTGCGTCAGACCCAGGAGGAGGTAGAATTGATAAGGAACAGACCATCTGGATATCATAATTTCCCCATGTCAGAAAACAGAGAATGGCTCAATTTCCGGCAATATAAACGGAAGCCTATGGAGTTCTTGGCACGCATAGAGGAATACCTAGAAAAACACAGAGGGAACCGATGGGTCCAGAACAGGGAAATCCTTGACCAGTCGTTTCGGGAGGTGAATGACCATTGGTGGATGGCCAACCGGAGCGACATCGACAATTATCAGCAATTTAAGAGCCTATTCAAGGCCAAGTACTGGTCGGAGACCACTCAAAATTTGATAAGAGACAATATCTGCCACGGCCACTACAAGCCACAAGTCGGTAGTTCGATGACAGCTTATTTCCTCGGCAAGGTATGTATGGCCAAGCACTTAGAACCGGCCATACCTGAGGAGTGCCTAATAAATAAGTTGTCATATCATTATGATGAAGAAGTAATTCGTGCGAGGAGGGGCAGCCGAATAAAAACCATCCAGGCAATGACCGAACTCCTCGAAAACTATGAAAATGAAGACTACTACCGACAGAGTCGTAGAAGAAGTGATGGGCCCGAATCAAGGACGTATCAGAACAACAACCAGGGTACGAACAACATAAACACTGGGTACCAAGGAGGCCGGGCATACCCGCAAAATAACAGTTTTAATAATAGCAATAATAAAGTTAATAATTCTAATTACAATAATAATAATAATACGGGTCCAAACCATCCAAACCCGAGTCGACCTTCTAATGGTTATCAGGGTAACCGCAATCCCTACCCTAATAACACAAATAGTCAGAGAAGCCCCAATTATGGTAATGATCGTTACCATAATAATAATAATCGTGCGGGTCCAAATAATGGTAATCCCGTTAATAATAGGTTTCCTCGCCCTCGAGTGAATTTCATACGAGCCACAGATGGACGACAGCAAAGATACAATAACAATCGAAGAAACAGCTACCGCGGATATGAAGAAAGGCGGAGGAGCCTAGAACGGGACCAACCAAGGTACTATCCGGCAAGAAGGAGTAATAGTTTAGACGATGCTGAACGGAGGTCTAACCACGAACGACCGGAAGACCATAGGACAGATCGACAGGGAACCACTCTAAGCATCCCAAATGAGGCATCAACTAGTATGGCTCAAAGGAACAATGATGCCGAGCCTTTAAACGGGCACAGGCAGAAATAAATCGCCAGAACCCGTTACTGCTCCTAAATACTGGGTATAATCATAATAAGGTGGCCGAAGATCAGGAGAAACGGCGGAATAAGTACGATAAAAGCATGGGTAAGGTTATTAATTATACCGTTGGAGAGAAGGTGTTGTTGAAGAATAGGGAATTACCCAGTTCCTTAGAGGGGATAACAAAAAAATTATTGCTTCTGTACACTGGTCCCTATATTGTCTCTAAGAACAATAACAACAACACATACGAAATAAAGGAAATGAATTCAACTAAAGTTAAGGGTGTCTTTAACCAGGCATCCATGAAGAAATTTTATGAATAAAAACAACGAAATTCAAAAACATAGTAAGCACATCTTACAACCAAGTATTTAGGAAGACAATTTTGAAGTTAGAGAAAAAGAATTTATTTTAATGAATAAATTCAAAAATAAGTAAGTCCAGCTTACTAACTAATTATTTGAAAGAAACTAATTGGAAAGAAGAATATAACAAGAAGAATTTTGAAATAACCCGCAAAATTCAAAAATAAGGTAATACCACATTACATACAATTATTTTAAGAAAAACTAATTGGAAAGATATAAGAAGAAGAATTTGGACTTAATAATCCAAATTCCAAAGCAATTGTAAGTTCACCTTACTAACCAAGAATTTGAGAAAAAACCATTTTGCAGAAATATAAAAAGAATTTTGAATTGAAAACAACTAAATTTAAAAAGAAAGCAAGCCCACCTTACATACAAATTATTGGAGAAAACTTAGTGGAATAATATAGGAAGAGTGAATTTTGAATTGTGTATAAATCAAGTTTCCAAACCAAGAGTAAGTACAACTTACCAACCAATTATTAAGAAAACACTTTGGTGAGATAAACAGAAGAGATTTAATACCATATTTATGGTAAGCATAAAATATATTTATCATGTTTATAAAGGATCATAATGGGATGAATAAAGGAAACAGACTTTAGAATTAAAACAAATAATTCTGGAAAGTATGATCATGTCTAATTTCAATATAAAGAGTAAAAACCTTTGCATAAAATGATGCCAAAGGAAATAAAAAAAAAAATTTTTTTTTAATACGACTTGAGTGGTTGAATATAATAAAATACAAAAACTTATATGGAATTATGAGATAATGAAACTTTGAAGTGGTATGAGGAGAAATTATGACCTCATTATAAAATTAATAAAAAACATTCATTCGAAAGTATAATAACCATGACAGGAATAATGTGAGAATAATATCAAAGATATATGTAATTAAACGAATTAATATAAAATGATTTATGAATTAAATGTCAATTGTGATAATGACAGTTATAAAAAGTTCTAGAAAATAGAACAAGTGGAAACAATAAGAACAAAGAAACAGTCTAAAAATGCCATAAAGATATGCTGCTATAAATAATGCAGATTATAATAAAAAAAAAACTAGAAAGTAATAAAGAATTTATCACCAAAAGATTTATATGATAAGAAAAGTTGAAAAATGTAATAATAGAAGAGCTTCCTACCATAATATCAAATGAAAGAAACATCCAGTTAACGAGTCAGAAGAACAACTGAGATAGGAATATTAAAATCTCTGAGAAATATAATAAGTAATAAGTGAAGTATCCCAAAGATATTTTTTAAAATAGTAAGAAATGTGTACTATTCTGAATAATTTTTTAATCTGTCTGTAGATAATTCCAGCAGTATTAATATGTTTTTTGAGCAGAGATGATTTGCCTCTGTACTCAAATATGTGTGAAGTATTGGACAGCAGAGGAAGTAGCGTACAATGCCTCTCTGAACTGAACCAGCTCACAAAGTAGGGAACGATAGGGAGGAAATATCCCAAGGAGAAAATACTAAGAAGAAATATGAAAATGAAATAATAAATATGAAACTCAGATGACTATTACTAACAAGGAAGATCAAGTGAGAATGAGAAGGATATAAACTCAAATATAAATAGGAAAATTTTTAAATGGAAGGAAGTCCAGAATAATAACAAACCTAGAATAATTATCATAAGCAATTGTTTCAGACAAAGCAAGTATAGTCTGAAAAAATTACTTCTGGAAAAGGGCATTCTGTAGCGTGACAGAAAATCCACTACTTATTAAGTCATATAAAATCATAAAATTTAATTACACCACATATGTTAAAATAAAATTGAATGAGATTTAAGGAAATCAAAGGAATGAACCACGATAAAATAAAAATCCTCATTACATTATATAAAAACCACTGTTTAAATATCAAAGAAAGTATTGAATGCAACTCATATTATAATATCAGTAATTTACCCAGGAAGCTAGGAGCAGTAAACAAATTAAATAACACCATATCAAGAAGAAAGAGAATCAGTTTAAGAGTGGTGAACACCAAAATACCCCAAAGACAAGAAGAAGGAAGAATAAAATTTGTGATCAGGAAGAAAACAATACCCTGAAACCTTTAGAGAAAAGCAAGGTCCGTATCAGTAAATAACTTCGATGCTCCAAACTAAACATCAGTCGAGATAACACAAAGTACCTTGGTTTACCCAAGAAAGAAGAATGAAGACTAGAAGAAGGACAAGAATGAAGACAAGAAAGAAGACAGGAGGAGAGGAAGAAATAGTATGAAAGAAACACCGTTGTAAAACCTATTATTATTATTAACTACCATCAAACCCAAACCCACCAAAACGATTAAAAAGAAAGTATAACATACCAAAATCCTATAAAAATGTAATTATTTAGAAAACTAAAGTTTTGTATAGTATTATAAGAAGTGAACCGACTAAAGCTATTGTGTAATAAAGAAAATAAACAAGTCTTAACAGTCCATGATTACTAAAGGTCTGGTCTGAGATAGTGAGACTCAAAATATCAGAACCACCAGTGAAAGTGAATTTGTGTAAGTGTTTTTTGGAAATGCAATATAAACTTAAAGTTAGTGATACTATAACTTATCAATATGCTATATAAAAACTTAAATATCCAATAATAAACAGCATAATAAAATAATAAAATGGAAGATTTCCAGTATTTTATAATTTTAATGTAACTCTTTATTTACAAGACATTTGTAAAAAATGCTAATAACTAGAGTATGGGTGGTCATGTTTACTGATGAAGGGGATCATAAATAATAATGGTTTAGACCAGAAAAAGTATTCATAGGTTTAAAATGTTTAAATAGACTGTTTGTTCACAGCCATAAAATCAATGTGTTTGTAAGAGTTATTAGAAAATAAGATTTATATTATGTGTTTAAAATGAATTATGTTTGCTAAATAACAGCATACATACCATTAATAATGTTTCAGTAGGTATGCTGTGTTAATTCAAAAGGAGTTAAATGTATATGTTCAAACCATGTCAGCAATAAGTTCAATTGTACAGATGGCTAAATCAAGTTCATAATTATTTTTGTATAACAGTAGTGTTAATTAAATACTACACCTCACAATAAGTTATAAACCATTTTATTTTCATGTAATAGTAACTATGTAAAGTCAGAGGAGTGGTAGGATTAAATTTATTTGAGAAAGACAGAAATGTAAAATTCTAAACTCTAGGCCATTTGGTGAATTCACAGAAACCATATAAACCAGTATAATTCACTTATAAATCCTGTAAACTAGCAAGATTTAGATAAGAAAAATCAAAAACCAGTTCAGAGGTTCAATTTATATGTATTTAAGGAAGGGAGGAGAGGTATGACTGGTTAGAATTTATTGTAATAGTATTAATAACAATTAAAATGGAGGAAAAATTGTATAAAGGCGGAAATCAATGTTTGAGCCTAGATTTCAAAAAGGGAAAGAAATTTTGTAATTTCCTCAAAATGTCCACAGATATGGACTATAATATATCAATTTAAAAGGAATGAGATGATTAAACCAATGATAAGGTTCATAATTCATGAAAGTGATGAATACAATAAATAAATTCCATATATAATGTATTTTTGTATCATGTGTATGGGTAATCGAAATATGTTAACAATACTTTTTCAAAGATTAACTGGGCCCGATTTTGACCAAGTTAGAATAGTCTTTTGTTGAATATCAAGCTGTATAGTTGTGTGAAAAAACGTTCCTTATAACCGAGTCGAAAATGGTATTACAGTTAGCCATTCATATAAGTGAATCGAGAGTTAGATGAATTAAACACTTTTTTAACTAAATCTACCAAACCATTAACGACAATAGTGAAAACTAACACCTAACTTTATTATACGAGTGATCTAAAACAGTAAAACAATATATTTGATCTAATTCACGCTACTAATCACAACCACTTTTGAGCAACTTAACCCACAGAAGTGAACACATACTAAATAACATAATTAACACAAGGATACACGGAACACTTCTTCAGAACACACCAAACAACCTAATAGACAGATTACACCAGTGCGGGAACATTTCAAACATTCATGAAGGTAATTTTGCTGTGATTTTTTTACCCGACGACTTTCTCAATAACCTAGCCAGATCTAATAGCGGCCATCTTGAAATACGAATCTGCCTACCTCATCCAGTGGTGACGTCAGTCTACATATGGTTTGACTTCAACTTACTTAAACATTATATATCAGAATTATTTAAATACTGTTAAATAATAATTATTGAATTTATTTTAATTGTTAATGTTATACTTTCTCGTTACCCTTCTCTGACTATTAATTTAATCGCTCAAAGAACCTGTCCTTTTTATAATACTCATAATAATTTTTCTACTGTATGCACAATCGATAATTCCCTGAGACGGAGTCGATAATTGTTCTCAATCGATAAAAAATCGATTATTTATTAAATTGTTTAATAAATCCATTTATTTCAATTGTATTTGTCTGTTATTATTTCACAGGCTAATTTAAGGTTATTTATTAAGGCAAAGAGACTTCAAGAAGAAGAAAATATTTTTTTTTGAGTGAGATATTGGACCAGCAAGAAAAATCATCAATCGATTGCTGACTGGAGTTAATCTAGTTAACTCCAGACTTGGTTCAGATCTTCCAGAAGTGCTCAATAGTTAATAAATACCTTCCTGATTCTTAAAATTTTTACAGAACATTTAAAACAGCATTATTCCTTAATTACTGACTTTCATTAAACATAAATAAATTTTTTTTTATTGAAAATTTTATTTTTTATAAAATTTTTCCTCTACCGTTTTATTTTTGTAAAGACCGGCATACAGGGTCGCGTTACAAAGTGGCGCTCGCAACAGTGGGGCTTAAAAGAGTTACTACACTACCACAGCGGAGCGAAACCTTACTAGAGTGGAGGTTTATTTTGAACGAACCTCTAATCTCTTATATGTTTGTTACGGACTGTTACAAATTGGCTAGCCCAAACAGTGGGGATTAATTAAAAAGGAAGAAGCCGAGAAACCATTTGTAACTCGAGTCGTATTACAAAGTGGCGTCCAACTTAGAGGGCTTGATAAGATAAGCTTGGCAGCGGTTAATTAATAGAAGAGAGAAAAATGCAAAGACGAGCTACCTCGAAAAAGAGGGTGGCAGAGGCCGAAAAGGAGGTTGACATGGGGGATAAGGAGGCAACAGCCGTGGAGGATCGGGAAGAATCACTACCCCCGGTGGAACATAAACAACCTGAACCACCAGAGGAACAACTAGAAGTACCAACGCAGACAGTGGAAGTCAATGTCCCAGAGAAGGAGAAATCTAAAACAAAAGAAAGTAAAATGGACCTCTAATCTCTTATATGTTTGTAACGGACTGTTACAAATTGGCTAGCCCAAACAGTGGGGATTAATTAAAAGCAAGAAGCCGAGAAACCATTAGTAACACGTCGTATTACAACATTAATTATTTATAAAAACAAATTGTTTTTATTTGATATTAAAGTGGATGCGTTACGATAGATATTGCAGTGAGTCATTACCACGTGGCGGCTATCAGGTTAAAATTTGTTTCATGTATGTTTACTCTCAACCCTGGTTAACCGATTTTAGCAGTAATGATATAATAATGTGTTATATTAATGTAGTAATAATCCTACTAAATTCACTAAACCAAGATGGGGCGTAAGTTAGTTATTTTCTGAAATCCGTGTACATCACGGACTTGTTAAAAGTTGGTAATTCCTGTAAGGGTGAGTAAGTGCGTCATGAAAACTTTTGCATAACTGTTAATTAAAATAATCATTTTATGGAGTGACTATATTTGGACATATTATATATTAAAATATTTAATGGGGTTATTTTGAAGCGATTTACTACATTCAATGGGGTTCTATACTTAGTCAATTTTCGGAGTTTATAAACTGGACAGGCCATGCAATGTCAGCGGGTAAATGTGGTAGTGTGTTTTATTAACTTGTGAGTAATCCCAGATATAATTGTGTAGGGTTTCTGATGTAGACGGAAATCTGCCCCGCTCCGGAAGGACGGCCGAACAACTGCCTCAGATGCTGTAATTTCAAACACCTTCGTCAGCTATGTCAGCCGGAAGGATGGACTAGATACAGTACACCCAACGGAACCCTCTAACTCCACGCTACTAACCAGGTGAAATTTAACCTTATTAAACCTAAATCTTGTGGCCCATCAACTCTTAGAGACTCTCGTGTAGACGCTCCAGTTTGGACAATTCTTTACGGACAATGGGTGTCATATGTTATTTTGTAATTTGTAAGGCTTACGCCTCCTATATCAATATTATGTCTATCTCGTTCTGAGAGTGTAAACTCGGCCAGGGTCACGCACCACCCGGGTCGAGGGGAGTTTCGGTAAATAGGGTTGGATCTAAATTTGTTTCTGTCTTAAGCATGCTGTAACGTCTTTTCGCCGCGTTACAAATCCAGGGAACCCCTCGTAATTAAACTCCGTTAATTAGATGGGCTGCCTACGTTGTAACAGAATTGATCACAAATAATTATAATACTAACTGTGTAAGGAAACAATGGCTAGGTATACAATTGATTTAAGCACTCCTCATATGTGTGTAACAAGAAGACTTCTCTTTTATTTAACATTTAAAAAACATATACTGACAGATCCCATGACTTTACTAATTCAATTATTAGGTTATTTGAAAGGTTTCTTTAGACTTTGAGATCAAACTTGATTTTATATATCTATACCTCGGATCCGGGTCAACTTTCTGTATTTCTGTAATTAAGAATTTTAATTATACTCATTTCATGATATTAGCTTGCAAGACTTTCTTTTATTCAACCATTGGAAGAATGGTATTATTGCTTGAATTATATTACTCTACATTAGCATATAAACTGTTACAACGTATGAAGTTAGAATAGTTACATGAAATTCTTAGATTTAATTTATAAGTCTTTACAAAGTTAATAGTTTCTGAAAAGTCTCTTTCAAGAAGTGTTGTGTGACAAATATTAGTAACCCTCGATAGACAGGCTATCGAGTCACCTTTTAATTGGTATGCAGAAGACTCGTCCTGGGGTATCCGTCTTGGGAAACAGGAACAGCTACGTCGTCATCTCGGTCTGGCCTTCCTCTGTAAAGGGCTCCAAAAGTTCACAGGTTGAACAATATGTCGTGTAGATATCTACGATAATCTTGTAGATTCTCGGATGTCCTGATCTGCATATTCTGTCACGTGCAGTAGAGTTTGTGGCTTCTGATAGTTCACATCTCCGGGTATGACTTTGGGATTGTTGTTATTTGTTGAAGCACGTAGTCATCTTGTGTTACACTCCTTTTTTTTTTTTACGTTTCGATTTTTTAGTTTAAATTTCTTGTCTATTTACATGACTATATTAATTAACACATCCAGATGCTTTAAACAGCTACATCTGGTACACCTTCTTAAGGTGAGACAAAATATAGTTAACATATTTTAAGCGCACAGCTCCTACGTCTACACTGTACGAAGTCACCATTGCAAGAGAGAGAAATTCCGCTCCCTTCGCCTGGTACTGGGCAAAAGTTAGTGGGACAATTTCCGCGCGAGAATATAGTTCCTAACTATATTTAAGTTAACATTTTTTATTTATACAAACTATCCCTAAACAAATATACATAATTTAAATCAGTTGTTTTAGCGACTATTTATGTCTTCAGGTTTTTTTATTATTAACATTAATTTTTTTTCTTATTCTAACTCACACAGGACTCGGAAAGCATGTCGAGTCTGGAATCAACAGGACAGCGCCTGCTTACAAGCAAAGGGTTAAATACGATATTAATAAATCTTTACAATTTATCTTTTTATTAGAGTATCTTATAACTAATTAATTACTGCTTCCTCTCATACTGAGTACATACAGGTATTTTATATTAATACAGTGAGATTTAAATGGCTTAAGAGCTCGCAACCTTAATTTTTTTTTTTTAATTTTTATTTCTTGATTATTTCTTTTATTTAAATCGTCACATACTCCACCGCTTAAATTGCACGCTACGGTTAAGCTTTTTGAGTCTAACTCACTATTGGGGACTGGGAGTACGATTAGTGTCAGTGTGTGAAGTTATTTATTATTAGTGCACAGTTTTTTTTTTTTTTATTCTCTTTAAATGACATTGTTCATTTAAATGATCGCCTTCGTGAAATTCCCTTTTTCTTACTTCTTAAGTACTAACTTACATTTTAATCTTAATACTAATTTCCAAACCTTAGATTGGAATGATCCCTACTTATCCGTAACTCACAACATCCCGGCCCGACTGACACCAGCTTACTCTAACTACGGAAGTTAGCTTTCAGCATTTATTAATGATCTTTGGCCCATTTCTGCCCTATCATTACCCTTTCAGTCGGCGCCGTTGTGACCTGTTACGTTACATTTATAATCACTACTTAATTATATCTCATAAACTTATTTCTAATGTGATCTAAAGAGGATCCCATACTCCACTTTAGATCACTGGTTTGAGAGAAGCGGAATCTCACGAATATGATTCTCTGTTATCTCTTTTCACAATACTTAAACAAACTATGCGGGAGGGGAGACACTTTACAACGCATTGTCATACACACTAGGGGTGGTTTTCAATTGTTCAGGCTAGCACCGGTTTATCACAATAGAGGGAGGGTGCGGGGCTGCTTAGTACAATTCCTACAATACTGAACACGCTTTAATTTTCTCTTACTGGCCACCACAGAGAGTGTTTACAATGTGTAACTGTACTTTTATTATTATTTTCTTTTTTCCTACTTACTTCTACACTTCACACAAATTTTAGTATAACTTAGGATTTGTTTAGCTCTAGTATTTAAATCAATTATTATTATTCACTTTATTTTTTATTATTTATTAAACTACTTTGGGGATTTAAGAAACGCTCCTAGAACTATCGTCTATTTAATCACCATATTTATTTATCACACTTTATATTCACAGGTTGGTTCCGTTTTACTAGATGATGTTTAGCTAACATGTCCGCTAATTCTTGGCTGATTAAGCTTCTACTAGATCCCGAATCAATTAAGGCGATGGGGTATGTAACGCCTAAGTCGACTCGTATTAATGGTAGTAAATTTTTTTTTCATTTACATCTATTAATCGCATTACACTTTTCACGAAATTCTCGCACATAGGGGTCGATATCTTTCGCACCTTTTTTGTTTTTCACTTGGTTACAGAATAATTCATTCTTATTATTATTACTGGTTTCTTTTAGTTTACCCAATTTTGAGTAGCTGCGGAAGACACAGGTTTTCGGGTCTCCCTGCCTTACATGTTTTTTGAATTGGGGTTATTCCGTTCCAATGGCTTACTTTTGCACTCTCTTCTTATGTGCCCATATTTGCCACAATTATAACAGGTGGGTTTTCTGCGAGGTGGGTACTTGGTTTCCGCTTTATCTGGGTTTACAGTTAACTTACCAGCTTTGCGCACATGGTGAGGTCTACTAGAAACTTGTCTTTCATACGAGGTTGTTACATCAGGCAGTAGTGCTCGCAATTGATGTCTATTAGTTCCAGAGGTTTTCATTGCTTCTCTATTTTGATCTGAGTACCATACATTTGAAGAATGGATACTGCACTGTTCTAGATCAGCAATAGTATTGGGTCTATTCATCAATGATAGTCGAGATCTTTCTTCGGGTGACACTCCTATTAAAATGGTGTCCACCAGTTGTGTTTCATTCCAGCTTACACGTAGTAGTCGAGAGGATTCCCTAATATCGGAGATGTAGTGAGCTAATCTCTCCTGATGTCCTTGTACTCGGAGTACTGTCTTCCTTTTTATTTCCTCATAGATGCCGGTGGGAATAAAGTATTTTATTAAAGAGCTATGTAGCTCTTCTACTGGGAAAGTAGAGGTTAGGGCTTCTAGCACACGATTTTTTAACGGGGGTTTACACTTTGGTAACAGAACTTGTAAAATTTGCCAGTCATTCAGCTGCTGTAGATCCTTTATCTGAAGAAGATAACTAATAAATGTTAGTAACTTGGAAACATTTAAGCCATCTGTATAAGGGATTTCGGTTAAAATCTTCTCCACAGGGTGAGTCATTTTTCCGTATAGATCTGCGTTATAGTTCATAGGGGTAATTCCTCGATGAGGGCGATTAGATTCATTGGGGGTGTTGGTCAATTCATCATATCCGGGACGAAACTGAAAATGCTCGGGAGGAGGGACATTTACATCTGTATCAGTTTTTTGTTCTGGGTTCGCTTGCACTTGCGATACGATAGGTGAGTTCCGATCCGAGTTAGGCGGAGGTAAACCAGTGGTGGGGGATTGTACTGGGGAGATGTGTAATTTCATTAACGATTTCTCTATTTCGTCCATCCTGAATGAGTCGGATTTTCGTCTTAAATCGTTGATAATTGAAGGTAAGCGGCGTAGAGCTTCGTCTGCTAGCTTTTGTACATCAACGGGTATTTCTGTGAGATTCGGCCAGATCGACAAATTTTTTATTCGCCTGGTTAAATGCTCTATTCTCTGGGTAGTCCGCAAAATTTTTGCCGGAGATTTCTCGTCTTGGAGTGTTTGAGACAATAAGTATAGTTCACTATACTTGGCATTACAAATTTCTTTCTCGCTTTCATAATCGAGTTGGCTTAGATTGTTTAATTTCACGGGCGCATCAAATCCACATTCGCGAATTGAACTTCGTAATTCCGCGACTGTTACATCAGCATGGGGTAGTCCACGCAAAAGGGCTTCGTAAGACAGCTCGTCTTTTAGTAACAAATCCGGGTTAAATTGGGCCATTTTGTTCTAACACATTACCACGTACTTACAATTAATACTAGTATATTACACATATATTACATATACATATAATAAATTCATAAGTAATCAATTTACACAAATTAGAAAAGAACAATTTCTCTTCTAAGGGAGAGACAGAAATCACACACACATATTTTTCAAGGTTAAATAGCCGATCAGCGGTTTTCTGGAATGTAGGTCAGAGGGTGGCCTACATATTTAGTTAACAAGGAGGGTTGAGCGTGTGTGACAATGGGGTGTTTGCTTTTACATATTATTGTCTACATAATGCGAGTGAATAACACCAACGACTGTATACCGGTTTTAAACAAGAGAAGGGGAGCACAATCTATTTCTTATTATTATTACTCCGCTTAGACAACACTTTGGCTCCGTTCATTCATAAACTTTTCTCAATTAAATAATTACCTATTTTGTTCACAAGTTTTAAATCACGAACTTCTACTTAATTACTTTATTATTATTAACAAAGTTATTTTTAATTAAAATTTTTTTTTATAACACATACTATTGTATGTAAGCTAGATAGTTGGACATACACTGTGCAGAATGATTCAGGAAACAACAGGTCGTAGATTGTCGTAAACAAACCTGTTACAGATTGTTCGGTTGACCAAAATTGTTATGCTTGGTCACAATTCATGTATGGAAGTACTTATATCGAATTATGCAGGTTCCTACTGGCCTATAGAATGCAAAAGCTACATGCATTGTATGACGCTAAGGACATTTTACTTATACATACTACCATCTACGTATTAAGTTACGTATTAATACACTATTAAACATGTTTTGAACATTACATTTATTAAAGTAACTTTCTGAGTGCATATATCAATATTATATATTTAGTTCTTGATCTTACAATTTATCCACGCATAGTGAATGCAATTTTGTTTGTGACACTATATACACAATTAAAACTCTTTCCTTTGTTTCCTTTATTTTTTTTTGAATGATGCAATTTTGTTTGCTTAAAACACCTTTATAAAAATTTAGCAGTGTGCCGTACTTTTGTGACACTCTGTAAACAATTACCATTTTATTTTTTACAAGATAGCAGAGTTGCGCACTTTTGTAACGTCTTTTTGCCGCGTTACAAATCCAGGGAACCCCTCGTAATTAAACTCCGTTAATTCGATGGGCTGCCTACGTTGTAACAGAATTGATCACAAATAATTATAATACTAACTGTGTAAGGAAACAATGGCAAGGTATACAATTGATTTAAGCACTCCTCATATGTGTGTAACAAGAAGACTTCTCTTTTATTTAACATTTAAAAAACATATACTGACAGATCCCATGACTTTACTAATTCAATTATTAGGTTATTTGAAAGGTTTCTTTAGACTTTGAGATCAAACTTGATTTTATATATCTATACCTCGGATCCGGGTCAACTTTCTGTATTTCTGTAATTAAGACTTTTAATTATACTCATTTCATGATATTAGCTTGCAAGACTTTCTTTTATTCAACCATTGGAAGAATGGTATTATTGCTTGAATTATATTACTCTACATTAGCATATAAACTGTTACAACGTATTAAGTTAGAATAGTTACATGAAATTCTTAGATTTAATTTATAAGTCTTTACAAAGTTAATAGTTTCTGAAAAGTCTCTTTCAAGAAGTGTTGTGTGACAAATATTAGTAACCCTCGATAGACAGGCTATCGAGTCACCTTTTAATTGGTATGCAGAAGACTCGTCCTGGGGTATCCGTCTTGGGAAACAGGAACAGCTACGTCGTCATCTCGGTCTGGCCTTCCTCTGTAAAGGGCTCCAAAAGTTCACAGGTTGAACAATATGTCGTGTAGATATCTACGATAATCTTGTAGATTCTCGGATGTCCTGATCTGCATATTCTGTCACGTGCAGTAGAGTTTGTGGCTTCTGATAGTTCACATCTCCGGGTGTGACTTTGGGATTGTTGTTATTTGTTGAAGCACGTAGTCATCTTGTGTTACACTCCTTTTTTTTTTTAAGTTTCGATTTTTTACTTTAAATTTCTTGTCTATTTACATGACTATATTAATTAACACATCCAGATGCTTTAAACAGCTACATCTGGTACACCTTCTTAAGGTGAGACAAAATATAGTTAACATATTTTAAGCGCACAGCTCCTACGTCTACACTGTACGAAGTCACCATTGCAAGAGAGAGAAATTCCGCTCCCTTCGCCTGGTACTGGGCAAAAGTTAGTGGGACAATTTCCGCGCGAGAATATAGTTCCTAACTATATTTAAGTTAACATTTTTTATTTATACAAACTATCCCTAAACAAATATACATAATTTAAATCAGTTGTTTTAGCGACTATTTATGTCTTAAGGTTTTTTTATTATTAACATTAATTTTTTTTCTTATTCTAACTCACACAGGACTCGGAAAGCATGTCGAGTCTGGAATCAACAGGACAGCGCCTGCTTACAAGCAAAGGGTTAAATACGATATTAATAACTCTTTACAATTTATCTTTTTATTAGAGTATCTTATAACTAATTAATTACTGCTTCCTCTCATACTGAGTACATACAGGTATTTTATATTAATACAGTGAGATTTAAATGGCTTAAGAGCTCGCAACCTTAATTTTTTTTTTAAATTTTTATTTCTTGATTATTTCTTTTATTTAAATCGTCACAATGCCTGGACGGCTGTATCTGTCCACGTTGGGAAATTTATGTTTAATTGATCTTTTGATTAATGAGGGCTCATGTATTTTCTTATTCATTAAAGATCGGGGAGATGTTTTAACCTGTGGTCGACTCCCGTAGGAGCCGTCCACTGCAGGTCTGTATATGTCAGATTCTGCTGGATCTTGCCCGGACGCCTGACCCGGCCGGTAGTCATAATTTTTTTTGAACACTGTAAGCTGGTTTTAGTACCTTCATGACATAGATTCCGTTTTGCAAAAATTCT
Source organism: Magicicada septendecula (assembly GCA_034769895.1). Classification (NCBI taxonomy): domain Eukaryota; kingdom Metazoa; phylum Arthropoda; class Insecta; order Hemiptera; family Cicadidae; genus Magicicada; species Magicicada septendecula. The sequence continues at coordinate 183,634,861 of CM068369.1, read as the reverse complement.
GTTCCACTGTTCAGCTTATTTGTACACTTTAAATTTTGCCATTGCTAGTTAAATATTGTCACAGTTTGTATTTTACCATAGTAAATTTTGTAACGTCAACTTTTATTGCTCACTATACCAATTAATTAACCATTAAAGAATACTAGATTAATCAGTATCAGTTATCAATATTCATGGTGGTCACGTTCCACTATTTTTACAAATTCTGTTAAGAAAATAAAAAGAAATATAAAATGCAGTTAGGCAACCGGCCATCCATGTTAACCTCGTGATTGCACTCTTCATCATTATCATTGACGAGATCCAAAATTGATAATTAAACATCTGCATGGGATTTGTGCGCAGGCCGCAGGGCTTACATAGAACATTTAGATTACTATTTGTCTAATTAAATTTTGGGGCATGTCTGCTCCACTCCTTGGGATATTTTAATTGAGGTTTTTGGGGGGTTTAGTCACCTATTAATTGAACATTAAGGTGGGCCGGATACTCGGTCAGAATAAGGGGGTTAAGGGTGTATTAAAAGGAAACTTATATACGCTGCTAACCGGGGTGAACATTTGATGTGTTACTTATCTGTAAATGTCTTTCTATGTCAATTATATGTGTGTGTTGTGTCTTATATGATTGTTACATGGTTATATTTGATTATGCATGTGTATATTTCTATATATTTATATCATGTTAGGAAATGTGTAATTACTTGCAGGTCGAGATTGTGTGCCATTTTATAATTGTATTATTATTATCATTTATGTGACATTCAACGATTTACTATTCAATGATTATTCAGATATTTATTATTCATTCAATATTTATTGATGTTAATAATTTATTATTTATTGTTCAACTTTTTGGGAATGCATATATTAAGGGAATTATAACAACAATTAAGGGTTTTGGAAATGAGCGATTCTGATTGTGAAATACTGAATTATCTTGCCTTAAGGGCGCATATGTTGTACAAGCAGAGAATAATAAATATTGTTGTTGTTATCTCAAGATCAGTGTTTCATTTGCAAGTCCCATCATACTGGACCCAGCACAATTTTGGCTTCTCTAGGCTCTAGCCTAGTCCTAAATAACTTGTGGCCTCTCTTTCAAAAAAAAAATAAATAAGGAAATATAAAATTAAATATAAATAAAAATAAATTTAAAAAAAGAAAAAGGAATAAAGGGGGGAGTTGGTTTTCTATAGATAAAAAGCATAAAAAGGAAAGAGGGGTTACACACTGACGGTAATTTACAACTAGCTTTTCTTGGATTTCGTTGTCCATGACGTGTCCGTTACTTAACTAAATATCACTATAATATTGACGACTCGGAACACAAAGTTTTTTATAAGTAAAAACGTAAAGTTTTACCTTACAGCCTAAACCGGCTTTCACCTATAGAAGGCTTCATCAGAGGCTGTCGTTAGTAGCGCTGCTCGTCTTGTTGTTGGCGACGAGAAAGTGTTTCGAAAGATTGAAGCTGTGTGTGTGTGGTGAGATGTGTTCGAATAATGCGTGCGATTTGAATTGTGTCTGTTCGTTTAGGATGTCGTTTTTATTTGTTTTTGTGTGTTTGTATATTTCTAATTGTTCTAGAGTGTCTAGTTTTCGGCCTTTTGTGTGTACGTGTAGTATGTTCATGTTATTGTCGATGTTTTTATATGTGTGGTTTGCTTCAATGAGGTGGTTTGCGAAGGTAGATTCTGTAGTGGTGTGGAGTGCTTTTGTGTGTTCAATGTATCTCTGTTTGAAGCTACGTCCTGTCTGGCCTATGTAGAATTTACTGCAATTTGAACAATTTAGTTTATATACACCGGGTAGATCGAATTTGTTTTGTGCTTTGGGCATGCGTTTTGATAGTGTGTGTTCTGTTTTGTTAGTAGTTTTGTAAGCGATTCTGTATCCTGCTTTTTTGAATTTGTGGGCAATTTTTTCTGTTTATTTGTTGATGTATGTTAGTGTTATGAATTTGTTGTTTTCTGTCTTTGTCTGTTGTTTGTTTTGTGTTTTGTGTAGGAGTTTACTGACTATTGTTCTGTCATAACCGTTAGATTCTGCTAGATATTTTATCGTGTTTAGTTCGTCTTTGTAGTCTATTTCATCTAAGGGGATGTTGTTAAGTCTATGTATCATGGTTCTAAAAGCAGCTAGTTTGTGTTGTATTGGGTGATTGGAGGTGTTGTGTATTAGTGTGTCAGTTGTAGTTGGTTTTCTGTATATACTGAATTTGTGCCTGTGTTCTAGTTTTGTGATGGAGAGGTCTAAGAAGTTTATGGTATTGTTGTGTTCGTATTCGGCAGTGAAGGTTATGTTTTTATGTATTTTGTTTATGTGCGTTAGTAACTGTTCACATTGTCTTTTGTTTCCCCTGTATAGTATTAGAATGTCATCAACGTATCTGTGCCAATATAGTATTTTATGTGAGTGTCTGTCATTGTTTGTGAGTATTTTTGTTTTTTCTAAGTGTTGGAGGAAGACTTCTGCTAGAATGCTGGATATGGGGGAGCCCATGGGTAGGCCATCGTTCTGTGTGTAGTATTTATTGTTATAAGTAAAGTAGTTTTGTTTTGTGATAATGTTCAGAGTTTCTGTTATTTCATTGATAAGTTCGTCTGGTGTGTTGTTCTGTTTGAGTTTGTTTTGTAGGATGGTGATTGTTTCAGAGATGGGGATGTTTGTGTACAGGTTTTTAATGTCAAAGGAGGCTAATGTGGCGTTATGGGGGATGTGTATGTCTTTTATTTTTGTTACTAGGTCAGTGTTGTTTTTTACTGCAATGTTGTTGTCTATTTGTGTGTGTTGTCTAATAATTTTGTCTAGATATTTTGCCAGTTTGTGTGCAGGGGCAATACGGTAGTTGATAATGGGGCGGATCGGAATGTCTTCTTTATGGATTTTGGGAAGCGCTTGGAGTGTAGGTGCTGATGGTCGGATTTGTTTCATGTAGGGCTTTTGTTTATGTGTCGTAATGTGTTTGGCTTTGTTGACTATTTGTTTTACTGAGTTTTGGTATCTGTCGGTGGGGTCGTGTTTTAGTTCTGTGATGTTGTTCTGTTCTATGAAGTCTTGTACTTTTTTGTGTAGGTTGTCTGTGGGGATAATTACAGTCGTGTTGCCTTTGTCAGCTTTTACAAATGTGATGTTGTGTTTGTGTGCCTTTTCCTTCAGTTTGATGGCTGTGTGTATTTCTGAGTTGTGGTTGTTGTTGTCTGGTGTCTTATGTACTCCTATTGTGTTGTTTATAAAGGCCTAAAACATAACATACATTACAAACATAACAACCAAACACTAACAAATCTCATAATTGACACAGAAACAAATATACAAAACACAGCACCAGAACATCAAGACACATTAAGACATAATATAAACAACACAATAGGAGTACATAAGACACCAGACAACAACAACCACAACTCAGAAATACACACAGCCATCAAACTGAGGGAAAAGGCACACAAACACAACATCACATTTGTAAAAGCTGACAAAGGCAACACGACTGTAATTATCCCCACAGACAACCTACACAAAAAAGTACAAGACTTCATAGAACAGAACAACATCACAGAACTAAAACACGACCCCACCGACAGATACCAAAACTCAGTAAAACAAATAGTCAACAAAGCCAAACACATTATGACACATAAACAAAAGCCCTACATGAAACAAATCCGACCATCAGCACCTACACTCCAAGCGCTTCCCAAAATCCATAAAGAAGACATTCCGATCCGCCCCATTATCAACTACCGTAATGCCCCTGCACACAAACTGGCAAAATATCTAGACAAAATTATTAGACAACACACACAAATAGACAACAACATTGCAGTAAAAAACAACACTGACCTAGTAACAAAAATAAAAGACATACACATCCCCCATAACGCCACATTAGCCTCCTTTGACATTAAAAACCTGTACACAAACATCCCCATCTCTGAAACAATCACCATCCTACAAAACAAACTCAAACAGAACAACACACCAGACGAACTTGTCAATGAAATAACAGAAACTCTGAACATTATCACAAAACAAAACTACTTTACTTATAACAATAAATACTACACACAGAACGATGGCCTACCCATGGGCTCCCCCATATCCAGCATTCTAGCAGAAGTCTTCCTCCAACACTTAGAAAAAACAAAAATACTCACAAACAATGACAGACACTCACATAAAATACTATATTGGCACAGATACGTTGATGACATTCTAATACTATACAGGGGAAACAAAAGACAATGTGAACAGTTACTAACGCACATAAACAAAATACATAAAAACATAACCTTCACTGCCGAATACGAACACAACAATACCATAAACTTCTTAGACCTCTCCATCACAAAACTAGAACACAGGCACAAATTCAGTATATACAGAAAACCAACTACAACTGACACACTAATACACAACACCTCCAATCACCCAATACAACACAAACTAGCTGCTTTTAGAACCATGATACATAGACTTAACAACATCCCCTTAGATGAAATAGACTACAAAGACGAACTAAACACGATAAAATATCTAGCAGAATCTAACGGTTATGACAGAACAATAGTCAGTAAACTCCTACACAAAACACAAAACAAACAACAGACAAAGACAGAAAACAACAAATTCATAACACTAACATACATCAACAAATAAACAGAAAAAATTGCCCACAAATTCAAAAAAGCAGGATACAGAATCGCTTACAAAACTACTAACAAAACAGAACACACACTATCAAAACGCATGCCCAAAGCACAAAACAAATTCGATCTACCCGGTGTATATAAACTAAATTGTTCAAATTGCAGTAAATTCTACATAGGCCAGACAGGACGTAGCTTCAAACAGAGATACATTGAACACACAAAAGCACTCCACACCACTACAGAATCTACCTTCGCAAACCACCTCATTGAAGCAAACCACACATATAAAAACATCGACAATAACATGAACATACTACACGTACACACAAAAGGCCGAAAACTAGACACTCTAGAACAATTAGAAATATACAAACACACAAAAACAAATAAAAACGACATCCTAAACGAACAGACACAATTCAAATCGCACGCATTATTCGAACACATCTCACCACACACACACAGCTTCAATCTTTCGAAACACTTTCTCGTCGCCAACAACAAGACGAGCAGCGCTACTAACGACAGCCTCTGATGAAGCCTTCTATAGGTGAAAGCCGGTTTAGGCTGTAAGGTAAAACTTTACGTTTTTACTTATAAAAAACTTTGTGTTCCGAGTCGTCAATATTATAGTGATATTTAAATAGCTTTTCATGTAATACTGACGGTAATGTACAACTAGCTTTTTTAAGCAATTACTACATTTTATTATAACTACATAAAAACCGTTTCTTGTAATTTGAAACGTTTCATAAAATGCAGGCAGCCTGAATTACACGATCGCAGTAAGTAGAAAATATGGCATAAGAAAGTTTGTGTTAATTAAAGTCTATGGGTTGAGGAAAATATGAAATAAAGTTACGTTAAAATGAGGCACAGAGAACCTGTGTGAAACAACAACTACCTTGTAAATCCAAATTAAGTGAAATATTATTTTGCCTCTGAAGTAATATGCGTGCTTCTGTGAGAGAAATTTAATAAGCTTTAACGTTCCCATAAACCTGGCGACGTTGTTTATATGTTACAGTATATCGCCTTTAGGTAAAAAAATGCAACGTACAGATAGACGTAGAAGGATGATAAGGTATAACGTTGTTTCTCTAAGCAAATTTACACTGTATTTAACTTTTAAAAATGCACTGTACTTTAATATTATTCTCAAGTGCAGTTACAAAAGCTCCGATAGCAAAAATGCTTTTAGTCTTCCGTTTACTGCGATTGAATATATAGATTTTAATATACTGAAATACTACATTACTGTACAAAGTAATGACATTACGTCAAAACAAAATGGAATAAGATCCCCAATCAGGATCTGAAAACCTGGAGATGCAAGTTTAGAGATTACTGATGACAGAATAATTAAAACTGGCTCGCGAACACAGCGAGGAAGCATAAAATCGTGTATGCCTAATTACCTAAAAGGTGTAGGATCATACACCGTGTAGAATCAAAATAGCATAAAAAATGTTCAGTAAATAATCGAGGTAGTAGTAATAGGCCTAATAGTAATAATTATTACTATTTTAACTCTCCTGTACATGGCAATCCGGTAACTTTGTTAAACTGTAAACCTGTCAGAGAATCTAATTAATTAAATTAGATGAATCTGATATGATTTTATTAGATTAATTAAATTTTCCACAGCCATGTAAACATAGCCCAAGTTTTTTATTATCTACTCCTATTAATTCAGCATGTACAAACAAAAACACGCTCGCGAGCACACACGCACGGAATATCTAGTAGTTTACGTTCTTGTATTCATAAAAAATGAAATCCAATATAATCCATACAAATTTCATACTTTCATACACACACGTTTTCAAGCTGAAACCAAATTGATGTAATTTAAGTCTGAAATAAAAATCTTGTAACTTTATAGAAATGTGATATATACAGAACCTTAGATTTCAGGTAAAGAAATTTGTCTGCTGAAAATTCGATTTCTTTAAAATTCTGAGTAGAAAGAAGTTTGCGTAGAGAGTGACTAAGAAGGACTGTAGTTTGTATAAGATATATTTGTGGTGTGTGTGTGTGTGTGTGTGTGTGTGTGTGTGTGTGTGTTTGTCTGCCAGTCTATCTGTCTGACTGTCTGTCTCAGGGTAATTTAATTTTCAGTACGTTTCTTATTATTTGAACGCTGGTCTTCCAATGTGTTTCTTACTTCACTTTCCTAACTCACAACAAAGTATACTTTAAATTTACATTACTGTTGAATTGCCGACATATCTGTACTATTGATGTTGGTTTTAACACACACACGCCGGGACAAGAACTTATGATTATATGCACTGACAATATATGTTGAGTATGAGAAAAACTGTGCCTAAATTCATCACTCTTTGAGTAGTTAGCAATTTACAGTTATGCGGAAAATAAAAATTTGGATTTATAATGATTAAATTTTATTCACATTTCCACGCAATTAAAAATTTACTAAGGTATAATCTTTCATTTTATTTATGGAAGAAACTAATATAAAATTTTAATCGAAAAAATACACTGTTTAAACATTCATCTATGTTTATGAAATTGCTCTAATTGCAAAAAATGTGAAAAAAAGTACTGCAGAAAGCAGTGCCTGAGTGAGAAAACGCCATTAGGGACAGAGATAAGAGGATCAACGTGAACAAAAGCGAATTGATTCTCAAAACCAAGCAAACTAATGAAAAGGTCTGACTAACAGATTAAATACTAAATACTGCCTAACTGGGAAGGGAGACAATTGAACTGGTCGAGAGGTTCGAATACCTGGGGACAGTAATCAGTCAGTTGGAAGGGCTGATAAGGAAACAAACCATTATATACAGAAATTACAGAACACTGGATTTTTAGTGATCATGTGTGAGAGACAAAATCACAAAAAATGTGAAGTTACGTGTATACAAGACAATGTTTCTACCCAGTTTACTAAATCCGACAGAAAACCTCACATACAGGAGGAACATAAAAGCAGATTGCAGGTCATCAAATGAGTTTTGAGTCGGCAGTTGGAAGAATGAGGACATACCGAATTAGTAATATAACTATCAGAAATCTGTTTCAGTAGGATCCAGTTGTGGAGATTGTCGAAAGAAGACAACACCAGGCGCTTGATCACTTAATCAGGATGGACGAATGGTAGCCAAAGATCGCCCGGGTACGTGCAATTAAACGGAGGCAGAAGAAGAGAAAGATTAAGATTGGAATCAGTCAGTCATGTTCAGAAGCTAATAGAAGGGGCAAGTTAGTCAGTCCATGATAATGCCTCGTCGGTGATATAAGGAAGTAAATGAAGAGCCCCTAAGATTTGTGGCAGAAGGGAAAGAAAAAGACGAAAATAAGACGAAGAAAAAAGAGATCGTGGGTCGCCCGAGGATCAGATGGGTGCCGGAACAGGTTTATATAACATAATCATTGAAGAAAAGAAGAAGAAGAAGAAGAAGAAGAAGAAGAAGAAGAAGAAGAAGAAGAAGAAGAAGAAGAAGAAGAAGAAGAAGAAGAAGAAGAAGAAAGTGATAACCAGCATTTCTTATCTTGATGTACAGTATTGTTCAAAAATAATTATTTTAATTTGTGTGTACACTTGCGTGTTGTGAGCAGAAACTTGCGTGGAGACTTTGCAAATTGCTTTATACTTCCTGGACAAAACATCGTTATCGTGCAACCTGAATACAGTATAAAAACCTACTTGTACGACTTTTAGAAACATATGTAAACGATTCATAAGAAATTAAGTTAATAATACGGCACGTCATACGCACTTCTGAATTGTGCTTTGGGAATTACTTTTACTTACTCTTTTAAATGTTTAAATCTAAAATAAATAACGCTTGGTTTAGTTCTTTATTAGTCCTGACAATTTTGCCAATTACGGCAGCTTTAGAGGTTACATTCGAATTGTCGTAACTGGTGAAAAAATTGTCAGGAATAGCAGAATATTAGTGGAACTAAACCAATTCTTTATTTATTAGTCTTAAATGTTATTACCATGTTCTATTAATTTCCGAGCGACCATTCCATCAGTTCAATTTACTGTTTACCGCTGTATATGCTTTAAATGGGAAATACATGATTCCTTTCTGGAAATGGCATCTACCTTTCTAGTGATGAAGCTTCCCTGTGTAACTGCGATTTAGGGATTGAGAAACGCTTCACCCCTGGTGGAGCTGGTTTTAGCTAACCTGTGCACTGCAAATAGAATAAAGCTCCAGCTGCAGTAGTACACAGTCTCTATGGTATATGTCCAATGTGTAAATTTAGGCGTGTTCGTGGAATGGGTACCGAAAATCTATGATACTGTTACGACAACACAGAACAATCTACGTGTTTATTGTCGGGCGATACTGTGTGCGTTCAAGTGGTTATTGTAGTGAAGTGTTGTGTTTTATAATCGGGCGGTATAATTGTAGTATAATTGTGTTTTATGTTAGTTGATATTTTATTGCGTGTGAACAATTTTTATTTGATTTGTTGTAAGAGACAGTGTTGTTAATTACGAAGTGTTTAACTGTGAAAATTAAACGTGGTGATTAGTGACTTAATTGGTGTCTTGTATTTTGTTTTCCACTGTACCATACGACGATCAAGTAGACTGTCGTAACAAAACATTTGCATACAGCGAGGAAGATTCAGCTTCGCGTGGGACCCATTCTTAACTGAGCGTGTACCCCAATTTACTGCTAATCCTAATGTGTCATTTATTTTCGGTATATTAACAGAAACGTTGACAATACCGCGTATCAAAATACTGTCCAAACCGGTAACAAACAGTTTATATATTGATTTATAATGTGATTGAGATTTTCAACGCGTTACGTATACCGTTGTAGCGAATTAAGACGGATAATATTAGAACACAATAGACGCCATTTGTTTGGAAATTTGTGTTGCGAAATTCAAAATATGGTTCGTTTATTTGTTTAAATTATACATTTTGAAACGAGAGTGAAAATGAGATAATGTTTCGCATTAATTTTCCTTATTTGAGGCATGGTATACTCTCCATGATCATAGAAGAAACACAGATATACGGTAGGGACTGAATATTATGAGTATACTCGACAGGATTGATCGGTATTGGCTGAATTGGTGGGAACATCTTTGCCAAATGGACGACTACCGCATCTACAACAACTATGGAACTATAAGCCGAGGAGACGGAGAGGTGTGGGACGTCCGAGGAAACGCTGGGGTGACAAGCTCTAGTCTTTGGCTGTTCGAGACCGGATCAAATCATACTTGGTTTAATCATTGCAGATGATGATTACGTTTCTCAAAGAGTTTTGTGCTGAAGTTGTCACTTATATTCAATGCCATAAAACCACACTGCTTAGCCGTTTCCTCTGTTTCATACAACGTCGATCTAATATACCTGACATATGGCAGAATCAAAAACACGACCGCATGTGCGCTAATTCACACATACATGCACGCACTCACACACACTCACTATAAGTGAGGTTAATGTTGATAGGTTGAGAGTTCAAAAGTAACAGAAGTGTGTAAGTGACCCATAACATGCGCCAACGCACGAAGCTGTCAGAATTACGTAACCTTCAGCCAACATAATTCGAGCTGCCCCATCCACACGATTCTCGACTATTTTACGGGCATTCAGGGCCACTGTATCGCTATAAAGCACGGCAACTGAGGTACAGGTACTGGATTTCGAATTGGCCAAGTTCAGGTAGACCTGGCGGTATTACAAGTGGGTTCGGAGTGATTGTTGCGGTTTAGTGCAAAGTGATTATCGTGTTAATTAGTGCGAAACTGTAATAAGGTGACATTTATTGTTGTGTGTTGAACAAAATTTTATTGAATTATTGTATAATAATTCCTTCGTAGATTTCTAACAGTTTTTTGTTTCTAATTGAAATTGTAATTAGTGATTTAATTTGTATCAGTTTTTCTGATTGAACTGTACAACACGACGATCCGTGTCGACCGTCGTAAAAATACGAGTATGTTCACAAATAAAAATTTATAACTTTTTATTTTGTACGATTGTTGGAAAAAATATTTTATAAAATTGAGTTTTCCATAAGTTGTTCGTCAATTTTTCACATTCTGGAAATTACAGTTTTGTTTTAACTGCTTCAAAATTAGTCGCGTTATGTGTTTAATAATATTCTTTTTGCTTTGTCTGATGTCAGGAACAAATGGGTTCTAAAGGAGACGATTCGTCATTATGATTTTAGCTGTGATATGTACGAGCTGTCAGAACCGGGATGATTGTACGGTTCTCTTTCGTGAATTTCGTGTAAAGAATATTGTAAGACAGAGCATAGAAATACGCGTTCCATAACAGACCACGGCCGATACTTATAATGGAATTATAATGGAACCTAATAAACTAGGTCTGGTTAATTATTTATTTAAATATATTTTTATTTTTTGATGATTATGTCAAGTAACAATAGGTATGTAAAAAAATTTCAGAATAAAAATATATCTGTAGAATATAGGTATGTAACATTGGTTTAACACTAGCTGATTTTCTAACTCTTACTGACCAGTATTCCATAAAATGAATTTCCTGGACTAAGGAAACTTGATGCAGTAAGACACTTCTTTTTATGCAAACAAGTAGGCCTATTTTTAAACAAGCCAATTGTCTTCAGGACATCTATTGGTTTACTGCACTGACTTCAAGATAAAAAATTGAGATTATGTGTACAGGGAACGCAGTAAATACTACAGAAAACAATGATTTTCATGAGTTTGAATACCCCACTAACGAGTCTGCAATATTCGTTAACACTGAAACTTCACTTTTTATTTTTCAAATTACGCAAAAAAAGATTTATCTTACATGTGTTTACGAAACGAATTACCTGAAAGGTATCATGTAAAGGAAAAAGATAACGCAACCGTTGCAATTGTAACATGTCGTTACGTGTATATTGTAACGTACCGCGAGCTTTCTTAGTATGTTTCTCTCTTGGTGTTACGTCTATTTGATACTCTGACTGTGTTATTTTTATTTATTGTGTAATTCTTTAGTAAAAATAAACCACGGGATCCTTTGCCGTTTTTTATCTCCTTGCAGGTATTACAGTTCAGTTGTTATGGAGAGAGAGAGAGAGAGAGAGAGAGAGAGAGAGAGAGAGAGAGAGAGAGAGAGAGAGAGAGAGAGAGTTCCTCTCTTGGTGTACTGTTTAATCGTTTTATTTAAACGCGCGTAGCATCAGCTGTTTTCAATTTGATAACCAGTTACAGGTTATGTTGGCTGTTGTATGTTGTATTCATATGCTATGATGTCTGAACTAACTTTCTCACTCTTCTCTGCTATTCACCAGTTTCCTGTAACAAATCTGCTATCTAAAAAGAATAATACAAAGTCAATTCCCTAAAAGAAAGGTATTTATTGATTGAAATTGGTTTATTTTCTGGAAACTATTACATCCAGTTCATCGATTTTCAGATCGACTATTATCGAAATTACAACAGTTTTCGATATAAGTTTTTCTATAACACAACAGATATATTCAATTATAGTTATTAGTAAAATTAATAAATTATTTATCTCAGGGTTATTTGGGGATTCTTTGAGCTGTAAGAAAGTCAGGAATGCTTAGATAATAGTATCATACCCTACAATAATTAATATTTTTATTCTTAAAGTCTGATTCAATAAGTTCGTTTTTTAGACGCCAGAGCGCAGACTACTGGTATTCATACCGATGGCAAAAAAAGAAAGATGGCTGCTGTGTATTTCTAATGAAACCACGTGTTTACTCTTTTGGGTTAAATAAATAAAGTTTAAAATGTTCACACTAAGTTTTCTTATAAATTGAATTATGTTGTACTGGTTTCTAGTGTTCGTTACGTGGTGGTGATGTGTAGTTTTTTTAGTTTATTAAGGTAGGCGTTCTCACCAACGTAATGACAATTCAAATTTTTCAAGCGATCTGATGGTTAGACAAATTTTCAATGTTCTTGGATATCCCCGCATAAATTATTATGTTTCAATGGATGTCTCATACGTAGTTTCTTGTGCTGAATCGTTTCGTCACGTTTCTTGAGTGAAGGGTTGCAATATTTGGTTAATATTTGATAAATTTGCTGGACACTATTTCTGTATCATCTACCCTCTTGAAAATCCAATTTAACAATTACCCATCTTGTTAATGGTGTTACTCTTAGTAACCAAGAAATTGATGAGTTTTTATTGGCTTACCTAGGTACAGTTTTAGTAAATAAGCTAGTATTAAGATATTATTAGTTCTTCCATTTTTTAGGAAAAATACTCCTTTATAAATTTTAACTCTAATTACATTTAATTTACATAATGTTTTTCTTCATATGATTACATAAACTTAGATACTTGTATGTTATAATTTAGTGGTTTTTTAACTTAGTTTATTTCTGACTTTTACTTCTGTAAATGTATTACTGCTCTAGGCAGTATTTTATCTTCCACCATCTCTACAATTTATACTAATTAGCAGTGACTAATTTCTTACATAACCCTGGATCCTTCAAACATAAACAAAAATAACATTTTACTTCCATTGATATTGCCTTTGTGGCCTAACAAAATAAAACTATAATAACTTATTACTAAACTTATTGTTTATTACCATAGTTCTGTATCTTTATCACAATTTGTGATTGATGTCTTTTTTTAAATTTACGTATATCATACTAAGTTGCACTTTGTATACACTGCACTTCTATAGTAACACTTAGTACACTATTTTTTCATTGCTAAAGTGTTTATTGTTTGGTGTAAAGATTATACAAATGTTTCATAGTATGATACTTAACTCTCATTCATTTCTGACTTGGGGAATGGGGTAACTACTGACTTTTATTATTATTTTTTTATAAAATAATAATAATAGGTATTTCTTTATTTTACTCAGTATTAGACACTGATTATGTAATGTTACAATATGTATACGTCGTGTTTTAAGCTTTAAAACGTTATGCGTATGTAGAAAGCCATGAACAGTGTATGTTATTATTTTATAATAAAGATATTATATTTATACGTTAAATGCTTCTAACAATTTAATGTATTTAATTATATATGTGACAATGTTAGTTGCGTTTATCTTAGTAGTAATTTACATATCTTCAAAGTACAGAATATCAGAACTGAATGCATTTAAACAATTTCTCTGATTGTCACTTTGCAACGCCTTGCAGATGTTTGTGGAAAACACTGTTGAAAACATGATTTATGATGCCTGTTCGTATTAAATATTCTGTCTTTATAAAAGCTCGATGTCAAAGTGTTACTCAGATACGATTGGCAGCCTGATTAGCTTACCTACATTGCGCTAGACACGTATTACTAAGCCGCATGACGAAGCAATGGTTTCATAGTGTGTGGAATATTTTCGATCCTTCTAGGATTCGAGACGCCATTCGATTAATCTGATTTCAGCTGGAACTCTCCGTAATCATCACAACCCAACAGACGACCTAGCTAGCGTGTGTAAACGCTGCCCATTATCGATTCAACAGTAATTCTGCCAGTTTAGACAGCATACTGGCAGAAGTTACAAGTGTTAAGTGATAATTACTTTGAGTAGACTTTGTAATGTGGTAACTCTTTCTGACGTTGTGATAGTGTGTATTGTTCTGACTAACCAGGACTATTTTAATAGGAGTGCTTTGGTATCTATAGTGTTATTAAAATTTGTAATATAAATTTCCCTGTGTTCAATAATTTATTCTAAAATTTAAATATCACTATCCGTGTGACCATTTTAACAGTATTACATAATAATAAAATTATAATGCACGATTGTATTATATAATTATACATGTAGCCCTCCCTCACACACACACACACACACACACACACACACACACTCACATGAAAAATAAGGGAGGCAAAATTGGTGTTCAGTAGGAAGATAATACTTCTAATAACAAGTATGTGTCTGGAGAGTTTGGGAACAATAATGAATTTCCTCTATGGAGCGTTGGTCTTCACAGACCGGACAAGTCAACAAAAAATATACTGAAAGCGGATCATAAAATAAAGAGCTGGAAAATCTTGGAAAATTAAAAATAATGAAGGGGATTTTTTAATGAAGAAGCAACAAGTTTGATCAAAATAAGGGGAAAAGGTCGTGAAGTATTAAGACGTGACATGATGTGATAAGAATAAAACGTCATGTTTAGAAAGAAAAATGGGGAGAGGAAAAAAGAATATATTCAGAAGCAGATAAAAATGCAGAAATTGTTTTGTGTTTTCAGCTAAGATAGAACTAGCAGTGTTTGAAAAGGCATGAGAAAACCACAACTAATAATCTATAAATTGCTAAGGTACTAAGGAATTATGATGGTAAAAAAATTTGTTGTACTAAATATAACATAAAGAGCGTATTAATAATTTTATTTCTTTTGAAGTGAAAGTAGTTACACTCATGCCGCTAGAATACACAGGAGATTGTAAACAAAAACAATCTAAATTTCTGTTCAGAATTTAAATGTTAAATATGTTTTTAATTTTAGATGAGAGGTAGCTCAGTGCAGGGAATTAACCTTTTTACGTCTCACTAAAGAGAGTTGGAAGCTTAATGTTAATGCTGAATTTTACCGTGTTCTCCTCAGACAAATATAGTCTTTAAAAGTCAAGCATGCACTCCCTGTTCCCTCAGTAGTTAATTTGATGTATTATATTTTAACTCCGTAGTCCAATGTTAGTAGAGTTCTACGCAAGAGAGGCAAAACTATATTTATTTCAGTTCTCCCTTGCAATTATTTAGTAATCTGTTTTGTACGATCACACAATAATGCAAATCTTCATGATTCGTTAACGAGTACACAGTAAAATTTAAAATTTATAGAATTTTCTATTTCAATTTGTCTTCATTAAATGACTTTGAGTATATAGGCCTACATATTTAGCATGAAATGTATTTAAAAATTTTTAAATTTCTAAATCTTTACTCATTTAGAGTTGTTTTACAGACACATACTTTTGTTATACAATTTTTTTGTACACAGAGATATCATTCACAATCCTCAGCTTTGCGATGAAGTCATATCTTTTATAACATTTCTCTAACCAAACATCATCTTACCTGGAAAACGTGTAATACACCGTCTTATACACAAATGAGAAAATACGATTATCAGTACAAATATCTGATTCTCTCATGATACCTAAAAAGTATCTGTGCAAAAATTAAGTGAATATAAAATAATGTTGTGTTAGTATAGTAATGATATTTTTAATTATTTAATGACGCCTGCAGAAAAGTTAATGAGTTACAATTAACAATCCGATGCGAGGTTTCGAATCAATATTGAGGAGTCCAAATGTGGAGGAAGGACACAAAACTGAGAACCCATAAAAATGAGACTAACAACTTATTATGTCTTTGGAAGACTTAAATTGCCATAAATGACTCTTCTCTCAATGTGGTAGATACCGAGTGTATGTGGAAGCTCTGCTAGCTCTTTAACAGAGGCGATGAAGCTTATACAATTCAACCTCAATCTCTATAAGTCTTCTTGACTCAGTCAGTGTAAGAACTGAGTTGACTGCCTATCCTCTTACAGCGGTTAAGTCTTTCGTGAGGTAATCTGAAAAGCGAATGTTACTATCAGAGTCGCTGTGGTCCGGCCCATTTTATGAGACAATAACAAAATTCTGGTTAGTGTTGTCTCAGGTTAATGTACATTAGCTCTACAGGTTACAACGTGGAATCTGAGAAATTCCTGTACCAACTGTACCAATGGTACCAATGGGAATGGAAATTCCTGTACCAATGGGAACACATCCGTGTAACATTCCTAATAATCCTGATGACTAACGCTGGCCCGTCAACAGATGTAACTCGAGACGGACAGTAGAGGGTGTCTTTTTTCCTGTACCTGACTAACATCGCTCAGTGAGTCACTCGCCTTTGCTAGGAAGGCGCTGGTTTAATTGTTTGAAGTACCTGTCCGACAGTGGCAAAAGGTAGAATAGAGGAATTTGAATAGTACACTAATAACAACCATCGGGCTACTTTCTTTGAATTATCGCTCAACCAGAGACATGGAAAACTCCTGTGTTTGATTATAATAATAATTATGAGCTTAAGCTCTCTTGTTGAACAGATATTTCGGTTTAATGACTTGAACCATGGTATAAGATAAGATTGCTTAATACAAAACCAAAAACATTTTGAAATTGGTCATTAAAGGAAGCTAAAGTGCAACAAGTGTCGATTGGTTGACCGGAAGGATCCAAATCCGAATGCAACAACACAGAACAAGGAAACAATATTAGTGGGAGTGTGTTCTACGAATAAAATTCACAAACTTTCTTTGAAATAAAACTTTTAAGATGGTCAAACGGAGGCTCCAACGATACAGATATTTAGGAGTGCCATTTCCGTGCGGGAGAAGAGACAACGCACTGAACAGTGGGAACAGTATTGGATCTACTCACCAGAGGCTAGATGCGATCATCGTATTTAACCACTTCCGTAGGCATGAACTAACAGAACTCATCTAGCTGAGTTCATCTATTACTTACAACAGTGGTAAGATTAGGACACGAACACGATTCAAGATCCCGTAGAAACAGAATGCAACTGAGAATGCTGAAAGATAACCGTGGAGTTTATAGCAGTGACATCTATGTTTAGGTAACACAGCTGATCAAATCAAGAGCTCAGGCTGAGTGTATGTATGAGACGTAGTGCTCATCGTTATCACTGTCTTCCTTCGGCGATAGAGTAAATAATGGCAGTACATTCAGGGAGAAAATGTTTGATGTCACTATTATATTAAATTAACAAATTTGAACACATACATATTGAAATACTTTTCTACTTGCCAGTTAATATAACAGTCCATCCTTACATGTGATAGTGCTTGTACAGCTGCTACCGTCTCTCGCATCCTACACACTAGAGGCTTTTGTCGTTCCAGTCTCCTCGTTGTAAACCTCTTTACTCCATCTCATCATGTCTGTTCTCCTTCAACAATCTGTATAGTCTACCTCGTTTCCATCTGCTAGTTGAAACCAAATTTAATAATTTTTTGGGCCAACGATCGTCATGAATTCCTTTCACGTGGCCATACCACCTGAAGTCCTTCGTACTTTTGGTATGTAAAAATGTTTTGCCTGTGACGATTTAAATAAAAGAAATAATCAAGAAAATAAAAATTTTTAAAAATTAAGGTTGCGAGCTATTAAACCATTTAAATCTCACTGTATTAATATAAAATACCTGTATGTACTCAGTATGAGAGGAAGCAGTAATTAGTTAGTTAGAAGATACTCTAATAAAAAGATAAATTGTAAAGAGTTATTAATATCGTATTTAACCCTTTGCTTGTGAGCAGGCGCTGTCCTGTTGATTCCAGACTCGACATGTTTTCCGAGTCTTGTGTAAGTTAGAATAAGATAAAAAACCTAATGTTAATAATTAAAAATCTGAAGACACAGATAGTCTCTAAAACAACTGATTTAAATTATGTATATTTGTTTAGGGATAGTTCGTATAAATAAAAATGTTAACTTAAATATAGTTAGGAACTATATTCTCGCGCG
This sequence comes from Magicicada septendecula, assembly GCA_034769895.1. Taxonomy (NCBI): domain Eukaryota; kingdom Metazoa; phylum Arthropoda; class Insecta; order Hemiptera; family Cicadidae; genus Magicicada; species Magicicada septendecula. The sequence goes on along the minus strand of CM068369.1, from coordinate 183,616,706 downwards.
GTAATTGCCCCACTACCATTTTGTCCAGTACCAGGCGAAGGGAGCAGAATTTCGCTCTCTCGCAATGGTGACTTCGTACAGTATAGACGTAAGAGCTGTGCTCTTAAAATATGTTACCTACACTTTGTTGTACCTTAAGATGGTATACCAGAAATAGCTGCTTAAAGCATCTGGATGTGTTAACTAATATAGTTATGTAAATAAACAAGAGATTTAAAGTGTAAAACTCGAAACGTAAAAAAAAGGTGTAACACAAGATGACTTCGAACTTCAAGAAATAACAACACTTCCAACGTCATACCTGGAGATGTGAACTATCAGAAGCCACAAACTCTAGTACACGCGACAGAATATGCAGATCAGGACATCCGAGAATCTACAAGTATCATCGTAGAAAGTTCAACCTGCGAACTTTGGAGCCCTTTACTGACGAAGACCAGACCGAGATGACGACGTAGCTGTTCCTGTTTCCCAAGACGGATACCCCAGGACGAGTCTTCTGCATACCAATTAAAAGGTGACTCGATAGCCTGTCTATCGAGGGTTACTAATATTTGTTACACAACACATCTTGAAAGAGACTTTTCAGAAACTATTAACTTTGTAAAGACTTATAAATTAAATCTAAGAATTTCATGTAACTATTCTAACTTCATACGTTGTAACAGTTTATATGCTAATGTAGAGTAATATAATTCAAGCAATAATACCATTCCTCCAATGGTTGAATGAAAGAAAGTCTTGCAAGCTAATATCATGAATTGATTATGACTAAAAGTTTTAATGAATAAATACCGAAGGTTACCCGGATCCGAGGTATAGCTATATAGAATCAATTTTGATCCCAAAGTTTAAAGAAATCTTTCAAATAACTTAATAATTGAATTAGTAATGTCATGGGATCTGTCAGTAAATGTTTAAATGTTAAATAAAGAGAAGTCTTCTTGTTACACACATATGAGGAGTGCTTAAATCAATTGTATACCTTGCCATTGTTTCCTTACACAGTTAGTAAGTAATTTGTTATATTAATTATTTGTGATACATTCTGTTACAACGTAGGCAGCCCATCTAATTAACGGAGTTTAATTACGATGGGTTCCCTGGATTTGTAACGCGGCGAAAAGACGTTACAAAAGTGCGCCACTCTGCTAATTTTTATAAAGGTGTTTTAAGCATCGTGACGCAAACAAAATTGCGTCACTCTTTAAAAAAAAAAGGAAACAAAGGAAAGAGTTTTATTTGTGTATAGAGTGTCACAAACAAAATTGCATCACTATGCGTGGATAATTTGTATGAACAATAACTAAATATATAATATTGATCTATGCATTCAGAAAGTTACCTTAATAACTTTAATGCTCAAAACATATTTAATAGTTTATTAAGTTACGTAAATGATAGTATGTATAAGTGAAATATCCTTAGCGTCATACAATGCATATAGCTTTTGCATTCTATAGGCCAGTAGGAACCTGCATTATTCGATATAATTACTTGCATACATGAATTGTGACCAAACATAACAATTTTGGTCAACCGAACAATCTATAACAGGTTTGTTTACGACAATCAATATGACCTGTTGTTTCCTGAATCACTCTGCACAGTGTATGTCCAACTATATAGCTTACATACATTAGTATGTGTTAAAAAAAAAAAAAAAAAAAAAAAAAAAAAAAATTAATTAAAAATAACTTTGTTAATAATAAAGTATGTAATGTAGACCAAGGTAATTAAGTAGAAGTTCGTGATTTAAAACTTGTGAACAAATAATTAATTTATTTAATTGAGAAAAGTTTATGAATAAATGGAGTCAAAGTGTTGTCAAGCGAAATAATAATAATAAATTTGTTGAATAAGATTGTACTCCCCTTCTCTCGTTTATAACGGTATAAAGTAGTTGTGTTATTCAGTCGCATTGTGTAGAGAACAATAAGTGTAAAACCCCCTTTCTCACTGACACACCAGTTCCTTGTTAACTAAACACAGAGGGTGACCTACATTCCAGAAAACAGCTGATCGGATATTTAACCTTGAAAAATATGTGTGTGTGATTTCTGTCTCTCCCTTAGAAGAGAAATTGTCCTTTTCTAATTTGTGTAAATTGATTACTTATGAATTTATTATATATATATATATATGTAATATATGTGTAATATACTAGTATTAATTTTAAGTACGTGCTAATGTGTTAGAACAAAATGGCCCAATTTAACCCGGATTTGTTATTAAAAGACGAGCTATCTTACGAAGCCCTTTTGCGAGGACTACCCCATGCTGATGTAACAGTCGCGGAATTACGAAGGTCAATTCGCGAATGTGGATTTGATGCGCCCGTGCAATTAAACAATCTAAGCCAACTCGATTATGAAAGCGAGAAAGAAATTTGTAATGCCAAGTATAGTGAACTATACTTATTGTCTCAAACACTCCAAGACGAGAAATCTCCGGCAAAAATTTTGCGGACTACCCAGAGAATAGAGCATTTAACCAGGCGAATAAAAAATTTGTCGATCTGGCCGAATCTCACAGAAATACCCGTTGATGTACAAAAGCTAGCAGACGAAGCTCTACGCCGCTTACCTTCAATTATTAACGATTTAAGACGAAAATCCGACTCATTCAGGATGGACGAAATAGAGAAATCATTAATGAAATTACACATCTCCCCAGTACAATCCCCCACCACTGGTTTACCTCCGCCTAACTCGGATCGGAACTCACCTATCGTATCGCAAGTGCAAGCGAACCCAGAACAAAATACTGATACAGATGTAAATGCCCCTCCTCCCGAGCATTTTCAGTTTCGTCCCGGAAATAATGAATTGACCAACACCTCCAATGAATCCAATCGCCCTCATCGAGGAATTACACCTATGAACTATAACGCAGATCTATACGGTAAAATGACTCACCCTGTGGAGAAGATTTTAACCGAAATCCCTTATACGGATGGTTTAATGTTTCCAAATTACTAACATTTATTAGTTACCTTCTTCAGATAAAGGATCTACAGCATCTGAATGACTGGCAAATTTTACAAGTTCTGTTACCAAAGTGTAAACCCCCGTTAAAAAATCGTGTGCTAGAAGCCCTAACCTCTACATTCCCAGTAGAAGAGCTACATAGCTCTATAATAAAATACTTTATTCCCACCGGCATATATGAGGAAATAAAAAGAAAGACAGTACTCCGAGTACAAGGACATCAGGAGAGATTAGCTCACTACATCTCCGATATTAGGGAGTCCTCTCGACTATTACGTGTAAGCTGGAATGAAACACAACTGGTGGACACCATTTTAGTAGGCGTGTCACCTGAAGAAAGATCTCGACTATCATTGATGAATAGACCCAATACAATTGCTGATCTAGAACAGTGCAGTATCCATTCTTCAAATGTATGGTACTCAGATCAAAATAGAGAAGCAATGAAAACCTCTGGAACTAATAGACATCAATTGCGAGCACTACTGCCTGATGGAACAACCTCGTATGAAAGACAAGTTTCTAGTAGACCTCACCATGTGCGCAAAGCTGGTAAGTTAACTGTAAACCCAGATAAAGCGGAAACCAAGTACCCACCTCGCAAAAAACCCACCTGTTATAATTGTGGCAAATATGGGCCCATAAGAAGAGAGTGCAAAATTAAGCCATTGGAACGGAATAACACCAATTCAAAAAACATGTAAGGCAGGGAGACCCGAAAACCTGTGTCTTCCGCAGCTACTCGAAATTGGGTAAACTAAAAGAAACCAGTAATAATAATAAGAATGAATTATTCTGTAACCAAGTGAAAAACAAAAAAGGTGCGAAAGAAATCGGCCCCTATGTGCGAGAATTTCGTGAAAAGGGTAATGCGATTGATAGATGTAAATGGAAAAAAAATCTACTACCATTAATACGAGTCGACTTAGGCGTTACATCCCCCATCGCCTTAATTGATTCGGGATCTAGTAGAAGCTTAATCAGCCAAGAATTAGCGGACATGTTAGCTAAACATCATCTAGTAAAACGGAACCAACCTGTGAATATAAAGTGTGCTGCCGCTGATAAACGTAAAATAAATATAAACCTGAGCATTACCGTTAAGGTTAAAATAAAAAACCTAAGTTGGATGTTTACAATGTTAGTATGTAAAGAATTAGGACCTGCTTTAATATTAGGTGCAGATTTTATTAGTAAGACAGGCATGATTCTTGACATCTACGAGCGAGAATTTTATTTCAGATTTGACCGTGCAAGAAAACATAAATTTGATAGTAATGAAGATAAACGTTGTTCATCTACTGCACATGTAATACACCAAGATTCAGATTGATCTCACCTAGAACGAAGAGATAGAGTCAAAATAGTAAAACTAATAAAAGAATTTTCCTCGGTTCTTACACCAAAACTAGGACTTACGGACCTAATAGAGTATAAAATTAATCTGAGTGATCAGAAAGTAATACGACTACCTCCGTACAAGTTGTCGCCTCCCAAGATGGAAGTCATGCGAAACCATATCAATAACTTATTGGACCAAGGAGTCATAGAACCCTCTACGTCCCCATATTCTTCACCCTCCTTTTTAGTACCAAAAGGACCAGATAAACACCGACTAGTTGTAGACTACAGGCAATTAAATAAAAGAATAGAATTTGAATCAATCCCTCTTCCAGACATCCATAGTGCGTTTCATTATTTTACTAAAGCTATGGTCTTTACGGTAATGGATCTGAATCAAGCTTTTCACCAAATACCTCTTTCAGAAGAATCCAAACGTCTAACCGCGTTTGCAGTTCCTTTTAACTTGTACCAATTTACTAGGGTACCCTTTGGAATATCTCAAGGAAGTTCCGTATGTAGTAGACTATTGGAGAAGATATTTCACGACATTAAATTTAAATATGTGTACCACTATTTGGACGACATCGTAATATACAGTGAATCAATGGAACAACATCTCAAACATTTGCGTGAAGTGTTATCTCGTTTACTAAGAGCAGGATTAACGGTGAACACAAATAAGGTAAGTTTTGCTGTCCCTCAGTTTTCTTTCTTAGGACATATCGTGAAAGCGAATGGAAAGGTAAGCATTGACCCCGAACGTACCCGTGCTATTATAGAATTTGCACCCCCACGAGATGCAAAAGGTATAGCCCGATTTTTAGGTATGGTGAATTATTTCCACAAATATATTCCCCATCTTGCCGAAATAGCAGCACCCCTAAACTCCTTACGAAAGAAGGGAACGAAGTTCGAATGGAGCTCAATACATCAAAACGCGTTTGAGCAACTTAAAGAAAGCATTATATCTCCCCCAGTTTTGCAATTAGCTGATTTCACAAAACCATTCGTCGTGCAAACCGACAGTTCCAGTGTAGCGTTAGGTGCAGTGATATACCAAGAGATAGATAACTGTAGACTACCAAATAGTTATGCATCACGAACACTGAGCGATCAAGAAAGAAAGTATTCTGCATATGAATTGGAATGTTTAGCTATTGTTTTTGCGTTCGAAAAGTTTAAACCCTTCCTAGAACATAAAGAATTCCTTTTGGAAACCGACAATCAGGCGTTATCATGGTTATTGAATCACCCTAAACAATTAGGACGAATTGGCAGATGGATATTGAAATTAAACTGCTACAAATTCAGAGTGCAGCATATTAAAGGTACTCAGAATGTAGTCGCCGATACCCTGTCCCGTATGTTCCAGTCACCCACTAAAACTTCCGAAAACATAGTGAAGCCGGAAATAGCAAGTGCTAACGCCGTAATTACTGAATTCCCCCTTGCCTTTACAAACATTGCCCTGTATCAACAACAAGACCCCTTACTGAAGCCTATTATAGAACAACTTACCCAAGGTATTAAATCCGAGAAGTACGTATTGAGTAAGAATGTACTGTGTCTCAAGATAAGAGACGGAAAGGAATTAAGAATAATAGCCCCGGATGTAATTAAGCCCATGCTAATGGAATACTTCCATTCATCTACCATAGGAGCCCATATGGGAATCAATAAGACGATACATCGTATTCGAAAGGAATATCATTGGAACAATATGAACTGCGAAATAGCCAACTTCGTACAGAAATGTTCATTATGCGCCCTTAGCAAACCCGCCAGAAATACTCAAGTAAGCCAATTGATATCAGAAATCCCAAAGACCCCTTTTTCGAAACTTTATCTAGATTTCTCAGGTCCGTATCCACGATCCAAATCAGGAAATACCATGTTACTGATATGTGTAGATTCGTTCACCAAATTTGTTTGGATGTATCCCATGCGACGAGCATTAGCGTCGACAACAGTTAAAATACTACAGGAAAGACTATTTAAAGACTACGGTACTCCAGTACGTATAGTATCTGATAACGGTCCGCAGTTTAAAGCAAAAGAATTTAAGAATATGTGTTTCAAGTTAGGGATAGACCATATAACCACTACAGAGTATCGACCGCAAGGCAATATTGCTGAAAGGTATCTACGAAACCTCAAATCTGCGCTAATCGCCTATCATGCGAACGATCACACGTCGTGGGACCAAAATCTATCCTGGATTCAATACGCTTTTAATTCAGCTTACCACGAAGGTCACAAGTCTACCCCGTTCGAGTTACTATACAAGTATCGACCAAACCACCCTTTGTCCACAAGATGGAATATACACGATCTGCTGCCTCCGCAAATAACGGATAAGCAGATAAAGCGAATATGGAACAAAGCCCGCTCTAACTTAAGAGCAAGCTTGGAAAAATCCAGAAGATACCACGAGAAAGGTAATCATAGCAACTCAGTCAGGTACCAAGTAGGTGACTTAGTAATGTACAAGACTCACCCCATTAGTAGTGCGATTGATAAGACCACCTCTAAACTATCCTTCCGATGGTGTGGCCCTTACCAAATCCAAAAGTACCTAACTCCAGTTACAGTAGCCCTGTGCGAACCTGCAACTCAGAAATATGTGCGGTGAACGCATATTTCGCAACTAAAGTTGTATAAGAAGAAGCGACGGTATAGTATAACCCAAAAAGAAAAGGGAATACTAGGCAGTAAAGAAAAGTATATTTCTGAATCCACGTGAAAAATGTAAAACGTAGAGTTTGGAAACGAGGCCTGATCAACCTGAGTTCCAGTTCTGCGAAGCATGCATTAATGAATAATCATTAACTAGATGGGTACTAACACTCATTAACTACATGAGTTATATAGGACTCACAGAAGAAAAGATAGAATTCTAAATAGTAAAGATTTAGAAAGTTACTCTACAGAAGAGAGAGTAAGACAAACAAAAAAACCGGTAGTAAAATTAAGTGATAGAGATAAGAAAGAGTTTTGTGTTTTAATTGTGTAAATATTAAGTGTAAATAGTATGTAAAAAAAAAAAGGTAGTTAATAAGAATATAAAGTATACTGTGTTGTAACTATAGGTAATAACTATGTGGACAACGTTGTAAAGTGTCCAACAACTATGTGAAAGAAATTACACACACTAACCCCATTCAATATCCCAGTGCCCAATTGTGAGTTAGACTCAAAAAGCTTAACCGTAGCGTGCAAATTAAGCGGTGGAGTATGTGACGATTTAAATAAAAGAAATAATCAAGAAAATAAAAATTTTTAAAAATTAAGGTTGCGAGCTATTAAACCATTTAAATCTCACTGTATTAATATAAAATACCTGTATGTACTCAGTATGAGAGGAAGCAGTAATTAGTTAGTTAGAAGATACTCTAATAAAAAGATAAATTGTAAAGAGTTATTAATATCGTATTTAACCCTTTGCTTGTGAGCAGGCGCTGTCCTGTTGATTCCAGACTCGACATGTTTTCCGAGTCTTGTGTAAGTTAGAATAAGATAAAAAACCTAATGTTAATAATTAAAAATCTGAAGACACAGATAGTCTCTAAAACAACTGATTTAAATTATGTATATTTGTTTAGGGATAGTTCGTATAAATAAAAATGTTAACTTAAATATAGTTAGGAACTATATTCTCGCGCGGTAATTGCCCCACTACCATTTTGTCCAGTACCAGGCGAAGGGAGCAGAATTTCGCTCTCTCGCAATGGTGACTTCGTACAGTATAGACGTAAGAGCTGTGCTCTTAAAATATGTTACCTACACTTTGTTGTACCTTAAGATGGTATACCAGAAATAGCTGCTTAAAGCATCTGGATGTGTTAACTAATATAGTTATGTAAATAAACAAGAGATTTAAAGTGTAAAACTCGAAACGTAAAAAAAAGGTGTAACACAAGATGACTTCGAACTTCAAGAAATAACAACACTTCCAACGTCATACCTGGAGATGTGAACTATCAGAAGCCACAAACTCTAGTACACGCGACAGAATATGCAGATCAGGACATCCGAGAATCTACAAGTATCATCGTAGAAAGTTCAACCTGCGAACTTTGGAGCCCTTTACTGACGAAGACCAGACCGAGATGACGACGTAGCTGTTCCTGTTTCCCAAGACGGATACCCCAGGACGAGTCTTCTGCATACCAATTAAAAGGTGACTCGATAGCCTGTCTATCGAGGGTTACTAATATTTGTTACACAACACATCTTGAAAGAGACTTTTCAGAAACTATTAACTTTGTAAAGACTTATAAATTAAATCTAAGAATTTCATGTAACTATTCTAACTTCATACGTTGTAACAGTTTATATGCTAATGTAGAGTAATATAATTCAAGCAATAATACCATTCCTCCAATGGTTGAATGAAAGAAAGTCTTGCAAGCTAATATCATGAATTGATTATGACTAAAAGTTTTAATGAATAAATACCGAAGGTTACCCGGATCCGAGGTATAGCTATATAGAATCAATTTTGATCCCAAAGTTTAAAGAAATCTTTCAAATAACTTAATAATTGAATTAGTAATGTCATGGGATCTGTCAGTAAATGTTTAAATGTTAAATAAAGAGAAGTCTTCTTGTTACACACATATGAGGAGTGCTTAAATCAATTGTATACCTTGCCATTGTTTCCTTACACAGTTAGTAAGTAATTTGTTATATTAATTATTTGTGATACATTCTGTTACAACGTAGGCAGCCCATCTAATTAACGGAGTTTAATTACGATGGGTTCCCTGGATTTGTAACGCGGCGAAAAGACGTTACAAAAGTGCGCCACTCTGCTAATTTTTATAAAGGTGTTTTAAGCATCGTGACGCAAACAAAATTGCGTCACTCTTTAAAAAAAAAAGGAAACAAAGGAAAGAGTTTTATTTGTGTATAGAGTGTCACAAACAAAATTGCATCACTATGCGTGGATAATTTGTATGAACAATAACTAAATATATAATATTGATCTATGCATTCAGAAAGTTACCTTAATAACTTTAATGCTCAAAACATATTTAATAGTTTATTAAGTTACGTAAATGATAGTATGTATAAGTGAAATATCCTTAGCGTCATACAATGCATATAGCTTTTGCATTCTATAGGCCAGTAGGAACCTGCATTATTCGATATAATTACTTGCATACATGAATTGTGACCAAACATAACAATTTTGGTCAACCGAACAATCTATAACAGGTTTGTTTACGACAATCAATATGACCTGTTGTTTCCTGAATCACTCTGCACAGTGTATGTCCAACTATATAGCTTACATACATTAGTATGTGTTAAAAAAAAAAAAAAAAAAAAAAAAAAAAAAAAAATTAATTAAAAATAACTTTGTTAATAATAAAGTATGTAATGTAGACCAAGGTAATTAAGTAGAAGTTCGTGATTTAAAACTTGTGAACAAATAATTAATTTATTTAATTGAGAAAAGTTTATGAATAAATGGAGTCAAAGTGTTGTCAAGCGAAATAATAATAATAAATTTGTTGAATAAGATTGTACTCCCCTTCTCTCGTTTATAACGGTATAAAGTAGTTGTGTTATTCAGTCGCATTGTGTAGAGAACAATAAGTGTAAAACCCCCTTTCTCACTGACACACCAGTTCCTTGTTAACTAAACACAGAGGGTGACCTACATTCCAGAAAACAGCTGATCGGATATTTAACCTTGAAAAATATGTGTGTGTGATTTCTGTCTCTCCCTTAGAAGAGAAATTGTCCTTTTCTAATTTGTGTAAATTGATTACTTATGAATTTATTATATATATATATATATGTAATATATGTGTAATATACTAGTATTAATTTTAAGTACGTGCTAATGTGTTAGAACAAAATGGCCCAATTTAACCCGGATTTGTTATTAAAAGACGAGCTATCTTACGAAGCCCTTTTGCGAGGACTACCCCATGCTGATGTAACAGTCGCGGAATTACGAAGGTCAATTCGCGAATGTGGATTTGATGCGCCCGTGCAATTAAACAATCTAAGCCAACTCGATTATGAAAGCGAGAAAGAAATTTGTAATGCCAAGTATAGTGAACTATACTTATTGTCTCAAACACTCCAAGACGAGAAATCTCCGGCAAAAATTTTGCGGACTACCCAGAGAATAGAGCATTTAACCAGGCGAATAAAAAATTTGTCGATCTGGCCGAATCTCACAGAAATACCCGTTGATGTACAAAAGCTAGCAGACGAAGCTCTACGCCGCTTACCTTCAATTATTAACGATTTAAGACGAAAATCCGACTCATTCAGGATGGACGAAATAGAGAAATCATTAATGAAATTACACATCTCCCCAGTACAATCCCCCACCACTGGTTTACCTCCGCCTAACTCGGATCGGAACTCACCTATCGTATCGCAAGTGCAAGCGAACCCAGAACAAAATACTGATACAGATGTAAATGCCCCTCCTCCCGAGCATTTTCAGTTTCGTCCCGGAAATAATGAATTGACCAACACCTCCAATGAATCCAATCGCCCTCATCGAGGAATTACACCTATGAACTATAACGCAGATCTATACGGTAAAATGACTCACCCTGTGGAGAAGATTTTAACCGAAATCCCTTATACGGATGGTTTAATGTTTCCAAATTACTAACATTTATTAGTTACCTTCTTCAGATAAAGGATCTACAGCATCTGAATGACTGGCAAATTTTACAAGTTCTGTTACCAAAGTGTAAACCCCCGTTAAAAAATCGTGTGCTAGAAGCCCTAACCTCTACATTCCCAGTAGAAGAGCTACATAGCTCTATAATAAAATACTTTATTCCCACCGGCATATATGAGGAAATAAAAAGAAAGACAGTACTCCGAGTACAAGGACATCAGGAGAGATTAGCTCACTACATCTCCGATATTAGGGAGTCCTCTCGACTATTACGTGTAAGCTGGAATGAAACACAACTGGTGGACACCATTTTAGTAGGCGTGTCACCTGAAGAAAGATCTCGACTATCATTGATGAATAGACCCAATACAATTGCTGATCTAGAACAGTGCAGTATCCATTCTTCAAATGTATGGTACTCAGATCAAAATAGAGAAGCAATGAAAACCTCTGGAACTAATAGACATCAATTGCGAGCACTACTGCCTGATGGAACAACCTCGTATGAAAGACAAGTTTCTAGTAGACCTCACCATGTGCGCAAAGCTGGTAAGTTAACTGTAAACCCAGATAAAGCGGAAACCAAGTACCCACCTCGCAAAAAACCCACCTGTTATAATTGTGGCAAATATGGGCCCATAAGAAGAGAGTGCAAAATTAAGCCATTGGAACGGAATAACACCAATTCAAAAAACATGTAAGGCAGGGAGACCCGAAAACCTGTGTCTTCCGCAGCTACTCGAAATTGGGTAAACTAAAAGAAACCAGTAATAATAATAAGAATGAATTATTCTGTAACCAAGTGAAAAACAAAAAAGGTGCGAAAGAAATCGGCCCCTATGTGCGAGAATTTCGTGAAAAGGGTAATGCGATTGATAGATGTAAATGGAAAAAAAATCTACTACCATTAATACGAGTCGACTTAGGCGTTACATCCCCCATCGCCTTAATTGATTCGGGATCTAGTAGAAGCTTAATCAGCCAAGAATTAGCGGACATGTTAGCTAAACATCATCTAGTAAAACGGAACCAACCTGTGAATATAAAGTGTGCTGCCGCTGATAAACGTAAAATAAATATAAACCTGAGCATTACCGTTAAGGTTAAAATAAAAAACCTAAGTTGGATGTTTACAATGTTAGTATGTAAAGAATTAGGACCTGCTTTAATATTAGGTGCAGATTTTATTAGTAAGACAGGCATGATTCTTGACATCTACGAGCGAGAATTTTATTTCAGATTTGACCGTGCAAGAAAACATAAATTTGATAGTAATGAAGATAAACGTTGTTCATCTACTGCACATGTAATACACCAAGATTCAGATTGATCTCACCTAGAACGAAGAGATAGAGTCAAAATAGTAAAACTAATAAAAGAATTTTCCTCGGTTCTTACACCAAAACTAGGACTTACGGACCTAATAGAGTATAAAATTAATCTGAGTGATCAGAAAGTAATACGACTACCTCCGTACAAGTTGTCGCCTCCCAAGATGGAAGTCATGCGAAACCATATCAATAACTTATTGGACCAAGGAGTCATAGAACCCTCTACGTCCCCATATTCTTCACCCTCCTTTTTAGTACCAAAAGGACCAGATAAACACCGACTAGTTGTAGACTACAGGCAATTAAATAAAAGAATAGAATTTGAATCAATCCCTCTTCCAGACATCCATAGTGCGTTTCATTATTTTACTAAAGCTATGGTCTTTACGGTAATGGATCTGAATCAAGCTTTTCACCAAATACCTCTTTCAGAAGAATCCAAACGTCTAACCGCGTTTGCAGTTCCTTTTAACTTGTACCAATTTACTAGGGTACCCTTTGGAATATCTCAAGGAAGTTCCGTATGTAGTAGACTATTGGAGAAGATATTTCACGACATTAAATTTAAATATGTGTACCACTATTTGGACGACATCGTAATATACAGTGAATCAATGGAACAACATCTCAAACATTTGCGTGAAGTGTTATCTCGTTTACTAAGAGCAGGATTAACGGTGAACACAAATAAGGTAAGTTTTGCTGTCCCTCAGTTTTCTTTCTTAGGACATATCGTGAAAGCGAATGGAAAGGTAAGCATTGACCCCGAACGTACCCGTGCTATTATAGAATTTGCACCCCCACGAGATGCAAAAGGTATAGCCCGATTTTTAGGTATGGTGAATTATTTCCACAAATATATTCCCCATCTTGCCGAAATAGCAGCACCCCTAAACTCCTTACGAAAGAAGGGAACGAAGTTCGAATGGAGCTCAATACATCAAAACGCGTTTGAGCAACTTAAAGAAAGCATTATATCTCCCCCAGTTTTGCAATTAGCTGATTTCACAAAACCATTCGTCGTGCAAACCGACAGTTCCAGTGTAGCGTTAGGTGCAGTGATATACCAAGAGATAGATAACTGTAGACTACCAAATAGTTATGCATCACGAACACTGAGCGATCAAGAAAGAAAGTATTCTGCATATGAATTGGAATGTTTAGCTATTGTTTTTGCGTTCGAAAAGTTTAAACCCTTCCTAGAACATAAAGAATTCCTTTTGGAAACCGACAATCAGGCGTTATCATGGTTATTGAATCACCCTAAACAATTAGGACGAATTGGCAGATGGATATTGAAATTAAACTGCTACAAATTCAGAGTGCAGCATATTAAAGGTACTCAGAATGTAGTCGCCGATACCCTGTCCCGTATGTTCCAGTCACCCACTAAAACTTCCGAAAACATAGTGAAGCCGGAAATAGCAAGTGCTAACGCCGTAATTACTGAATTCCCCCTTGCCTTTACAAACATTGCCCTGTATCAACAACAAGACCCCTTACTGAAGCCTATTATAGAACAACTTACCCAAGGTATTAAATCCGAGAAGTACGTATTGAGTAAGAATGTACTGTGTCTCAAGATAAGAGACGGAAAGGAATTAAGAATAATAGCCCCGGATGTAATTAAGCCCATGCTAATGGAATACTTCCATTCATCTACCATAGGAGCCCATATGGGAATCAATAAGACGATACATCGTATTCGAAAGGAATATCATTGGAACAATATGAACTGCGAAATAGCCAACTTCGTACAGAAATGTTCATTATGCGCCCTTAGCAAACCCGCCAGAAATACTCAAGTAAGCCAATTGATATCAGAAATCCCAAAGACCCCTTTTTCGAAACTTTATCTAGATTTCTCAGGTCCGTATCCACGATCCAAATCAGGAAATACCATGTTACTGATATGTGTAGATTCGTTCACCAAATTTGTTTGGATGTATCCCATGCGACGAGCATTAGCGTCGACAACAGTTAAAATACTACAGGAAAGACTATTTAAAGACTACGGTACTCCAGTACGTATAGTATCTGATAACGGTCCGCAGTTTAAAGCAAAAGAATTTAAGAATATGTGTTTCAAGTTAGGGATAGACCATATAACCACTACAGAGTATCGACCGCAAGGCAATATTGCTGAAAGGTATCTACGAAACCTCAAATCTGCGCTAATCGCCTATCATGCGAACGATCACACGTCGTGGGACCAAAATCTATCCTGGATTCAATACGCTTTTAATTCAGCTTACCACGAAGGTCACAAGTCTACCCCGTTCGAGTTACTATACAAGTATCGACCAAACCACCCTTTGTCCACAAGATGGAATATACACGATCTGCTGCCTCCGCAAATAACGGATAAGCAGATAAAGCGAATATGGAACAAAGCCCGCTCTAACTTAAGAGCAAGCTTGGAAAAATCCAGAAGATACCACGAGAAAGGTAATCATAGCAACTCAGTCAGGTACCAAGTAGGTGACTTAGTAATGTACAAGACTCACCCCATTAGTAGTGCGATTGATAAGACCACCTCTAAACTATCCTTCCGATGGTGTGGCCCTTACCAAATCCAAAAGTACCTAACTCCAGTTACAGTAGCCCTGTGCGAACCTGCAACTCAGAAATATGTGCGGTGAACGCATATTTCGCAACTAAAGTTGTATAAGAAGAAGCGACGGTATAGTATAACCCAAAAAGAAAAGGGAATACTAGGCAGTAAAGAAAAGTATATTTCTGAATCCACGTGAAAAATGTAAAACGTAGAGTTTGGAAACGAGGCCTGATCAACCTGAGTTCCAGTTCTGCGAAGCATGCATTAATGAATAATCATTAACTAGATGGGTACTAACACTCATTAACTACATGAGTTATATAGGACTCACAGAAGAAAAGATAGAATTCTAAATAGTAAAGATTTAGAAAGTTACTCTACAGAAGAGAGAGTAAGACAAACAAAAAAACCGGTAGTAAAATTAAGTGATAGAGATAAGAAAGAGTTTTGTGTTTTAATTGTGTAAATATTAAGTGTAAATAGTATGTAAAAAAAAAAAGGTAGTTAATAAGAATATAAAGTATACTGTGTTGTAACTATAGGTAATAACTATGTGGACAACGTTGTAAAGTGTCCAACAACTATGTGAAAGAAATTACACACACTAACCCCATTCAATATCCCAGTGCCCAATTGTGAGTTAGACTCAAAAAGCTTAACCGTAGCGTGCAAATTAAGCGGTGGAGTATGTGACGATTTAAATAAAAGAAATAATCAAGAAAATAAAAATTTTTAAAAATTAAGGTTGCGAGCTATTAAACCATTTAAATCTCACTGTATTAATATAAAATACCTGTATGTACTCAGTATGAGAGGAAGCAGTAATTAGTTAGTTAGAAGATACTCTAATAAAAAGATAAATTGTAAAGAGTTATTAATATCGTATTTAACCCTTTGCTTGTGAGCAGGCGCTGTCCTGTTGATTCCAGACTCGACATGTTTTCCGAGTCTTGTGTAAGTTAGAATAAGATAAAAAACCTAATGTTAATAATTAAAAATCTGAAGACACAGATAGTCTCTAAAACAACTGATTTAAATTATGTATATTTGTTTAGGGATAGTTCGTATAAATAAAAATGTTAACTTAAATATAGTTAGGAACTATATTCTCGCGCGGTAATTGCCCCACTACCATTTTGTCCAGTACCAGGCGAAGGGAGCAGAATTTCGCTCTCTCGCAATGGTGACTTCGTACAGTATAGACGTAAGAGCTGTGCTCTTAAAATATGTTACCTACACTTTGTTGTACCTTAAGATGGTATACCAGAAATAGCTGCTTAAAGCATCTGGATGTGTTAACTAATATAGTTATGTAAATAAACAAGAGATTTAAAGTGTAAAACTCGAAACGTAAAAAAAAGGTGTAACACAAGATGACTTCGAACTTCAAGAAATAACAACACTTCCAACGTCATACCTGGAGATGTGAACTATCAGAAGCCACAAACTCTAGTACACGCGACAGAATATGCAGATCAGGACATCCGAGAATCTACAAGTATCATCGTAGAAAGTTCAACCTGCGAACTTTGGAGCCCTTTACTGACGAAGACCAGACCGAGATGACGACGTAGCTGTTCCTGTTTCCCAAGACGGATACCCCAGGACGAGTCTTCTGCATACCAATTAAAAGGTGACTCGATAGCCTGTCTATCGAGGGTTACTAATATTTGTTACACAACACATCTTGAAAGAGACTTTTCAGAAACTATTAACTTTGTAAAGACTTATAAATTAAATCTAAGAATTTCATGTAACTATTCTAACTTCATACGTTGTAACAGTTTATATGCTAATGTAGAGTAATATAATTCAAGCAATAATACCATTCTTCCAATGGTTGAATGAAAGAAAGTCTTGCAAGCTAATATCATGAATTGATTATGACTAAAAGTTTTAATGAATAAATACCGAAGGTTACCCGGATCCGAGGTATAGCTATATAGAATCAATTTTGATCCCAAAGTTTAAAGAAATCTTTCAAATAACTTAATAATTGAATTAGTAATGTCATGGGATCTGTCAGTAAATGTTTAAATGTTAAATAAAGAGAAGTCTTCTTGTTACACACATATGAGGAGTGCTTAAATCAATTGTATACCTTGCCATTGTTTCCTTACACAGTTAGTAAGTAATTTGTTATATTAATTATTTGTGATACATTCTGTTACAACGTAGGCAGCCCATCTAATTAACGGAGTTTAATTACGATGGGTTCCCTGGATTTGTAACGCGGCGAAAAGACGTTACATGCCTACACCAGTTCTCCTCCTAATATCTTCACCTCCTTTTTCTAATGAACTAGAACCTGGACAAGAATTCCATTTCCATTGCTTGTAGCGTTCGGGAGTTACTTTGATTCATCTCCCACGTGTCAGTGCCATAGGTGACTATGCTTTCTAAGAAGGCAGATTAAATAATCTGTTGGTATGATTCTCGAGTTCATCTTGTTAGTAGCAGTCTCTGTAATTCCAACTTTGTCGTCCTTACTTGTTAAACTAATATCTGTCATGCTCCGGACGAGGACTTTCAGGAGTACATATTATAGGACTTGATAATGGTGGAGCACTGAAAGGCTTCGTCCGGAACGTGACAGGTAGCAGTTTAGAAAGTAAGCGCGACAAAGTTGGGATTCTCGAGTTACACATTAGCATGAAGTATACGAGTTTTAAGTGCAAGCATTGTGGACATTTTTTAGTCTTTCTAAAGCAATCTGTATGTACTTGCACATTACATAATATATGTAATTCAATCGGGGTTTTGTCATAAAATCTTGCTTTGGCATAGTAATTTCAGTTTACACAATATTACAGCGACCTTTTTGATAAAAATTATTTTTCCATACCGCTAAAATGGTCAGATGAAGACATATGTACAGGATTGATATAACATTTGAGAACATCCAGTTGACATCTTTATTAAGACAGTTTTGCTGAAGAAGAAGAAGAAGAAGAAGAAGAAGAAGAAGAAGAAGAAGAATAAGAAGAAGAAGAAGAAGAAGAAGAAGAATACTAAAAGCGATCACTTCTCATTCTCTCTTACAACAATTAACCTCCAAACTTAAAAGTGTTCTTCCATTCGATTTTTGTGTATTTCCTAATTCAAATTAGTTTAAACTGAATAATTACTGAGCACTTCATTCGAAACGTTTGCTTTAAAAAATATATGTAATGCTTTACATTTTTGTTTTTAAATATCATGATTGTACAAATTTTTAGAAAAGTTCTATGTATATGCAACAAACTTTGAAATATGGCCTACATTTTTCAGAAGTTGTTAAATATTGTATTCCTTATGATCATAAAATAAACACTATGAGCAAAAAATCCAGTTAGACTACAGCTCTCGATGGTTATTAGGCAATTAATAATTCGTACTTATGTACGTTAATTCACGGTGACAGTAACGCAAAAATTTATTACCTTAAGAACTGAGATTTACCGTAACTCCTTTACTGCAAGTAAATTCTGTTGGTTTAGAAATGTTAACTGACTGTTACTTTAGTATTAGCTACTAACCATTTTTAAAATGAGGAAAATTAACCTGATATTTTATAATACTAAATTTATTATAGTCGACAATTTTGTTTACGTAATATAATTTACATGAATGCGTAAGTGTAAATTTCGATACAGTTTATGAAGTGGTCACTATTATTAACTAACAGGAAATTTGCATAGTGGAAGGGACGTAATTTAATCAGTTTTCAATTTTAATCGACAGTCGGCAAAACTAAAATCCTCTTAAACAACGTAATTGATTTCTCTGTACTGAACAAACTCACCATACGTGATCGACAAGCTTTTCCATTAAATTCATTAAATTGCTTCTCGAGTTAATTAAAACGCGCTTTAGAGCACACAGCCTGCCTTATAATTAATTTTCCCCTATGGCTATAGCCTAATATAATATTTTCAATTATGAAAGAATGTTGCTAAGTTGATAATAATCAAGACATGAATAGTTGAAATGCATTTATACTGTGTAATGACAATTTCCTGCATTGCTTTTTAAGCAGTCATTTTTTAATCTAATGTAACCTTTCGTTTATAAATTAACTTAATCTTCTGCGTAATCTGCGTGCGCAGATTATAGATTATAGCAATAAAAACTGTAGACTTAACATGAATGTACACATAAACAAATTACTAAGAACAATTTCTTAGAATACAATGCCACATATTATGTACCCCAATTGCATTCAATTATTATTCAGTATTCAGTAGTTAAATCTACTGTCAAAGAAGTACATAAAAATAATAGGATTCATGATTTGGGCGAATAATATTGACGAAACGTAGAATCTGAATTTACTTGACTAAATGTGAAAGCATACGCAGCAAACTCGCGTCATAATGAAACGTAATTCGTGTTGCTGCGTGTTATATTTGTCCCTTAAGGTATTAAACTTCTGACAAAGTACTAGACTTGGCTCATTTTCGCTTCTTAGGTTTTAGCAGCTTTGTATACACCTTCTCCTGTGGCTTTTTTTAAATTTGAACTTACGTGTAAAGAGAATTTAGTGCTCCCCGAGAAAATGTAATGTACCGTGGTACCGTGGCTTCAGGCAAACCTAAGTAGATATAATTATTCGGTAAAGATTTGTGTTATACACAAGGTGAAGCTGAGCTGCGTACAAGGGCCTACAAGAATTTAATCTTTTGGAAAGTTTACTCTTAGTTTTATGCTCAGTACGCTGTGCTAAAATAGATTACACTTACGATCCTCAGCATAACAAAATGTCGTGCATCGCAAACTGCAAGTTGAAACAAGCTAGTTAACGAGTAATGATTAAGTAAGAAACACAGTACTGTTATAATTAGAAAGTAAAATTGTCGCTGGTTTTAACATTAAAATTTAATTTTCCTGTAATCCGAAGGTAATACAAATGTATTTAAATATAATACGCAAATAAGAACTATGTTACGCCCAACTACACTTAGAGCTGTAACTGTAGTTATAACTATAATTAAATCCTTAAATTTGTAGTGACCGTCAATCAATGAATTTTTCAGTGGATGGTTAGTGAGGATCGGTCAAAAATAACACAAAATTTTTAACTTATTTGCGTCGACGTTTCGACAATGTTTATTGTCATCATCAGGACCTGTGTATGAAACACAAAAGAAATGTCAAACACAACGACGTTTGACATCGTTGACGACGTTGTGTTTGACATTTCTTTTGTATTTCATACACAGGTCCTGATTATGACAATAAACACTGTCGAAACGTCGGCGCAAATAAGTTAAAAATTTGTGTTATTTATGACTATAATATTTTAAAAACCGTGTGTGCAGACGCGCGTGTTGTGAGTATCTATCGCTTTCTTTTTGTCATCAGTCAACAGCTGGTTTGATGTGGTTCTACAGCTTTTTCTACTGAGAGACATACTCTTAATTCCAAATCTCCACAACACAATATTCCACGTCCTCAAAAATTTGGCTACAGTACTTCAATCTGTGTCTTCTTTTGAAGTGATTTCAATTCATTGCGCTCCCCGCCACCAAACTCCTTAAATCCACTATGCCCCAAACAGTGTGCCATCAACCTCCCTCGGCTTCTCGTCATAGTGCTCCACAAACTTTGCTTTCTCCCTTTTTGTGGAGAACGTAAACGAAAAACAAATCGGTATAATTGTAAACGAACTGTATAATTATTATACTGATTTAATAAAACTACCTGTCAAGACTTACTTTTAAATCGCATAGTGCTCTCAGTTTCGTGCTGTGACGTTTTTAACAGTGCGAACGAATAACTTTGGCAATCACGAAAGAGCTGTTCAACCTGCTCTTGTCTTTTATAGGTTCTTTCACTATATTTTTTATACTGTAGGCTACGCATAGTTGTACGCGCCTGCTTGTGTATTTTAGGTTATTTAAATTGCAATGTTAATATTTCAATGTTAATTACCATTCACAAATTTTGTTGTTATTCTACTTCTTTTGAGTGTTCCTCGTCAATCAAAAGCAACAATAAAACATATTTTAAATAGGAGATACGCAACTATATAATAAACATAAAGTTAAGCTAGTACTTGTTCTGTGATGCGACGCCTCCATCTTTCAACTGAATAAAACATCACGGTTTCTTTCGCAGGGAAACAAAGTAGCTTAATTACCAAGTATGGAAGAAATACAAAATAGTTGTTTTTACGTTATTACCTTTGTGCACAAAATTCAATTCAAACGCGAGTAATAAGTCTTAATACATCAAGTTTTCTACATTATTAATCTGATTCTTAGACTTCGTGTTTGTAAGATGCTGGAAAATGAAGTTCCGTAAATTAAAGTAAGTATAATTTTCTCTAGAGATATTAATATAATTTACTGTATTCCGTCTTTTTAGCATGCAAGTAAACAAAGATTAAGTAATTGCCTCGACACTGGACACAATTGCTTGCTGACTTATACTCTAATATTTTATAACATAGGATTATTCACTTCAGACTATTTCTAAATTATGTTGAAACCTTAGCGTCGATTTTATGTTTAGTATTGTGTTTTAGTTGTCACAATTTCGTTTTTCCATAACGCAAGATTATCAAAAAATTCAGTTTATAAAACTGGAATCATTTACTTTCCGGGGGATTTTAAATTATTTATTTTTCTTCTTCTCCTTCTTCTCCTCCTCTTCAAGGATAAGGTTATATAAACCTGTTCCGTCACCCATCTATTTGAATAAATTATTTCTTTGAAGATGTAGTTGAAGACCGCCAATGCTACACTACGATCATTATACGGTTCTAAGTTACCCCTATCACAGAAATTACATCAGGCCTAGTTAGGTGTTTGCATGAGTAACGATTGAGAACGCCGAATTCTCTTAGCATCACATTAAAAACGGCGATATAATAGATATAGCATCATGGTTCCAAGTGTTAAGCGTAACATCAAGGGCTAGTGCAAAACTTCGATGAATGAACTTAGAGCGGCTCGGTACATGGTGCTCGTGTAGACAGAGGGAAAGATTCAATTTGAAGGTGCAAGGACACAAGAAGGAAAACAGAGAAAGAGAAAGGAAAGACGGTGAACGAGCGAGGGAGAGAGATATAGACAGGCAGGAAGACAAAGACAGAGAGATTTAAAGAGCCGGGAGACAGGAAGCCCGAGGATAAGTAACAGGGTGTCAACTTGTTTCCTTAAATACGCAGAGGAAGCCAAACAAGGCGTTGCTGAAACTGCACATTTGTGACAGTGATACATAGGAGCGCAAAGGCAGGATGTTTTGGAATAAATGTCAGCATATTTGGACATACATATTTATTTGCTTTCCAAACTTCGAAATTTACAATTGTTGTCAGTTAAACTTACTATATCTGCAGTTTTGACTTAGCATCACGCTTTTAGGAAACGAAGGTTATCGAAACCAAATGAAGGGTATTATCTGTCCCTGTCGTGTGTAGTTGAAACTATCTTGTCAAAGTTATTACAAGTAAGAATTTAAATTTGAGGTAGTTGTACCGACATGTACGGTAACTACTACGTCTCCATTAGTAATGGTAAAGTCCCCATTGTTACGGCAATTTGTCCTTAAGATAGATAAGAAGATACTGTTACGACGGTCTCAATTATCGTCGTATGGTACAACGGAAAACAACATACAGATACTAATGAAGTCACTAATCACCAGCTTTAATTAATCATAAATAACAGTTTGTAATCAGCAAATTATTAAACAAGATTATACTCGTTCATTAATTAAAGTAAAATTTGTGCACATGCAATAATAATGTCAGCTAATAGAGTCCACGCACAATAATCACTTTTCACTAATAATCACTCGTGAAGCACTCAGTAAATCGCCCGACATCAACTGAACTGACCATCACTTGATGCTTACATTTGTATCCCGCTGGTATATTATAAGTTTATAATATACAGCAGTGGGGTTCTGTTGAGAAATGAGATGTTTACCATGACCATTTTTTTATTTATGCATTCAGACATTATATTAATCACGTTTTAGATTAATGAAATATCAAAAATGAATTAAATTAGTATGTTAATTAATTAACAGATTCATTTTTCGACATGTTAATAAGCGTTTAAGAATGAATTTGCCAAGAATTTGATAACTCGAATTTTTTAAAATTCACGGGCATCTGGGAATTAAAAAGAGTGTTCTATATAATAAAACGGATGTGAGCCACAAACAATAAAGAGAACCATTCATTTCTTGTTTTTTGTAACTAATTAATATTTTAACTGGTACAATAATAAACAATTTGGTTTGCTTCTTGTAAAGAGAATATCCTATAACACAACATATGCATAGTACATGCTACGTTTGATTCCTTTAAGTAGACGTTAAAAATTTCTGTAACCATAATGAAATGAATGTAGAATTACAAGGCCGAAACAGGTTTCTTATACAGTTGTACTGAAATCTATTCAGCTTTGTAACGTATATTTTACCTCATTTTCACCATATCTGAGTAAAAACTACATCTCATCCTGAGATCCTAAGATTACAAAAGACGATGGTATCTTTAAAGTAACACTGTTTTCCAACGTAAACGCGTTCTTGTAGTTTCAAAGTAGCGTTGGTATTAATGGCAACGTTTCTGCTCGTAGAGTCTAGCATAAATTTATTTAAGGTTGGTTAGAAGTTACATAGCTCCTATTGGTAATATCTCGTGCTCTGCTGCCAGAAACTGGGTAGCAGTATAAACAGCACGACGACTGGCTGTACTCAATCGACATTCCAACATTCCAGAAAGTGCCTCTGACATGGATTTGCTCCAAGGCCTGACGTCTACGAATTGTACCCGAGACGTTGTTGGACACGTCACCACATCGTTAACAACTGAAACCCTATGAAAATCTACTGCTATCTTCCACGCCGATAGGGTTATACGCTTCCACCGGATAAATTCTAAGGAACCCCGCATTGCCAAGGCAGACGTTGGGGCCTCTCTTCTTTGCACCCGTAGCAGGATTACAGCATGTGGGTCGATTCCAATGAATGCCAGAAGATAAACTTAGAACTGGTTCAGTCGAAGGGTGGCGTAAAACTGGAAAGCAAACCGCCTAGATAGCGGGGGGGGGGGAGATAACGTATTTTTATCGCCCTGCTGCTGGAACCAATTCAGGCAACAGGTGTTGCCTGTCTTAAGCCCAGCGATCAGACGCCGCGAGGCGTTGGTCGCTCTCCGCGAGGCAGAGAGCCTTTGTGCCGGTGACCAAGGTAACAGTAACAAGCAGCTGACACAGCGTGCTTAGAGACGGTTAAAGATGGAAAGAAGGACAGTTTTAAAAAGTGAACTTTGGCCTTGCCTCCTGCCGAAGACGCAACCCCGTTTGAAGTTTCTAGCGGGTTGCAAGTTCTCTTCTCGCCGAAGCATGGTCGGCTACAAGGCTGAATATATGAGGCCCATCGATAAGAGTTTACCTCCTGCAGAAGCTGCTGGACGTAAAGAGACTGGACGTGAAAGCGCCGTTTGACGGCGGAATCTCAGAGCTTGCTCTGAACCCAAATGGTATGAAGAACTTCCGGTAAAAGGACCTATTTGTGATGATTCACCTCGAGTGCATAGGTGTGTCGATCTATGACACTTTGGACCAGCTCCTTGAGACTAGTGGTTTGGAGATCCACATAGACACGAGTGACGATCGGGTCCGCGAAGAGATAAGGTAACCGCCGACAGAGGTCCTCGAGGTAGGAGCACCAGTTGACTCCATAGGAGTTGGCGATCCTGCTGTTCCAAGAGGGATATTTGGGGTTTAGATCGCCGGCTACAATTGTAGAGAAGGGGTGATCGAGGAAAGAGCAGCTGACCACAGAGCTATATTGTAGTGGCCTAAGAGATATCCGGCTGTAGACCAATACATCTGTACCCCCCCCCCCCACAGAGGTGACAGGAAGGTCGTTGGGGACAATCCTGACGATAACAGCAGGTGTACGACGGAAGGGAGAAGGTACTGTAGTGTGAGATAAGTCTCGCAAAGAAATACATCAGCGTCGTACTCCGTTACGCAAGTCATCAATTCGGCTCGTCGAGGGACTACCCTATTGGCATTCCTTGCAACGATCCGCAAGCGTCTAGAAATGCAGGGGAAGTAAAGGAAAAGGGAAGACAATAATTGAAAAACCAGAGCAAGCATGTTGTGGTATCAGGAGCAGACCGGATCCTGGCGACTAAATTCGAGGCAGTCGGGGGGTTAGCCGGGCCCCGGGAAGGTTCCTGAGGACATGCCTGACTACACTTGGCAGGGGTTACTGATGCCGCAGGGCCGGCGGACTGACTAATGTTCTGCACGCTGGGAGGTGGTGGTGGATGACTGTGAGCGTGGGCCGCCCGCAATGCCTGAGAATTTTGTCGACCGGAAGCCTTCCGACGGCGATGAGTGAGCTTTTTATTCTGCTAGGAGCAGAAGGATGGAAAGGAGTAGCGGTCACAGCCGCGTAGGACGAATCTGGCGCTCCGGCAGGCGCCGGGACAGAGGCCGGTGCAGGCGGCACCGAATGGCGTCTTCGGACGGGACTGGGGCTCCGGCAGCAACCGAAGTTGGTCCCGGGGCCGTAGAAGATGCTCCGGTGAGAGGGGAGATAGCCTCTCGCCAGTTAGGAATTGGGCCTGTAACACGGCTTTGCTGAGCGCCAGGGTGTGCAATGAAATGTGTGCATACCCAGTAGTTTGCCGAATGATCACCTCCACAGTTGCATCAGATGGAGTGAACCCCTCTCTTACGCAAGTTTCAGTGAGGCGCCTTGATACCTCGCCTCTATTTTGACCGATGTTAGCTCCGAGCTAGCTGGAGGTAACGAAGAAACTGACTTTAATTCCGATTATCCTGAATTACAATCGGTGGAATCTTAGGATTAGACACAGATTTGGTTGGAGACTGTGCGTCCTGGGTGCTGCTGTTATCATGACTGGAGCCAGGCACAGGAGAGGTGGGAGGTTGAGTAGCAGCCAGTTTCCGCTTGCGTTTGGCAGACTTGCCCTCTAAAAGCGAGAACTGCTTGCCCCCGGCCCCTCACTGCAAATTGACACGTACTCGCGATCACTATCATTCTCAGTGTCGGGAAAGGGCGTAGAGCGAGGAACAGAGTGGCAGGTTTCATGAGGGGAACCAGTGAGTCCGGAAAAGAAACAGGTTTAGCATTCGACGTTAGGAGGAAAGTCTAGGAGCAAAATATCTAGGATCGAGTGACTACCAGCACTGAATCACTACACTTGGCAGCCAAAGAACACGAACACCAAAAACGAACTGCACACGAATCGCAAAAACACTCGTGCACAGCACAATACAACACTTCACTGATGTTGAGCAATGCACAGATGAAGAACACTTATGATGATGATGAAGAATGCAGAATGATGATGATGCAGTAATAAACTCACAATACACAATTGCAGAGAACAGGCAGAGAACAGAGTAGTACAGCTTACCCGGGCAACGGCTCAAGGTAGACGCTGGGGCATCGCTGTAATGAAACGTCGAATAGCAGTCAAAACCCTGATACTGCTTCCTTTGTCTGAGTGTCTAGACAGCAGGTATAGGAAGTCGGTACTTAGGCCTCCTTCTGAAAACCGCCTATTTGAACTGTTATTGATTGTAGCCATGACTTTGGTGTGAATTGTCCAATGAAATCTGCTGCAGCATTATGAGACTGGTGATACTTTGTCTTTACACAGATCTTGTGTATAGGTCTACTTACAATGTTTCTGGATCCCTCTAGTGGAGTGTGTGTTATAGGTTGCGCTTGGCAGTGGCTACTTGGTAGATGCGTGTGACCTCGTTGGAGATTTATTTGTTCTGGTGTTTTGACCTAGTTGACAGAATTTGTAAATTTTCCATATGTATACCATATGCAGATTCGCTTCAAGCATACCAGTTTTCTTCTCATCTTGATATAAGGTATCACTGTATCATCTTTATCTCTTAAGAGTGTATAATGTGATTATAAGCTCCGAGGATTTGTCTGTACGAGTATTAATTCATCAGTAATATTGTTACTGAAGCAAATTTAGACACGTGTGTTTGTTTATGTGTGTGAGTTGCGTGTGTACCTCTGTAAGTATCAGCAAGAGGCAGACTATAGACAAGGTTGTTTGACTGGAGACTTGTAGCTACAAGGAGTATATGCTACATGCATGATGCATGCCTAGTTTTTGGAAGAAGCTTGGATTCACCTGGTGAGGCACTGGCTGAATATGGCGAACTGATCTATATTTTCGTTATCTGGAAAGTGACAGAGAACAATTCGATCAATAAAATGAGTAAATCATGTTAAGGCTACTGAATATGTGTGTGTGTGTGTGTGTGTGTGTGTGTGCAATGTTTTATTTACATGTAAATCTGTTAAATGTCTTAATTGACAAAAACAACATAAACTGGTAATAAAGTTAAAGTAAGATACTGGCTAGACATTAAAACATAAAAATACACACAGCAATATAACCTACGTATGCAAGCTTTTATGAGTGTATATACGTGTACAGAAAATCAGATCATCACAAACACACGGAACTTATTGTTATAAGTTGTGATTTTTATTACATCGTTTATTCGTTGGTACCTCAAAAGCTAAATAAATTCTTGTTTGTGTCCCACCTTACCAATTTCAAATGTATGTTCTACTAAATGTTTCTATGGTTTATAAACCTCCTCAACACGGCAAAACATAATCATACAAAATTATAAACTCTCGTTCGAACCCACGACTTTTGGATTAGAAGTCCAACGCGCTATCCTCTGCGCCACAGGGATGTTATTTTGATTGATACTGCATATAATCTAACAGTTTAATGAAATTGTTTCATCTTTTCAGTTTGTAAAACGTGCCAGTCACTGCAGCTTTGGTTCTACTTCGTCCATATAGACGCCTCTATAGATGGCTGCCATGTTGAGTACACGAATGTATTTGTTTGTCTACATTTTTTTGATTAAAGTTTTTAAAAAATCAGACTGGATGTTTTATTTTCATTCATATGAGCGATATTTGATCAATACGTATGGGAAACAACTTTTCGTATAGGCCTATGTGAACAATTTTTCAAGTTTCGTTCAAATTATTTGCATAAACATAAAAACTACAAACATGAACAAGGATGCTATTAATTATTGAATTCTTGTATATTTCAGCAACAATTTGTATACATAGGTACGTGTAAATGTATAACTATGATGTTTGTAGTAACATACTAACTTTATTGTTCACTTATATTTTATTGGATATATTTGAATATAGAAGACAAACTATTAAACGTATACTTATACACGTTTGACTTTAAAAGGATTGTAGTTATTTGCTACATAACAAAATATTTTGAATTTATTTGTTAAGCCTTACCCTACATCTATGACAACATGTTGCACCACGGCTTGTAAAATACTAACGTAAGAGATTTTATCAAAGATTTTTAAAAATCAACCACAGTGAACCCAATTACTTTCGCAAATGAAGGAATGTACATAGGCCTACTGTATCTACGCGTAGGCCTGTATTCTGGGTAAGGAGAACAGGTTTCTCACGATGTCACATTATCAACCAATTTAACATATTAAATAGTACATAAGTTAATGTTGATTAATCGCAGATACATATGTAGTGTTGGGGTAACACAGCGCCACCTTTATTCGGCCAGTACCAGTTTCTACTCCTATGTAACCACCATTGCCACAAACTACACATTATCCACTGATAACCTACATCAACAGCAGACTAGAACCCTCTAACGCGCTTCGCCGCTATAGCATGTAAAACATAGCTG
Source organism: Magicicada septendecula (assembly GCA_034769895.1). Taxonomy (NCBI): domain Eukaryota; kingdom Metazoa; phylum Arthropoda; class Insecta; order Hemiptera; family Cicadidae; genus Magicicada; species Magicicada septendecula. Next base: position 183,588,103 of record CM068369.1, on the reverse strand, counting down.
TTGATACAAGACATAACGTTGCCCAAAGGGGATCTCGGGGAGACGGTGTTTCGGTACCAGAACTCAGATGTTACGGCTTCTGCAGCGCCGATTACATCGATCACTCGTGGTCGTGTCACCGAACGCTGGACACGCTTTTTTCCGATTATGAACCTAACCCCTCGTCCTTCATGGCAGCGTGCAAGGGAATGGGCGTTTTGGAGGAAAGAAAAGCTACCGGTAATCAGCGGTGTAGCCCCAACTCCCATCTCCCAGAGCTACAGCCTCAAAACAGAGTGGCGTTAAGCCAGCCACACAACTAACTTACCCTTAACGGTCCACCGCTATCTGAAACGTCACCCATCCCTCCGCGCATGGACGGCCTATGCTAATAGGACTCAATCCGCTTCGTGTCAAAAGGGCCAACCGAAAAGGACTGGTTACCTCCAAGCTACTGTCAAGCACAAGCCCAGTCTCGTTCCCGGTCGCAAGACACACATTTTATCTCAGTTTACATTACCCCCAATACAGCCAAAATACCTGTACACACCCTCACCCGCTTCGATAAGGAGGTGTGTGAGAGGTGGAGACAGCAGTAGTCAGGAGCCACCTTGAATGTCGGTTTAGGCTCCCTTCCTCTCACACTCCCAGGCCCCTACTCGCAGCACGCGCGCGCACACACACACTCACCACCGTTATCTACAAAATAACAAAACTTCGGTAAACACATGTCGAGACAGTTAATTTATTATTAAAATTTATAACATAAAACGAACACTTTAAAATAACGTGTATGTACGTGTGCTCCGCGCTACTACAGTATCAAACCACATAAAATATAAATTATCATCCCTGGTGGGGTTCGAACTCACGACTTTTGGATTAGAAGTCCAACGCACTATCCTCCGCGCCACAGGGACCACATTTAATTCTTTAAGTTACTTACATATTATACGTCAAAGATTGTATAGATAAAATGGTAAGTCATTATTACAATATTATTATAATTATTATTAATAATAATACAAAAAATTTCTGTTATTCTAGTATGGTAGTTTCTATAAATTTCGTCTAAGAAAACCTCATTGGTGGTGCCCATAACAGACCGATTTAATAGTGAATAATTTATTTTGAAACTAGTAAGGAAAAACAGTTATGCCTTCAAGTTAAAATTTTATTATATTATATACTCCTGTAATTACAATAAATCGGCTTCGAATATAAGAATACACATTAAGAGACTCAATAACATTGTTGCAATTACAGTTACACAAGTTTTAAAGTCAAACATCACATACATGAATACAAACCCTGAACAGATGACGGTAAGGCTGAATACATTTTTGATCTCTAAGACGCCTTTAGTCACTATGTGACCATCGAGTAAGCAGTATAATGTAGTAAGCCTACGTGTGACACATGTTCTGAAGTGTAAGCCTACTTCAAAGGTTTAAACCTCAATCGTACTGACCACATCGGAAAGGTTTACCACTTCTCCAAAACCTTCCACTCTTGAAAGTGAGTTCTCTAATACTTTTGTCTCCGTTTTTATTGCCGTTTTAGTTAACTCTGATCCTTTGTACCATGGAGTTTAATGTCTCTGATCAATAAGTCACAACTGAGTAACAATTAATGGTAGTTACGGGAAAGAAAACAGTTACAAGAACCCGTCATTGTCTCTCGGCAGCTGCAAGGTGCGTAGTGACATCCTCTGACGGATAAGTTCGGTATTGTACACCGACCTGTTGGACGTCGTCGAACTACGAGACTCTCGGTCAATCGCAAGGTTGCTGGAGCTGTGGGGGACCATGTTCCGAAGGGTCCCCTGTAGACAGCAGTTGTCCTGACGAATCCAACAACGGATCTACATCGTTCGGTGGGGACCCGCCATCATTGGCCTCAGCGCCTCGTATGCCAGAATCAGAGTAGTCGAAAGTTTGCACTTAAGGGCTTTGCACAGCAGACGATCGTGCGATTGTTTTGTCAGCGGCCGGATCGAAGCCGGTATAGGATAACGTTTGGCCAGCTGTGCCAGTGTCACCAAGGTGTGGCTGGCTTCGAAACTGACGAGGATCTTATCAATGGCTTCAACTCTACTGTGGGTATCTTATCGGCAGCGTTTTTCAGCGAAGGACTGCAAAAGATCCCCTGCAAAAATATAAAACTTTCTGTACGTGGGTGTTGATTATATTATAAAATAATGTAGATATGCAAGAAACTTTTCTATTTAATTTTTCAGTGAAGGGTTTTTAAGGATCGGTCAAAACATAACACAAATTTTAACTTGTTTGTGTCGACGTTTCGACAGTTGTGTCGTTGGCGTCAGCGACAATTGTCCTGATGATGACAATAAACATTGTCGAAACGTCGACACAAATAAGTTAAAATTTGTGTTATATTTTGACCGATACTCACAAACCCTTCACTGAAATATTCATTGATTGACGGTCACTACGAATTTAAGGATTTTCTATTTAATAACGTTTTTCTGTCGATTTTCGTTTTTCTTTACCAGAGAATAGGAGGTTTATCTTTACAATAGTACTCGATAAACTGGAATCCCCAATTACTCATTTTCGTTAATATCTTCTCTTATCGCGTTGTGAATTCAATTAGTAACGAGAAATTACGAAATTAACGGATTTACAGTGTACAGTACGTTTTATTCAGTGTCATACAACTTTCGTACTCTATCAAATTCAAATGTTCGAGTCATTCAGGGGTATCTCACCGTATATCTGATCACTTTCACTAGTTTCGCTACACTTCTAGTACTACAAGAAACATAAAAAGTCTAAAGGCCTATTATTTACTCTGTAGATGTCAAAATATTTTTATCTGAACAGAGGAATTGAGAAAAAGACATGAAATATTATTTTTATTCGATTGTTCAAATCCGTAATTTAATTCCCCGTGTATGCGCTCCAGTGACTTCATAACAATGTTGTGCTTTTTCAAATTTAGTTATATACAAGTTTAAAAGGTTCTACTCCAAATATACCAAGTCAAGGCTTAGACATAATTATGGGCAAAAATTAAGTTTGTATTTTGAGATACAAACTTTTGATCTTTTTCGTATTTACTGTAACTCGCCAGTTAGTGTTCCAAAATACTTCAACATATGGTGCATGTAGTTAAGAAAAAAGGCTCTTGTCCGGAGAAAGTTATTTTGATAGTGCACTCAATAACCAGTTCATATAATAGATATCTACTAATCAGGAATAAGAATAATCAGCAATTTTGCCTAACCTGAATTAATTATACTACAAATCACTTATTTATGTTTCTTACCTTGATTTGCGCGTACGATAAGAACTTTTATCAAAAGCACTAAGTTACATTTTTCCTTTCCTTACAATAAAAAATTTGTAGAAGACAGTACATAAGTAAGCAGCATCATTAGTTTTATTATTAATCAAAACAAGCATGTTTAAAAAAATTTTATTAAACTTTGTAATTGTATGTAAATACACAAACTTCATATTTTAATACACATTAATTTTATATAACTTTTTAGTATATTCTGTGGAAATATGTAGAAAAACTTATAATATTTTTAAAATATCTAAGTTGTTAAAAATTTATAAAATATAATGGTTTTATTTTGTCAAATCTTATTGTGTCAAATTCATTATTTTAATTTCATATTTTGGAAGTTAAATTGGAATTTATTGGTTTTTAAGCCTTAGAAGTATAGTATCTGCAAATATTTACAGTTTTAAATCATTTTATAAGTTTTCAACTGCCATGAATCCGCGTTTACCATTTTCATTAATTTTAATTTTCTAAATTTTTGAGACGTTACACAGAGTAACCCAAAGTGACTAGGTTTTTGAAAATTAAGATGTATTTTTATGAAGGAACGTAGAGATTTTTAAGTTGGTAGTGCATTGTTATTTTCTTATCAACAGCTTTAAATTTTCTGAATTATAATTAAGGATAATTTGCTGGCTACTGAAGATTGGTGTATGTTGTCAGAAATCTATTTGAAGTGTGGTGTAAATGTTGTTTGGAACAATGGGAAGTGTACCTGTAATGGCAATTTTTAAATAACTTAAATAGATTGTCCAACTGCTTTAACTTACACACCAAAATTAAGGTTATTTTTCTCATTTTTGTATACAATGCCCAAACTGGCATAAACATGTGTCCCAACATAACATATATTTTAATATACTTCTTCATAAAAATTTACATTCAGATTTGTCAGCCAGTCTGTTGTCTAACTTTTCACTCCTTCGTCAAACGAAAATCGACTTCCTGAAAAATGTTCCTTCAGCTTCCTAAACAGGTGAAAATCACAGGGTGCCGTTCTGGGCTGTAACAGAGTTCCTCAAGAGTTTTCACCCTCCTCCTGATTTCTTTAAATATTTCTCACCAGTATGAGCAGTTGAATTGTCATGCGAAAGTACTTCGGGTCAGCATTCCAACAGGTTTTCGTCGAATAGCTTCACGTGATTGGTGTAAAGTCTCAATGTAACGATCAACATTAAGTGTTTCTTCTTTTTGACTTAAACTAACCAATAGTGCCTTTTTGCAATGAAAGTTTCAATATTATTAAATCCTGTTTTCCTTCTTGAGGTATTCTGGTAAATCAACGTTTCATTCGCGGTAACGTTACCATTGAGGAAGTACACATCCAATCGTTGTGCTGTGTGTTGTTTAGTCAGTCCTTTGAGCACCCATCGGACTGAAACTTTCTGGTAGCTTAGAGCGTTGTGAACAATCAGAAAAACGGTATTTGTTATATTAATTGTGAATGTAATATCTTTTAGTTTATTGTTTCGAACAGTTGTCGAAAGTTCTTCATCACAACGTTTATTTTCAGCATTGCGTGCTGCTTGAAGTCTCTCTGCGCGTTCTTCGCAAACAGTAATGTCCTTTCTTGTTAAAACTGACGACACCACACTAACACCTGTTTACTTGAAATTACGTTCTCATTGTACAATTTCTTTGTGGATTGAATTCTTCTGATTTGTGTTCAGAAATTGAAGCTCGCACTGCTCATTGGGCGGATTTTGAATGAGAAGTACTTTTTTAACTGACTGACATAATTTCACCACAATCTGTAACAATACACATCCACTGTGACCCACATTAGATAGGTCTAAATCTTGCAATTAAACAGGGTGGAGATTGTTGTCACATTTCTACCCACATAGCAGAGCTAGTGTGCCTTATTTTTGGATCGCCCTCGTATTTCTGTGTTCTCTTCTGTCCAGGAAACCTACCGTCAATGACTTGCATTTGAGCTGAAATATATTCCAATTTAGTCTTAAATTTCTCTGTGGAGAAACATATTGTTAGGTAGCCGTCTTCCAGTTCAGAGATAGAACTTTCGGTTCCAACCGTCTACTCCAATTAAAATAATTATATTGTTTGTAACAATACCAAGTATACTGACTACATCAATTAGAAATTAGAGATTTGATTTATTCAGCAGCTACATATTAAATATTTAGATCTATGAAGAGGTGGGTAAATTAAAATATCATATTTCAGTAGAGGATTAATCGCCATACGTCACACAGTAATCAAAAGTCACCAACAATAAGCATAACTATACTTTTGTAAATACATTTGTGATTACAAAAGGAATTTGATATAAGTATCATTTTAAAGCCTCTACTTTGGATAATTAAAGTATAAAGTACAGAGAGAAAATTGAATGCAGTAGGATACAAAGCGGGAGTACAGTGCTTTGCTGATAAACTGATAACGTTGCTTGATGTACTCCAACGTTAATTAACTGAAGCATTACAGCGTACTGAAGCAAAGTTCTTGTCTGATACTCAACACGATACACCCACTCAGAGGTAAGTACGTTTTTCCTGTCGCCTAGGAAACGCTATTCATGTTGCAAAATGCATTAAGGTTATGAAATTCCTGACGCAATATGAGATTGCTAACATATCTTTATTTCACCTAAACGTACATAATTTTTTGTTACTTTTAATACGCTTAAGGCGAGAATTAAGTACATCCAAGACATTGCAGAAGTGAGGAGGCAGCTTCATCGAACAAAACGCAGACCCACTACCTGAAGAACAAAAAATATTGAGTTTCTGTCCCTCACTCACTCCCCCCGGTCTCTCACTCTCTCACACACTATCTCTCTCTCTCCTTTCGCTCTCACCTAATCTCTCTCTCTCACACACACTTTTGCAACAGGGTAAATTGCATGAATATTGTGCAACGATACATTTGTAAAATATAAAAAACATAAAGTAGAAAAAACTTATTGAACACTCCGTACGGTCTTAAAAATAACAATGTCAGACAAGTGTTACCTGATATGACGTCACGAGGAGTGAGATATTTGTATAGGCCTACATTGTTAAACACTGTATGCGTTGGGCCGATACGGCCGTGAATTTGACGAACGTAAAAACCATGTCTTTTAGCGAGTTTTACGAATTTGATTTATGTCACACGAAAATTGTGCGTGTCAGCGTGTTGTGCAGAAAGTTACACGCCTGTAGACTGGAGGTTGTGTGACTACGTCTGCGTAAAAGACAGAATAATTGCTTGCTATTACTCCACTAAACAAAAATAGTTACGGAGAGAAATCTCGTCAATAAAAAACGTGCATTTTATTAGCTAATACAGTGTTCTACAGAGCTAATAATGTTGGTGAAAGTGATGCCAAACCTGTTGCGACATTACGGAACATGATTGGAGTGTAATTATTCCTGGACAGAAACGGAATGCCAGAATTGAACGCGCGCGCGCGCGCGCGCGCACACACACACACAGGCCTATATAATAAATAACATTTGTTTTTTTTACAAGGATATAGATATATATTTTTTACATATTTACATGTTGAAACAGTGTAAATATATAACAAATATAGAAATATATTCGTGTAGAATACAAATGTTATTTACTTATTATTAAAAATAATTACAAAAAAATAATATGAGAAGATATTAATGTAATATACCCTATTCTCGTCTCCTGGGTGAGATGTGTGTTTCGAGAATATTTTCGAGACGTCTGGCAAATTTGTTTGCCACATGCGCCCGTGCGCAACTATCAGAAAGGCCACCATGAACACACATACACACTAGGATAGAATTATCGACAGAATCGGTTGACGATTAACATAATTTTCTTATCAAAATTACAAGACAGTATAAATCAGAAACAACATCGTTAGAACAGAGAATCAGAAAAAACTATAAATATTTATGTAAATAATTTGTATTAATTTTAAAGCGTATAACTGATACAGAGAATTTTTTAATAATACAATTAATAAATTTTCTAAGATGATTTGATTAAACACGGTAAGCACGTAAACACTTCATTGGGCGCACATTGCTGGTATTAGGATGATTTTATTTTTAAAAATATTTATTATCAGATTTTTAAGTTGTTCAATTGTCAGTTAAATTGTTCAGTTGTTAATTGTCACTGATTTCGTAATATCTGCCAGACATCCGAAGTAAAATATACTCTGTTTTTTTGACGTGTCAAGAAAACGATGTTTATATCTGTAAGTTATTGATTTAAGGATTATTTTATACTATGATTATAATACTTGCGCGCTTACGAGAAGGGATACACTTTTTAAATTTTAGTCTAGTTTTAAACAAGACACAATTTTAATCATTTTCAAATTCATCTTAATTATTTCATTTCACTATAATAAATACTCTCAAGAAAATCAATCTTTATATGTGACGTAACACAAAATAACCCTAAATCCCACGGCCTTGTTGGGTGTGTAAATGTATCATACGTTTCAGACACAAACACTCACGCATCAGAACGTAACGTCGCAGTACACATGCGCGCGCGGACACACGCATATGTACGTTCGTCATTGTAGCCAACGTATATCAGTCGTATTACACAATACAATCTTACACAAGGTTTTCTCTGTAGACTAGTCGATACAAATTTTAAATGTCTATAAAAAAAAACAGCACGGGAAATGAGTAAAAGTATTGACTTAAACTTATTCGTTTCTTAAAAAACGCTGACACAATGTAGGTAAAGTTCTATAATTATGAGTTATGTTTCACATGAGTGACAGAAAAGTAGAGTTTGACTTTGCAGGATTCAATGTACTTTTGAGCTTTGGTTTCAAAGCTTGCTCTTGCCTTAAATTAAAGCTTGCGAGTATCACGCTTCCCTTTTTAATTTTTGTCTTCACATAATTATGCACTTTTATTATTTCTTACAGTTAACTTTAACAGTTACACAAATTTGTAAAAGTTATAAATTATTGTGAAAGGAATGAAATTTTACACAACACTTGCTAATTGTGCCTTCGATAAAGTGAACAAAACGTAACTGGTAATTTTCTGCAGTAGAATTCTTTTGAGAATTTCTAATGACTACTGAACAAAACGTAGCATTTGCGTCAACATTAAATTAACGGATGAAGTTACGACGCTGAGAACGTTTGCTTAGACGCCGCGACGTCGCCGTCGTTACCTTTGTGCATTGAAATCAATTCAAAGAAGAGCAGAAAACTTCGCTTCAACAACATTTCTCATTACAGTAATTCTATGTCTGAATTATTAAGTAATTTCCTGCGAGTCTAGCAGTAAAGCATGTTTGTCATTAGCACTGACTGAAGAAAGGCAAGTATTGTGCATTTAATTTCCATTTCGCCTTATTCAATATTAATAACGTCATTTGTTCTATTTTACTTGTTGTCTGTTTTGAGATAATTCATAAGATATTTAAGTTGTGAATGAGGTTAGCTATCAAACCATTCTGCATTGTTTTGCTTCACGTGACAGCCTTTCTGGAGCGGCGGACAGCGCCTAACCCGCCAAAGAATTACCCCCACTTCCAAGCATAGCGTAAGACGTCTAGAAAGGAGATAGGGCAGACACCGCCATAACAGTCCGCCGTCTCACTCACACACTGTCTTTCATCTGTAACAGGCATGCTTCTGATGTTTTCTTCAGCCTTGTTGCAGCCGATGTTCACATTATGAAACACTGTTCAAGAATGTTGTGCGCATGTGCGAACTCACTGAAAATTTTGTTAGCCTCGCAGTGAGGTGTTTGTCTACTGAGCATCTCTAAGGGACTGTTCAAAATCCATCGTTAGGTGTGTATGCAGAAGAACTACACTTGAACTAGTGTATTTTATCTCGGTAAATTGTGTTTCTGCAAATTTCTCTACGTGCAACTGAGTACAGTCTATGTAGGTTAATGTTAGTGAATTTGAAATTTCAGTTACACTGAAGCATATTCTTAAGCGTACTAATTCCAGCACATATAATTCTATTGTGTGTTTCTGAATAACGTAAACGGGTCAGATAGCAATCCGTGTATGCGACAGAAATTTAATTTCTTGACACCTGTTACATATCAATATACAGAATTTAAGAATAACCTTTCATAATCTATATCTAATACATTCGATGATCCATGTTTGAAGAGCTATTATGTTTGTACCCAAATTATATATAGTTATTTATTTGCATAGATAACCCCATAAAACAACGAATCTCGTATGATTTTCAACGGAAATATTTTCTGTACATATTGCAATAAAATTCTGCAAAAAATGTACGTATTATCTCTAAACAGGTGAAATTAAGTTAAATGATTCTGACGAGTGGATACACTTGATTTTTACGAACTGTAATCGGTATACAGACGTGTAGGTAATGGTACTTCGTCCCATAACGTAGACGTCTCTTAAAATGTACTGTGACATACAACGTGTAGCATAATTGGTTTAATTATTCCGCAAGAGCATGCAGTAGAAATACACCATATTTCGTAAGTGGCACAGAGGTGGCTGAATAATGCCGGAAATAACGGAATTTCCAGAAATTGTGTATTTCAGGTTTAAAATTAAAATTAACATCAAGAACCCGCTGGAAATAACGGAATCTACAGAAATTGTGTATTTCAGGTTAAAACCAGTATTAACAGCAGGAATCCGAATAGATTCCAAGCAAACGCCCATACACTGAAGGTTCTGTAAAGATTATCAGAAAACTGTAAAAGATATGCACTTCTGTAAAGACACCAAGTCCCTGTGGCGCAGAGGATAGCGCGTTGGACTTCTAATCCAAAAGTCGTGGGTTCGATCCCCACCAGGGATGTTTCGTACATTTTGTTTAGGAATAGGCCTATATTATCAAACTTACTAAATTTGTGAACATTATTTTTCGTAAATTGTTCTGTAAACTAGCTTAAACAAAGAAGGTATAATTTTAAGCTACATACCCAATATAAGTAATCCTAGCTAATATATATAATATACTAGCTATTACCCGCGGCATCGCACGCGAATATTTGACTTTTAATAAGTATTTTAATATAATTTTTATTGTCTATATCTATATGCCGTTCTGTCAGCTCGTATAACAATTTTGTACTCATTAGTCAAATTCTCTCCAAAGCTATTTTCAACACTTGTTCTATTTTAACTTATACTAAATTATTATGTTGGTGCAACAGCCTTTGGACATTTAAAAGTACCCGTTTATAAAGCCTTTGGAGATATTTATAAACCATCTGTTAAATCAAAAACGGTAAATTCTTTATTTTAAGTGTTATTGTGTTACAAGCATTGTATAACACATTAAACGTTATGTTTTCCTCAGTCATGGCTTATATTTATTTCAGCAGTAAACTAAAAACCAAAAATCGTTGTCACCTAACCTCACAAATGAAAAAAACACGTATTTTCGCTTTACATTAAGTAATAGGACAATTTACAATTAGTACACTTCTTCTTTTCCACATCATAATATATCGATACAATCGCATATTATATAAAACATCGAAAATGTACTTCCGGAATGGATAAATGTACAATTCCGATGCAGCAGAATAGCTTCTGTTTATTTACTTGTTACTTTGATAATTAATTCTGGTCCCGATGGTGCTGTTGACATCTTTAGTAGTAGTATTTAGTATATTTAATTACTTATTCATTGCATTATCAGAAATACGTATAAATGTAAATTTTATAATCGTTTAAGACAATTACAAAATATACAGACGTATCTGTATACAAAATTACAAAATATATCGATACAATCGCGTATTAAAACATTAAAAAATGCAGGAACAGATAAAGGTACAGTTCCGATGTCGCTAAATATCATTTGTTTATTTACTTGTTACTATGGTAATTAATTCTGGTCTCCATAGTGTTGTTGACATCTTTATATGCGTCAACGAAAAAACATAATTAAAAGGGCCTAAATCGTGCGAACGGGGCAAAATATAAAATTCCAAGTTAGACAGTATTTTGCGCCTTGTGTCAAAGGTTACCTGTGCAAAATTTGGTGGCAATCGGTGTAACGGTGTGGATTTGTATTAAGTACACATAAATCCTCAGACTTTGAGTTTTATATATATATATATAGATTGGTACCCTATTTGTTAATTTAAAAAGTATACCCAAAATATGTGCGCGCGCTAGAACACGCACACATGCACACACACAAATTAACCATCGTTATTAACAAAATAACCAAACATCGTTGAACACACGTTACAAACATTCCGAAAACCAGTCTCAATTAGAACATTAGTTTCGCACGTAAGGAATCCGTTATGAATACGCGGAAATAGCTGAAAACTAATGGAAGACCGGTGCCCGCTTTGCTGCATTGCAAACTCGTTTGCAAACTCCAAAATTGCTCTTTAATCTAAAGAACTACTTTTTTTTTAGACGTCTCCTCTGGATTGTAAATGCAAATTTTTTATTCTATATCACAGTAGCATTTTATTCTTTATTAAAACAGTAACCTGCTTTTTCTTGAGTTTACTCACTTGCTTACTTAACCATCGATTTAAATGGCGATATATCTAAAAGACTTAAATAAACAAAAACGCTTCGTAGTTTCACAGAATTTATTGTTATACCCTAACGATTATTTCAGCTATTCTCAAAGAGATTGTTAGAATAGGCCTAACTAAATAGTCTAAAAGAAACTCTCACTCATTCTTTCATTCGTTCAAAGAAACTTACACTCTTTGTATTTAGTTGGTCAGAACACCCCTTTCAGATTAGCCTAATCAGCTGAAACAATTTGTCGGGATTTAACAATAAATTTTGTGAAACTACCAAGTGTTTGTGTTCATTTAAATATTTCAATTAATGTTTCACCAAGTGTCCAACTAGCCTTCAATTAATATTGTAAAAAGTAACCTAAATGCCTTAGACGACACTTAGCCTTTCCAACAAATAGCATCCATTGCATTCAATCTTGTACACTGTCAGTACTTGATCCGGTATTTTCTAAGTCTCTCTTCACCTGGTCTGATCCCGCCACGTCAACAAAGGTATACTTTGTGGCCTTCTCCCTCTGAAGGCCACACGTCCTTCGACATGGATCTCTGCCCCCTCCTGATGACGCGACCGACCAATCTCAAACATTTTACCGAGCCTTCCGCTTTGGGTATAGTTCCTTTATCCTCTGTTATACTTCCTTCTTCAGGCATCTCCTCCGCAAATGCACCATTTCCGTCTCTCTAGTCCGATTATCCATTCTATTATTCAGTGTTCATAATTTCGCGTTATAATCTATTGTGCTTGCCTTAAATTAACTAAATATGCATTTATTTGTCATTTCATAGAATGAGATATAATTATGTAGTTGTTATTTTATCTTTCCGTATTTAATTCTCAATTTTCCGTTTACCCCTGAATGATCATTCAATTTACCCTTAAATTAACTAATTTGTTATTGTGTCTTCCAAGTACACTACCTTACTTACAATCGTATATTTAATTATTCCAATTAATTTTATAGGTTATAACCTTGATCACTTGTAATCACTCATATTTAATTAATTTATATACATTACTGTTTATACATGACCAACTATGTAAACACATCGCCCTCATCTTCTATTACTACCAACTCGCCATCGTCCATAAACAACAGGCTGTCTGTCTAAACAAACAAAATTTTATAAATTTTGCATACCTGCCTGAGTTGTAGAGTTGTAGAGGACTCAAGGAATATTGATTTTGGTGAAGATCGGTTAAGGGGAAGCGGTAATTTACCTGCAACGTTTTACAAGAGTATAATAAGTTAATTTAAAATTCATAAAACTTTTTCAAACAATTGTGATTATTAAAAATAAAATAATTTTATTTCCAGACAATAAAATTTTAATTTTTTCATTTTAATTTAAATCATGTATAAGTGAAAATATATCGTTTCTTGCAGGCAAGGATATCTCGATTATGTAATATTTACTTTTCCAAAGTTTTATTATTGTGCTTACCGCACTAAAAAGGCTGACAGGACACACACACACACACACAATTCGCGTTATTTCTGGCCTCACTCATGTTTGTTTTCTTACGTTTGCACGCTTTTTAAATGGAAAGTGCCGAGCTCACACCAACACAACGCGAGCAAGCCGAAAAGGTGTCCAGCGTGGACAGCGATTTGCTTCCTGTTCCTGTGGATCGCTGGCCAGTGTAACTGGGCCTGTTTACAGAGGAACGGTACATAGACAGACTTTTCATCTTTAGGGAATGAACTCTCTGCAAGATGCTCAGGGTCCATGAGAGACTTCGAAGCGCTCCTTCTTTTCCCGTGTTGTTCTGTGAAACGTACACTGTAGATTCACAGCTTTACTCTGAGCAACGCTCCATAGGGAATGTTGAACATTTTTATCCACGGTCTACCCTCATACACACTAAAACCTGCTCTGATGTTTTGATTACTGACATCATAATATTATAACTTTGGAAACTTGAGCACTACTTAATGGAGATCAAACATTAACTTTTACAAGCCATTAATTTTATGCGTATTTTGAAGCAATAAATATTTAATAAATTAATACAATCTGTGTACTTATTTCTATTATGGTAAACAAATTACAAACTAATATGTGCATGTGTGTATGTATGAAAAATATATAAATATTTTTCTCCTCTGGAAATTTTTTGCCCCTCCTGGAAAATATTTTGACCTCCCTGATGGCTAGTTATTTAGTAGCCTGTGTGGAATATAGCTTTATGACATGGATCAGGAAGGTGTGTGTCAAACAGAAGACACAAACGTATTAAGGAAGAACTGTTTTGCTGAGAAATTTATAATTATTCGGGTGAACAGAAACGTCGTTCTGGAAATCAGAAGACGAATGGAAAGAAAGAAAGACTCGATTTTAAAAAAGAAAAATGATTAGTAGCCTATAGTACTGACAGGAAAGACTTTGATAACACTATAGACAGCATTCACCCACGGCCGATAACTCGCAGCGAGAGTCCAATTTCATTACAGGAATCAGATCACAGCTCCCTTTGGCCAGCTATTCGTTCCACCTACAAACATTTTATCCAAAAGTACAGTCCTTTCTCACGAAGGTTGAGGATAGTCTTCACCCACCTCACATGGGGGGGTACCATTTTAGCTGATACGTAATTTCTTCAGAACTCAAGCATCCACTTATTTGATGTTTTGTCATCGTATCTAGCTCTGCTTCTAGTTATATATGTACTACGTTATCGGCAACAAAGAAATAGTTTGTTGTCAAAATTCCTTCCCGGGCTGCTTGGACGTGGTCCAATGTTTTCTCCAAAACCAGACGTTTCGGCAGTGGCATCGACTGCTATTATCAGTGAAAATCGACTGCGCTAACAAGAGGTGGTATACGTTAGTGACCACAGTACTGTGGTTAAGGCTGAAGAAAGAAGTAGTTTCTACGGAAACATGTGATTTCGAAAATGATTTTAAAATATAAATGTTAGAACATGGGAGTCATGTGATGTTTTGTATAATCAATGTGTAATCTCACTGGTAATATACAGCAGGTTTTCCGTTTATTATTTTAACTTTTATTGAGTCGTCCGTTTCCCTGGTTAAATGTAGGCTATAAGGTAACCGTAATGTATTACGAAATTTAAAAACTACCAGGCTGCTGAGCCGTGGTCGATTGCTTAAAGCTTGGTTCATGCTTTCTTCCAAACGTTTCGGCTATTCACCGGAAACCTTCTTCAGTAGGAAAGCGGTCAAGTAAGGGTGGCAGCCTCAAGCAGAAGTATTGCAATATAAGTTTGCTTACATCACTTCTGGAGTTGCGTTCCGCTTGCCACCCTTAGTTGAACCGTTGTTACTGAGTATGGCCTCCGGTGGGTGGCCGAAACGTTTAGAAGAAAACTTTAATTGGACCAAGCTTTAAGCAATCGACCACGCCCCAGGAGCCCGATATTTTTTAATTTTGATAATTTTGACTACGGCCGTGACAGCCTTCGTAACTGAAATGTATCTTATAATTCTATTTTATAGTAGCATAGGCCTACATGTAGTCCTTGTAATATGAAAGCGTTCATTCTGCGTTATACGCAAGATACTCTCAACATTCTTCCTTTTTTCTATAAACGCAACGTTTCGATCTTTACGATTTGTGCGTTTCAGCATCCAATTTCAAATGCATTGACACATTCCTTATCCTGATTCTGAATTTTATTCTGGAACAATTTTACAACTACACGATAGTCTGAACGGTTTAACATCATATCAATATTATAATAACTGAATATTTCGCTTTTGAGTGTTTATTACGTTGATATGTATGTGTAAGAATGTTTTGGTAGGGCGAATGTTTTGCGTTCCCATCGTTTGGAATGCTGTTGGCGAGACTGTCGTTGAATCTACTAATACGCAAGGCGTTTCATATTATCATGATTTCTTACCTGAAGTGTTCAGTCTGTGTAACATCTGGATGGAGTTGCTTGGGATGGTAATTTTATTGGCTTCTAGGACATATCTGTTATCAACTGACATATTATTGCTAATACATGTAAAAGCGTACTTTATCTTCAGCCCGTAACCCCTTACAAAAATAAATGTACATCAAGGATTAGACTAGTCGCCTAAAAATATGAAACATCCCTGGTGGGGATCGAACCTACGGCTTTTGGATTAGAAGTCCAACGCGCTTTCTCTGCGCTGCAGGGATCTTATTTCTTTACTATCGGCAATTTTATAATTTTATTGTAGTTCTTTAACACTTACGTGTATTATAAATCCAACTGTTTTGGCAATAAGTATACAAGTATACGGTTAAACGTCTAAATTTCCATAAATTTTACTCTCTCTAGAGAAAACCTAAATATTTATATTCCAATTATATAAATACGAGGGCTATTTGTTTTTCAACCTCCGATAGACCAATAAACAGACACATTAATGACAATAATAATTTTATTATATACAAAAGTTTCATATATATGTAAACTACTTTTCTACATAGTGACTACCATTGTTGAGGCACTTATCATGCCCATGTTGTACAATGTTCGCTCCTGAGTAGTCAGCCCATCTGCCACACTGGACTTTAACTCATCATCGGAGTCAAACCGCTGCCCACCTAACCGTTTTTGCAAGTCAGTGAACAAATGGTAGTCACTTGGTGCCAAGTCTGGGCTATGTGGGTGATCAAGGACTTCCCAACGATGCACCCATTCTTCGAGACTTCTGGACATTTGTGAGTTGTTTGGGAACCCACCGATCACAGAGTTTCCTACACCCAAGCTTCTGAGTAAGAATATCATAAAGAGCAGACCTAGAAATTTCAGGAAAATCAGCAGAAAGTTCAGTAATTGGGAAACGACGGCGCTCTCGAACCATCCTGTCTAACATTTCAACAACATCATCAGTAGCCACGGGCTTTCTTCCTTACCCTCCTTCATCATGAACATCAATTTGTCCTTTTTTAAAAATTCGAGACCATTCCCGAACTGAACCATCACTCATTACATATTCTTCAGACACATTACACAACCATCGATGAAGTTCTGCAGCACTATGACCTTCACCTTGAAGAAATCTAATAGCAGACCGAATCTCACACTTGGAGGCAATTTCAATTGTAGTTGCCATAATTAAACTGTCGTCACCACAGTGATAGACAAAATGAATACAAAACCAGTAGTTATAGTTTAGAACAAATCCTCAGAAACATTAATCAGCAATTAGATTGTTGGTATGACAACAGAACCAGGTTTGCCTACTCAACGGAGGTTGAAAAAAGAAGTAGTATTTATATAATTATAAATGAGGTAATAAAATACAAATTATAAATATTTTATATAATTATGTATATTTAGGTCTTGCTGTAGGATGTAAATAACATAACTTTGTGGTATTTTCATATACCCTACCTGAACAAGTATGTCCAAACGGAGTCTGTAAAATGCAGCAGGATCACGAGATTTATAATTTTTCTCAAGTCGTTTCATTTTTACAGTTATTTGTAAATATGTTAAAGTGATATTTTTATTGACTTTATATTTATTAGGACTATTTACCATAATGTTATTAACAAATATGCTATAAATAACGTATTTTTAAACGACTTGATGAGCATTTAGTCACATTTCAAGTATTTTAAATGTATTAACTAGCAATTTGTGTCTAAAATATTCTTACTCGTATGACGTCGACAACTTGAGCGTAATATAGTTCTGGCAATGTTGTTTACAAGATCGATGCAATTTCGATGGCTGTAGATTTATCTATGCCTTCCAGAAGCTGGTCTATTACTTGGGCCATCTTTTCAGGTACTACTCAACATAGGCTGAGTATAAAGACAGTGTTTCCGGAGTGGCTGCCTACCTGAATTGCATTGTTAGCTGTATATTCCGGGGCAAAGTGATAAAGACTTTTTTTATTAGTAGGCCTACCTGTTGATGCGGTCGGGTGTGTGTGTTTTTGACTGAGGTTTAGTTAAAGTGATAATTGTGAATTATAGTGTACGGATATCTGTAGCTGATGACTTCTATTATTTATTTCAACAGTGCCAATTACTGTAGTTCGTATATTGTGTTTGTTACGCTAATGTACGATGGGCAATCGTAAATATGGAGAATTGTTTTATACGAGTGTCTTTGCTTATTGCAACTGGTAACGAATAGTTATGAAAGTTGTCAATACCGAATTATCTGTTGTTCGTTAATTTTTTATACATGATTTGAACACGACGATGCAAATGACCGTTTAATAATGTTACACAACAATGGTACACAACGTAACAGAGACCGTTGTAAAATCTAAACATTATACACATACAATAGGCCTACTAGTTAAAAAGTTCAGTTCTGTTTTAAACTTTCTCACGGCCCACCTTGGCCGAGCAGGTGGATAACTACTATATTAACGATCCGACTTTTATGCATTTGTCCTACGTAATTTTCTTGTCACCGGTCTTTGTGGGGGTCACTGGTTCTTATGTACCGAGGATTACTGTCAGTGCTTTGCAGCACTATTTTGAAACCGCTTAGAAAGCCGTGGGGGGGTAAGATCTTAATATTACTTCAGGGACACACCTTTGGCTTGCGTGGTCCCAAACCGGTTTGAACACAAATACTGCATGACATTGTTAGGTTATGTATTGGTAGCTCGCATATTCTATCTAGAAACATTCATTTAATAAGACAAGGGGTTTATTTTCTAACAGGTCTTATTCAATTTCTGTTTAGCATCTAGGTCCTTAACAAGATACTTCGCTGTATACATGATTGTTTACAATCATTTGTGTGTTAGTCTACTTCTTGTGTTGATAAATGCTATAAGTAACATAAAGTGACTAATTTGAACGGAATTCCACTTAACGTTACGAACGGAGGGTGGAGTCAGTTCAGTTCTCCGAAAGGTAATGTGTACCCTATGACGTAAGGTATTATATAACCATATTACAAAGGGTAATACTAAGAGACAGTATGTAATTTCAATACTTATTTAAAACCTTCAGTCTGATAATATGCTTCAAAGCCCCAAAGTATATATAACACTGTAGTAACGGTCGCTCTGGCGGGGTTATCACCCTGGGTCAACAAATATTCCTTTAGTCACACCGGCGTGGAAACGTGGAGCCGCACTGCAGAATGGCTTCCTGCGCGGCTTGTATTACCTAACAACAATTACTGCCCACTGTTGACATAATTAACACTTGGGGATCACTTTACACACAGGGGGCCGGCCATTGTGTTAGTTCAGATGCACTGTCGTATTGAATGTCTACGTCAGTAGACATTGACGTCATTGAGTGGAAATTATTACTCTGGGTTTAACGTAAGCGATCGTTCAGTTAATAAACGACTTTCCTCTAATGAGAGCACATCTCATGTTGGATTATTATTTTGAGCGCACATATAATTCTGTTCGCAAAATTATACGTTCAGTTCTTCGAGTGAAATACAAAGTTTAAATACACTAATTTGTTCCCTTCGAGAATTATTTAATATTTTTACTTAATCGGCAATCTATTTTAGGTACCAATAAGCGCTGGTTTTCCAACGGATAACACTGCACATATTAAGTAAGATATTAAACTAACACTAACATTAACAAATGGTAAATTATATGGTTTCGTCTTTGAGTTATATACATACGTGGCTACTACAGTACGACATTTTAACAGAATATATGTGTTGCCGTGAAACCCGAAATCAGTTAACACCCGATTCACCCAGTTAAAACTAGTATTACATTCAGAGCCCCTCCGTCAATACTAGTATTAACTAGTTATTACTAGAATTCACTATATTTGTTAGGTAGTCCCAGTTTTCAACAAATATTATGTAGTTAATGTCGTTATGACTAGTGAAAACTAGTATTAACGAAAATCTCATCAATCGAGAAGGAGAAGAAAAAATATAAAATAACAACTATAAACATTTTTTTGGGAAAATGCTTTTTTTTTATTCCTTACTGGAATATAAAACTGTAGACAACGACGGTAGACATAAACAAGTTATTTTTGAAAGAAAAATTTACAAAGACATATTTTTTTATTTGTTACCGCAAGGCAAATTGTCATAGCACTTAGAGTTACAGAGTACTCCTTTCTCCTTTTCCATAAGCATCTCTTAGAATTTCACATTTTCTTACAAACACAAAGTTCAAAACAAACCTTGTAATGCCATAGGAGCCCTTTCCTGGCCGCCGTTCTTAAAGAAATATCGGTATGGATATTACTCTTCTCCTCTTCTGGCGACAGCAACGTCTCCCAACAAATTCGGATTCCGATTTACAAATGACTTTCTTTTCTTAATCAGCTTTTCAACATATTCTATGTCAACATTATAAGGGTAATTGTTAAATAATAAGTTTTTATCAAAATAGAGATACAATTCTTGGAAAGAGCTTAACATGGGGTACAGAAGATCGGAAATATGCTTTAAATAATAACACATACTGTACATGGACCTAAAATATATAAAACCTACTTGCAATGTAATTTATCCACTTTCCATCGTTGGTTCCAATCTTGTGCAAATCACGAATTTTTTTCTAATTCACCACCTATACATTTCTAAAATCTGCCTTTGCTCTGTCCACATCTGGAATGGAATGGAAATTATGACTTTATCTTCCACGTCAAGTGGGAGTTGGTGGCATCGCAGGTTCGTTTCATTTTTTCCCCTGTTTGGACAAATTTTCGTTCTCAAGTTATATAAACTGAGCAAAAAGGAGGCATTTTAGTCAGTTTGTTGTGTTATCTTGCATCCAAGAGGGAAGCATATTTTCAGTATCTTAATTGGCCCGCTCTAATAACTTGGTTTTGACTGAGCCTTGGCTCTCCGCTGACAGAGTTGACAAACTCTGTCATTGTCAGAATGTAAGATGGAAGGGTATCCAAATTTCAAAAATATATTCATTACTTGGGAGGCAACATCTTCAGCTCTTTTGGTTTTCAGTGCTCGTAATAAAACGAACTTTCTAATACGATCCTGGTAGACCATGATAAACCTGAATCCGCAAGCAGCTTGTACTTGCATCTCTATTGGGTCTGTCTAACATGAGCTTCGAAATCAAGCCTTTTCTTTTCTTACTTCTCTTTCGTTGAAAATGTTTCACACAATGGTAAGAAAATATTTACCACTTCAGTCTAAATATTGACAGTAGAGGGAAAATGGGGTTCCTGACTCAAGTACCGTTATTCCCCCACCACCACCCCATGCCGCCTTTCGCGCGCCAAGTTCAAATATATGCCGTCTTTCGCGAGCCTAAATCACTTTCACTTTCTATCAGCTGGACCCGCAGCATCCCAAATGGGCCACAGCATCCGCGAATTTCCGCGAATAAATTTTTAATTTTTTTTAATTTGATATTTTTATTTTTTTAATTAAATTGATTTGCATATCCGCGAATATATGCCGCCTTTCGCGAGCCTAGATCACTTTCACTTTCTATCAGCTGGACCCGCAGCATCCCAAATGGACCACAGCATCCGCGAATTTCCGCGAATAAATTTTTAATTTTTTTTAATTTGATATTTTTATTTTTTTAATTAAATTGATTTGCATATCCGTGAATATATGCTGCCTTTCGCGAGCCTAGATCACTTTCACTTTCTATCAGCTGGACCCGCAGTATCCCAAATGGACCACAGCATTGTGTGTGTGTGTGTTGCGTTCAACCTAACATGAGTAACTATGCTAAACCAGTGTAAAGTCGTGGCAATGACCTCTATATATCCTTTGTTGGGTTGTAATTATTACTAAACAGTAATACATGCTTAGAATGAAAAATATTTGCTATGATTTTAGTAACGTACAACAACAGCTTAACCCAAGGGTCATTGACTGGTGTTATACTCAACATAAAATAATTAACGCACACGCACTACTAACTGCTAACCGAATGAAATATTTACAGACGGACAACGGGAAGGCATACAATTTACCCATGAGGTTGAATTATAAAATAAACTTAATTTTCTCGATCTAACAAGGTTGGACAATAGTTTCAATACCACATAAGAAAGATCTTTTATAAAAAGGTGACAGCACGTACCGAAAACCATATGCTTTCGGTATTCACGAAGATGAAGATTGTACGGCAAGCAAACAAATTGCCAATAAAAGATATGGACTTTTTGCCAGGTGACGAAGGTAGCGCTGATCCGCAATTACCGAACAGTATTCGTTGTATACATTACACACACACACACACACACACACACACACACACACACACACACACACACACACACACACACACACACACACACGCGTTAGGTTAAACACAACCTCCATACAAAAACAGATATCGGATTTAAATAATAATAATAATTTCGTGCTTGCAATATACTACGTGCTAACTTGAGAAAGACCGTTTTGCATTATTGTACAATATGTACGTCAGTTTTCAGAGTTCGTATACAGATCTGCAAATGTTTTACTTGTTTATATTTGTACTATGAATGTATATATTTTCATTATAAATATGTTAACAGTAACCAGTGAGAAACACATGTTTGACACAGTATACTTCAAGCGTTAGCTGTACATATCAAATTGTTTCTTTACGTTTGTGACAATGATCAGTGAGACACTTGCGATACATATCGTGTCGTAGACTCCTCTTAATCACAACTCGAGGTACACCTTTACATACACGTTTTGACACTCGTTGGTAGGATCTTCGTGGGTCAAAAGGAACGAATAACATTTCGCTCGGAGACCCACGAATTCTCTAATAGGACGACCATACGTTTCATCCTTGAACAGTCCGACAACCTTTTTTGTTTTTTAAGGCTATAACAAGGGTAAGACGTAGGGTAATCCGATATGTGAAAACGTATTCATGTCTGCATACAAGTCAGATGTTTGAATACTATACATCAGACTGTCTGTATCTGTCATTAGCAATCTAACGTTACGACAGTACTTGACGCCAGCATAACGATAATGAAAGGCATACATTATCGTTTTGCTAACGTTTGTATTTTGTCTAAGCTATGTGCCAGAATCTGAGACACGAGAGAGTATGTTTGTCGTGCATGCTTTTTTTTTATTTTTATTTTTTTTTTATTTTTAATAAAGCTGATTTGCATATCAGGGGCGGGTGGTGGGTCAATTCTCTCTTTGAATGTAAATAACTATATCTCTCCCATCTCTCTCTCTCTCTACGCCATCGGTTTTACTATGCAATTCTCTCTCTTTGAATGTAAGTAACTCTCCCTCCCTCTCTCTCTCTGTCTCTCTAGACACAGTTATCCATCACGATATAAACTCTCTCTCTCTCTCTCTCTCACATTTGAATGTAAGTAAAACTATCTCTCTCTCCCTCCCTCTCTCTCTCTCGCACACATACATTTTAGTAGATTACTGTTGCATCTCTCTGTGTGTGTGTGTGTGTGTGTGTGTGTGTGTGTGTGTTTATGTAACGGGCCTCTCTCTCTACACCAATCTCGGTTCTGCCAAGTCTGTGTGTGGTAAAGTGTTACGCATAAAAAAATCTCCTTGATATAAGGTATTTTCAAAAGTTTTGTGTACACATACAAATCGCTATCGGACAATGTACACGCTGCTCACATACATACATTGTGTGTTTCTCTAGCTGCAAACGTTGACAAGAATTCCCTTATTCAAGCGATTTGTATGTGTACACAAACTTAAATATGCCTTACAGACCATTGTAATTTTAAAAATTCATTTTGCATTAATTAAATATATATCGTAAACATTGAAATAATAATATTTCGTCATTGTAAGATTTTAATAAAACAATTATCAGTTTAAATAATAATTTTCATGATTGCAAGATACAACCTGCGACTTAAAATATAGTTACCGTTGTGCTAGGAAATTCAAACCATTAAATTGTCTCTCTCTCTCGCTCTCTCTCTCACACATTTCTGATTACTATACAAATAATTGCATGCATGTTCAGAGGTTTATAATGAAATAAATTAAAATAAACCATAATTTGTTTTAAATGATTAAATATATATTTACACCACTGTATACAAACTTAAAATATAGTTTAAAACCGTTGTAATACAATTATTAAAAAATACATTTTACATTGATTAAATATATATATCACAAACAAACATTGTTATATAAAATAAATACAATATTAATAATATTGTTTTAAATGATTAAATATATATATTTACAACACTGTACACAAACTTAAATATAGTTTACAAACCGCTGTAATACAATTATTCAAAAATACATTTTACATTGATTAAATATATATATCACAAACAAACATTGTTATATATAAAATAAATACAACATTAATAATAATAATATTGTTTTAAATGATTAAATATATATTTACAGCACTGTACACAAACTTAAAATATAGTTTACAAACCGTTATAATACAATTATTCAAAATACATTTTACATTGATTAAATATATATATATATCACAAACAAACATTGTTATATAAAATAAATACAATATTAATAATAATTTTGACATTGTAAGATTTTTAAATAATAATTTCATGGTTGTAGATACAGTTCACAAGGAAGTTTATCTGTAACATAACAATACAGTCGATATTAGAATCACGGATATGATAAATATTCAATTATCACATGCACACACACACACACACACACACACACACACACACACACACACACACACAGTCAGTGGAAAGAAAGAATCAAATGCGTTAAGTAAGTAAACTTTTTCAAGTATGTGTCATTTTTCATGAGTTAATGTACTTTCAAATAATTTCTAATCAAACCAAATATTATTCACTGGAACTTTGTAAATACTGCTTAGAATCAATGATACATTTATCACATAAAGTTAATGTACTTTCAAATAATTTCTAATCGAACCAAATATTATTCAATGAAACTTTGTAAAAAAATACTAAATAGAATCAATGATACATTTATCATGTACATACAAATTCAATTATTAAAGTGTTAAGTACAGAGAGTTGAAACTACACACACACGCACACACACACACACATACATCAATAAATTGTTTGTTAACACGATTGCTACTTACGATGTTAGGACACAATCTCCACCTGCGTTGTTTGATTCCATGTCCCTCGATACACACTAAATGTAGTTCTTTGGGGTTGATATGTCTGGAAAACGTTTTTTCTCAAAACCCTTCACAAACACATATTTATATATATATACATGTATGTGATGTTAACAATGAAACAAGATTGTCGTACGGTGTCTCTCCTTCGCTCCATCTAAGTCTATGATAATTTGACGATAACCAGTGGTTTGTCCTAGCGTATTTGGATTCGTAACGGATGTAGCAGGCAGAGTCAAATCCAATGTCTACCAGCAAATCTCAGAACGTCCATGATTGACAGTTCCTTCACAATATATTTTCCGTTGTTGTCGAAAAAGCACTGGAAGTCGATTATAACTGCAGTGTTATCCATAATACTGTAAGACAAAGAAACCACACATTACAAACTCTATATATATATTATGTTTAAACACACAAATATCGTTGCGATATTAATATGTGAACTTACGTTTACAGACGTCTGGACTGAAGCACCGAGAGACATCAACTGACGAAAGAAACAAGTGTTGAGGGGGGTTACTATACATGGAGACAAATTTTTTTAGCAGGTGGGGAGGTGTCGTCGTCATCATCGTTCTCCATGTTGATGCATCGTATTCGATAATGACCGTATGCAAGCGTATCATGACCATTGTCTAGTATATAGCGCTTATCATCATACGGTGACAACGCTTGCTTATTTACACGCATCGTGTACAGCGTATGATGATCGCTACGTAAACAAAGTGCACTGGTAGAAAACTGACAATGATCAGTGAGACACTTGCGATACATATCGTGTCGCAGACTCCTCTTAATCGCAACTCGAGGCACACCTTTACATACACGTTTTTGACACTCTTTGGTTGGATCTTCATGGGCCACAAGGAACGAATAACATTTCGCTCGGAGACCCACGAATTCTCTAATAGGACGACCACACGTTTCATCCTTGAACAGTCCAACAACCTTTTTGTTCTTAAGGCTATAACAAGGATGAGACGTAGGGTAATCCGAGGTATCAAAAACGTGTAGGTCCTTCTTCATATCTGCATACAAGTCTGATGTTTGAATACTATACATCAGACTGTCTGTATCAGTCATTAACAATTTAACGTTGCGGCCGTACTTGGCGACAGCATAACGATAATGAAAGTCGTACATTATCGTTTTGCTAACGTCAAGCACCGTGTAGCCGACATACACGGGACGGGAAAGAACAATGGATTTTTTACGGAGTGAGAGCCCCACCAAATCGTTCGTATAACGAATCATACGTTTTAGCCTAGTTGTGGAAACTAGTTTTTGAAGCCGTCGTTCATCCGAGACTAGTTCAAAGTCTATATGTTTCCGTACGTTCTCCAGCGACTTACCGTATACGGCGTTGTTCATCAGTTTGAAAAGGTCTTTTTCAAAGCTGTTGACGGCTGCTTGCCTCTTGCGGGTGTTGAAATCGATAAACGGTTTCAACCAAGCGCTTTGCTTAAAACACAACACCCTATGAGTCGCTTTCAGCTCTAAGCCAAGACTTAAATACAATTTCAAATTTCGATAATGGAGAACGTAATTTTGTTTGTCCTCCAAAGTTGTTAACAACTTCTCTACGGATGACCCTGAATTTCGTTATACGATGATCTGTATATACTCTCGTGTAAACGTTTGGAAAAGGGAGAAAGGATATCGGGTGTTACGCGCTGGCGCGCAGGTGCAAGCGGGTAGCCGGAATGCAGGTCCTGTAAGGTATTAGGATAGTGTAGGTCGACTTCGACGATGTACCCGATGTCGGAATCATCACTCACATTACGTACGTCCAAGGACTCGATTTCGTTACGATCGAGCCATCGGAAGTCTGCGTAAGGGAGTGGTTGCGACATGGCTGCACCGTATAAATTGTTACAGTCCGTATACAGAATGAAGGAGGTCGGTTTCGAAACATCGTACTGATCTGGGATCAGAGGATTGTTAGCGACTGCATGACGGTTGGATATCATCGCGCAGCCTCCGCGGACCCCAGACTCTACAAACAGATGTTGATTTATCTCTGTCAACAGCTCTAATTCGACCCCTGTCATTTTTAGCATCGCGTTCCAAGCGAGTCCGGGAAGCGAGTAAAAATGACACGGGTCCAAGCAGTAATCGCGTAAGGCCATGTCTCGGAAACTTTCAAAGACATCGGCCAGCAGCATTACGTCTGTCAACAAATACAAATCGTGGTAATCTCCAAAAGTACGCAGATTGAATGCACTCCACACGTTTTGCGCGTGCTCGTAATCTGCGTCCGAAATAGACGATTCCATCAACTGGTTATCAAAGTGTTCACGAGCGGGTAGACTTGTTTCGTTGAACCGATCAATGCTGTCAACGTACGCGTAAGGGTATACCCCCTTTCGTACGAGCAGATTGGTCTGTTCGTCGAAACCCCGTCTAAGCATTTCCTCTCTGAGCAAAGGAAATTGGCTCCCGGACGTGGACAGATTGGTAACGAGTGTGTCCAGAGAGCGATTAAAAAATTGAAAGGAGTCTACGAAACGCAAGGGACCCAGGGAGAACGACACGTAACGCTCACTAGATGTTGCAATGCAGGATACGCGTTGGTCCTTATATTTTCCTAAACCCTGCATTAAATGGTGACAGTCGTAGCCACGAAGGTTGTGAAAGAAGACGGGGATATGACGAGGCATCTTGTAGCTTAGATTACAGCTATTGTGGGCTGCTCCCAAGAATTTCCCCGTAAGATGACAATGATTGCGTACCTTGTCATTGTCTGTCAAAGGGCGCTCATACAAATGACAAACGGTGGCGTTAGTGAACGCAACATTGTCATCATCGGACATAATTAATTGTACGTTATGTCGTACTACCTTCATCATATCCTCGGCGTCTTTCATCAACCACGAGAAGAAAGTGTCTACGACGTTTTCACCCCGATAAACTTTAGCCTCTCTCCAGAGGCTGTGCGTGTGATCGACGATAGCATAGGAGAAACCTGACGGAATATGCATCGCTTCGTATGATGTGGACGATACAGGAGGAGAAGTTATTTTCTGACGGGCACCGTTGCTATCAACTGAGTAGAATTCACCTAACTCGTGCACTGTCGTCGGGACGTTGTTACCAGGTGAACACGATTGAAGCAGTGTGATGAGGGACTCGAAGTCGGCGTAGACGGTAAAGGGTACTTTAAGACAGTGCGCGTAATTTTTAAATGACATAAACTTCTCCTCCTCTGTGGGCATTTTGGTTTTCTGTTCACCATAAGGTGTGCAGTAGGGGAGATGATCGGACAGACCATGTTCTGTGGAGAAACGATGCAGGCAGTAGTCACAGTAAAATGATTTTTCTTTGTGTTTTGTAAGGGAAAATAACAATTTATTAATGCTACTGATAAGACAGTAGTGTTTTCGGCTATTTGTATCGGACAGAAGTAAAAGATTAACATGATGTAATCTGTCCTTATTGGGGGTAATTCTTAACGGATAAACCTCATTTTTTAATTCGTTTCTGATATTGTCTTCTATATCATAGCCGAAAACGTTTATAGAAATGTCGGGATTCTGTGTTTCAAATTTAGAAAGTGAGTTTATAGAAACAGGGTACTCGATACCGGACATATTTATTGTGTTTATGAAGGAGGCGTATTTTGAAACACGTTCTTTATTACGTTCTTGAGGGTGTATGTGAGCTAGTACGGACCATAGAAAACACATTTCATCTTGGGAGTTATTGATGTTGACTACTGCCTTGGTGAGTGCAAGTTTTCGCGGGGTTGGAAGGCAGGAGGACGCTGCTAGAGGCCGGTACCGTCCAACAACCAGTTCCAGCTTCAGTACAGCATCCACCGACCATCCGCTCCCGTCACGGGTAAAATTGGATATGCTATTCATGATTTTATCGTAGGATTCATCGAGTAGACAGTTCAACTCGTCGTCGTCGTCCGTGAGCAACGTACGACAACGTCCGTGGAAGACGGCGTCTTTGGTTACCTCTTTTTCTTCGCCGCTGTCACCATCTAACACAGTTTTAGTGAAACGTATCCTGCACGCAATATGCCATTTGATACTGCGTAAACGTGCTTGTTCTGCCAGAATATCCTTGCACAATACAGGTCGCACCTCAGTCATTATCGGTACTATATCTTGATCTTCTTCTGTGTCCGTGTACACGGGCAGGTAATTAAATGTTGTGAGGGATCCTCTAATACTAGTTTTTCGCACGATATAAAATCGTGTCATAACTGAAACAATAGAAACACATGTATTAGCTAATAGGAATGATGAATAACACAAACAAACACACACACACACACACACACACACACACAAATTCATGTTTGTAGTAAATAAATAGATAGTACACGTTAGTAATACGCTAGTTTATTGCAAACTGTAAAGATGACAATGACTGAAAGTGAAAGAAGAAGAAAATCGTTCAAGTATTGGGAAGTGGTGTTTGTTTACGATATATATTTAATTAATGCAAAATGAATTTTTAAAATTACAATGGTCTGTAAGGCATATTTAAGTTTGTGTACACATACAAATCGCTTGAATAAGGGAATTCTTGTCAACGTTTGCAGCTAGAGACACACACAATGTATGTATGTGAGCAGCGTGTACATTGTCCGATAGCGATTTGTATGTGTACACAAAACTTTTGAAAATACCTTATATCAAGGAGATTTTTTTATGCGTAACACTTTACCACACACAGACTTGGCAGAACCGAGATTGGTGTAGAGAGAGAGGCCCGTTACATAAACACACACACACACACACACACACACACACACACACACACACACAGAGATGCAACAGTAATCTACTAAAATGTATGTGTGCGAGAGAGAGAGAGGGAGGGAGAGAGAGATAGTTTTACTTACATTCAAATGTGAGAGAGAGAGAGAGAGAGAGAGTTTATATCGTGATGGATAACTATGTCTAGAGAGACAGAGAGAGAGAGGGAGGGAGAGTTACTTACATTCAAAGAGAGAGAATTGCATAGTAAAACCGATGGCGTAGAGAGAGAGAGAGATGGGAGAGATATAGTTATTTACATTCAAAGAGAGAATTGACCCACCACCCGCCCCTGATATGCAAATCAGCTTTATTAAAAATAAAAAAAATAAAAATAAAAAAAAAGCATGCACGACAAAC
The DNA here is from genome assembly GCA_034769895.1 of Magicicada septendecula. Taxonomy (NCBI): domain Eukaryota; kingdom Metazoa; phylum Arthropoda; class Insecta; order Hemiptera; family Cicadidae; genus Magicicada; species Magicicada septendecula. The sequence continues at coordinate 183,558,211 of CM068369.1, read as the reverse complement.
ATACTCTCTCGAGTCTCAGATTCTGGCACATAGCTTAGACAAAATACAAACGTTAGCAAAACGATAATGTATGACTTTCATTATCGTTATGCTGGCGTCAAGTACTGTCGTAACGTTAGATTGCTAATGACAGATACAGACAGTCTGATGTATAGTATTCAAACATCTGACTTGTATGCAGACATGAATACGTTTTCACATATCGGATTACCCTACGTCTTACCCTTGTTATAGCCTTAAAAAACAAAAAAGGTTGTCGGACTGTTCAAGGATGAAACGTATGGTCGTCCTATTAGAGAATTCGTGGGTCTCCGAGCGAAATGTTACTCGTTCCTTTTGACCCACGAAGATCCTACCAACGAATGTCAAAACGTGTATGTAAAGGTATACCTCGAGTTGTGATTAAGAGGAGTCTACGACACGATATGTATCGCAAGTGTCTCACTGATCATTGTCACAAACGTAAAGAAACAATTTGATATGTACAGCTAACGCTTGAAGTATACTGTGTCAAACATGTGTTTCTCACTGGTTACTGTTAACATATTTATAATGAAAATATATACATTCATAGTACAAATATAAACAAGTAAAACATTTGCAGATCTGTATACGAACTCTGAAAACTGACGTACATATTGTACAATAATGCAAAACGGTCTTTCTCAAGTTAGCACGTAGTATATTGCAAGCACGAAATTATTATTATTATTTAAATCCGATATCTGTTTTTGTATGGAGGTTGTGTTTAACCTAACGTGTGTGTGTGTGTGTGTGTGTGTGTGTGTGTGTGTGTGTGTGTGTGTGTGTGTGTACAATGAATACTGTTCGGTAATAGCGGATCAGCGCTACCTTCGTCACCTGGCAAAAAGTCCATATCTTTTATTGGCAATTTGTTTGCTTGCCGTACAATCTTCATCTTCGTGAATACCGAAAGCATATGGTTTTCGGTACGTGCTGTCACCTTTTTATAAAAGATCTTTCTTATGTGGTATTGAAACTATTGTCCAACCTTGTTAGATCGAGAAAATTAAGTTTATTTTATAATTCAACCTCATGGGTAAATTGTATGCCTTCCCGTTGTCCGTCTGTAAATATTTCATTACGTTAGCAGTTAGTAGTACGTGTGCGTTAATTATTTTATGTTGAGTATAACACCAGTCAATGACCCTTGGGTTAAGCTGTTGTTGTACGTTACTAAAATCATAGCAAATATTTTTCATTCTAAGCATGTATTACTGTTTAGTAATAATTACAACCCAACAAATGATATATAGAGGTCATTGCCACGACTTTACACTGGTTTAGCATAGTTACTCATGTTAGGTTGAACGCAACACACACACACAATGCTGTGGTCCATTTGGGATGCTGCGGGTCCAGCTGATAGAAAGTGAAAGTGATCTAGGCTCGCGAAAGGCAGCATATATTCACGGATATGCAAATCAATTTAATTAAAAAAATAAAAATATCAAATTAAAAAAATTAAAAAATTTTATTCGCGGAAATTCGCGGATGCTGTGGTCCATTTGGGATGCTGCGGGTCCAGCTGATAGAAAGTGAAAGTGATCTAGGCTCGCGAAAGGCGGCATATATTCGCGGATATGCAAATCAATTTAATTAAAAAAATAAAAATATCAAATTAAAAAAAATTAAAAATTTATTCGCGGAAATTCGCGGATGCTGTGGCCCATTTGGGATGCTGTGGGTCCAGCTGATAGAAAGTGAAAGTGATTTAGGCTCGCGAAAGACGGCATATATTTGAACTTGGCGCGCGAAAGGCGGCATGGGGTGGTGGTGGGGGAATAACGGTACTTGAGTCAGGAACCCCATTTTCCCTCTACTATTGACATATTTCCTCGAAGTATCATTTCTCCATCTCTCTCGACCTCCGTGCCATACAGCAAGATGAGCTGCTTTAATGATGTATAAGATTTCATCGGCAGGTAAGTAATATGACACAGATTCACTCTTGGACACCACAAACACGAATCTCTTCTAACATATTGAATCTTTTCAATCGCCTGTACTGCAAAGGTTTCTTTTTGACGACAGATTCTGCCTCTTCAACTTCAGCCAAAACTTTATAGTAAAGAGCTCTGGTCACACTGTAGTGACTCTCCTTGTCACTCTCCAAACGAAGAATATTTTCCAATAAAATTTCCTTGCGCACTTTCGTCTTGTCCAGTTAACTTTGGTTTGCACTAATCATCATGAAAACACTATCGCACAACCAAGTACTATTTAGATTTATCTTTCCAAAGACACGGGAAATATTCCAAAAAATTTCCAAATACACTTCACGCTCATGTCAAAGCTCGACGCAAAAAAACAGCGAAACCACAATAAGAACTTCGTGTACACTTTCCACTCTTGTCAAAACTCCAAACAGACTAAGGAGGAAAGCAACTCTTTCCAAAGCGTGGAGATCTGGACATGTATCGTGCAGGTCTGGATGGGTGAAACCCCTTTTAACAGACTCGTTTCAGGCAAAACTATTTTCATCTCTTAAAAACCTTAAACTACTGTAAAAATAACAATTATTTCAGTAAATTCTAGTTTTCCCTATAACCTATCAATTAATTGTAGTATTGACTAGCTAATACTAGTATTAACGAAGGGGTCTGAAAAAACTAGTTCGAACTAGGTAAATCAGAAATTAACTGATTTCGGGTTTTCACAGTAACATATAGGCCCTACATAGTTCTATATCTATATCTACATAGTTCTATATCTATGTATGACAGAGTACGTGGGAAAACGTCATGGCAATTAATTGTATCTCCTGCACTTACAAGTCAAAAAGTTCTAGTCTTTTTCCCTAGGTACATCACATGTGGCAACTGTTAGTTTGCTTACGTAGGCCTATATCGCCATTAGATTGTAAAACCAAGAGCGTTGGGGTGTTTTGCAAATTTGTGGATAAATTTTTCACTGGATATTTATTATCATTTCCGTAAAAGAGAGCGTCCTGACATCACCAACACATAAAACTGTTGTGTTGTGAACATACTATGGTTTTCAGTATAGTAAAAACCATGGAGAATGGTTTTAATACGCTTTAATTTATATTTATGTTATTTCTAATGGGCATATATAATAGGAACAACATCAACATACAGCATCAAAATACTATTTCTTGGCCATATATTTTTCTGTGAATATTTGTGGTTTCAGTTTTCATCGTAAGTATCCGTTTTACATATAGAAACAACCCACATTAGGCCTATATAAAATTTAAACTTCTCAAAGTAAATATGATTACTACTACCGTGCATTACAGTGACTAAATGATTTCTATTTCTTAAAGATGGATAATATTTGACAAAAATGTTGAACGACATTACGGTGTAGGACGACATTAAGTAATTATGGACTTCCCGGGAACAGGGGGAAGATTTATCACCTTTTCTGAAGACGGATTGGTAGTGGAAGTTGTGATTTATAAAAAGTGTCATACAAAGTTGTTTTCGGAAATATTAAGGAGTTCTACGAAGGGACGTTTCTGTAAAAAGTAAAATGGGATTTTCAAAGGAAATATACTTGTTCTAAGTACTCAGAGAGATATCTTCTAACGAATGGATTTTTGAGCAATACATTTTCATTATATATTGGAGGTTGGTTTCGTGAAAGGTTACACGGTTGATGATTCCACAGTAATGCATTGGTCAGTGAATTTTAGTGTTAAATGTGTCTGAGGAAGTGCGCAAAGGTGCACGGAAAAGATGTCTCCATCTGGAGCGCGAAATGGTGAAATAGGCGGAGGAAAAGGAGAGTAGAAAGTGGTCTGTAGAAATCAGTCTGAAAAAAGGAAAACCAATTTTTTTCAAGCCTCTTAATAAAATAAAAATTGTACATGCGCTTATAAGATTACTAATATAATTAATAAATTACTAAAATAGTAATCGTGTACACTCATCTGCGCTTCTTTGAATTACAGGAAGTAACACATCTCCGAATAAGAGTAGGCATATTAGTAAAATAAATTTCTCTAGTCAATGGCAATACAGATGTATATGTACATAGCTCTGTAGTTAGGTCAATTAACAAATGACCAACATTGTAATCATATGACGCAGTATAAATACATCAACAATAAAGATTAAGTAACTATATTTTAATATAAAAGTGTGACACACTGTAATCTAAATCAGTTTGTCTTCACGTGTCGAGTACTCTAGAGGCTGTGGTACTGAAGTCAGGTAAATCTTGTAATATAATAAAAAAATTATTTTATGCCTGCTAAAAGGTAATAAATCGCATGAAACCGTAACTGCACAAGCGATCAAGATCGTTATATAATATTTACGAAGCGTTTAAACGTTCGTGTCCTACGACATAAAAGTATGAATTTTTCGACACAGTTTTAGTTCATAATAGTGTTCACTAGTTTTACTGCATTAATCGTGTAGGATTGTGAGTTTCAAGATTAGCGTTCTTCTGCTAGTTGCAGTGGAAAACGATTAGTTGCACTGCAGTCGGATGGAAAACACCCACAACAGAATTTCGTCAATGCAAACGCTCCAACTCTGCCCAATGTCGAAACTTGTCAGTGACCAAAGTGCAATAACACCTAACAAGGAACAAACATGTAATATAACTATGTGTATTAATTGTTACGTGTCACAATTAATGAGAAGGCAATGCGGGTTGTAAGGTCCTCATTTGAGAACTACGAGTACATTTGCCGGTTTATATGGAGACCTTTATGTCCTGTTAGCAGTACCGTAAATTTTTCCATTGGAAAGAGTAAGAACTGAAGCGCGTATATCTTTAAAGCTGTACGACTGTCTCTTCACTAATAGTGACCATGACACGAAGGTGTCATGGTCGAGGCGAGCAATTCTCTTGGTACAATTAAGGTGCTGTGGCCCAGGTGGACACTTTAATAAACAAGACAAGACCAGTAGCTGTAAGTCAGTTGCAACTTCCCCTTACACTTTACAGGCTTGAGCCCTGCCAACAGGGCCGGATAATGTACCTTGGCGCCCTAGGATAATTATATTTTAGCGCCCCCGCTCATCACCCATAGGCTACTCTTATGTGTATTTCCAAGGGGATGAATGAAGCTTTAAACACCTTCATTTCCTAGTTAGGGATATTTCAAACATCTTACTGTTTTTGGAAATAGTCTCAAGAATTGAAAACTGAGGCTATTTTTCAGATTGTTTTAGAGTTACACTTTCAACCATTTTTTATAGTTTGCTAGCTTCCTTCCATAACCGGAGAAAACAGTTTGGAAAGCACTTCTATTATGTATGTACAGTTTTACCATAATTTCTCGCAAACAGGCGCCTGTGTTCAAACTGAACTCAAATTTTTATCCATGTAATTTATTACCAATTTTACATTTGGCTGTAATTTTTTATTATTTTTTAGCTAAACGTTTGCGCCCCCCCCCCCAAAGTGCCGTGCCCTAGGCTACAGCGTAGTCAGCCTAATGGTTAATCCGCCCCTGCCTGCCAATGTACTTTGATTTTCAAACTTATAACTCTCATATCAAAAATATTTGTGACTTAGAAGTTTTTATATTTTATAAATATTTGTTATGTGTCTTTTAGTTTTCATTTAGTATGCAGGAATATTCAAAAAGAATGAACCGATTTCATAACGCAATATTTTATTGAGGAGAAGCAATACAAAATTCCAACCAAATCAGAAGTATTCTACACATAATCAAGTTTTATTTCTTGTCTGACAAGTGTTCAAAAATAATGAACCGATTTCATGTCGTAATTTTTCAGTTCTTAAACATTGTCATGGAATGAGTCATTGGCCATTTGAAAGAGGAGGTTTCTAAGTTTCGAATGGCTGACACAGGAGCACTGTAGTCGCATCATTTCCTAGGAAACGCTTGTTTATTTGTTTACACTGCGAATGGTGAGTCAAAACAAACAGCGTTCAAAACATTAGGGCGATGTCTTCTTATGCCTATAATGCTGATCAACTTTGACTTTCAACTCAACCAATATTCGTTACGTGTCGCTGTCCATGAACACTCCACAGCTCAAGAGGAACTTTCGGGTTGTCCACCCGTTGCTGAACGAAGCAGTCCATTAAAAGAACTATTTCTTATTTCACGAAGATTTTCGATGATCAGGAGCCATCCATCTTCTACTCGGTTAATCGGCAAATATGCCAAAGCAGCAAACATCCTACACTGAGTCTTATATCCTCATTTCGCTTGAAGTCCACAGTCAGTCCAATGTTTTGTATTTGTCTCGAAACAGATTGATTAAAATGATAGTTGCATCAGCTTATTGTATAATTTAAAAAGTCTTCCTCACCGCACTGATAGCCGAAGCTTCAAAATCAAGTTTTATTAACTTTAGTGACCATAATGGACATCATTTCTTGAAAAGAATGAATAAACACAAATATGTAGATTCCATTTTACCAGGTTAAAATGCAAACAGAAGTGCAGACACTTTCGTTCAATTCAAAACCTCTTTTGGTTTTCTTGCCTTGTGACGGAGCAACTACTTTTGTGTTCACCTTTGTATCCTATCACAATCAGGCTTTATCTGCTTATACCAACAATTGTCCGCCTCCGCCAGAGTTTACATCTAACTACAAACAGACGTAATTTAATTGTCCGCCTTGGCCACGCCGCGCCGATGTTAAAGGGTAATAGCCTCTTTGTTTTCACGACATTATGACATGAAGTCATTATGACACTGATTATGATACAACCAAGTTTTTTTTAATTTGTATAGTAAATTCTTTTATAAGTAACAAAAAAAGTTCTGTTATTTCTGACACTGAAATTAGGTTTATTACGCTCCAACCCGTCAAGTAAAGCCAGAAGTTGCGTCCTGCCGAAGGATAGTTTCTGTATTTGTCATAAGGGATTTATGTCATGTTGGAAGGTCACAAGGCTGTGTAGGAAAGTCCTTCTAATAGAAGGAGACCTTCCAGCAGGATAATTGCCTGTACGCTCTATCATTAATGACCGTATATAAAATCTTTAATTATTATATTTATATTAAAAGTAATGAATGAATATACACAATATTAATATTTCGTATAGTAATATTATGTGATAATTATTGCTAGTGCATTCGTATTATTAGTTTTTTGTGATAGATTTGTTATTAATAATTTTTAGAAATGATAATAAAATTGTATTGAAAATATACTGTATGTGAAAGATTTTTAGTAATAATGGAAATACTAACAACAGAACTAAAAAAGTTCATGTCATCCCTGGTGGGGTTCGAACCCACGACTTTAGGATTAGAAGTCCAACGCGCTATCCTCTGCGCCACAGGGACGTTGTTTGCCGCTATACCATACATAATCCAACAATGAGATTTAAGTAGTTGTATTATTTCATTCATATAGTTCTTAAAAACGTATCAAACAATGTAAATTTGGCCCTACCTGCTGTAAAAGCCTCGTACAGTGTGCAGACATCCCACTAACATAGGCCTACGTCTGAGCTCACATTACACTTCACTATGATGTAGCTTGATGGAATGTAAGATGCGTGTGTGTGTGTGGAGCACTTTGTCTCGTTTTCTTGATATATAGTTATTATACTTTTAGATGGTTTGATTATAATTTAGATATAATTTAATTCTAATTATCTCTACACTCATTCAAATCTTGCTCTTTGAACACGTGTTCATAAATTTCGTGAATCAATTCAGCATAAAAACTCGTCTTACATAAATTATTAAAAAAGGAACATTTCCTCAGCACCCTTATCGAGGACACAATTAGCCCGGCTTACAACATACGATTTACTACTAAAGTAATAATTATTTTCCGCTTAAGTAGGCTAGTCTAGGTGCTTGGTGCTGCAGGGTATCTTATACGAGACGTCCGGCATGCAAGGAAGTTAGTGTTGCCTGTAATAGTAGAATGATTTTATGGTACGACCTGGAGTCGAACTCCGGACCTACCGACTGTTCCATAAGACCACACGACTCACTAGTTTTTAATTAAATAATAATGATAATTTAAAGCAGCTTCCCTGAAATCTACTATACACATAATGTATCAGATAGAATAGTATGCTTGTAGGCTGAAAAATTATTAGGAACATTTTCACATATCCCTACCATTTATGTGAGTTAGGCTAAAGTTTCAGAAGCCTCTGAGATGTTATGTGTTCTGAGTTAAAGTATTAAGATGTGCAACGTCTCTGAAAGTATTAACTACAAGATACTACTGTTGCCGTCGTAACAATAGGCCTAATGTTATGTGTTTCGTGTTCTCTAATTTTACCTTAACTACCATTCTTATTCATAAAAGAACGTAACATAGATCTGTGTCTCTCTTTCTCTGTCTGTCTCTCTGTCTGTCTTTCTGTCTCTGTCTCTGTCTCCATCTCTCCCTCTCTCCCTCTCTATCTCTCCATCACTACCTCTCCCTCTCCCTCCCTCTCTCACCTGACCCATACCCCTGATAAGCATCCGGACTAAATGTATACATACCTAAATTACCGCATATGCCGTGCCAATAATAGAATAATATAACATCCTCTAAATTGGCAAAGCTTTCATAATGAAAGTAACAACTCTATTAATTACAGCTAATTCACGTACCAGTCCAAAACATATTTCGAACCCAATCGATCACGTTACATAAAATAAAATTAAAATACAACAAACAGTTAAAAGTTTTCAGATTTACAAATCGGTAACATTAAAAAACTATAACTAAGCTGCCGACTTGAGTAATTTTTTCTTAAGTAAAATTAAGTTAGATTTACTATAAATGTTACAATTTTTACTTGTACCAATATTTACATACATCTACAGTTAAAAATGTAATGTTACAATGTAAGTAATGATAGTACAATAAAGAGCATACACTATAAGTTTTAAAAGGTTTGCTAATTGGTAAGTTTAAAAAGGTTTGGGAATATTTTGTATTTACTTTATGTTTTTATAAATTTATTTGTACACATTTAGTTTGTTTATTTTGAACTATGGTTCTTTCCCGAAGCATTAATATGAGGAATCGAAGGGCAGCAAATAATTGCAACTGCTCTATGTTTATTACCTATAGACTTTTTATGTACGTAAAGTAAAATTTTGAATGAGAACTAAAAGTCAGCTAATACTTTATGTAATTTTATACCAATAACATTAATTGTTAATTACCATCAAAAATCACATTTAATTCTGTCTGAATATGAAGAGTCTGTAGTTTTTTGTATTGGCCTAAGCAGTAACTGTCAGTATAACTACTTACCGTGAGTATAACTATGAACTTTCATAATTTTTTACTATGAAAAAATTCTTCTCTAGCTCAGAGAAACATTAGGTGACACAGCTGTCTTAGAATTCAGGTTGATGTCATGAAAGAACTACCGGCATACGGAACGACCGACAACAAAGCAGCGCATTGGCGAAATACATCTGTGGAATGTCGCGCGTTACCGCTCCACGACAGCGTACTCTCAACCATAGTAACCGGGAATCTAAAAGCGACTGTTCTGCCAAAGAACTATTGTAGGCAACGCGAGCGGTATATTCGTCGACAACCCTACAAAGACCACCCAGTTTCTACGTACGAGACTTCTCCCATCTAGGTGGGAGTGAGGACAATCCTTCACCGCTCACGTGACAGACATTCTCAAGGAAGTTTAATAGGTCACAGCCAAATTGTTTTCATGCTCTCGTGGAATAACTGAACCCCCCAGGTCCTCGTCAGAAACGTCGGGCCCCCGGGGTTCATCAGAAACATCGCAATGAGATAGCGTTGTGTGTGCCTAATCTTCAAGATATTATCCGTTCACTATTTTTCTATTGAATCGTCCTTCCGGAACAACGTAGAAAACGCAGTGCCATCCGTACGCGTCAGCGCCAGCATGGCTACTAACGATCACCCGTAGGCCTTCGTCTACTAACTCTTGCTTCACACTACCTTACACCTTATGAATGTAGTCCCGTCCCGTTATTTGAACTTTGGAATACCCTTACATATTCGGGTATCATCTACATTCGGGCTCCCGTGGGATTATGATCCTTGATGCCTTGGTCCTTTTTGCATCAAAGCCGTCGACGCGGGTCTGGCAACATATCAAATGTGACTGGTGCCCTACCAGCAGTGCCTACGACTTGTTACCTACGTCAGCACACCTCTGTGCTTCCGTGAAGCGGACTTGCCTAAAACGTGACATTAGATAGTTGTGAATCTACAAACTTAATGAACTAAACGTTCTAGCCACGACTAACGACTAACGTTCTAACGACTATTGTCGTCTAGCCCTGGGATTTCCGTGAAGTTGTGCCCCGACTCTCTTTGCACTTTGACCTCTTACCCTATCAAGAGCTGATGACCCCACGCCTATTGTCCACGCCTGAAGGGCTTTAAGTTTCCGTGGACAAACTATAGGGGAATCCACTGAACCGTTGCTTCATACTTGGCGGATCACAGTAGTAGGACTATAACCATAAATTGACACTGAATTTTCCCCATTTGCACCCCAGTTCGTGGAGTACCGGAAAAAGACGGTGCTCATCCTGCAGCGACCCGGGAAGCGTACACAATCGGGAGTTCTAAGACACCCAGAGCACCACCCGTCTCTCTATGGAACACAAACTGTAGAAATTCGTCACTAAACATGTTGTGGTTGTTTAAAGGAAGAGTTTAATGTGTTCAGTAAAATCCTTATTGAATAAAACTGTATACGTGAGTTGAAGTAATCTGACATAGGTAGGTTATAACGGATTCCAGTAAAATAAGAACAACAGTGATAGTAATACGCATAACTCCATTCGTTTCGTGAGAAATCCTTTGGAGTTGTACAAGACAGACGGTCCGGCTTGATATGGAAAGTAATGTAGGCCTACCTGCAGATGTTTTTAATTTAAATAAATCCTATTTTTACCATTTTCTAATCTAACTGTTGCCTTTACCATTTTCTGTTTGTTTTCATAAGTAATTAGGTGTAATAAATATTAATTCTCTATTAAAAGAAAATTGTAACTGTCGTATAAGATGTGAAACAGTAAGCTTATGTAAGTAATCTTCTGTGCTTAAATAAAGTACAGATGTTGCACTAAAGCACTAGTTAACAGACAATGGGGATACCTGATGTTGGCATCTCCTACTGGATACTGGTAACTTGTTACTATTATGTGAAAACATCCGCGCTTGCTGTGATTGCAACTGTTCAATTGTCTACAAATATTTAACATTTATGACTGCTATATACCTGGTGGGCCAATGCCAACACTTAATTTAAATTGTACGCGTTTGTATTCACACACGGGAAATTACAATGAGTTTATTTTATCGACTTCCTTAGAGACATTAACTACCTGGTATATCTAGTCCTTTAGAACAGTGACTTATAAGTGTGTTAAGTGATTATTTTAATAACAATTTAACTTTAGATATTTTAGCCGCCTGATAGCGTAAGAAGTTTCGCAGTTACTATACCCACGGCTAAAATCAGTAGGTAAAAACCGTAATAAGCAGTTAACTTGTTTATAAAACAATATTTTCTGCCACTGTATGTTTCTTAAATTTAACTTCTCCTCACACGGATTACTTCCTGTCTGTAACATTCAATTTTAATTTTAATTTCTCTCAAAAATTTCTTCCTCAAACGTATGTTTATTTCAATTAACGGTTTGTCCTCCCAGCTCTTATAACTCCATAGAGGTTTAAAGGGGACTCAACAGTTCATACTACCAAATGGTTTAATTCAATCTACAGATTTAATAACAAGCTTTTTCCTAAATCTAATTGTTTATTCAAATTATTTTATGCCGTACTTACTCCTGTAATTGCACTTTTTCTAAGGAAGCTCAACTGATCATTTACTGAGCTTCTGCTTTCTCAACTATTGTTTATCACCTCATACTGTTTTTTCATCTAAGATGCTATATTTTTGGTTTTAGTTATTTGATGATTTATGTAAATTATTTTCTAGAAGACTAAAAGGCATTTTGGAGAAACATGTTAGCATCTATGTACGTGAAGTTTATTTCTAGGTTAGTTTATTTCTTTTTTTTTAAGTAGAATTATCCCTATAAATTTTTCTTCGTTTTGTGGTATTTTCTTTCTTCCATGCGTCTCTTTAGTAAACTATCTATATGACTGTTTTATATATATATATTAAAAGTGAACTTGTCATCACTGCCTTTAACTGACAGGCCTATTCTGCATTTCCGATTCTCTTTAAAATCATGATCAAGCTGGCTTAAATAATTTCCTACTCCCTTCTATTCTGCTGAATCCTTCTTGAATCCTGAAGTACAGCTGGGCCTAAATCGTTATTTTCTTCAACATATTTGTTCAATCTTACGGTTTAATTTGGTACCAGTATCTTTCAAAATTCTTTTTAACTGTTTTACATGTTTCGTCATTATTTCCTGTTGTGCTCCGCATCAATTTCTAGTGCTCTTGTTGCTTTATTTTTAGGTATTTGTTTACGGTACTTTTTTAACCTTATAGCGAACGTTCATTTTCTTCCTATTTACAAGTTTATATTTTTCCCTTAATGTTATTACCTGTAGACCTATTATTTTTTTCTTTTATCAGACAGTAACTACATCTTAACTCTTTGTATAAAAGCATCATGATGCTTGAGATGTTTCATGAATCGTGTATTTTCTTATTACTTTTAAATTATGTGCTTTATAAATCCTTTTCCATTTTCCGTACTTATTGTATTTCAAAATATATAAAAAATTAAATTCTTGAAATTGACTTCTTCAAGCGGCTGCAGATCAGCCCTTTCGAATATTCATTATCAGTCGGAAAAATCTGTTCAACGTGGTTCATTGTGCAACAACACATTTTTCGGTTGACGGCCACGATGTATAAAGGTTACTACTAACAACAGAATATTTTATAATGTGCTGTCTTTGCCAGTAACGAAGAGATTAAAATTGACGTACAGTTACATAAATTTCAAACTATCGCGTGTTTGTTTCTTCAGTGTTACGATTATGATGTCAATCGAGAAGACATATAAACAAAAGCATTCGCGTCTAATTTTCGACGTGGCGTGTATCTGACAGTACAGAGTGCCTGACGTAGGCGGTGTATCCGACGGTTACTGTAGTCACGTACGGTACCTGTCGCAGTGGGAATGACCTACGCCGTCTGTGACCTTGACATCCAATGTCAACCTGTCGCGTGCACAATACCTTAATCTCTTCCTTTTTACTTTCTACAGATTTAACATAACACACACAGTCGCACGCACCTTCACGTTTTCGTTTGCATTACGAAAAAAGAAATTTCATTAAATTGAATAGCCCATGTTATAGAACAGTCTTATGCTGTCTTCATATTCACTACAGTTCGCTTGTTTTTTTTTCAGTTTTCAATAATTAGTTTTTGTTGTTTCTTTCCCATTTGTTCCATCGCTTGTTTACCTAGAATATGTGTATGATTTCAAATTACAACGCTATTTATTTACAACTGTTGTAAAATTTTAACTGTTAATTTATTAAGTTAATTGCTTATAAGAAGTAAATAAAACATACAACGGAAAGAATTGACAAAGTTAATAAAACACAGAGAAAAAGCGAAACTAATCTCAACTAACTAGCAACGAAATGATGCTGAAGATAATGCCAATATTCTACTAGAATATTTTATTAGACGTCCAACCAAATATCAACGAATTCTTCTAATGTATTAAGAACAATTGTTTTGCCTAAATTGGCTGTCGTATGAAGACAGTCTCATTCGTGTAGGTAGCGCTACGTAATCAATGTGTAAACCTACAAGCTTACACATTATATTATTGATTTTAGAATCTGATGGTACATAACTTTTCTTTCATTACATGAAACTTGTGATCAAATTAAAGATTCAATTGTTTCACGCATGTTAGTACTAAAGCAGTTGCGAGAGATAAAATCCGTAGAAATGTAGGGTAGCAATGTATTAGCCGCTTATTGATTGTTCATTGTAATTACCACAGTTTAAATAGATACAATAAATAATCGTATAATAAATAATTTTCTTGCTTACAGGCAGCAACAGCAACAGGAATGCTTTATTGGTTATTGTAGTAAGTTAATAAACATGGTCTTCGACAAACAAATCGCGTTTACCGGCTCCTCCGACAACAGTTCCCGGTACGTACTTACCCAGGCTGGCAGCACCGTTAGCCGTAGCCCGTTTTATCAGTTCGTCCTGAGCCAGCTTAACTCTTTCGGATCTACCGGCCCAAGTGTGCAGAACGGAGGCCTGTAACGCGCGACCGTAGCTGAAACTCAAAGCCCAGGGCTTGTAGTAATTCTGCTTGTTTATTTCATTCAGGTAAACTGTCGCGTCTTCTTCCGACAATCCTCCTGACAAGAACACAATGCCGGGAAGAGCAGGTGGTACAGTTCTTCTCAAAGCAGTCACTGTACAAAGAGCTATGTCTTCCGGAGTATATTTTGTCAAACAATTTTTTCCTGGCGTAACCATATTTGGTTTCAGCAAAGCCCCTTCTAAGAAAACGTGGTGGTCGTTCAGCGCTTTAAAAACCGCAGCCAAAACAACTTCAGTTACCTTCTGACAGCGTTCAAGTTCGTGGTCGCCATCAGGCAGTATCTCCGGTTCGACTATGGGAACGATGCAGTTGGCCTGACAGATGGACGCGTACCTGGCTAAGACATTGGCGTTTTCCATTATTGCCTGTGGCGACGGTGTGTTGTTGCCGATTTTCAGAACACAACGCCATTTAGCGAAATGACAACCTTCTTTCTTGTACATCTGGCAACGCTGGGCTAAATCGTCCAAGCCCTGTGTCGTACATTCATCTTCTGACCCGAATAACGGTACAGTACCTCTGTCGACTTTGATGCCGGGTATAATGTTCTTTTCGTTTAAGAGCTGAATGAATGAAGTACCATCGTCACTTTTCTGGTACACAGTTTCGTGGAACAGTATAACACCAGATATGCTTTCACTGATAATCGGGTCAGTTGTAAATAAAAGTTGCCTGTACAAGCGACGATTTTCTTCTTTGTTTTCAACAGCTATATCAGCCAAACGCTTCCCCATAGTAGACACCGACTCATCGGCGGCCAGTATACCCTTACCAGGAGCGGAAATGCTATTGGCAATTTTCTTTAGTTGCTCCTGTAAGTCTTTCGGAGGGTATTTGAAATTAATAGACATATTTGAAGCAAATAATATTGACTGTAACTATTTAAAATGTTTTAAAGTTACCTCGAATTTTGTGTATTAGTGTTCAATGTAGCAAATGAAATAATTCAAAACTGAATATACATCATTTGCGTTACTATGAAACGTAAAACTGAAAGAAATACATTCATTGTTTATTAGGCTGACAGACTTTGTCGTTTGTTAATAGTACATAAATTTCTTTAGCGGTGCCAGCAATTGGAAATTACCTACAGTTATAATATTCCCAATAGAAATGCAAAACAAACCCCACGAAAAAATCTTAAACCTAATTTCTGTTGACTTCCCTTTATTAGATAAACTGTAACAATATCGCCTTATACACTTTGATGGTTTACTCCAGTTCATACTACGAGATTTGAACTTTTCATTTTTAGATCTCTTAGGATTCAACGATACAGTTCTTAAGTACGTTTGGTACAAGCATTAGTGTAACGTAAAAATCCCTACGACATTAATGTAACTACTTACGTTAGCCGATACAATTTAATACGGATTAGGACTCAACATTTCCATGAGGAAAGCTGAATCTAAAGTTTCTCAAAAATTGTTCTTAAAAAAATTAAAGTCTTTATTAATGTCGCATTCTATTTCCTTGTTACCACTATTTAACTAGAGTTGGCTTATAGTGTTAGTTTAACCAGACCAAACCAAACCAAAAATTTTAATCACAAAGAAGTCAAACGCAAGTCGTGTTCACTCGATTGTTGTTATGGTTATCGCTGATCTACCACTTCGTTAAGGTGTATTTAGCAGTATAAGTGACATATGAAAATACTAGGATCAGAGTGACAGTACATATGCTAGTGAATCAGTCTTATAGAGGGAAGTGACATTCAAATAAAGCTGTTTCTTTACCCCCACTGTCTTGCCTCGAATTACACCTTAGTAGTAGCAAGATATACTTTGTTATGATATTTTTAAATTTTACTTCTAAAGTGATGCACTATGTATTTCTGATGCTCAAATCAACTATTAAATTGTAATTAAAATTTAAATAATTTGAGTCTAAATCTGTGGAAAGCGACTCGCGTTAATGAAGATGCATAGGAAGATTGGAAAATTAATAGGTAAATTTTGATGCAGGGCAATAAAGTTACTAAGACAGTATACTTAAAAGTAACCATCTTGTTTTAATCTAAGGCGTTCCTCTACTTCTCCTCCTTCCGAGTTCTGGTTTCACCCAGGATTCTCTTATCGCCTATCTGGACATACTGGTCGGAGAAACTTTAATATGTGTTGCATGTTATCCAAATTCTCCAACTTGGAAGAACTATCTTGAAGTAATGCAAATTTAATTCAAAGTACTGTTACCGACTTTCACAATAAAGTCTGTCAAGAACGTACAATAGATACGTTTAAAAATAACTACCGTGTCCAATCGTATAATTGTGATGCGATATGTTATACGATCGTCAATACGTATAAATACGAGAATATCGTGTTTGTACGAAACATATAAATATGAAACTATCGTATTATAGAATCTATTATTCACTTATTTTCAATACTGAAAGCAATCAGAAAACTATGTTTGAATCTTGACTTATAATCAATTACAAAGAAAATTCTTTATTCAGCTTTATTTATAAGCATAAATCAGCGTACAGAATAATAAGTAAATAAATAATTAACAAATCAATAAATAAGTATTGATTGCGTACGGAATTTATGGTCTACGCTACAAAATATACGAACATTTTTATATGTCTTTATTATCAGGTAAATAAAATTGTTGAATAGCTTTATTGTTGGAGAAATTTTTATATTTGAATCGAATTAATTTGCAGTGCTGAAAAATACTGGGTCCAGTTTTCTGCCTACTACATACGGTTACATTCAAACCACAAAGGTACCAACTTCATCTACCTTTGTAAATAATACTGCCGTATTGCTCTCTAATAACAACGCAGCCGTTGCATTAAACAACTAACAAAAAGTTCGACACAATTTAACCTTGACGAATAAAACTTGTAGTATATTTTTCTCACCAGCTGTCACTTACCCCAAGGTAACAAATTTAAATGTATTGGAATAATCCTTGATAGAAGGCTAATATGCCATAAGCACATAATTTCGCAACTTCAAAAAAATGTACGTAAACCCAAATCACCTAAATGTTTTAATCATTAGGGAATTAGTATTGACTTAAACACCGTGAGAGAATACATAACCATCCACATTGTTGGCCCCTAGACTGATAAAGTGATACTGGTAAAGTTTATTATATTTAAAAAGATATCGTCAAACGCGCCTGTTTACTAAACTAAACATTCAAGATAAATTAATCTTCCTTACCTAAATAACAGACGTTAGAATATTAAAGACGACTGCTGAACAAAATATTTTTTATGTGTCATTCATTATCATTTTTCCTATAAAAACTAAATAGGAACCGAAATACGGAGAGATTAACTTACAAAATGTATAAATAAACAGAGGGAGAGAGTGACAGACCGACAGATAGACAAACAGACAAACAATGTGAGGGGGACAAAGAGAGAGAGGGAGATAGAGAAAAAGAGAGAGAAACGGGAGAGACGGGCAGGCAGATTGGCAGTCAAATAGAGTTGAGAATAGTTAGTTTTCCCTACTTGTATTGTTAGTTTTCTATACCATGCGTAGATGGTAAATCCTTTAGACAAAATAACTGGAAATTACATGTCATCAATGTATATATGTAAGCCTACTCGTTAATAAAAGCAGGAGTTAAAACCAAAATGTTTAGCAGCTGTAACACATATTACTAACATACATAATTTTGAGGATTCGAATTCTAAAATTCCTTTTACATAATCAGAAAAATAATTGACTTTGCACTTTATGTACGGCGGTACGGTCGTGTGGCTTCATGTACAAAGTCAAGCGTCACATGCATGAGAACAGAAACCTGGATAGACGACCGTACGGCGGCTCGGCGACCGGGAACCTCAACACTCGAGGGGGCAGACAGAAGGAGAGGTTTACATGTATCTTTATGTACTAAAATTTATATATCACATAGTAGACATCATGGCTCTGAGAGTACATTAACTTATCTAGCTTACGAACACTGAATTAGACAGAACTTTATGAAGGCACATATATAGACGATTTATGAAAGAGCTTGAAGTTTAATCTCCGTCATCTTTCGTTTTCGCCTGCTGGAAGCGTGTTAAATATTTTCTTCGGTTAGACGGTTCGGCAGTAGTGCGTTTTCAGTAGGTGCGAGTATCTCATAGAGAAGAAAGGACGAAGATTAAGCTGACACTTGGTCGACAGCTACTAAGAACACAAGTCCTATTCAAGATCGGCTACGAGAACCGGCGAAAACCGCTGTTCACTACTGTAGCACTCACAGTTGAGACATAGGCCTAACTGGTGAAAAAAGCTGCCAATCAAAAAACACGTCAAATCAGTATTATAGTAGGCCTATATATAGCCATGATATCCATCAAAGTCACAGTTGTAGGTGGAATGTCAAAGAGAGCCTCTGTAGGGGGACATGGGAGCCGAAATGTCTAGCCGAACAATCCAATAACTGTTTAGCTAAAGACGTTCAACAATAGCACACGGAAAATCAAAATACAAACAAAACTGTAAACAATTGAATACGTTGGGGAGTGATTATCGTCTTGCAAATTAACAAACACATAAATGTATTGCCATGTCCGCTGACATACGCAACAGATGTCCTTGATGTGTATCCTATAAACTTGCTAATTCTTTTGTAGTCAAACAGCTCAGCGAAGCTGTTTGGGGGAGGTTAAAGCAAGAAGGGAATATTAAAAAAAAACAACAAAAATATGCTGGCAGAAATAGAGCCATATAATTAGAATTAATAATAATTAGCTAATTGTTTATGGCAGTACGAACTTTTTAAATTTTAGTTCGTTATATCCGTCTTGCGAGTACGAAATCGCTTCGTGTTAACAATAACAGTAATTATTACTGTTGTCTGATGGCTGAGAGATGGTTTCAAATTTGTAACCCTGTCTTTGAGATTGTGTCGTCTTAGTGAGTAGGAAAAGGTAGACTTGCAAATGTATATTCATTAAGTCCGCAGTGTTCAACTTGGCTCACGATGTTTCTAGTGCAGTAATTTATTTCACAGTAACTTAGATAACTTAACTGTAAGTAAATTATGTAACTTAACTAGGTTCCTATTGTTATATAGGGTTTCTCAAACCATATTTAATGTTTTTATATTTCTTATTCAAGTGATTTATTATCACATTGAAAACAAATCAATAATTGAAATCTTAACTGTCCTTTGCTCCGTAGATACGTAAAACTAGACCGAACCCAGGATTTGGAACTCTGTTATATAGCCTCTACGGGTGAACTGATTTGTATGATAACTTCAAAAAAAGTTGAGGCCAATCACGCTCTTGTGCACTCCGAATTGTTGAATGTTTGTTTCTGAAGTCCTGGAGAGTCCCTGGAGCGACTTTATGAAAATCTTACTTTCCTCTCTGTGGCTAATTCCATAGTCGCAATTATTAGAGATACATACGCACTAATGCGAAATTCATATAAAACACTAAACACAAGCTTCCATCTTCTGCGGAAGATGTTGAGTTTCTCAAACATCTGTCAGTTTCCCGGTATCGTTTATTTTATTTATATCGCAATGTAAGATGTCATCTGTATTATATCATGACCCTGTTAAATTTTGGGTATCCAATAATTAACACTTACGTTTCCGCAATTGCCTTCGTGATTACAAAACAATAAATAAGAAACAACGAGTTAATTTTCATTTAATATCTGCAGTGTTGTTTACAAAAAATAAGCCTTCCAAAAATCCTCAGAAGAAAAGCACGTCTACACTCCTGCTTGTAGCTACACGTAATTTTAGTTGATTGCATGTAAATGTAGTGAGCCGTTATAGCTAGTAATATATATTATACTAGAGTTGTATTATAATATTCATAATATTACATTATAATATTCATTAGATTATTTCCGTATTCATTTTAAAAAGTATTAAAAAAATACTTTTGTCACGTATTGACTATATGAGAGCTAGCCGTGTTTTTTCTTCCGTGCAACTATTGTATTATCTAAGATATTATATTGTATTATATATATATATATATATATATATATATATAATATATTTACGTCAAAATGTTTTTCCTTATTTGGAACATGTTTCGGACGCTTAGTGTTCCCATCCTCAGCCTTCTTAATTTTGATCCTCAGTCTTCTAAATTAAGAAGGCTAAGGTTGGGAACATGAAGCGTCCCGAAACATGTTCCAAATAAGGAAAAAAACATCTTGAGGTAAAGATATTATAAATATTAAATATATTACATACATCAAGACAAGTGTTTAAACACACGCGCGCACACACACACACACACACACACACATTATTTAATATGTTACAATATACATAACGATCATGAATACAATATTTATCCCTTGCGTTTTCTTGACAATGAATTAATGTTCTCTACACATGCAACACATAGTTATGCAAACTACAACTCCAAATTAATTTATAAATATTGAAATTGTATAAGGACAGAAGATCTACTATAACAGAAGTATGTTTTCATTTATTAACATGTTTTTTAATACGGTTTTGTTTATAATTATATCAAATTACAATTGTATTTTTACATAATATCGTTTCAATTATGCTATGTTAATTTGAAATTGAAAACAGCCTATTACACACAATGTTAACACAAAGTCGATGCGCGTCAAAAATGTCGTAGTGCTAGACCACTGTGAAGATTTAATTTGTTATAAATTCTGTGAATTTCCGGAGGTACGGTCTCTAGTACGTGTGATCTTCAACGTAGAGAGAAGATTGCGAAGCAGCTCCTTTCACTGATCCCTCTTTGTAGGTGCCAGTAGTTGCTTGACTCAAAGCTTTTGCTCGATTAATAAACTCGGTCTGTGCCTGTTTAGTATTTCTTGCGTCTCCTTTCCAAGCAACCAATGTCGATGCCTGTAACGCACGCCCATAGCTGTAAGAGAGCATCCAAGGCTTAAAACCCTTGTATTTGGCGATGTTGTTCAAAGCTACTGTCGCTTCTTCTTCACCCATGCCGCCAGATAAGAAGAAAATTCCAGGCACAGACGGAGGGACTGTACGCGACAGACACTTGACTGTTGCGCTAGCCATTTTTTCAGCCTTACACTTCCGCTTGCACTTGTGTCCAGGAGTGATCATGTTTGGTTTCAGGATAATATTTTCAAGAGACACGTGATGGTCGTGAAGAGCCTTGAACACAGCTGCAAGAACGGTATGAGTAACCTTGCGGCATCCTTCCAAGTCGTGATCGCCATCAGGCAGAACTTCAGGTTCGACTATGGGCACCATGCAGTGTGCTTGACAGATAGAGGCGTACCTCGCCAGACAGGCCGCGTTTTCCCGGATAGCTTCAGGTGTCGGCGTGTGTCTACTGATTCTTATAATAGCCCGCCATTTTGCAAAATCGCATCCCTCTTTTTTATACATGTAACAGCGATCCGCTAAATTGTCTAAGCCTTGGGTAATCTTCTCCTTATGAGAACCATAGATCTTGGCGGTACCCCTGTCTACTTTGATGCCTGGAACCAGATCTTTGTCTTTAAGCAGTGTCGGAAATTGTACGCCAGAATCGTCCTTCTGAAAGACACTTTCGTCGTGTAGTATAACTCCGGAAATACTCTTGTTAATGCTTGAGTCAGCAGTAAACAGCAGTTGCCGATAACGGCGTCTGTTTTCTTTGTCATTTTTTACTCCAATTTTTTCGAAACGCTTACCAATTGTACCGACAGATTCATCAGCAGCTAGGATACCTGTTCCCGGTTTTACAAGCTTAGATATAATATGTTGCAATCCTTTTAGAACATCTTTCTTAGGGTACTTGTATCTTGTTGACATGTTTAAACAATTTTTATTTTAAACTTAGAATTTTTTAAGAAGGTAAGTATACGTTACACTTAGTGATCTTGCCTACTCAATAATTTGAATATTACTAAATAATAATTGTAAGAATAAAAATTTACTACGCCGTTTATATGGAAATTGCCAATAATATATAATTTACGCAATTTTTACATTTTTGCAGTTCCATAATTGTACACAATGAGTGATTCAAGAATCAAGAATGTATGAATTGAAACATCAATTGTATTATTCTGTTTCGCACATTTTAATTGTTATCCCTCTGACCGAGAGCAGAAATATTTATGTTATAAGAGAGCAACAACTGAGCAGCAGTCAAAACAACTGTTGTTGAGTTGATATTTCAACTACTGTTATGCATAAGCTTCTAAGTTAACTTGTTCCTTGTCTACAAAATTTCCTTTACGGCAAAAGATAAAAACACGTTCTTTACTAGCAGTAAACACTATGCATTTTCATCCTGCAAAAATATACACTACTCCAGATTTTAATTGTTATATTTCAGTTGTTAGATTTTTGTTTAAGTTGTACCTTGATTTATTTTTAATTTACGATTTATATGTTCACATAGAACAACATATGTTTCGGCCTTGAAAGACATGTATTCTCGTTAACCTCTTCCCATTAGAATCAGTTTGTTGTTTTTGTGTACGTCTCCTCTATACTTTTGATAACTTGAATATACGGTGGGACAGTCGAACAGTTACTAGACTCTTTCTACTAAAAGAAATATTTTGATTAAAGCTGTTGCCAAAACTAGTAAAATGTTTCAATCAGCTGTATTAATATTTCCACTTTTTAGTAACGGTTAGTCTGTTGTTAGCCATGGAACATGCCACGTCATTTGAAAGTAGCGTCCAAATTACAAATTCGTGCAATGATTTGTTTTCTGAATGCAAGGAGGTGCAATTTTAATGAAAGTCATCCCCAGTGGCACGTAGACACAATGTGCAAAATGTACGGCACACAGGCGCCAGGATAGTAAAGGCACCAAAACTTTCAGGCGAGGAGGAAATATTTGAAAAAAAATTGTTTAGCAAATAATGTTTGTAATATGTCCTATTTTATAAGCTTGCAACTTTATCTGTATCTTATTTGTCATATCTATACGAAGTTCAAATGTCAAAATGATTTTATTCCCAATTAAAATATAGTAAGTTTAATTGTGTAACAAAAAATATTTTAATATTTGGTTTTGTTTTAATAAAACTGTTAGTCTATCTGTTAATTTGTGTAAAACTATATTAGGTGCACTTAGAAAATTATTTTCTTGACAAATAACATAAATTACTTTTTTCTTCCAGATTATTTTCGATGGTTTTGTTTCTGTCCCCTTCTTATACGTTTATTGTTTTTTACACAGTTTTTTAATAATTCCTGGTTTTTGTTCAATAAAAGTATAATTATTATGTTTTGCATTTAACTTTTACTGGCTGATACGTTTTCACAATGTGAACTTTTATATAGGGGCGCCAACTAAAGTTTTGCACACAGGGGACGGACATTACTGGCGCGTTTCTCTTCATCGCCAAATGAGGAAAGTGATAGCATTATCACCCCCAGACGATCTCAAACGGTGCGAGTTGTTCGAAAATAACCCCACGGATATTGAGAATGATTAACGACACGGAATGCCATACATTTCTACAACGGTAGCAAAGTTCAAGGTGTTCACCAATTGCATCTCGCAAGTGGGCGAATCACAGATGATAAAATTCCGGGGGATATGAGTATTTCGAATGGAAGTTGCACTGCATCATCACTGAGCGTGTGCAAGGCCTAGTATACCTCTGTGTGTGTGTGTGTAATGTTCTAATAGCGTGTACGGAACAGTACAGACTGCTGTGACATGTTGAGCAGATAACATCGTCTGCCCTACATAACTGACCAGCGTCTACATACACCTCATACATTGGTCGGGGCAAAAATGTCGAGTGACGTTGTTTTATTAATGCGTTATTTATTGGAAGTTATTAATAATTAAGGCATTCCATCGCCTTTACTACGTCACGGCAAGACAGATATACAGGCAGTGAAACCAATTCGTCGGACTTGGACTTATATGCGTTACAAGACTTCAGATGAATTTGACAGGTATGCTTTGTTTCACTCTACTAAATGTTTCCGCCTAGTCTATTGTCGTCACCTTCTATGTGTTTAATTCTGATACAGATCTTTGAGCGCATCAAATGAAGTTGTAATCCGCAGCTGGTGGCTCTCCTGCGAGTCAGAGTCACTCACACAGCCAATTCCGTCTGTACAAATTACCCCCCCCCCAAACTTGGAGATCCCCCGGGAAACAGAATAATGAGAGCAGTACATCTAGAATGTTTGATCACCCACTTAGAGTAACAACGTGAATCGCGGAAGTTAGTAGAGATGCTGCTATGAATGCAAAACTGTAGGGAGGTTAAATCGTGATGTAGAGTTACGAGAAGACGCTAAATAAAACCATAATGGATCAAATTGAAAAACATTTGCGAAGAAAAGAAAAAACTAAATACGACTATCAGATAGCGTTATATAAAAGAATTTAAATTGTTTTAACGTATTTTCTAAAGTCATAAACAAGATTAGAACTTTCGGACAAAATTACACCGCGGTAAAAGATGTGAAAGTAACTTGTACGAGTTTCAGGAATTATTAAACAATAATGGTATTCAAGTCGGATCGTCATATGTGTAATGTACGGTCCAACATACGAATGTTATCATCCAACATCGTATGTTATGATATCTTATAAAACAGGATTGAAAAATTTATTGAAACACACACTAAAAAGCTGTTCAGATAAAAATGATCATAGAATGGGGTTAAGAAAAACTATTTAAAAATTCTTTATCTAAGCAAACGACTGCTAGGACGATTTGAATTTAGGTATAGAGCAGATATAAATGCAGCTGAAATTGGTGTATGTGTGATATAAATGTATCACCAAAAACAATGTGACGACGGTAAAGGCGTGGTGGTGGTGACGCTTACAAAATACAAAAGCAAGAAATTGAAGAATGATATTACATAATGTTGTATACCTACATTGGCTGTTTGGGACATAAAATAAGGCCAGTGACATTAACATGAATTATGTGCACAAGGAAGTGGATGTATTCTGTCAATCTTACTATATTTATTTCATATAACAATTTACATTAAAATTTTGTACCATCATATAATAAAATAATTTTATCTTTTTTTTTGTAATTTATATGTTGCAAAATTTATGAAGTCTAGTAACATAAGTTTTCAGAAACTAAAATTTCGCAGAGTTATAATAATTGTTTCCAAACTTATCTTGTTTTTCTATACTTCCAACGTTGAGACACGATGGCTGTCCCGACTTGAATGCTGTCTTTCCATTTTTTCCTAACACTTTCAACGCTTCTTGTTCCTACCGACTAATATCTCAGGTGAACATATGGAATACGTCCACCTACAGTACATGTGGCTCCTGCGGGATTCTTAGCTCATGCACAGTGATGTTTATACCCAATTCCTCTATACATCTGCCTTACCACTATTCTGTTCTTATGTACCAGGTCAGTCCCACTGCCTAAATTCTTTCTTGTTTGTTGACCAGTGTCCAACTTTCTCACCTATAGCGCTACATTAAATAAAGTACCACCATGGCCTTTTAAAATACCAGTTTAGTGTCCTTCCAAATTTATTTTTAACGGTTTATCATTAGTCATACATACCATCTCGAATTAACTTATTTTGATATCAATATGTCTTGCATAGGGGTAACAAACATTGTTGAGCAAAGTAATTAAATTTAAATGCTAAAATAATAAAAAATTGTATGACTACGTACTTCATCGTATACTTACTTTTCCATTCATTTTAATTAAAATTGAATGAACTGTAATAATTTTGTATAATAGTAGAGTAATAAGAAAGCTGAAGACTTGATATGTTCGAAACTTGATAAGATAAAATAAGATTGATGGTACTAAAATTTTGTTTTGATTCTTTTTAAAAATTTATATGGCCACCAGTGTAAATTAGGAATATAGGCGATTACATTTATATGCTTTATTCTTCATATAAAACTTTCTAAGTCCGTGTAACGTTCAATAATTATGAAGAAGATACGACTTCATGAAACAAGAAACGGACACTGATAGTGGTAGATAAGGAAAGTGATAAGGAGACAAAAAGAGACACGTGGCATCGCGGAAAAACTTATTGGTTTACGTTCTAAAGGATTGTATAAATTTAATTTGTAGAAGTGAATTGAAAAAAAGGAGACACACTAATCTGTATTTACAGGAACAGATTCAGTAAAGCATTCTTGAATGTGAAATACATCTTTTAAAATTATAATTCATAATCTTCCAAACAGCATTCTGCAATTAAAAAATTTCTAGTCATAAAATGAAAAGATGTACCATAAAAATTGTAAAGCACTAAAAGAAGAAGCAGAAGAAAAAGAAGAAGAAGAACGTTTACAGCCTTTAAGTAACAGGTAGATAGGGTAGTCTGTCATTTTTTTTTCAGAATTATAGGTTAGTTTCAAAGGTTTCTTGTTTTACTAAAATACAAAATGCCATGATTCTACATAAAAGAACTTTTGGTATTAAGGGTTCAGACAAAAACTTCGGTCATAATCAGGAGTTCGCTGTGTTCACTGAATTTGACAGTAGTTTCGTATCTGTCAGACGAGCGTATTGTGTGCGTTAAAAATGTTTCCTTGTAAATGCGTGAAAGATTCAGCAAGTTCATGCCGGCGAATCCTAGGCACGAAAACCGCTATTGCAGGCTACGAGTTCCATTAGTTGTCATGACAACGAAATCCTACATTGTAATCTTATGTATACACAACAAGAGTGGTGTGTATTATTTCACTTGTTGGGCCTAACTATTGTGAACTCTATGAGCGAAGAACTGTTTCAACTTAACATGTAGTCGTACAAAATATTTTTGAGTTTGTAAACGTAAATTCTCCTTATATACGGATTATAAATTCATGTCAAATTAATTTAAAATTTTCTTGCTTTATGTTGAAGAACTTTACTATATCTCATTAGGAGTTTTTAAGACAGCTTTACATGAGCAAATCGTAAAGGAGACAACTGTTCGTCGCTGAATTGGTGAACCGATTTATGCTTGTTTTATTACGAACGTCTATGAATGTCGAATTTGTAGCTGAGAAACATTAATGTAGAAAAGAAAAATATAATTATGAAATACAGATATAACGTCTGCACTGTAATTATAAAAGTCATAGTTTGCGGTTAAAGATGTAAAGCTGAAGATAGAAAATATATTTCGGTATCATTCCTAGCAGAGTAAGAATAGAAAATGGTTGGTTTAAAACGAATTTCATGTGGGCATAGAGGACAGTTATGATACCAAGGGCTGGAGCTAAAAAAGAGTAATTCCACTTTTGACGCCTAATAAAACTTATAAAGGGTTTTTTAAAAAAATACGTAGGCCTAACTTTATTTTTTGTTCTTAGTAATTAAGACTAAAGGTAGAGAGCGGTTTTAATATATTCCGTTTGAAACATAAATTAAATTTTGTCTCACAGTTTTGCATCTACTATATTTAAGCAGCGGCATATTTTACACATCAGTGGCTAGTTAAAGTAACGTAGTTGATACACATGTTCATTTTAAACTATGATTCCTAGTAAAGTAAAACAATGAAATGAAACTTGTAAATATGAGTAATCGAGCGCTAGATTTTTACGGTCAACCATTACCAGGATTGTCCACGCCGTTAAATAACTAATTTCTTGCCGCCACATATTCATTAGTTGCGTCACCTGAAATTTAATTATGTGCAATTTAAAGTGGAAAGTTATTTAATGTTATATAGTAGAGACACTTGCGATTATGAAATACATGCTCAAAATAAATTGTCTTTGACCATACCTCTGCCATTATATTGTTTCAACTGGTTGTAAACAGTAATTATTACACGTTAAAATACTGTACAGTCAAGTCTCAGCCATAATGTATTGTTCCATGCACATAAATAGGGAAATCATTAAATAAAAGAAACAAAGATGACTTTGCTCCAAGTCGACTTGTACTTTGAGCGTAGTATTCCTAGTTTCAGCCAGTTTATTTCTAGTAAATATTTGTAATCGATTTTGATCAGATTTAGTTTGTAGTTTTGACCTAATCGTATAGTTGTGACTATTTATTAAGTTGCTATAGTGACGGGTCAATACGATACTGAACTTTAAATTACGTTATGTTTAATATGATTAAACAGGTTGTCTATATAAAAAATCGAAGAGACCAGTGAGATAATAATTCTATACGTGATTTTATGTTCTGATCATTCGTCCTGTTTATGACGGTCAATCGTAACTGCCTTAATAGAACGAGATCTCATACGATGTGTCAAATCTATTCATATTTTTAAACTCACGTCTCTCTCACCAAAATCTCGTAACGCGGTACAGCATTCACCTAACAAATCACAAAATAAATCATTCAACAATGTTTGTATTATTTTCTGACGGGGTATTAGGCCGTCCTACTACTGGCATTGCTTACAGACTTTTCGGCCGCACCATTGGAAGCCATCTTCAGTGTAACAGAACGATCGAGTAAACGGTAAGGTGTTTGCCAATTACTCGATGATCTTTCTGTTACACTGAAGATGACCTCAAATGGTGGGCCGAAAGGTATGTAAGCAATGTCAGTAGTAGGACACGACCTAATAGCCCAGCAGAAAGTAATATTAACATCTTTGGTATAATATTTAAAATTTTTAAGTTCTCTCTTGTTTTATTTTATGTGACTGCTCTGTCAATACACACACGCGCACGCGCGCGCGCGAATGTTCACAATATACACTACCGTGAAGGACATGATTCCAATGAAGCACACCGGCACAATGACGTAGAAAGTTAAATACTATAAGCAACATCTTGTATGATCCTCACTGTGTAATGGAACGTAAAGACGTGATGCTTAATCTCTTATATAACTATCACCTTCCAGATCATACGCGTACCTCCAACACAATAAAAAGAATACTATAATTGTTTAGTTACTTTCATGATCTACAGATGACCTTGCGTGAGACGTACACAAAACGAACACCCGTGGGGACTTCAGTTAATTATAACTGTGTTACGGCGACTATTTTGTGCATTGTAATTAATGTGATATATTAAGGGATTATTCTTTTAAAATGCGGTTTACAACTTTACAACTTGTTTTGGTTTACTGTCAACAGAGCTTATAGGATCACTTATTCCTACGTTGTGTAAAGTTGTTGAATTAGTAAGCGTGGATCAATATTTCAGAATTTATATATCATCAACAGATTTTTAAAACAAAAACAACGTTTTGGTTGCTAAAAAACGCATCCGTCTTCAGGCCAACTGAAATTATTTTTAAGCCACGGTACATGATATTAATATCGTACTGCAGTTGCTACAGTCACAGAAGGCGAATGCAGTAGAGAGCCGTATAGTTACATGAACATTAAACTATCATCCCAGCCTGGCCAGTGAAGTCTAGAAATACTAACTTATAGGACACATATGTGTGGGTAGACCAAGAAAGAGATGGCAGATGGCTGGAGGACCTTTGAAGTCGAAACAGGCAGTTCCTTGCCTATCCCGTGTTGAGAAGATGATAACGATGATTAAAATAACATGCCCGAAAAGTAAACAGTATATGAAGAAACAAACAACAAAAACGTAGAGCAGAAGGAAAATGAAACAACAATAAGATACCAGTCTGTTAGTATTAACTACTAATTCATATCAACACAAGGACACCGCTGCCTACCTTGAAAGATTTTTGCTTTGTTTAATCAATCTGTAGCGCATTAATGTAAGGCCTCGACGTCAGATGTAAAAACTACGGAATAACTTGTCTCTGTTTTCCCCGGTTCATGAAAAGTACTAAGATTTTATTTTAAACTCCGTCTACAAATTTTTGTGAATTTGGCGAATTTAAAACGATAATATGGACTCGGCTTACGGCCTTAGAAACCGAATCAATTGGAAAAAAAATGTCACGTCTTATTGCATTGGGGTTTAAGAAAAGACTAATCTCTGCCACGTAGCAATTATCGCTGAGTTGTTACTTGGTGGCTACCAAATATTTGAAAACGATATTTTAAATTCGTTTTAACATCAGACAGGCAGTCTATTATATTAAAATTTTTTGACTCTTCAGTACTGTTTGCTACACGTTAGTGGAAACTACAATCTATTAACTGATATTATTAATGACGCACAATTCAGAAAACATCTAAAATACTAGCCAATACCCTATAAAGATTTACTTCAATACAATTTTTAAAACGTTCCTTCTTAGCAATAATATTGTTTATTTCATCACCGTCACCACCACCACCACCACCACCACCACCACCACCACCACCACCACCACCATCATCATCATCATCATCATCATCATCATCACCACCACCACCACAACCCCAATGACTAGGCCTTAGATCTGTTCCGGAACCCATCTCTTCCTCGGTCTACCGGGACATCTTTTTCCAGTAGGATGATAAACCAAAGCAGCCACAGCTAGACGGATATCAGGCATGCGATTCAAGTGTTCACACCATCTCCTTGTGTGGTCTTCAGTGCTTTGGTGCAATGATACAATGTTTAATTTGCGTCTAATGTCCTCGTTCCTTCTCCGATCCAAGAGAGAACAACCTTGCGTCCCTCTTAGAAAATTCATTTCGGCTGCCTGAATCCTCTGCACGTCCCTTTTACTAAGAGTCCATGTTTCACTAGCATATAGGAATGTTGAGACAGTCACAGTTTTATAAAATTTCATTTGGGTATCCTTCCGTGTTTTATTTTTCAGGTACCTATGAATCATTCCACAGATGCTTCTAAATTTTGTTAGCTTATTATCCCAATCAATGTCAGTTCAGTATGATATATTACAACCCAGGTAACTAAAATGACTAACCTGATCCAAAATCTGATTATTCACGACTACCTTAGTTCTTATAGGATACTTGCCCTGAAATGCCATCGTTTTAGATTTTTTAGCAGAGATCTGTAGCCCATAGTCTTCTATGATGCAAGTGAACTTAAATATCGTCCGCTGTAACTGGTCTTCTGTTTTCTGTATCATTACCTTGTCATCTGCATAAAACAATGCATTCACATGAATATTTAGCTTAAGTGACATTCCCGAGTCAACTTTAGCTGTCCATCGTCGAAATATGTCGTCCAATCCATTTGCATTTGTCCTTTTGCTTTAGCTTAGGTCGTTTTGCCGTATTTGCTATCCGATTTCCGAGGCTCGTATGAGTTCTGTAAGTACATATATTTTTATTTAAGCAGGTTACTGGCCTGCTGTCTCCCAACCTGGAGGACCAGGAACTTTGATTTCGAGCTGCTCTTTTCCTAGAGAGTTGCTTTCACCTCAGCTGACGAGCTCTCTCTGTCAGATCGCAGTAGACTAACTAACTTAGCCCATGTGTGCACCCGTTGGCCTACTGTAGGCTCCTCCGCCTGCACACTAGATGCACACCCTCCTGCCGATGTGCACCATCCTGCCAGGCCAGGACCCAGGATACTCACAGGTTGCCCTGGCAGAACCCCCATCTCTCATTTGCTTACCGATCCACTCCGCCGCAGGGATTGGCTACCACAATCTTGGAGTGGATTGCTCGGCGTAACAGGGCCCACCAACATAAAGGTGAGAGTGGAGTTGTTGTGGAGAGGCTGGTGCATTTCCCTTTAATTGAAACA
Source organism: Magicicada septendecula (assembly GCA_034769895.1). Classification (NCBI taxonomy): domain Eukaryota; kingdom Metazoa; phylum Arthropoda; class Insecta; order Hemiptera; family Cicadidae; genus Magicicada; species Magicicada septendecula. The sequence continues at coordinate 183,526,502 of CM068369.1, read as the reverse complement.
TTTGTTTGCGTCGCACCCCCTTTTGGACCCTTATTGTTTATTTATCGGAATAAGTAATAATTACGTTCACACTTTTATCCCATCATGAGCAGCTCAAATCCCTTCGTATTTCAGAAAGACTGTTTTTCATTGTTCTGAAAAAATGGTTCGTGGCAAACACAAACTCAATATCAGCTCAAAAGAATTCAGGTAAGGAGAGTACTATGACGGCCTCAAAACACAGTTTGCATAATATTTTGATATGCTAACATACAGACTGGACTATAAGTCACTTGGCAATAGAAGTTCTTCTTACTTTACAGTAACCATGAGTTAAAATGTAACTGATGGTTTTGTAAAGTTCGGTCGTTAGACACGATTTGAAGCATTCGTGTCGGGATTTCGACATGATTTATTGTCACCGTCAGGTCCTGTGTACGGGCAATACAGTAATAATCAATATAGTCTAATACGTGAGGAATTTTCTGCCGATTTTGAGTCAGTGTCGTTGTATTCTTCTGATTTTTTTTTTGCAATGTCTTCATAAAAGATTATAGAATAAAGTTAAGGAAATTTTTTGGCCCGCTCTTAAATTCAGAGCTTGTTTTCACTCCTTTTTCGGGGGTTAAAAACAAAATTTAATTAACCCCGGAATCTGATAGAGAATCACATTATAAGCAAGAAAGTTTGTATACACTTTTTTGAAAAAATGCGTTGTTTGGGAGTTACAAGTGTTCAAAATTTTGCCAAAAAAAGGCGTTTTTTAATGTTAATCTGCAAATATATAAAAAACAACGCTATTTTGCAAAACATTTATTTCATTCAAAATTAAAGCTTATTAACAGACAAACATTTTCCACATCGTTCGGTTTCGTTATGTCAAATTTTTCTCGAGATGCAGCCAAAACAAGGTCCGATTCACCGTTTTTTGAACAAATCACGTGCTTGTAACTCGGCGAAAAATGGTTCGATCGTAACCAAATTAATACCAAATGAAAGCTCTGTTAATTTCATAAAAAGTTATGAGTTAATCATTTTATGTCTAGCTTAAAAATAACGATGTTTTCTAGGAAAATATCATAATTTCTGTAAATTTTTCCACGAAAATTGAAAAGGGACGTCCGCCATTTTGTCATTAAGCTGAGATACTGTAGTTTTCGGTTGGCTATTATATTAGGAATGTCCTCAAATTTTGTTAAGCATATATGTATTGGTGTACAGTAACGCGTAACGTTTTAAGAAAATTCAAGTTTTTTGATTTTCGCCAAAATTCCTTTTTTATTAAATATCTAAGTAACGATACGTTTATCGAAAAATTTATATGGAAGAAAAACTGAGTTTATAAAACAAAAAATATTTAAATTTTGTTTCATTCCTTTACGACTAAAACTCGATGAGTTACAGTAGTTTAAATGTGTATTTTGCCGACATCGTGTAAAAAAGTTTTGATTTCTAGGCAAAATAAGTTTTCTAGTTTACAGAAAGTTTTTCGACTATAGTGTATACGACAAACGTTGTAGCTCTTTAAATGTTCTATACAATACATTTTGTTTGAAATTTGTTTATTAAAAATTGACCGCGTTATGACTAAAAATGTAAACGCACTCCAACAGTTAGATTTTGTTATCGTAGGTTATATGGTCGGGTGCGGTCCTGAGAGCCTATTAATTTATACTGACTATTAACTTATTAATTTACACTATTAATTTTTTCAAATAATAGAATACCTGTGGCAATTTGTCACTGTCTGTACTGCTGGTTCGTTATATCAATCGAATATTTAATTTAATAAAATAATATAATGTTTATGGTTCGACTTTTCTTTGATTAAATTTTATAAGCATGGATGAAATGTATATTTTTTCGACTGAATTTTGAATTATGACTAAAAACGTGGACCCTCTAGCGGAGACCAGAAGAGGCCTGATGCGCTACCTGATGCTCACTGGTTACAGCTGACACGTGTTTTTTGGAGCATCAGCTGAGAGTCGGAGTTGTTTCTTATTGTGCAAGGTTTGTAATATTTTGTTAAATAATGTTTTTTGTTAATGTATTTTGTTAAATAATAATGTTATGATGTTTAAGTAATTATAGGTTAAACATCCCCAAAAATCTGTAGATACCCAATTTCAGGACTTCAAAGTATATCCTCGCATTGTTTCATGTTTTCAAACCTTTAGGGGTAGTTTTGAACTCTTTCAAGTCCAACCCTTGCGTCGGATGTATTCCTTAACGTCAAAATCGTAACAGCACCCCCAAAAATCTGTAGATACCCAATTTAAGGATTTCAAAGTACATCCTCGCGTTGTTTCATGTTTTCAATCATTTAGGGGTAGTTTTTAACCATTTCAAGTCCAACCCTCGCGTAGGATATATCCCTTGACGTCACAATCGTAGCAGCACCCCCCCGAAACCTATTCGAGGCTTTGACCGGCATTGTCGCGAAGTTTAATACTTACACCCCCTGATTATAGTCTGGTTCAACCTTTTAAAACTACCCTTTCCGTCGAATATAATTTTTGACATCAGAATCGTAATCAGCACCCCCAAAACCTATAAGTACCTAATTTCAGGACTTCAAAATGCATGCTCGCGTCGTCTTGTATTTTCAACCCTTTAGGGGTAATTTTCAACACCTTTAGGAGTGAGACCGGGCCAAACGTTTTCCTTAACTTTGTTATAGAAACTCTTAGGAAGCGATAGCTTAAGGAATCAAAAATTACATGGACAATGACTCAAAATCGGCAGATAGGCCCTTTGTAATAGGCCCTAACGTAATAGACTAATATGCCTGTTACATATTATACAGAAATAACCAATTATGAGTGTTATATTTATGTGTAAGTTCGTGTGCTACATAAAGAATATTAAAAAACACTTATCATTTATTACTATTCTTATGTTAATACGGCATAATATTCCATACATATTAAAACTTATTATTTGTAGTAACTATTTCTGTATTTCCCGGACACAGGTCATGATGATGACAATAAATTTTGTTGGAACATTAACACAAGCGTGTGAAATTTTGTGTAATCTGTGACCAAATTCAAAAAACCTGTCATCACTAGCATTCTTTGTTAAACAACTTATGGGCAAATCTGAAACTAACTTACAAATTTCAACATAACCTTCTTCAATGATACACCATTATTATTTTATTTATGAATAACACTTTGTAGCATAAGACAAACCGTTTGTTACATTTGACGTTAAAACCTTTTTCTAATATACATTTTAATATTTAAATGTGGGTTTGTATCCGCACCCCCTTCTTTCTACAATTAGAAGTACAGCAGGTCTTTCATCATTCAGTTAGGATGTTGGTGTTGGACCAATCATCTATGCTGGCTAAAAATTTTGATTTATGAATGGATTAACATAAAATGTTATATCTGAATAAGCGGTTAATATAATTTCTTCTATGTTTTCGCTTTATTCAATATACCTCTTATTTCACACTAAAGATTATTGTGTTGTGGAGCTTATCATTATTTTATCTACATGCAAACTACTCTTTTAAAAGTCGAAAAAGTAGTTGTTCCCGGAGTCATGTCTGCTTCGCTCTAGCGAAAATAAGAAAATGTACATAAAAAAGGAAGCCCTACGTTAGTTTCAATTTCCAAAGAATGTAGTTGTAACTCTGTTCGAAATTAATTCCAACATTAAGCAAAGTTTTCACTAAAAAAGTAGTTTTAGGAAAATTATCGTTTTAATACCAACGTAAACATTAGGTGTGCATTCAATAAATATGTAAATACAAAGAATTAGACAATGTACGTCACTAAATTTCTGTTCATTTTATTTTCTTCAGTTAATAATATAATAGTTAATTATTTAATTAATTATATAATAATGTAAATATATGTTATAATATATATATAATATATATTAATATAATAATAATTATATTTTTGTTTCAGTGAAGTGGTAAGAATCTATTTATCTGTAGAACAAACCTGTTTGCATCACATGAGCTGATCGGTGACGTGACTGCCCAGATTTGTTGTCGTAGATCGTGTATTGCAGAAACGATCGAGAAAGTAAAACGGTTGTATCGCCAAACAACTTCGAGTGGGTCACAACACACTATACAGTCAATTACTTGACTGCACCATTTGTCATATGTTTTAAAACACTAGCCTTTCCGTTAACCCATAGACGTAACGGCATTCTTTCCAAGCGGTATGTCGAGCAAGTGCAAATTCAGAACAAACGTAGCACTAAGTCATTTTGAAAAGCATATTCTACAACGTTTCTCTCTCTCTCTCTCTTTCCCCCCTTTTTCTAACGTATTACCGTTGTAAAGTTTGGCTTTCACATTTTTACAAACACGCGGGATCGTGCGCTTGTGTAAGTGCGTGTTGTGATATGCTTACAGTAAAAAAGAAGACAATGAAAAATATGTTGCTCCTTATCTTCACAGTTGTATAAAATACGTTGCTTTGTAAATAGTCGTCATAGTGTACCTTGTTTTCTCTAATTTTGTTCTGAGTACTTGTGTTTGTAGGAATATTAGTACCTGATGGACAATGTAAATCATTGAATGTTATTAATATTAACTGTATTAAGTTTATATAGCGTATATTATTATTATCAACGTATTATATATTAGTATACTAATATTAACGTTAAGATTCTATATTAAAATATCGTCAATAATATTAAATTTGAGCTTTTAATAATGATCTTCAAATGACTAACAGTTTTTACCAGCGAAAGTGTTATTTTTCTTATGAGCAAAAATCAGGCAGTTCTATCGTACAAATACAAAGAAAACAGTTTAGTCGTGTCACGAAATATCAAAAGTTACCACGTTAATATAACGTACTAGAAGTGACTGTTCTTACGAGAGTTGAAGCAGATGAATCATTAACGCGGCTGTTAATAGGACTATGTGTCTTGCGTACTAGCAATTCGCGTAATTGATGAAAGTGATTATTTAGGTAGGCCAACTTGTATAATTTAAAGTGAAATGGATTAGCCAAAGCCATAAAATCCAAAACACATTTAGTACAGGCAGTTTTGCATGTGACAAACAAGGACCATATTCAACATACGGATGTCATTGAAATGAAGGTGTTTTGGATATTCGATTGGAAAACAGTATAAATACCTCTTCTCCAACTGACGATAGTACTGTATTTTAAAGGCACACCGGGCCGAGGAAGGGAAAAATGTAACAAAAATTCATCCATACATTACTAAAAAATCCTTCGGTTATTAGACATGGGTTTAGGTTATTAGAGTTACGAAACCTACACGGTAACTCTGATAGTAATCACATGTTCCAGAACACTGTCCAAAACATTTAGATAATGTAAAAAAAAATTCCAATATCAGTTTCTCTACACGTTAGGCTGCTATATAAATTCAATTGCAATGGAAAGTAAGAATTATTTAAATTCAAGAAAATAATGAAGGAAATGCAAGTGCAGAGGACTGCGGCAAGTATCCTCTAATGGGTACTATGGAAATACCATAATTTTAACTTTGGAAATTTAAGCTTTAAATTTCAACTCCAAAAGAAACACTGGCGGTATAATTGGTAGAATTAAAATCCGTTGTGACCGAACATACGGAAACGATTAACGTTTTCGTTTTATCTTCTCTAAAGTAATAGTTTGGGTATCTGAACATAACGTTATATTTGTCACTCAGTTACACAGTATGTTTTACCTGAAACCATTTTTTTGTGAAGATAGTCGTCGTCTTCACTTAATTGTATAGGCTAATATCCTGTTTCATCAACACGTAACCATCTCAAAAGGAGCCTTCCCACAAATCGTCTCATAGTCAGTTAGTGTTTACACACTACTAACTACATTCAATCTTCCGTTCTGTAAATACTTTCCATGTACTGTTGTTTTATTTCCTCTATACTGTTATTCACAGAAAATATCTTCAATTCAGCCCTAATCTTTTTTCGATTCCTATCCCTTGTCGGGAAAACTTTACGCTCCCTAAAATTTCGTTTCAGGCGCTTGAATTTGCCGTTTTTCTTTATCTGTTGTCGTCCATTTTCTACTAACACTGGTAAGAAAAAGGTAGCACCAATCTTCATAAAAATCTTTGTGCTGAATATATTTGAGAAAAATTCTTTAGCTTTAAAAAGATTTATGCCTTTTAAAACCAACACTTTTTTTATTATACATCATCTGTTATCCAAAAAGTAACACATTTCCATGTAGTTTCTTGGGTACTACTATGTATTACTGTTTACAACGCTTGTCCATGATGTCACATGACCTCTTTTCTGTTTCGTTTCATCTCACAACTGAAATATTGAAACATTTCAATACTGAGTGAAATGTTTCTCTTTGCTCTCTATTTCAGGGTGAATAACCAACGGAAAAGATAGTGTTAGAGTACTTTCGTTTATTTATTACCTCTTCAAGTAAGTTTTATGAAGTGATAAGTACTCAATTAAATTAATATATCGGTTAGTAAATAAGAATTTATTTGCGCGCGCGCGCACACGCACACACACACACACACACACACACACACACACACACAAAATTATATACATGTTCTAAGACGCAAAATTAAAAAAATTATGAAGTTCGAATTTTTCTATTCCGTAAGAAAACACCACACAATTTGTGTGTTTGTGAGTCTGTCGACGTACTAGTAGTTCCAAGTTACAATATACAAGTCAAGTAACAATATTTCCTGTAAAACGTGTGAGAACACATGAGAAAGGGAACGGAACGTTACGTTAGCATGGTGTGGTACAACGAGCGAAGGCAAAAACAAACGATATAAAGTTTAACGACTCAGAAAAGGAAATGACGGTATAGCGGGGAACTTCGAAATTAAGTAAACTCGGCATTACAGACGATGAAGCAAAAGAAAGGACATGAGAACAGTGCGCTGAAGATTAGCACAAAACGAAGATTACTGGGACTTTCTAACAGCAGACACTTCACGGTTCAGATGGCACCATTAGATATAAAATATGTACAATATTTTACTCTACCCATAATTTCTATTAAATGCAGCAGTGTAAGAAGATCTAAGATGATATCTATACTTCCAAAACTTACTGTACTTTTTTTTCCTTATCGGCCATCTAAGGACTACATACCAATTTCAATTCTTTACTCTTTGTTCTTTCCTTTTTTCCAATATTCTTTCATCTTCTTACTGTGTCTCTTCTTCCTGTCTTCAGTCCACTTTGAACCTGCGTTTTTCTCTCTTGTACCCTAGACGCCCTCTATTTTTAACACTTTTGCCCGAAAAACTTCTCCTTCAATTGCTTCTTCTGCATGTATATTATTTTTTTTCTAAATCCTTTTGGAATTCTTTAATCCAACTTGAAGTTGACTTCTTCCCCCACAGATATTTTAAGATTTCCTTAGTCAACCTGTTGTCGTCCATTCATATAAATGTCCAAAAAATAATAGTCTAAATTTTCTCATTGTTTGTTATATTTTCTATACTTTGATATATTTCATCATTACTTCTTAATTTCCAACCTTCTAAATTTTTTCATGTGCCTAATAATTCGTCTTTCCAATATTTCTAGTTTGCCTAAATTATAATTCGATGCTAGACATGTACTTGCATACAGGCATTCTGGCTTCACTACTGTACTGTAATGCCTTATTTTCGCATTTTTAGATATGCACATTTTATTTTAAATATCTGTAGTTATACCATACGCCCTTTCCATCTTATGAATCCTTTCTTCTATAGCAGATTTTTCCAAGCCATTCTCTTGAATTATCTCTCCTAGATACTTAAATATTGGAACCCTCTCTCTTCGACCAATATCTTTTACCAGGAATTTTGGCGCGTTTTTAATGTTCGTGAGAAATTTGCTTTTTCTGCAGAAATTCTTAAGCCTGTTCTACTGGCTATGTCCTCTAAAAAATTAACTTGTCTTACTGCAGATATCAGGTATTCAGAAAGTATAGCAAAGTCATCTGCGAATGCCAAACAGTTTATTTCAATACGTTTGTTCCCTTTTCTCAACATGATTGGTGATATTTTGCATTCCTTTAATTTTTCATTCCAAATTCTCACTACTTTCTGCAGGAAAGAATTTTCACAGTTAAAAAGAATTGGCGATAAACCATCACCCTGTCTTACACCTGTATTTATTTTAAATGGTTGAGATATTTCACCCATGAATTTTACTGTTGAGACTGTGTCCGTAAGGGTTTCACGGATTAAATTTGCAAATTTGGATTTAACATCAAATTCTCGGATTATTTTATCTATAGTTTCTCTATCAACAGAATCAAAGGTCTTTTTGAAATCAACAAATGTTGCTACGATCTCCTTTGAATTATTGACTTCCTGTGACGGATTATTGACTTCAGAGTGAATATTTGTTCTGGACAGGATCTGCCATTCGTAAAGCCACCCTGATATTCACCCAAAAATGGCTATCCAATGTTTTTTCTACTCTCTTCAACAGAATCTTTGAAAATATTTTATATGCAACTGGAAGTAAAGATTTGCTTATCACCCTTCTTATACAGCGGATGTATTAAGGCCAGCTTCCATTCTTCTGGGATTTTTTCTGTTTTCCAAATTTCTTCAAAAATTAATTGTAGATAATTTTTTATCCTTGGTAGAGACCATTTCAAAAGTCAGCTGATATGGGGTCTTCCCCACTAGCTTTATTATTTTTCAAAGTTTTAATTACTTCTTCAATTTCTTCGATAGTCGGAGGTGTATCTTCTTCTACATTTTCATAAATGTGTGTCAGTTCTGACAGTTACTGTACTTTACTTTTAAAGAAAAAAAAATTAAACATCAAAGTAAGGGGGTACTGACGTTTTTAGATTTTAAACGCGTATAGACACGGGAAAATAAAAGTCATCAATTATCCAAAATGTCAAGAAAACTAAGTTTCCCAAAAAACGGCAAAGCTAACGGAGAGTAAGTATAGCAGAGTTATTAGGCAAATAAAAATTAATTAAAGTCATCAATATTAATATTAAAATGAAAACATGGTGTACAGTAACAATGAATCTGTTTATTAACTGACTTACTGAGACACAGTTTACAATAGAACTGTAGCCTATAGCCTATGTAAATAAAGTAAGATTTTACGATGTCAATTTAAAAATAAACATTCTGTAGGCACACACACACACACACACACACACATTTATTATTATTATTTAACTACGCGCGCGTGCGCGCGCGTGTGTGGGTTATCTTATTAATAATTAATAATATTCGTTTCTTTATATTAGAATATATTTTTTATACAATTACAATGTTGCAACAGTGTGTTAACTGTCATAACTGTCATCTTAAGAATTACAAAATAATTAAAAGTTTTTTGAAGCTAATTATTATTATTAGATGGATTGTACATATTTGAGTATTAATTTAATTGACGGTCTTTTGCAATAGGAGAAAAATATATAAATGCTGTGATGACAGAAATTATGGCATTTTCTTTGATGGCAAAGTCCGTCAATTAGATTCAAATTCAAAATTAATATCATTATATAAATGTTAATAACCATTGGTTTCAAATTTCATAAATTATTAAAGCATGACTTCGATGATTTCCAGTGAATGATTTGTTTAATATTGGTTTCACAGTTGGATCGAGCCTGTAAGCGCCTCGAACATCGTTTTTGTAACAATGGGTAGATTGGAAATTTGTGCTGTGATTAAATATTTTTGTTGAAAGGCTTAGTTGCAACTGATATGATAAAAGGAACTCGATTCAACGTTGGATGACTCTTCTCTATCGAATACAACAGTTAAGGACTGGGCTGATGGGTTTAAATTGGGTCGGACAAGCACAACTGGCGACCCACGTTGATTGATGTGACTACACCAGAAGAAATAGAAAAAAATACACAAAATCCTTTTGGCAGATCGTACAATAAACGTGAGTGGCATAGTAATAAAATTGACTGTGGGTATATGAACTGAACCTGTTTGAAATATCTTACAGGAAAATCTGTGTATGCCAAAGGTTTGTGGCAGATTGGTGCCGCGTTTGCTGACACTTAACCAGAAATCAAAAACAATGTCGAAAGGATGTTTCTACCAATTGTTTGGCTCTCTATACGCGCATTTCAACAAAATTTGTTCGTCAGTTCATAACTGCTGATAAGACTTGGGTCTACTACAACACTTCTCAAATCAAACAAGGGTCAGAACAATGAACAGCGAAAGGCGATTCCAAAGAAGACCAAGGCAATTCCTTCTCCTGGGAAGGTTTGGCGACTGTTTTTGGGGGGACGCGCGTGGAGTGATCTTCATTGACTACCTTAAAAAGAGAAAAACAATTAGTGGCAAGTACTATGCAAAACTATTGTACCTTTTAAACGACTAAATCAAGAACAAACGGCCACGTTTTGCAAAAAAAAATTCTGGTTGGTTTCATAAAGACATTGCGGTAGTGACCTCACACATCAATCGTTACGATGGTTAAAATCAAAGAATTTAATTTAGAATTATTTCCTTCGCCACCATACTCACCCGATTTAGCACTGAGCGACTTCTACCTCTTTCCTAACCTCGAAAAATGGCTGGGTGGATAACGTTTTACTGACAACAATAAAGTCAGCGATTCTGTAAGTGGCTACTTTGAGGACCTCGACAAATCGGCTTATCAGTCTGCCATAAGCGCTTTAGGACATCGTTGGAAAAAGCGTATAGAGCTAAATAGAGACGATGCTGACAAATAATGTAAATTGAATATAAAAAGTGTTATTTTCTTATTCAGCCCCGGGACTTTTTACCCTACCCTTATACATTCTGAAGATGAAATTTAACATATGTCGAGATAACATTGTGATTATGTAAATAATATATTCTTGTATAAAATAAGCTAATACTTTATAACAAATAATGATAACTACAACAAAATAATCATCAGGAAAAATATATATAATTTATAGTGTGTGTGTGTGTGTGTGTGTGTGTGTGGGCGCGTGTGCGTGCGCGCGCGCGTGTGTGTAAAGCGACGTTACAGATGAATATAAATAGTATATTAATATTGCCGAGACAAATACATGGGATGATGTCTTATTAAAAAGGAATCAACCGAAAATGATTGAAATTTAAAAGCTCTTACTGGTGTTTTACTTTATCTGTAAATCTGCTGTCCAACACAAATTAACTAAAATTAATTAATTAATTGAAAACCTTAATTAATTGTCTTTTACCAGTTCATTTCTCTACAGTTTTTAGTCTATAAAAGTTCTTTTGAGCTTATGATTTGAACGATAATACTAATGTATTATAATTTACACTTTCCTTAAGTTTAATCGGAAGAACGATGTCCGTAGGTGGAGTCCGAGGACCTGATGATTTACAGTTGATTGCCAGGAGTCATGTGATTCTCCGAAACAAATGAAGATACTTCCTTGCATTTAAAGTATATCAAACAGGGATTATATCCTGTATTTCGGGTTGCTATCGAGCAGGGTAATTCACGCTTTAAACTTATAATATTTACGTAACTCAGAGAATATTTCTTCAAGATCGGCAACAGTCAATACGGCGAATTGGCGGACTTGTGACAGTTTTCTCTAAACTTGTTATCCGTAGAGAGGGCCCTGTGTGTCACGATCGCACGATCGGATAACTGATATAAACTGAAATTGTTGGCCGACGTCAGCTTTAAAATCTTGCCGGAAAATCTCTGTCTATCTGTCTGCCTGTCTGTCTATCTATCTGTCTGTCTGTCTATATCTCTCTCCCTCTGTCTCTCTCCCTCCTCTACTATATGTATTTTTACGACGCTACCTAGCGTGTTTACAGAATGGAAACAAACTAATTGACACAAATGAAGTCACCAATTACAACTTTAATTAGAAACAGACAAGAGCTAGAAATCAATAAAGGCACTCTTATACCAAAATTCAAGTTAAGTTTGTAAAGCACAGAGCAGTGAATGTCACTTTGATACAGTTTCGCACAAATTAACACAATATCAAATGCTCATTAGACCGCAGCAATCACTCCGATCTGCTCTGTAATATCTCCAAGTCTAGTTGAACTTGGCCGCTTCGAAATCCAGTAATATACGTCAGCTACCTTGCACTGTAGTCGCACAGCGGACCTGGATGCCGATAGATTAGTAGAGGATACTCCGATATGCTTCGCAATATCTCCAAGTCTAGTTGAACTTGGCCGCTTCGAAATCCAGTAATATACGTCAGCTGCCTTACACTGTAGTCGCACAGCGGACCTGGATGCCGATAGATTAGTAGAGGATAATTACGTAATTCTTCTGCGCTGGTTGATTCCAAACAGATTCGTGCGTTGTGCCTTGTGCCGTCTGTTAAGTGTCGCATAGGCAATTTCGTTATTTTCCAGCTCATCGTGGCATACACAGGATTCTCTCTTCCTATCTCTCGTAAATATATTACGCACGCGCGAGCGCATGTATGTGTGTGATATTATTGAAAAGGAGCTTTTTAAAACTTAAAATATTTCAGAGGACAGAAAATAATGAGCTTAAAGGCGTACGTAACCTGGAGAATACTAAAATTATACAATTCTGAGAAAAGTACAACAAGCCGGCTTGTAAAAAATGGCAAATTACGTAATACAAGATTTTTTACAATCCATCTTAGGCTGTAAACCTGAAGCAACTGTCACAGAAGCAAAGCACGTAGAGTGGTAGCTGGAAGTGAATAGGGCCACATTAAAGTCTAACACCTTATAATCTTATTGGAACATGTGTATATCCATAAGATTACTCCAAACTCAGTGCTCTAAACTTATGATAACTATAGTGTGATTATTATAAGTAGGACTAATTCTATGCCTATATAATAATATACAATTAATTATTTGTTTACACGTGTATTTCAATTTTTCTTGTATAATACACCCCTGTTTTTGAAGCGACATAGCCCTAAGCTTCAAAAAGAATTACTACCGCATAGAAATGTTTTAGTTTTACACTTACTTCACCCATTCATAAAGTTAGTAAGAAAACTAACTAATAAAATAAATTTCTGCCTTATTGAGTTGGCAATCTTAAAATTGAAACAACATATATTATCATAGTTAATATTTTAACGTTCAGGCTTCATATTTAATATTGTTTTCAGTATTAAGGTATGGCGTATATGTATGGGGGGGGGATAAAACCCAACAATATTAAAGCCATTACAAACACTACATACAGTTCCCTTAAAAATTACATATGAGAAACGAAGTATATAATCATCTGAGAATTTATTTATCGGTACTAAGGTACAAAATTTAATCACCGTTTACTGTCACCATTTTTATATTAAGAAATATAGAGAAAAATGTAAAACACTGTTGGTTAATGCACAATAAGGTTAAACAAATTGCTGTATTTAATAGGCCTACCTGAAAGTACTGACAATCTACAAATCGTCTAATCATAATTGAGAAACGAGTATGAGTTCTAAATGCCATCGTTGTTATTGTGTCTACATTTTGTTTTTCAATGGAGTATTAAATATCTTCAGAAGGTACATATTCCAATCTTAACACATCAAGCTGAGATTATATGCTTTAAACGTGTCTACTATTTAGGAAGCTCTGAAGTATTGGGTTACATTTTAGAAAAATTCTGACTTCTGAAAACCGTTGGAAAAATTCCGTTTTTCATTGTCACATTAAATAATGATTTTCGTATTTTATAAGTGTCGTTAATTACAATTGTCAGTGGTATATACATAATGTACTGTGAGTTTTGTACTTCTTAATTTAATTGTTAAACGTTTCTCTCTGGATATTAGCCTGGGGTGATACTATTCTCCGTTTCTTCAGATACAAATTATGACTTCATGTCAATAAAACTAGCATTTTTATGGAAAGTTGTATTAAATAAAAAGTTTATTCTATATAATTTTTTATCTATGAATGAGCTCTTATCTACTCTTAAAGTAGTTCTGCAGACAAGTCAATTTGTCAATTATAACCGACCGTTAGGTCGGTGTACAAAGAAATAATATTATGCGTCACTAATTACTACACAATTAACTACATATAAAGCAACTCAGAACTACGTTTCTGAAGTTATACGTTGCTAGAGCTATTTGTTACAGACCACTGTGTCTGATCAAGAGAAGACTTGTAATAAAAGTTGGTTTATTTCAATTTGTGTTGTGTGCAGTATAAAATGTCAAGGAGAAACTCGCAATTTCCCGAGTACAATAATGTGTTTTATGACTTCCTGTACACATAGCTAGTATAACGCTGACATATATGTTAACTCTTCTCTGTTGAAACTCAAATAACCAACGTAAAAATAAAAAAGTTGATTCCTCCGTTGGAAACCGTCTGTTGTATACAAAAGAATAAGTATCAACTATTTATTAATTTCACGATATTTGTAATAGACAAGAGTAATACATAAAATCATATTGCTTTTGACATCATAAAAATAACATACCTTTTTTTATAATTTATGTTTTTCATTCTTTTTATGTTTCGTTATAACTTTATGATATTTTAATGAAAATATGTAAGTAATACCCTGTATTGTAATTATGTTATTGTGTTATTCTAATTGCATTGTTTTTGTATTATTAATAACAAAGAATTAACAAAATCGTAATTGTAATAATTTCTTGTAATATTCATAATATCGCTATTGTTATTATAAAATTATTCAAATTTTTATGGGATGATTATATATTTTCCTATGTTTAGAATTTGAACAACTACTTGACTCTTTAAACCAGTACGACATACGGGTTAGGAGGCATAAAAGAAATTTTGAATAAGGCACATAGAAAGGTATTAATAAGAATAGCCAGTGCACACGAACAAATTTCAACAAAATCTGTACAAGTAATTTTAGGTATTACATCAATAGACCTAATGGCAGAAGAGATGCCGAGATTGCACTTCAGAGTAGATGGGAGAACCGTGGCAGCAAAGAAACAAGAGAGACAAAGGACAATGAGAAAATGGCAGGAAAAGTGGGATAAAGAAGAGAATGTGGAGCAATGGAGGAAGAGGTTAATAAAAAATATTGAAAAATGGACACGGTGCTAACATAGAAACCTTGATTATTATATAAGCCAAGTAGTAACTGAGCATGGGCCTTTCAGGGATTACACAAGACGTATAAGAAAGACAGTGAATAAACTGACATAGTAGAACACACCCTGTATGGGTGCAAGAGACTGTCTATATTTAGAGCTAAGAAGGAAAACGAGGTAGGGCACGATCTTCAATATAGACAATATGGTAGATATAATAATTATCAGTTCTTATTTCTTATGCGTATGTATTGTTTGTGGTATTTTATGTACCAATTTTTGTTGGGAATTATATATTTTATATCATTTTATGTGCGATTAGAGACATTGTGTATTTCTGTTCAAAAGTGAGCGGAACGTAAAATAATAACGTTCCACAATTAAACAAGAAAAATATATAAAATTATTTATTTAGTATTGTTATTTAAAGTAGTCATGCTTACATTGTCTTTACGTAAGTATTAAAGGATGCAGTTTTTTATCATTATCATCAAATTTGCCTAAAACATTTTTAACCGAACAGTGACCTTCAAGATGTTCCGTCTTGTGTAGCTATTCAGTTCCCAGTTCACTTCCCATAGCACTTTCTCTTCTTCAGATTCGTCACCATTTTGATATGTCTTCATTGTTTAGATCCCTTTTTTGCTTGTTTCCCCAATGAAAGATTTTTGTTTACACCTCCTTCTTATAATATGGCTGAACCCAAGAAGGAACCTCCTCCTTTCTTTGTGGCAGACTTCAAAGAAATAACAATTACAGCTAACAAATTCTTTTATCTACCTTCCTCCTTTTCCGACCTTTTCCCTCGTGGTTTAGTGTTAATAGTAGGTTTCAATAGCGATTGTTGTTTCGAGAACCCTCTGTCCTGCACTGCTTCGTACAGGGAAGTGGTTTGAATCGTAATATGGCCGCGGATTAATAAATCAAGACAGATGAAATGCACACCTCCCCATCCTACCGTGACCGGATTTAGTGGGACTTCAGACCACTAAAGAAAATTACTCCTTATACGAAACGTGTTTAATAACAAAAATTATTTAACTTCATGCTGCAAACTTATATTACGTTTGACATACTAAAATCATCTGAAATTTCCATTTTCTTATTTTAAAAAATTAACTGTATTAAATGACTAAACTCGACTGTAATTTTTACTGTCTTACTTGTCACTCATCAGTGAGATATTTGGGCTAGCGTTTGCTTCATAAATTGTGGAATTATAGAGCTGATTCAAAAGTAGCCGTCTCACCGGTCACGCTAAGCAGAATAAAAGGTATTCGTTGCTTATTTCTTATCTGCAGCGAATGGTTCGCCTTTCACTCTTGTAAACGCAGTGTGTTAAACTCCAGTTTATAAGCTATACCAGATAATTTATTTCATACTTATGACATTGCAGTTTCACTTAATGTAACTTCACGAACTACTTTTAAGATCGCGCGGACTATCACTGGTCCGCTGAGCAATGGTTGCGAATGAACGACATAATGGATATCCCGTTCAATACCTAAATATATTCGCTCATATAATCAAAAACACCCCATAAATCTTAAATGTTATCTTAAGTACTTTATCTTTAAGCAGCTTTGTCATGGCTTATAACTTTACCCATTCTTATTTGCAGTCCGTGCAATAACATTTATCATAAGTACGCTCGAGACACGGCACTCTGAAAGTACGCCTGTAGATTCTGAAGTTTCAAATTTTCGACCTTTTTGACTAAACATACAAGTTACAGATGTATAGATGGTTATTAAAAGTACGAGAGTTTTAGCCATCATTACGTATATTGTTTCTAAAATTCTTTCGTCCTCTATCTGTTTTTAACAGTGTTTGATGGAATTCTGGCTCATGGTCTAACTGGAATTCACTGTATAAGAAAAGAACACTTACCTGTGTTATGGTATTAAATATTCTGCCAACTATATTGTTACGACGGTCTACTCGATCGTCGTAAGTACAGTGGAAACAAAATACAAGACATCAATTAAGTCACTAATCACCAGCTTTAATTTTCACAGTTAAACAGTTCGTAATTAACAACACTGTCTCTTACAACAAATCAAATTAAAATTGTTCACACGCAATTAATATCAACTAATATTTGAACACAATTAATTTTATTACAATATACCACCCGATTATAAAACATAGCACTTGAACGCACACAGTAATATCGCTTGTAATCGCCCGACAATAACTGACCTGAGCGTCCCTGAGTAATTGTATTTATATCCCGCCGAAAATCTAGACGATTCCACAATTCCACATACTACGTAGATTACCTCTAACTGCGACGTAATTGATTGCGGCCTTGACACAGTGTGAGCGGCCGCGTGAATTCTGACACCGTCTAGCAAATGGGTCAAGAAGCACGTACACCACACACATTACATTCCGGATCCTTCTGGAACATTCGATAAACACGTAGATTGTTCTATGATGTCGTAACAATATTATCACTGTTGGTATAATGTACACAGTACATGTAGGCTACAAACGTCCTTGAATTTTACGTGCGAAATTTCGTTAATCGAAATTTTGATTTATTAAAGTTTCCACTGTTATTTCTATTGTCTTTCGTTCTGAGCACCGTTTTCAGGCAGTAACGAGGAAAATATTTCACTAATTTTAAGCAATATCGATATGCTAAGAAAACATGTACAAGTCTTGAAATCGAGTTAACCTATCATATTAGTTTCGATTTATTTACGCAACAATATATGTTCTTCTTCTTCTCCTCTTCAAGGATTAGGTTATATAAACCTGTTCTGGCACCCATCTCATCTTCGGACGACCCACGTCTCTTCTACCAATGGCTTTACAGTTCAGTGCTGCTTCCGGCAATCGATCCTCTGTCATCTTTTGCAGATGATCCCACCATTGGCTTCTGTAAATTGCAATAATATATTGTTACTATAAAACGTGAAGAATAAAAACTTTCAGTAGCTCCACAATCGAAGAACACATTAAAAAACGATACGATACAGTAATACAATAATAGTTACTAGAATATTTGAATAATACGAAATACAATAATAGTTACTAGAATAAATTTATTCCCTTGTATTCATGCAAGGTATCATTTTTAACGTTATAAAAATTGAATCAAGTTTTCCTCTTAACACTTATTTTACTTTTCTTGTGGAATAAATTTAGGCCTATTAGTTAATTAGAGTAAGCGGAGTTGAGGAATCTCTTTATATTCAGTATTTTTATCTAAAGAACAACATACCACCATAGACAGATTTTATTGGACCAGTGTT
The DNA here is from genome assembly GCA_034769895.1 of Magicicada septendecula. NCBI lineage: Eukaryota > Metazoa > Arthropoda > Insecta > Hemiptera > Cicadidae > Magicicada > Magicicada septendecula. Next base: position 183,508,291 of record CM068369.1, on the reverse strand, counting down.
GCTAACACTACTGCTACCTCATTTTCGTCGAGTGTTAACGATATGTTCGATTAACCCAGTTAAATTGTCTCGTACGGCTAACGTTGTTTATAAACTAAAGGACAAACGAACTAGGCTTTTTAGTTCTTATTATGAAAGGAAATTAAAGGAATGAAACCAATGTTTACAATGAATTACACGATTGAATTTAGAAACGTTTGTTTGCCCTGTCGTACGGGGCGTGTTAAACTATAATGCAGGATAATGTTACTATGTCACGGGCTGGCCTACATTATGTAAAATTTCCTGTCAGAGCCACTAGAGTGTGCTTGCTTTGCTATGACAGTTTACTAGTCTAAGTTTCCATCCCGGTGAATTGATTATACGATGACTAACGTTGTTCAAAATGCACCGCGATAAGCCGGAGCGGGGATCACTATAACAGTATTATATTATATATTAATTATAGTACACAGATATATTTGTCGTTTATTTCAATAGAAAAATTCGTCATGCTTATAAAGATCGGAGAAAATAAATTTGACATAAAATATATTCGAGTTAGATGTGTCGCATAAATCAACATCTTCCAGTTTAAGCGTAACTGTGCGTATACAATAAATTTTTCGGGGCAGAACGTTACATATTTTATGAAAAGATATTACAGGGTATGTTACATTTTTCAGATGGAAATTAAAAAAAAAGTATGTCTAGATATCTTGAGTCTTTACAGCCTTGACAGGGTACTTATGTGTGGCGCATTATTGTGCGTAAATTTACGGGGGACGCTTAAGAAATTGTCCTTGTAAACGGATTATTCTCAACTTACCTACACATTAAGAAGATATCTTTCTCTGATAGAAAATAGAAACTATGCAATGCTTCTTAATAAACAACGCCTGTATGTTGTAGCTCAATTACGCTTTCTGAAATGTCCGTATATAATTTATTTCAAACTTCCAGAGTAACGGCTATTTCTCACAAAAATTACTTATTCTAGGCTGTCTTCCTGTTTTAAAACGTTTGTTATGATACGTATTCTAGGCAACGATTTTATAAAGAGCTTTTTTTTTAAAAAGCCAATTAACGATTTCTTGATGTGTAAGTATTGTATCAATGACGTACGTTATTAAGATAGTGTATTAATAGGCTGTGAGTATTAGACTATGGTTATAGGCTATAGTGATGATTTTTTTTGATACTCCATAGTTAGGCCTATATTTCAAATTGCTTTAAAAAAAAAAATTATTTTTTCATGGAAACAGTGGTCACAAGTTACTTTTCGCACCAAAATCTACATTCATTTACTTCCTAAAGCAAATAAACTGTTTCTGCTGTGCACGCAGCACACAAGAAACACCGTTTACAGATCCCAGAAGCCGAAGAGACATCAAATCTTAAACAGAATATAAATTTCTACTGTGATCACTTGATCTACTTTATTTTAAATATTTAACAATGCTATCTTACTGCGTATGGTTTCTAATCGTTCTAGAGAAAATTATTACTATTCTAGAAAAATGTTTTCTTAATTGAAGTTAGAACGATGAATTTATAAGTGTGTGGAAATTATACCTGATAAGATGGAAATTAAATGTGTCTTGAAGCAACGCGAATTTAAGATCCTCTTAATCTGGAATAATCATAAAAAAAATCATTTTAATATCATGAAAGTGGATTATAAATATTAGCTTAAATATGAATATATTACACGCGTGAATCACATTTAACACTTTATGTCTATTACAATTATATAATAGTAATTTTCTCTACTCGAAACAGTACATATTTAATTGCAACGCTTGAAAGTATGGAAATAAATTTACATTTTTATAAACAATGAAACTAAGCAATAAAAAATAAGAAATATGAAGACTTTTAAAAATAACAATAAAAAATTAGCGTCTTGTATGTACATAAAATAATATTATTTTTCTAGATTTACATCTCAATGTTATAAAATAGTTATGACTTCAAGAAAATCGAGCAGTGTTAGATAACGTTTCCGGTTTACCTTCCGCCCAGGTTGGGACATAAACGGGAGGTTGTTAGAGGTATAGGCCTACACGAACTCAGTTCAAATTAATGATAATATGTGTTCTAAACTACAACGAGAAGCGATCTGACAGAAGATACTTCTCTTTTAGAGTATTAGCTAAACTGCGTTTTATAAAGAAATGAATTTCACCAACATGTTTACATAGTACTGTCGAGAGGTACGACAGACAGTGGTGAGTGGAGAGAGGTAGTGTCACTAGATCAGCACGTTAAAACCTGTTTAATATTCAGCGTCGTTTACCTTTCATAGCACTTGCTCAGCAAGCAGAGCTTCTACATATTAAAATGTGATAAAGTTAAACACTTGAGGGTACAAGTGAAAAAATATGAGAATGATCTAAAGTGGAAAATTCTCCTGTGGGGTGGATCCCGTCATTAATGTCAACAGACACTTTGAATAAAGAAATTTAACATCATATTTTTTGTGAAAAACTGTAATGCTTTTGTGTTGTTTTCAATGTGAATAATTTGAATAAAGTTATTCAGGTAATATTCGTCACTGTAATATTCGTTTAATATGATCAAATTATATATGGAAATTTATTTTGAGTCAAATATGTTACAACTAAGTAATTTTAATCATAACTCTATTCCTTATAAAAATGAAGCGGTGGACTTTGTATGTTTTCGTACTCTTTTTTGATTACATGAGACGCCTTATACGAAGTTAAATTCGGATATTATAAACAAACATTACGACAACTTTCGCTCTCTTCCCCTTATTTCTTCAACACACACAAATAAGATTTGTGGGCAAGGGAGTAAATGGTCTCGTGACGTATTAGCTCGGGATGATTATTTACAGCGGTATGTCATATGTAATTGATTGTTTAATTAAAGACGTCAAATATTCGTTCTCTATAGAAAAATGACATAAGCTTAATTATGTCATCATTATGAAATGAGGATACATACGAAGTGTTTACATTGTGACCCTGTGGCACATCATATATAACATTCGTAGCCGACGTGAATTTTGTCACGTATTTACTACGGCAGTAAGGTGACACATACGCCAGTAAGGTAACAATGTTCTTTTATTATCTGGTAAAGACTAGCTGACGCTTGCAATTTGACGATATCAGAATAACTCGTAATCATCTGAAGTTTGCTCGTCCTCACTAGACACACCTTCCCTGTATGTGCAAATGCATCGCCACCCAGTCGCAGATATTAGAATTCACGTTATTGCTAATCTGTGAATAAAATATTTTTAGACATCAGTACTATGAAAGTGTAAAGTTTCGAACCATTTATTTGTGTTTATAATAATTTGTCATCAATTATTGTGTGTGTGTGTGTGTGTGTGTGTGTGTGTGTGTGTGTGTGTGTGTGTGTGTGTGTGTGTGTGTGTGTGTGTGTGTGTGTGTGTGTGTGTGTGTGTGCGCGCGCGCGATATATACAATTATGTATAATGTATACAATTATGCATTAGATAATATTGTATAACTAGGACTACTGTGCAATCCATTCGGAATCAAAGTCAGTAGTCATACACTCTTATTACCTTGTTTTTCGGTATCCGAGGTTTAAAGTTTTTTTTTTGTTATTTAAGTGACAACAATGTAGAAAGGGAAAAACTGTATGCATTTTTTGATCAAGCCTTGTTCAACTCTTCCTAGAAATGTACGACTGTCATGTGCTCCATACACTCTGTATTACGAATACGCTATAGCATAAGGGTCTATTGTTTTGTTTAATGGAATTGTATTGAAAATGGCGAATTACGAGGCCTCAATTATTGAATTATTTCATTGCTCCGTTTTAAACACGATGATCCGTGCGACCGTGGTGTCAGACGTACGAATGTGGATTCGTAACCAAGAAGGATTCTGGGAGTGGGACTCATGGGACAGATAGAGCCATTTATCTCGAAAGCCATTTATCTTTGTTGCCTTTTGCCTTTCGGTATCGACCGTACGCCTCTAGAATCGTTCTCCATTTCGCCACTGTCTGAGAGGCCTTTAATTTGTAATGATTCTACCGTTTTTTAAGAATGTCTCCGGCTAGTGCTGAGAAATATTCACTTCAAACGGATTTCATTAAATCCATCAATACATATTTATTGAAACTATGTAGGCCTAAGTTTGAGGGTCAAAATCTAGTGTTTTTTGTAATGCAAACTCAACAACACCTCTAATGGTGCAACCCACTAATGTTTCACTATCCAGTAGCGTGTCGAACCTACAGAGCTTAAAATACTTTAGTGATTATTCCATCGTAGACAAAAACGCTGATCAGCGGCCATTATGGCATTTTACCTTCCATGGTAATTAGCGCCTCGCGCACACTCAGCACTAAGCGTCCTCTTGGCAGCTTTACCCAACCAATGAGCGCGACAGTCAAAACAATATGATTTTCTTAAACATGTTTTGTATTTCCTACAGTTTCATGACGTTAAAAATTTCGTTTGGAACAATCCACGGGCCGTAAACGTATCACATATGCCTTAAACCTCAAACACCTTTGATTGTAACACTCAAACCTACACACATACACACACACACACACACACACACACACACACACACACACACACACATGTATATTGTAATTCTAAATTTTGTTTATTTGTTTCTAGTTGTGTTCTAATATCAATTTATATTTTTTAAGCTAATATATTAGTACACGTTGCTGGTGCCAATTATGTAACGAGATGTGTTTCTTTACTTAATATGTGAGTGAAGTTAATTTATTTAAACTTTTATTTATTAACGTGGATTACTGTTTGTTTGGGTACGGGTGTTGGTTTTCGTGTTGAGTTGTCAAGATTGAGGTTACCAGACTCACTTACCGTAGGTTATTACGCTTGACGGAATTACTTACGTCGTTGTGGTCGGGTTATATCTTCTTATTCTGAAATAAAATTCTTTATTTCTATTTTATTTTTTTTAATAAAAGACAACTCGCATCAATTAAGGAAAAATACCATTATTTATTTTCATAAGTTACTGCCTTCGTTGCTCTAATGTTTGTTTGGTACAATGCACAAGTCGATTCTTAATCTCAGTTCGATTCAGAGTTACTCTTTCGATAGTTATATAAACTCCTGGATTCTTTGACTGTTATTAAAAAGTACGAAATGCACACTAAGAAGTACAACATATTACAATTAAAATAATTCTTACTTACTAATAACAATAAAATTAAAATCAAGAAAATACAATGAAATAGTTTTTTGGTCTGATGTGAGGACACAATAGTTAGTGTCGACTCAGCGTTGGTTTCAGTTGGCTGTGCCAAGATGGCGGGCTGACGCTAAGCAACTATAGAGTTGATTTGCCTCCTAACTATTTAAAACAATTTTTTTTTATAAAATAAATAATTGTTCACTGGTGTTGAATTGGTCTTTTCCTTTGGTTCTGATGAATAAGTATTACTGTGATTTAGTTCTGGTGTTGTATAATTATTACTAGTGTTAGTATATAAGGTTCGGTTTCACCACTTTTGTAGATCAATTTATTTATTTTTAGAGATATTATTTTCTTCTTTCTTCTTGTTTTATTGTTATACTATTATTTCTTGGTTCTAGTTTGACACTGTTAATTATTTTACTTTCACTTATATTATTATTTCTTGGTTCTAGTTTGACACTGTTAATTATTTTACTTTCACTCTTCTTCTGACTTGGACTTGACTCTATTATATACTTTTTACACAGAGTAGCATAGACTAGTTCTTTATACTTTTGAGTCGAACAATCAAGTGACGAAATGTCCTTATACCTTCAACAGGCTTTACCAAATTTCAAAATTTCTCATTGGTCAAAATCGTCGGGTTAAGAGGTCACATGACCTTAATTATTTAAGATACAAAGTTTTACATTTTCTAGCTATAATTACTCCCTGTCTATTACATAATAAATCTCAGATTGGTTTACAGTACAATATTCCTTATAACAAGACAAAATTTAAAACACTTCACATAGTATAGGTGTGTGTCCCAATAATTAATTTTACATTTCATAAAATTTCATCTCATAAGCCATTCCATGTAGCTTTTGACATTTCAATTCACATTAAAAGTCCATTAATTAATAAAAATGTTGCTTCTGACACTTAAATAAAGCATATATTAGTATTTATACTATCTTTTACTATTTATTACAGTGCTGTAACAGTTTAATAGTTGGATTTACAATAATTTCTATTTTCATATTGGCCAATTAATTGGTATTTCTCTATAGTACAAAGTTTCAATAATTACAGTATGACCTTGTGGCTTGATACACTATTATTATTACATGCACTGAATTAACCATTATGTTATTATTATCCATTGAATTGATTCTGACAAAGTGAAGAACAACATTGACAGAAAACAAACATATTACCATAATGTTAGGCCATTATAGTCAAACTCAAACCAACTTTAAACAATAAAACTTTCTTTTAATAACTTCTTAATATCTAATAGTATAGTTGGTCAATGTATTATGACCTATTATAAAGTATTACTGACACCTGGTCAATTTAAACAATCTAAATCTTATTACCCTAAATAAGGTTTAACACATTTATTTAAACAACACAAATGATTGTATCATTCCCTTTAGTTAACAGTATACAATCAAGGTTATTCAGTTACATTAAAATAAATTAAATTAACAACCTAAATCACCTTTTGGTTCTTTTTAGTCTTTTGGCAAATTGGTAATACACAGGTATATTGAATATCAGATATTTCACACATTAAATATTATTATTTGATCACACATTGTCTTTAGTTGTGAATATAAATTTCATTCACAGTAAGTTACCACTATTATTAACAGTCCTGTCTCTATAGTTAGTAACCAACATCTTACATTTACATTTTACACTCGGTCACTTATTGTTCTTGTTGTGATTACATTTTCTTTTTACAATTAGTTATTATTGCTATGAACAGTCACTTTTAATGGTTTAGAGTACATATTTGTTCTACATTAGCTTATATTGTACTTCTTTTTGCTTATTTTGGGTTTTAACCTTTCTCATTGGTTTAGCAAGGTTAGGTATATTGTTTAGTTTATGTCATATTATATGGGGGTTTATACATTTATTGGATTATGCTCATTATGTCGCATTACAATATATATGTACATTGTATATGTTTCAGTAACTGATCGTGTTCTTGTATGTTTCTCAATTGTTCTGCGTGTAAAGACTAACTTTTAAAAAGTTCCAAAAAATTTTAATTTTTAAGTGTTTTATGACATAGTAGACTGCAGACTGACTGAACTCCGGGCTACTGGGCCGTGGTCCGCTCTTGTTACTAACAGACGTTTCGACCTCTCCTATAGAGGACAGCTTTGGTGTGCAAAACTATTCGCTAACTGACACGGTCTTCGGCAAGGAATCTTTTGCCACAGTACTGTGGTTAACTGACGAAGACTGTGTCAGTTGTATATAAACCATACTTGTATAAAAGTCTTGTAACGACAATTACGGAACGCTCTCGAAAAATCGAGACCATCGTTCTCGGGAAAGACACGACACGCTTCCAGGTTTACCGTTTCCATAAGCCGTTCGAAATGTATAGTGTTATCACAAAATTTCACTCACTTTACCAAATTCATGAGGGATGTGCATATTATTAGACGTAATTGATGAGCATATTTCCTGAAGTAATTGCAACGTATAAGACGGTTGTAAATACGTCTCTGTCGGACTGTACTTGTATCTGATCTGGACTATAGCCTATATACCACACGATTTTACGGTATAGCTGGTAACAAAATGGAGAGTGTGATATATTTAATGAACAGTAAAATCTATAATATTCATTAAAAAAACAACACACGTGCTTTAGTACTAGCCATTGCACCAACTCAGATGGTTGGCGATTGTCCAGGAGCCGCACGACTTAGTGTTCACTTGGTCCTGCACGTGTTCGTAGTTTTATGCGACGTTTTAATTTCGTCGTTGACTGCAGGCAAATTCATATTGTGTAGAGCAGTCCCGTTTTGCCAATATTCCGTACCACGATTGTTACTTACCATCAATATTAACCGTATTACGTAGTTAACCGGAGAATACGTCTAAGGAGCGGAAGTGTATAACACACCTTCGGAGTTTCTCGGCACAAATAAATTACAACAAAGAAATAACAATTTAGTTTAGAAAAACTAAGTTCAATCGTACGGAAAACACTTGAATAAATATTAAGAACAGTTAGCCAATTTGTGTGGTTTTCAAATTATTTCTGTCTAATGTCTGAAGTAATGGAAAGTCAATTAAATATACTAGTAAACTTGAGAAAATATAGTTTTTTAATAAACATACTAATTTCGTTTACTGCTAAAAAACAAATAAAGAGCAGATACAAGGAAGGCAGGAGTATAACTCGTTAGTTTGTAATTTCACTGTCATAAAAAATAATTAGCCTAAATACCGATTTATAAAGTTCCAACAAACCCGGAACTTCCTTCAATCCTAGTGTCCTTTAACTTTCCATTTCACGGGAAATGTTGTGCAACAACGTTGTTTTGTGCTTAAACTGTCACGACGTAACTAAATAATGGCTTCTTACGTGTAATAAGCAGACCAGTAATACAAGTGTGTAAGGCATGTCATAAGTGAATAAGGACTATTAGGCACTTAAATGTTGGTACTGCGAATAAACAACAGATACTTTGAGACTTACGTAGATACAATGTAGAGAAATGACTTCGACTTTATGGTGTTTAATTGCCGCACAGAACATGAAATTATCAGGAGATAATTATGCGATTTTGTTGAAGTGCACATTTAAGTGCCAACATGTACCGGCGTAGATTAATCAGAAGCAGGCAGACATCAGGAGTAAGAAGTTACAGTAGTGCAGTATATTAACGGGCACTTACCAACTTTAAAAATAATAAGAAAATATATTTACTGTAGAGTGACTTTAAAGTACTGCAAATCAAAAACTAATATTTAGATTGTAAGCAAAATCTATTTATTAAGACTAAATAAACACAGTTATTTTCTTTCTTTGACGAGAAGATGCAGACATATTTATACACGTACTTTCAAAACCAATAAATGAGTTTTATACGTGCAAATATTAAAACACCATAACATATTGTAACATGTAAATAAGCATACTTAAAATAATGAATATGAAAACTTGAGAAGACTGGGGATCAGAATGTGGCGAAGAGTAACATAGGATAGAGAGGAATGGAGGCATGTCCTTCTGGAAGCCAGGATTCTCTATCAGCTATATCGCCGTGGAGTAGTAGTAGTAATTAATGAATATCCGAAATTGCAAATAGAGAATTTTAATGAGTATTGCTACCTACGGTTTTTGCGTTTTGATCTTAAGCTCTCTGTGAGTCTGTCGTTACCACTCTAATACGGAATGCAAGGTGTGGGGATAGTGACTTCAGCGTAATTATTATTTTTTTAATTAATTGATTTGTATGAACACAAATTTACACTTTTTCTTAACTGGTTTCTGAACTGTTTCTGTGGATTAGTTTCTTGTTTTTTTTTAATGGGAGTAAACGAAGACAATTAAATGAATTGCGTCATATTCAAAAGTAGAAAATGTTTAGATTAATATTGAAAGTTAAGTCTGAACAATTAATTTTGGTTAGTAGCAAAGCAAGTAAATATAAGTGAAAAACATCTACACTTATTAGATCGTGTCTGAACATGAAATATAACGATTATTCTAATTACAAAATAATTCAGCTAATTTGTGGAAAAGTGTAGGTAAAGAAATTCTTCAAACATGTTTATTTACTACGATACAGTAGACACGATAGGCTACAATAACGCTAGTAAGATATGCGAGTTTATAAAAATAACTCACACTATTATAATTCCTGTCATAATACTGGATATATTAGCAATTAAAAAATCCGTAAGTAAAAATAGATCATTGCATAGAAAAATAACTTTACACTTAAAAAGATTTGCGAGACAAATTCAATTTTATTCAATATACGCGATGATCTTATGCAATCTTTAATATGTATAATTTCTTGTTTTTTAAGAAGAGATGCGAATAGGTTAACATTTTTAAGTTATAGTTTTTCGACCTGGTTTTAAAGATTGGCACGGCTACAACTACAGTATACAGCATTTTACAATTATGTTAGGATATAACTGTATCAGTTCACACTACATTTAGGCTATACATAAGCTGGGCAACTAAATACCCTCTTAATGTTACAGCACCGAAGTAGATTCAAGCAGTCATAAATTAGTCGCCGTGATTAACAGAACGTTAATAAAACAGGCATTGGTAAGGAAATTGATTGCCAGTGTTACGAAAACAATATGATGTCCAGCAGACGTTTCAATATGTAGCATTTGGAACGTAGTCTATGTAGACAGCACAGTTTCAAACCCGTGTAGAAGCTTGACACCAAAATGTGTTTATGGAGCAGTTTGTAGAAGAGGCTTGGAAGGCTGGCAGACATTCTTATTCTCAATATGGTATGAGAGGGGTAAATACGGAACTATCAAAATACATTTCGCAAGAAAGTGATAGTAGTTTTAAAAAATCCTAGTACTTTTGTTTTATGTATTAATATACACCAGAATCGGTTTTGATTTTTATATGCGAGTAAATGTGATTTCTTTGACTTTAGATGTCATACTACTGCTTAAAAGTGCGAGTTTGAAAGATTTGCGTTTTCGATTGTTTTTCAAATATGTATTGTTATTGTAGTAAACCTTTCTATACTCATTCTACAACACACTTAATTTCTCATTAATAGTGTTAGTTTATTAACCTTAAAGCAAAGTACTGGCGTACATGTTCCTAAAAATAAGTTAAGTGAAGAGTCTTCAAACAGATTTAAAATAAAAACTTGTATTTCAAACATATAAGACTTTAATACAAAAGTTAATTCTTTAGACGTTATATAAAGATTAAAGCTTTTGAAAAATACAGTGAATTAAAAGTTGTATCAGTAAAAGAAATAATTTATTTTCTAGAAAATAAATGTGTTTTGTAGTGCTAAAAGATGGTGGAGATGGTAGCAATTTTCTGTCGTCTTTGGTAGCGATGTAACTGTAACAATTTCTTGCGCTAGTGATGATGATGATCGTCGTGGAAATGAAAGTTTGACGCTAAGCCCTTCACAGAGCCTGGTTCGTATTTACCACAAGCAGCTGCGCTGCAGGCTTTCAAACGCTTCAAAAACTCACATTTTGCTCTGTTAATATTTTTTGTCTCTCCGCACCAAGCTCTCATTGCTGACGGCTCCAATCCGCGCCCGTAGCAGAACGAGAGAGACCACGGCTTATTGGCCTTGCATTGTGCAATTTTATTTAAGGCTACGGTAGCTTCTTCTTCAGACATGCCGCTAGATGAAAAACAAATGCCAGGCACAGCTGGTGGCACTACTCGTGCCATAGAACGGCATGTTCTTTCTGCGATCGTTTCATAACGACCCTCTTCTGGCTTGTCCCTTTTCTGTTGTTCTCTAGAAAAATGCCCGGGTATGATCATGTTTGGATTCAAGATGACATGTTCCATAGATACGTGGCGTTCCTGTAGAGCCCTTATCAGAAAGGATATGAAGGTTTCGGTTACTTTCTGGGTAGCTTTAATATCGTGGTCACCGTCAGGCAGGACCTCTGGTTGTATTACCGGCACCATGCAGTTTGCCTGGCACATAGAAGCACACCTAGCTAGACATTCGGCATTTTCACGGAGAGCCACTGGAGTTGGTGTAAATCTACCGACTTTTACAGCGCCTCGGAATTTTGCCCAATCGATTCCCATGTCTTTATATTTAGAGCAGCGTTCTTCAAAGTGGTCTAAACCTTCCGGTACCCTTTCTTTAAACGATCCGTGTATCGGGGCGGAACCCAAATTCATTCTGATTCCTGGAATTACTCCATGATCTAATATGAATCGTGGAAACGGTGTGCCACTTTCCGACTTCTCGTGAACAGCTTCGTCATGAAGTGCAATACCCGATATCATTTGGTTTATCTTCCGATCAGCTCCGAACAAAATCTCACGGAAACGACGTCTGTTTTCTTCCGTATTCTCTATGTTAAATTTTTTTAAACGTTTACCCATAGTTTTAGGGCTTTCATCAAGTACTAGCATACCGTGTCCTGGTTTCAAAAGCTTTTTCACAATTTTGGATAGACCGTGTCGTGTCTCCTTGTTTGGATAGGTGAATCTAGTTGCCATTTCTAAAAATTTTGTTTTATAATGAAAATTTCATAAAAACAGGCGCTGACCGTTTTGATGCTTGCGCTTGGACAATTTGAATAATACTAAATAAATTGCATAAATTTTCCGAATCTGTAGCTTGTTCATATGGAAATCGCTAACAATGCTTTGCAAAAAATTTCAACATTCGTTGTAGATTGCGTAAATCATTGCGCTAAATTATTAGGACATAGTTTAGAATTAACGTATCTATTTAATGTACTCATTGTAGGCCTATTTAACTTTGGAAACTTATTTTTGTAATTTATGTAATTGATATTAAACGCCTATTCCTTTGAAAGATAGACTCTACGGTTTTGCGTTTTGTGTTTACTTAGTGCCTTCTTTGTTATTTTAATTACTATAAGAAAATAGTCCGTTTCTAAACGTTCATCTCTTCTCAACCTGATGGTCCTCTCACAAGGCGAGATTTGTATGAATGTTTTCAACCACCAATTAATATTCTTATAAATCATCTAATAATTGCGGCGTCGTACACACACACACACACACACACACACACACACACACACACACACACTCACTCACTCACTCACTCACTCACTCACAGAGTAATATTTAATGACACGTTTGATGAATAATATGGAGAAATAATTTTCTTCTAATATATTATTTTCATTAGACTGACACTTTATTCTAAAAAAAGAAAGATATTTTAATTCCCATATAAATTTATATATTTTTATCACAGTATCAACTAGAATGTAATCCAAACACCTGTTTCAGTATAGGCCTACCATCCACATGATAGTCCCATTCAGTGCAACCTTTAATGAACAAACCAGAAATACTAGACAGGGAGACAGTTTTGTTTAAAATTATTGGTTTTAAAACGCTGAATTTTTAATCATATTAAATACACTAACAACATAGGTACTCTATCGTAAAAAAATACATGCCGAAGATCATATTAGATCAGGAAAGTAAAGGTGATATTCCAGAACGTAGCAGAATGGAGAAATATGAAAACATTGGCTAGTAAGTAGAAGCTAAGAATATTATAAGAATTAGGTAAAAGTATAGTAAAATATGCAGCCAGAAAAATCCGGAGGCAAAGTATAGTTGATCGATCCATGAAAGATAACAAGGAAACTTCTGTTGGTTTAATACATCTGGAAAGAATAGCCTTATATCAGGAAGAAGAAGCAGAAGATATTTTTGTATTAATTCTTGTAATAGTATAATAAATGGCGCAGTAATATATCAATAATATATAAACTGGAATACTAATAATATTATTTTCCTTTAGAAACATGACCCAACCAAGCGAATGAAGACGTCAGACAGGCAACGTCTTCAGTACAGTTTAATTAAAATTATCTCCGACAGGAAATATCTGTAATTAAGTGACATGGTACACACAGATGATTCAGAGAGAGAACTGCATTGTCAGTAATTTGCAATATTGCTGTGAACCTCGAGTTTTCTGAAACTCTTAATTATTTACTATTAATCTATGCTTCATGGCGCAGAAAATTTAATAGTAATTTATACTAAGTATACACGAAATCATGTTTCGATAGTTGCATAGCAAATTCATCCATAGCTACAAATTTTTAACTTCTAATAGATTTTAATTTAATTAATTCCTATATTTTCTTTGCCTTTTCTCCGCGTCTTAGCTTTATTACCAGAAAGTTTCTCTCCCTTTTTCATTCTCTCATTATTTTCTACCATAAATTTGGTAAATTGTGATTCTATTAAATGAATGTTCGATATTGAACAGAATTAAACTATTCTACGATAGTTCAGTACGTTGCATATAATCTTGCTATTTCAATACTGAAGTGATACCAACAAATCCTTCCGCCAATAGCTAATATTGTTATGTTAGTACAAGAGTCTTCCAGTCAGATATGAGATCTGATTGCTGTTAAACCAATACTGTTCAGCTAAGCAGCCGCTATAACTATTTGTAACACCTGGATGATTAAACAGAATGCTTTTCCATCATTTCCCTGAAAAAGGCTATCTGACGATAAAGTTTTATAACCCATGCTGACAACTATAACTAATCTTTTATAGAAGTAGTATTAGTTTCATGAAAGTCTCAGCTATGAATTCCGGTCTACGCAAGTACCGTAACCACTTTTTACCAACACTTATAGTTATTTTCTTCTGATACCACTTTCTTTTAATGCGACGTAAAAACAATAAGTCCACAGCGATCAATTAGAATCCGGTTAATTATCTTGTGTGCCTTTTATTACATATTTCAAATTTTCAGTGAATAATACGTAGCTGCGAGATACATAAAGTGAAGTAGATTTTAATGAGCTGTAATAAAACTTATTAAATACAATTTATGAGTAGAATTATACAGAAGATTAATAAACGACATGGTACAGAACTTTTTTTTAATGCTGCATTTCCATGTTTTATATTTTATGTTATCAATTCTGCTAATCCGAAAACTGTTGATATTATCATGCAATGTCAACATAAGTGATAAATGTAGCGCGCCTGGTCCAAAATAAAAAATAGATTACATGTATTAATCAGAAATATATTATACATTTATTACATAATAATTATTAGGTAATACCGGTACCGGTTACATAGTATGATGCTATGTTAGATATAAAATATTATGCATTAAAAATATAATGTTGTTGTTATATTGTGCAACCAACGTTTATGTAATACGTATCACAATATTACGGATATTGACATAAACGTATCACGGATTACAGCCACTTACGTAATTATGAGTACATTACGTAAAAAATTACTATACAAGTATCACTTAAAATGGGTTCTGACAGGCCATCGAGAGGCGTGGTTCCACGTTGCTCTGTCGTCAGATGCTCTGTCTGTCTATCTCCCTCTCACTCTCTCTCACTCACACACAGGAGGCTATAAAAGGTCTTTAACAGCTGATATAATAGAATTCGCTCGTCCTAAAGCGTTTGATGGTAAGAAGGAATTTTTATAACTGTTGATAAGAAATAAACAGAAACTGTTGTTAACGGTAATTTTCTCCGAACTCAGTGGTTACCCGTAAGTGTAACACTATTTTCTTTACACTGTACGGGCTATCTTTAACGACTTACAGAAATTATTCCATAATAACGTCAGCCCTGTTATTTCTGTATGAACACACATACAACCGTAGCAGCGGTGAATACAACCGACATCACGTCCATATGACAACAACGATACAATTTGTTATTAAAATTCTGATAGCTAACGCAAAATTGTCAAACAAAAATTCTAAATAACACATGTACTTTCATAAATAATGTTTGTTAATATTTTGAACGCAATAACAGTATTTGTCCGTTACAAGAATTTTAAGTAATTTTAAAATCTTAACTGTGTCTGACATACGACTAGATGTACGTGAACAATTCTGAAAAAACACACAATCTTTATTTTTTTCTCTGTCCTCCCTGGTAAACCGATAAAATGATAGCAACTTCCAGCGGTGTAGAATATAGTAATTTGTATAATTTACAAGTCGGTTTTTTGGAAAGTAAAAACAAATTCTTGTTGGATTAGAGAATTAGTGTAACATTACAATATTACTTTCTAAAAATTTACGTAACTTGTCAATAGGTTTTTAGGCACGTATCCTCAGCATGTTTTTAGGGGTGTGTGTTTTGTATCTATAATAAAATTAAATCAATCATAATACTAGTTTTTAATTACTAAACATGGAATTAAACAAATTTATCATTAACTTTGTAATTTAATGGCACTTAGTAAGTAGCACTTAGCTTCCGTAATATTGCCTAAGTAATGTAAAACATATGTTTATACTAGTTTTATTTAAAACACGTTTCTGCAGGGTACCTCAGAACTGTGTTCTCCTTCATAGCGAACGGGAACTTTGTCAATAATCTGTTATACTTATTCTTTACAGAATGTTGTGTGTTTCCATAGCTTGTGTGTTATGGGAGTTTACAGCATTTGTCTGATGGATTTAGCATGGATTAATTGACTTAAGCCTTAATCTATAACAGTTTGATTGTTGAGTTTCAGCCAAAATTTTTTAATATAGTAATTTTCAAGATCTTTTCCCACCTTTAAATGTTTTGGGCATACTTTTAATAAATTAAAGTGAACTCGGTTTATCTCAAGCCTACCCTATCCCAAGTCTCACCAATCATTTTGTGTCTATGCTGGAAACCTCTGGTTGACAATAAGAAGGTTTTTTTTTGTATTCCATACATGAGTGCCATGTGAACTGGAGAAATCTGATAACTGTAAAATTTTTTTGGTCACACGCATCACAAACGTTTAAAGGTGGTGAGACTATATTTGTAAAAAAAAAAAACTATGGAGTATGGAAACTACATTTTCCAGATCGTCTGATCGTAGGAATGAAACGCTTAAGAACCATTAAATAGAATGTACATATTGGATAAATATAGGGACAGTTATATCTTTTAATAAACATCATTAACAGAATTATTTGAGACTATAATATATTTTCTAGCTCTCTTAATAAGATTTTCAAAACTTTTTCACAATTTTTTGTTTCCTTTCTGGCTGTTCTTTGATCAAAAACAAAATCAGCTTTTCTTTTGTATAGTTCCATTTCTACACGCAATAACGTCAGCTGCTCATCAAGATTCTGCATTTTCTTAATGTCAGTGAGGTTTTGGGTTTTTCTATTTTTACATTCCTGGGATTTCGATGCATCATATATATTCCTCAGATCTGTGCATTAATTTTGAGACTACCGAAAGAATTAATATACATTTTTCTTTTGAAATCTGGACATCAGTGTATTATCAAGACGACTAGAACGTAAAAATTGTAAAAACTCCTTAACGTTAAGTTGTTCAGGAAGGTAACGTTTATTTGTTTCTTAAAAATATAACAGGTTATACAACATTTATTAATTAAGAAAGGTATTCACTTCTTTGTATACAAAATCAGCTAATTTTTGTTACCAATCGGCACAACAATTACTGTCATTTTAACCGCAGTATTAATTGTTTGGAACAGGTAAGTAAGTTGTTACTCCAAATAAAGATAAATCTAATCTTTTAGATAGTTTTTAATTTTAATTAGATTGCCATAATTAACGGGCACCTTGTTTTGTTCGATAACTCAATTAATTTTCTTCAGATTGGTGAGGGCGACTTTTTTATTGGATTAACATTGTTGAGAACGACCAACTATGAATTTTGAAAATTTGTGTCCCGGACAATACTAAATTCAAGAATTCACAAATCTTTTACATTGAATAATGATTATGAAGAATTTGAGCCCTTTAAGATCCTAGTAATTTCCTGCTTCATAAGTTGAATTCTTTAATTTCTTGCTGGCTTAGAGACGCTTCCTAACTTGCGCTTTTTTGTAGAACCACTGTCACTTACTTTATTCAGATCGTCAATTCTTGAAGAGCACTCGTCACGGTAGTTATTAGAAAACCCCAACAACTACTGAATTAGAGGCACTGTAATGTCTGATGTTGTGTGCATGCAGGCTCACTGTGCAGTTACTGTCAGTGATAGACTTCCCCATTCAAAAATAATCGATTGGCCCTGATCGTTTTGTTGCCACGGACTGTGTTATTTCGTTGCCAATACTTCTCTGAGAACAGGTTCTTTTTTACCCAACTAGAAACACCCTGTTCGTTTATTCTTACCCTGTTCGTTTATTCTTACCCTGTTCGTTCTTGTTGCAATTACATGGGATTAAAAAAAGTCACTGCATAACGGCATTAATAGATCAATATCATATTCTTCGAACTTTGTTCATTATTTTCTTTATCATCTTCAAGTATTATTACACTATGAGATTAAGATTTATTTATCTCTAATATTAATTTAAATAAAGTTTGTCTGTAATGGATCTTACCTTCATGTGCTTGAGCTGCTGCCTTATTGTTGAATATTTACTCACAATTATTGTGTACATTTATCTATGGAGTATCCCGTTAGATGTCATTACTGGTTAAAGTTCCAAATAGGATTTGATCTGATGTAAACAGAGTAATATTAAGTTATTTTAATTAAAAGTTGTTTTAATTTAATTTAGCTTTTAATTTGAAGTTTCAAGGTCATTCTGATTATTTTGTATACTTAAAAGCCTATTTTGAAATATTGTTGAAGCTGAGAAATGTCTTCTTGTACATCCACAGGTTAAAGGCCATGTATTTATAATTAATTATATACAAGCAATTAATTGTGGGGAAGACAGTTATGACTTGTTGAATTTAATATGACAATAATGAATTGATTTCCCGTTGTCTAGTGTTTGTCTCAGAAAGTCTTCCTAATTGCCGTTCGTTTTCGAACATGAACAACATAAACACTTAAACAATAAACTTTTTTATACAAAGTATACGAGATTATAAAACAAAGTGTTTTGATGTGAATATTCCAGAAAGCATTATGAACCTGTATTTTTGAAAGCCAATTTTGATACGTAACTGATGCTCCATAAAGTACTTATTTACTTCCAGCGCGATTATGACTCTCATCGGTTGACAGTGAACACTAGCAGCTTGAAACAGAAAAAACCTTTAGGAGTCATCTACTGTACACAAGCGTCATCTACAATAATATGGTCGGTTATAAAAAATGTTGTTGTGTTAACTGTTCTGTTTTTTACCATGTTATTAATTACACCAGCTATCTCTCGTGCCATGCTGTTACAAGTTATCTGTAGAGAAATTGGTGCATGTCAAAGTATCAATATGAGGTTTATGAAAATGTTCATGTGTTCTAATTATGGTTCAAAGGGCCTAAAATTATTGACTGTTATTCTTTGTTCTCAACAGTGGACGTAATGATTATTGCATGACGAGTATTATCTCTGTGATTTTTTTAATGTTATTTGTGAAGGTAGTTAAGGTCGTTTTGTATTAATATCGTTAAATTTCATTATCTGCGTAGTATATGTTGTATTTATTTTATAATAATAATAAATCGAAGCTCAGTTTCAAACGTTAAGTTTCATTTGATTATCAATTTTAGTCACAATTAAAATTTTACAGCCATTGCAACAACAAGCAATTTTCATAGCTTCATCTACCTATGGTTTTCCTAGGAACAGTTATTCAGGACATATTATAAAGTAAACAACAAATTACTAGATTTGTTTGTTCTCTATTTATATTTTGCAAAGTAGAAACGTATTTGTCTAAAACGAAGTAGAGAAAGACTGACTGATGGGATCGGCTCTAAAGTTACTTTCTTCTTTTGTTATTACTTTTGTTAGTCTGGAACATGAGACCTATGTTTTCTGTCGCATAAGTTTTGTTTCACAACATGTTTGTGCAGTACACCGACACAACTATGGTAACACCAACGTGTAATACGATAAATAAGACGGGTAGCCTACATAAAGTTTTACACGTAATCTCTTTTTAGTGAGTATGAGAAAAAGTTCTAGATCTGTACGGTAGGCTGGCTGAGCTTGCAGATTTCATTCCACTAAACTCTGTGAAAATTTCTCGTTAACATTGTCGCTAATGTAAAGATAACACGGGACCACTTCCAGCCGACTGGTTGCGAGTTCCATCGAAACGAGTGTTATGAGGAAGTGTATAAGTGAGCATATCTCAAGTGTTTAATTATTGTGTATTTCTGTTGCAGACTTTTGTAATTTAGTGACTGGCATTATTGGTCGGGAAAGCGGTTATTGGATAAATCTGTAACTAGCAGAACAAATTGTAATTCGAGTGTTGTATACGTATACGATGTATAAAAGTTGTATGAAAACTGTAAGTATCGATGCCACTAGGGTTAAGTAATTTATTTCGCAGTTTCGAAATCACGATTCACGTGGTCCTCGCAACGGTATTATAAAACAGTATTGATTTGTAGATTATCTGTAGAATACTGTGGCGCTTTATATCATCGTGACAACCGTTAGTACACGGAAATACTGTTATCCCCAGTTTTAATTCTTTTTGGTTTCAGTTATCAGCTATAATTAGATCTAAAATTTTACCGCAGTTGATAGATTATGTTCTCTGTAAATAACGCTAAAACACTGCTTCTGTGTTAAACAGAACTACGATATTCTGCAGCATTAGTAGGAATGACTAATATGGCTGTCACAGACAAGCATCCAAAGCTGTCGTCTTCTCAAAGTATTATATCGACTATCATCAACTATCTGAATAATGTATCCAAATTTATGTGTTCACACCGAATCTGCTATGACTTCTAAGGCTACGAGACTGCCTGAAATTTTGTTTCAGCTTACGTTTACCGCAATTATGCAATAAGTAAAACTTGTAATTGTCTCACCTCAAAAATTGTTGCCAATAAACATAATCAGTGCCGTACGGTTATTAATTCCGTAATCGTATGTTTCTGTACATACGGATTGATTAGAATTCTGTGTTTTAAACAAAGTCAGTAAATTTATTTTGTTTTTATATAGTATCCAAGTCACTTTTTCACAATAATTCATTACCTTTTTATCAGTCAGTGACTTCGTTCAGCGTTTTTTATTTAGACGCGTTTCGTGACATGTGTCACATCTTCAGTAGTCCTCGTCAAAAGTTAAAATTCACGTAAAACACATAAAAACACATTTGCACATATTTACAAAATTACAATGACGACACACACATAACACGATGTAACTACGGCTTCGCTGGACCGGTCCGACCGCGCGTGCAGTTGCCGAGCCACTAATTAAACTGAGTCAATCCTTATCACCAGTCATTACCGTCATGCGCGATTATATTTAGGGCTGTATCATACAGTGAATGAGATTGAAACCTTAACTGTTCGTTTAGTATACTGTTACTGTTGATATTCTTGTCTTTAAATGATTTATAAATCTCAAACTCCTCGAGAGCGTCCATTAACCTACCCTTACCGCATACATGGATTGCTTTGAAATTGGTATTGAAATCCGTGTAATTATGGTTATGCATCATTAGATGGCGCGCATAATTAGATTTGGTCTTGTCTAAATCATTCCTTGGTAGATGTTCTTTGTATCTTTTCAAGAAAGACCTGCCAGTTTGACCCAGATAGAAACAATCACAATCATCACATGATATCCTGTAAACACCTGTTTTCTCTTCTAACGGGAATGGTTGTTTTATGCGTAACAAATTAGATATATTATTATTTGTTTTAAACGCGACTTTTATATTGAATTTAGAGAACACATTGGATATAATGTTAGGTAAAAGGCTACCGTACACTGTCGTTATATACTTTTTATTATTATTTTTATTATTGTTAACTTTATTATCATCGATGGTATTATGGTGGGATCTAGTTTTATATAGGTGTCGCTTAAGAAGTCTATCTATCATCGAACTCTTGTACCCATTCGCTACTGCTATGTGCCTTATTGTATCCAATTCGTCCTGAAAGTCCTTTTGGTTAAGTGGGATCGTTAGCAACCTATGAACAAAACTGTTGTAAGCCGCCATTTTCTGACTATATGGGTGATGAGAATCGGCGTGTATTGTAATGTCTGTGGTGGTCGGTTTCCTATATATTTTATATTGAAATTTATTAATATACTTTGTAACAGTCAGGTCCAAAAAATTGAGTTTATTGTCAACCTCTGTTTCGAGGGTAAATTGTATGTTCTTGCTAAGGCTGTTCAAATAATGTTTCAATTTCTCTATCTGCCGTAGCGTGCCGTTAAAAATTATAAAGGTGTCGTCTACATATCGTGCATAGAATTTAATATTATTACAAAATTTGTTATTCTCTGAGAACATGTAAGTATTTTCGAAATGATGCAAGTATAAATCCGCCAGCAGTCCTGAAAGTGGCGAACCCATTGCGAGACCAAACTCTTGTAGGTAAAAATTATTATTAAAAGTGAAGTAATTCTGTTGAAGCAGAATTACTTCACTTTTAATAATAATAAGACACCTTTATAATTTTTATTAATTTTTATAGTAGACGACACCTTTATAATTTTTAACGGCACGCTACGGCAGATAGAGAAATTTAAACATTATTTGAACAGCCTTAGCAAGAACATACAATTTACCCTCGAAACAGAGGTTGACAATAAACTCAATTTTTTGGACCTGACTGTTACAAAGTATATTAATAAATTTCAATATAAAATATATAGGAAACCGACCACCACAGATATTACAATACACGCCGATTCTCATCACCCATATAGTCAGAAAATGGCGGCTTACAACAGTTTTGTTCACAGGTTGCTAACGATCCCACTTAACCAAAAGGACTTTCAGGACGAATTGGATACAATAAGGCACATAGCAGTAGCGAATGGGTACAAGAGTTCGATGATAGATAGACTTCTTAAGCGACACCTATATAAAACTAGATCCCACCATAATACCATCGATGATAATAAAGTTAACAATAATAAAAATAATAATAAAAAGTATATAACGACAGTGTACGGTAGCCTTTTACCTAACATTATATCCAATGTGTTCTCTAAATTCAATATAAACGTCGCGTTTAAAACAAATAATAATATATCTAATTTGTTACGCATAAAACAACCATTCCCGTTAGAAGAGAAAACAGGTGTTTACAGGATATCATGTGATGATTGTGATTGTTTCTATCTGGGTCAAACTGGCAGGTCTTTCTTGAAAAGATACAAAGAACATCTACCAAGGAATGATTTAGACAAGACCAAATCTAATTATGCGCGCCATCTAATGATGCATAACCATAATTACACGGATTTCAATACCAATTTCAAAGCAATCCATGTATGCGGTAAGGGTAGGTTAATGGACGCTCTCGAGGAGTTTGAGATTTATAAATCATTTAAAGACAAGAATATCAACAGTAACAGTATACTAAACGAACAATTAAGGTTTCAATCTCATTCACTGTATGATACAGCCCTAAATATAATCGCGAATGACGGTAATGACTGGTGATAAGGATTGACTCAGTTTAATTAGTGGCTCGGCAACTGAACGCGCGGTCGGACCGGTCCAGCGAAGCCGTAGTTACATCGTGTTATGTGTGTGTCGTCATTGTAATTTTGTAAATATGTGCAAATGTGTTTTTATGTGTTTTACGTGAATTTTAACTTTTGACGAGGACTACTGAAGATGTGACACATGTCACGAAACGCGTCTAAATAAAAAACGCTGAACGAAGTCACTGACGGATAAAAAGGTAATAAATTAAAGTCAGTAAGTCGAATATGAATAGTTATAACCCCCTATGTGTGTTATGTGTTATAAAACCTCTATAAATCGAATAGGGGGATCCCTCCCAGATATGCATGGTAGGGGAGAAATTAAAATATCTGCCGCGGACCAACAGGCACCACTGCCTTGCAGTACGGCATTGGATTGCCAAAGGTTAAGAAAGACAACCTGAGATATATTCACATCTCAAAGACGAATTTTTAGATGTATTCAACACGGTTCATATATTATTCACTTATAAGACATTTCTGTTAAGCACGTTACGTACAAGATTGTTGTAAAAGAATATCAGTTACACTCGTTTGTCTTCTCACTACAAACAGCTTGAAAGTTTAGGAATACGTTTAAACGTGACAATGCTTCTTGGACTTCACTCAATTTTAAAAGTAAACAGTAGCTATAACGTCGTAAAGAGTTTTCACAAAACACGTGTGTAAGATAATCCGATAAGTTTTTAAAATATCAAACTAAGGAAGGGCCCTATATTCTAATGGGACGTTCAGCATAACTTTATGAACGTCAAGTAAACGAATGAATTTCTGTTCCCTGTATAGTTAACATATGCGTCTCTAACAGTCTTCACTTGAGCTAAATAGAACATTAAATCCACGTTCAACATTGAATAACTAAACTATTAACCATAACTCCGACAAGACGTTCGCCTTGAAGCGGGTAATGAAATTACCAAACAGACGGTTTCGGTGGGTTCCCTTAATTAATATTATTTTGAGACGAATACATTGTCAGGTGAAGGTGTACTATAGCAGTAAAGCAATAGTTTGCACTGCTTGGCATAATACCTTACATCGTAACCCGAAGCCATTTATTCGGTGGCACGTCTATCTTAATACCGGCTGCTAACGCTCAAGAGAAAATACGTACACACATATACAGCAGGCACTTGAGAACGGAGAAGTTTACTCTCGTAGTTAACTCACGTAGGCTGTTACTTTACATACTGTCGACTACAGCCTTCAGAATACTGCATAATGAATACGGAATGGCTGCTGAACGTTAGATTAGAGCCATACAAGGAGGTAGTATATGTATATTTTCTTTTATAATTATAAAGTTTTCAAAGAAATAATACTAATATAACTTATTTATGTATTTCTACAAAAAACATTGAGGGTATTTTATTCATTCAACTTTTTTGTAGGAAGGAATGAAACATGTTTTTGTGTAATCCAGAATATTTTTGTCTTAAATTTGAACTATAACAAATGTCATGTAGTCCTTTTCATTAACACAATTTATTTAAAAACTTGAAATGGTTTTGAAATAACCACTGATAATTCTTGTAATCTTAAAGCACATTGAACACATAGCATATGACAGACTCTATACCACGTGGTTATACTTTTTCACTTTCTGTATACCATTAAACGTTTTCCATTATAAGATCTAGTATATGCATTTAATTAAGGCCGTCTAATATTTGTTTTAGCCTTACTGAAATATTTTTGAATATTTTCAACACGTTATCTTGAAATTTTGTTACGTTTATGTTACTTACATTGCTTTACACATACAAAACCGAATCAGCGTCTTTAACTTGTTTGTTAAGTTGGTCAATCACTGCTTCGTATTGCGAATTATAATACCAAGTAAAACTTAATAATTTAAGTGTTTATTATCATTTGACTGTAACTCTGAACATTGGCAACTATTACTCTTTATCAATGACTGATGATCATTACTATTACTCATTAAAGTATTTATTTATTTTTTGTTAATGCTTTATCATATTTTGTTTACTTTTTATTATGGAAATCTCTCACAACAATATGTAAAAAAGAAACGCTACTAAACTAATAAGAATTACGAACGTTTTGTTACTTACATTTATTTACACAGTAATTTTGATTTATCTGACCCACTGTGCTTCAGGAGTGTATAAGATACATTATTCTTTATAGCATTGCTAATTATAAATAATTTTTGTTTTGTGCATAAGAACAGTAATGTGCGTTTGACATTATATTAAGAATTCAGACTAGAACGTCATTAGATGTTAGGGCATACCGATATAAAACGCATTTCTTCAGAAGAAGTAATATTTCAAAACAAAACCATTCTACCCCGAAACTGCAAGACAAATGGATGAATAATACAGTTGTCAGAAACACAAGTCCAGACCTGTCAGCGTTATTGACTGTCAGTTACAACGCAGATGAACCAACTCTGAATTTGTTCAACGATCTTAATATAAGTAGTGTATTCGAACAGCGGAGGCCTATATGTGAACACCAGAGATGACCTGGATCATTGAAGTGGTGACAATTACATGGCTTTAAAATGTTTATATTTTAAATACTAATTACTATAAAAAAATTGTTTGTTTACTACATAGACGTATACAGCAGTCAGCTTATAAACCATGTAGTTTTCTTTGTTGTAGGTTTAGTGCAACTGTTGACAATTGATACTATCAGGAGGCAGCAACTATATAAGAAACTATATAAATTGTAAACTATATAAGAAATAGTTATTTGTCTGCTTAACATTTGTACCAAAAATTACGTCATAATATAGAAAATTGTGTTAAAGTCGGGGGGTGAATTCTGGGGTTGACACTAAAACGTATACACGGGAATAGATAATTGTGTTAAATCAGTTGCGTGGCGACAGTTTGGGACTCATGTTGGATAGTCGTATTACTATTATAAGTCGATCGAACAAGTGAGTGTACGACATTTTTGTCCCCGGAAGCAGTGTGAGGAGAATAGTGACTCGATGTCGGCCAAAACTATGACAACTCACAGCGAGTAAATGCCGTCTGAAAAGAACTTTGCACTTTGTCATTTGAATTTCAGTTGTTTAGACTTTCCTTTCAACGAAACAATAAAAAAAGTTTCATAATAGGTAATGCAGATTATCACGTGCGAGTGGTTAGAAAACATACGGTTTCTTGTGCAGCTACGTTGCTGCAGTGAACTGATGTTTTAAACTACATGAGAAGTAGTTATTTGTCTGAGTAACATTTGTACCAATAAATGTTACATTCTTTCATACAAATAACTATTATACACTTCAAAGATAAATGTAACTACAGCTAGGTTTTTACGTAAAATATTTGTAAGCGTTGCCACATAAACTTATATATTTTTAAGAAAACATGTTTAACGCAAAAATTTTCGAAGTTCCGCCATATTTCCTCACTTATTTATTTCACGCTCACAGTTAAATTTAACATAAATGAAAAAAATACATATTTCTGAATCGGTATAGCCCACTCCGGCCTCACTTTTTCCAAAAACACCATGGATTGTGTAAAATTTGTTTCTTAAATTGATAGTAACCACCCAATTTATAAGACACTTATTTAAAATATTAACACAGCATACAAGAAACAGGAAGAACATTAATAGTGCAAGAACCTAGAGTTAGAGGTTTCATATTGCAATGAGACAAACATTCACACTGTGAAAACATATGGGGACATATTTACAATAACTCTTATTTGGTGTCCTGTGTAAAGGGGTGTGAATGCTATAAGACACTACTGTTATTAGAATAAGTACTGCGTGTTATGTAAAAAACGCATATTTTATGCAAACGTTTCAAGTTTCATTTAATCTCATAGTGATGCCTAAATCATAAAATACAAGACAGTATTAGGATATGTTGTGTAGCATATCTAGGATACAAAATAGATATATATCTTGTGTTTATACAAGATATAAACAAAACAACAGTAGTAAAATCATAGAACGTGTGTAAAAAAAAATCAATTACAATTATACTATCTTGTATTTCATGTTGTAGGCATGTCTATGAGTTTAAATAAAAGACTTACACCAATTATGAATACCACGGACAATTTTGAGCAAGGCAGAGAGAAACTGGTCATAACTACATGGTTAGTATATTACTCTAATTCTCGACGTGAGAGGGTCTCGATGTGGAATCATTGTCATCATTATCCTCCCGCCCCCCACAAACACATAGGCTATACAACGATGGAACAACAACACGGTCGAAGTAAAAGTGAACAATTATTTAATCAAAGGCAGTCTGTAAGTAAGCAGAGTCGATATAAATAAAAAAAAAATAGTATATAGTGTAAATACAAACATGTAAATAATTGTTCATTAATGCATATTTTTATAAACTTATTTGTTTTGTAATGATTTTTCTTTTTAATATGCGCAATATTAATATGTACTGAACTGAAGTAGGCCTAAATATTATATTAATTACAACACCTCAAGTAATTTTTTTCTTTTCGTGCAAGACAAAGTTTGAATAATTTTTATATGATTTGTAATATTTTCTTGTAATGTTTAATTTATTTTCTTTGATTTGTAATATTTAATTATTTAAATTGATAATTTTATGTCAAACATCCAAGTAGCTGGAACACTTTTCATATTTATGTTTATGTATATGACTTATACTTGTTTTCATATTATTTACGTGTGTGTTATAATAGATGGTATGTCTTTATTCTTTGAAAACAACTTCTTATATAAGGGTAGGCCTATATTTGAATTTATATATTACAATTTTAAAATAATTTTTAATAAAGCAATGATTTACTTTTTATATATTTAAGTATGCCTGTATGTCCTCCTCCTCCTATGGCGCTACAGCCCAAGTCAGGCCCTGGCCTCCACTACTCTATCTATTGCAGCCCTCCTCCAGTTTCTTATCCACATGTCCCTCGCGTCCTCTGCAACGTCATCTTCTCACCTTAGTAGGAGGTGGAACTCTGCAACGCCAGTCCACAAAAATTTGGTACAAATCAATATCACGTTCCCATCCGCATCTTAGTATCTGTTTTACCGAGAAGAGTTGGTCGATTGTAGACCTTCCAGGTCGGAATCCAGCTTGGTATCCCCGTATTATATTTTCTGTGAGGGGTCTTATCCTTTGGTTCAAGATATGTGTAAAAACCTTGTAGGAGATGCACAGCAACGAAATGACTCTATAATTTTTACATTGAAGTTGTCACCTTTTTTATAAATAGGGCATATTCCATGGGCATTTGTTCCGTTTGCCATATGTCCGTAATTAAGGAGTGCAGTGCGACTGCTATATCAGTGCCTTCAGCTTTAAGCAATTGCCTTGTTGACAACCTGGTGCCTTGTTGTTCTTGAGGGCACTAATAGCTTCTTCTATTTCCTGAATTGATGGTGGGTCACAAATTCCATCTCCCCAATGTTTGCATTCCACGGGGTGTGAGCAATAATTTCTCCTCCCTCTATCACACCACCAAGGAATCGAAGTATTCTCGCCAGATAGTTTTAATTTTCTCCGGGTAATTGAAAATTCTATTCTCTCTGTCTCTACATAGTGTTGTAGATGCTTTATATCCTTCCCTGAGATGCTTAAGATATTTATAAGTATTCATTATTCTTCCATCTGCGAAGTCCTGCTCCATTTTAAGAAGCAGCCCATTTTCAAAAGTTCTTTTCTTTTTCTACATTTTTTATTTGCTAGTCTTCTATCCTCTTCATATTCTTACTTCCTTTCTCTCGTCCTACAGTGAGAATACTACCTGTGAACCTCATTCCGTCCAATACTCTCCCTGCATTTCTCATCAAACCAGTCCTCCTGCCTCCGTCTCTTCTCTATTCCTATCACCTCTCTGGCGGTCTCCCTTAAGGCTCTGCCATTTCTCTTCCACTGTTGCTGCGACTGACCCGTTCAATTTATTCCTCACTTTCCCAGCACATTCCTGTACCTTTTCTGGGTCCTTTAAACTCGCTGTGTTAACCTTTTCCTGTCTTCTGAGTCTGTCCTTCCTATACACTGCTACCCTGCATCTAAACTTTATCTGCACCATATAGTGATCAGAACCAACTGACGCTCCTCTCCGGGTTTTGACGTCAATGATACTTGTAGCTGCTCTTTTATCTATGATCACATGATCTATCTGGTTGACTGTTTTCCCATCTGGGGCTACCCACGTTCCCTTATGGATATCACGGTGTTGGAATTGGGTTGAGCTGATAACCATATTCCTGCTTGTAACAAAGTCGATCAGCAGTTCCCCATTTCTATTGGATTCATTGTGTAGACTGTGTCTACCTATGGTGCCAAGGTATGCATCTTCTTTCCCAGTTTTTTCATTCATGTCCCCCATGATTAGATTAATGTCATACTTAGGAGTGGAGTCATATATTTTTTCTAGCAGTTGGTAAAATTCTGCTTTTATGTCTTCATCCTTCTCATCAGTCGGGCAGTGTACGTTTATGATTGACAGATTGAAAATTTTGTTGCCAATCTTATTCTACATATTCTCTCGTTGACTGGGTGGAAGTCTACTATGAGGTGTTTTAAGTTTCTGTCAACTACAAGTATATGTCACGTCACTAAAATCTTTCTCCTCTCAAATAACAACAAGATTTCTTATGCAAGACTGAATGTAACAATATTGAATATAACGCACAGAAAATCCTACGACCTAGCTGGTAATTAATGTACTACAGTTGCGTTCAGCATTAACACCGAAACCTTTTTGAAAATGTTATGTTGCAGTAGTGCTACAAGGATATAATTCGTATATTGTATTCATTTTTTAACTTTTGTATAGTTTACTGATTCATATGCGGAGAGTAAACCTGAACAAAGCAATTTAGACTGACTGTTAATCTGAATGTTTTGTAATATTATACGATAGTTTAATATTTATTCAATCATTTTTATCTTTAATTTTAAGCAGCCGGAAACTGTTCACGCTAATGACAAAAACAACGTTTAGCAAGAGGCACAAAAATGTTGTTGTATTTGTGCAAAACGTAATTAAACACATTTTTCACACCTTGGTAATCTTGATAGGAACAGGTAGTAGCAGAATTCATAAGAAAATAATACTTATAAATCAAATGATCAAGTGTTCGATTTGTAAAATTACGAGTTATCCACCAATTCAGTAAGAAGAACTCCAAGAACTGTTCATTTTACAGTACGGCTGCTAAAGACCTAGTTTAAGTGTTCGATAAAGGTAACAGTAAACATCATAGAGTTAACGACACACTTAATGATGGCGTTACATGTCTGAATGTAGTGCTGAATACATGAAACAAGCTCCGGCATATGTTACCGTTAAGTCGAGCAGCAGTAGCACTTACTAGGTTGTTAACATCAGTAGTAATTACCTGATCTGCTCGCCAAGGCAGAGGGTATTCGTGGAGCGTATTACCTTGAAGGATACAAAAGTTACTGCAGTTTCTTTGGCGATACAGGGAGAATTCCCACTTAATAAAATCTAAATTTGAAAAATTAAAAAATAAACAAAGTACTTAAGTAAGTATACAAATTATTATTGCAGATTTAACATTACAAGTGTTACAGAGTAATTGTATCCGTGAGTCATAAGACTATATGCTTTCACTGAAGAGAAACTTTCTAAGCCATTGTGCCCCCGCATAGCGAGCTACGTAAAGTAACCCATTCCAAACCTGCGGTAACTGTTCCCTTCTGCGGAGTAGACAAGTAGACAAGAATTAGGGATCTTGATGGATAGCGGGTTCCTCAAGTAAATTCTAGATGTACTCCAGCAGTATATAAAGCTCGGCAACAGAGTTCTGAATCAGCTTGTGGGTTAAACAGTAACCTTCCTCTTGTTATAAATTTAAATACTTTCTGTACTGGAAATTGTCGCAGGAATAGACAAATTAGAAGTACCTGTTTCACTTTACCGTTTCTAAACAATATTCTGCAAATTATAATAAACAACGCTCGTTAATTGATTAAACTTTTTAAAACGAAACTACATGTTATCGAACATACGAAGGAATAATCTAAACAGACTATGACTCGATCTACATATTACATTCTTCCAACTTTCATGGAAAAAGTAAGTATTTTTGATTGTACAACCATTAAAAAGGTCTAACCAAGTCAATCTTGCATATTACAAATCTGGATATGTTGTTATATATTGGATTTCAAATGCCTACTTTAAGTTGTCGACAGACCAATAGCATTACGATTTTATTATCTATACTCGGTTATGAAGTCAGTAACTTACTGTTTATGTATTTCAGTAACTTCTTTTTTTCTGCAACATTAGTAGAAAATTTTAAATAAATTAAATATTAGGTAAACTATACCTAAATACTTAAAAATACATTCCTTAGTCAATACTGACATAATTTATTTACTCTGTGATAATAGTGCACCGGACGAATTTTTTCCTCAAAATTGCTCCACGAGTCAAAAAGTTTAGTACTCGCTAATTTAGTATCAATTTACTGTTTGTATGTAAAATGTACTTACCGTACAAACTCAGACAATATAATAAAATCTTGTATTTGTTATTAGTTGGTAGTACGTCAAAATATTACTAATTTTATTAACAAAAAATTACATAACTCTAAAGGTCTAGAGTTGTTACCAAAGTTTAGCGACAGACATATTGAGAAAACGTTGGTGTTCAAATATGTCCTTTGCCTTGGTATAGTAGAATTTATTGATTGTCGAAGAAACATTATTTTATGAGTGGAGAATCCACAACCTGGACTGATTTTGAAAACAACAATTTTTATAGCGGAATTATAATAGAGATTTCCGATTTTTCATATATGCAAATAAACACAATACGCCTTATTGTTATATGGATATTTGGATATTGCTATCTTGTAGTCTCGTAAACACAGTACGTTCTGGTATAAACTACAGTAAAATACTGTCGTTTGGAAGGTTCAACTACATCGTTCCATGATCGCGCCGCAGTACACAATATAACAATTCTACCTGCATTACGAATTACATGTACGACTTTATTAAGTGGCATTAATTGTAAGCACAATGTTTATTAGCCGAGGGTTGTAAGGACTTTATGGGATGCTTACCCGATAATAATACGCTTTCCATACCTCAATATAACTAATTAAATTAACGATATTTGATAATTCGATATTATCATCGAAAGTATTAGATTTGCAATAGGTTTAATAGCTGCATTATTAACGCCCTTGTATTTATTATGTGGTATATAAAGCAACAATTAATCGAGCACACTGTAGGCTACTCATTATTACGTGATGGCAACAAAAGCCATATACTGCACGGGAACTGTACACACTAAACATATTAATTACGTAGGTATGCTACTTCCCCCCTCTCTAAAGTCTCCAGTTATTAAAATCATTCAATGAGCAGAGTAAAATGTATTCTCTACATTGACATGTTGATTTCTTCCAGTCAACTGGAATTCCCTCTAACTTTCCGTAGGCAAATTCTGTATGTAGACAAAAATAATAGAGAGCCCAACTTTCTCTAAGTTTATTAATCGCAACCAATCTGGGAAATCTACTCCGGACACCAATTATTGAAGACTTTCTTTCCTGAAATATCACATTCACTCATGAAAGTAATTCTCTATAAAATTCGCTACTACAAGGTGAGGTAAACTGTTTCGTACTATGTACAAATAAAAATGTAATACGGAACAACCTCCTCTCTCTTGTCACTTTTTACATGAGAGCCTCATCAATAAGGAACTCCTGCCCTGTATTTTTCTTTTACTCACTGAGACATGTCTTTCCTTTCTATGATTCACTGTCTCCAGAATCACTTCCTATTTTCCATCTAGAATATTCCATTGTCATTAGAGATAACCATCAATTATCGTCATCTCCTCGCATAAATCACACGCGCACGCGCGCGCGCGCGCGCACGTATGAAAGAGGATAGGTCTATAAGGGCGTTACATGTTACTCAGAGAGTACATTGTACTTTAACATTTGTTAAAAAACATTTACGGAATGGACCTATCACGGTGGCGGTGTTCATACGTTTTACAAAATGTCGGTAATATCTTGATTTATTTAACAATTTCATTTTCGTTTGTTCAATGAGAATGTTGCTTTATTTCTTCTTTCAGCATGGAATATGGGACTTTCCGGTTCCGGCCCCAAAGGAAACACATCCGCTTCACCAGCGCTTTCTAGATCTTCCTAGACTTCTTTGTCCAATACGTTTGTATCGCCAAACTTATTTGGACAACCCGCCATCACTCTTTGGACAAACCTACTTGGATGAGGAAGTGTATTCATTGTAAAATCTATCTCTTCGTCTGCAGCCATTAATAAGTCGCAAGAACCTGATCTTCAATTCTTGTTTCTTTATGGGAAACTCAAGTTTTGGAACCGTACTACAATGCAGTCATGATCTTATAAAACCTTAGCCGAGTTTCTTTCCTTAAAAGTGCTTGACAAATTGTTCCATGTATTGACTGAAACTTGACCACCTTGCGATTAACATCTGCGTCATAAGTGATGTCACAGCAAAGATAGAGGAAATGCTACACTTGCTCTATACTCTCATTATTGAATACAGTTTTGGTTTGCAAAAGGTATTTTCTCACTAAAACCACAGTTTTGCCTTCTACACAGAACGTTTTACGTATTTTGTAGTCCGAACAGATTTGTTACAACTGAAATCTCGGACTCTGGTGATCGTATTCATTGTTTCGGATGATTACCTGATTGTGTTTAGATAATCCGCAAATAGCGTTGTTTTACAGCATGTTCTGTTATTTATTTTTATTCCTGGTCTACTTTTAATTTGCACTCTCTTAGTGCGTCATAAATATAGATATTAAACAATGCTGAAGCTACACTACAGCGTTTCCATCTTGACTAATTTAAATGTCCTCTTTAGTCAAAGTCTCTCTTTTAGACAATACTATCCTTGTACGAAAGTGTAAGGTCCTTATTAAGTACATAAAATGTTCAGGATCTTATGCGTAGTGTCTCATAAAATGGATCTGTTAACTATCCAATGAGGATTTAACTAATCTAGCCTATACCTGTTTTCTAATTAGCGATGAGAACCTATTTCTTATTATTTCCATTACCCCTTCTTCCGCAATATGAAAACAATTTTTTTAATACTAGAGTTCCAAGGGTATTTGACTGTTTTTACTTCCTCCTATGCAGTAGGCTTCCATAAATTTCATACGCTATAATATATACTCTTTGGCTATCAATTTCTAAATATTTTGTATGCTTTGTTCGAGCTACTGTAATGGCCGCCGTTCTTGCTCGTATGTAACATAACTTCCTTCCGGCAGAGAAAAATTTGGTTTCTCAACAATATTATGTCAACCTTTTTACTACAGACATACTGTGGCACTCGTTGTGACAAAACTAAACACAGTTGTTTAATACACCAGTTTTAAGTAATTTATTAAACAAGTAATATTACCTCTATGTTAACAACAGCAGGCTGTAGGTTCTTAACTTTAGTTTTTATGGAGATAAAACTACAGCGTTTCCTAAACTACTTTCCGGGAAATAGAAAACAAAATCGATCAATGTTTCGAGAATGAAAAGAATAATGAAACAAAAAACAAGACTATTTCTCAAATCTGAATACGTTTTTACATATTGATTTCAGATGCTTACGTTATATGCTGTCGGACCTATAGCATGACGATTTTCTGTTATTGATACTCGATTCCCGTTTATGTATTTCAGTAACGTCTTTATTCCTGCATAACTAGTAGAAAAATTAAAGTTTTAAATAAATTAAAATATTATATAAAATGTGCCTAAATACTCAAAAATATCTTCCTTAGTCGACACTGATATCATTCTACATACTACGTGATAATTACAAATAGTGCACCTGACGAATTTTTTCTCAAAACTGCTCCACTAGTCAAAAAGTTTAGAACTCGTTAAAGTGTATCACTGCACTGTTTATATATAAAATTCACTTACCGTATAAGTTCACACAATATAACAAAAACATGTACTTGATATTAGTTGTTAGTACGTCAAAACATTATTAATTTTATTAACTTTTTTATAGTAATAGTAAAATAATAGTAGTAGTAATAAAACGTTTTATACCTGTTAGTAAAATTTTTAGTAAAATTTACCAGAAACTTTTGTTTGTAACCTTATGTCAACTATCTGATGTAAGTCGTAAAGTTATATACAGTTATTGTGTAAATTGTATGTTTCTAAATTATGATTGTTTGTTAATACCAGTAGGGAGTGAAACATGTTATAAATAACTATTAATAATTCCGTAGTGAACATCCCCTAATCTGTTTTAGTTATAGGTAATATATTTTACTTTGCTATATGTTGACTGCTGTAGGTATAAACAATTTATGTACCAATCTAATATCCAATTGTTGATTACTGTTTGTTTAATTAATTAAAATATCATTACATTTAGTAATTTAAATTGTAATACTGTATAAATTAAGTTCTGTTATACTATAATTTGCTCGTTTTCTTAAAGATAATTGGATGACGTAAACAAACTATCATAAGTCTTCACATATACAATGATACACACATACGCACGCACACACTCACATACACGAACACATTCACCCAAATATTTAATTGTTCCGTTGTGTTTAACA
The DNA here is from genome assembly GCA_034769895.1 of Magicicada septendecula. NCBI lineage: Eukaryota > Metazoa > Arthropoda > Insecta > Hemiptera > Cicadidae > Magicicada > Magicicada septendecula. The sequence goes on along the minus strand of CM068369.1, from coordinate 183,472,643 downwards.
TTTCTTTTGTATTTCATACAGAGGTCCTGAAGATGACAATAAACACTGTCGAAACGTCGACGCAAAATAGTTAAAATTTGTGTTATATTTGACCGATCCTCACTAACCATCCACTAAAAAATTCATTGATTGACGGTCACTACAAATTTAAGGATTTAATTTTATACACAACAGAGAGAGAGAGAGAGAGAGAACGTGTGTGTGTGTGTGTGTGTGTGTGTGTGTGTGTGTGTGTGTGTGTGTGTGTGTGTGTGTGTGTGTGTGTGTGTGTGTGTGAAATAGTTCTTGTATATCATGTGTGTACTCACATAATTGTATTTTGTAGATGTGGATCTTTCTGTATGGCCACAGGACACGACTGCTTAGCGGGGCACTTCAACGGGATCAACATCCTCCCTTGTGGGATGTGCACTCTTTGTGAAGAAATGTTCATACTTAGTACTATTTAGTAACATTTTCATGCCGGGCGTTTCCAGTATTATGCAGACAAAATCTGAAAATTTGCATGAATTCCGGATTTTTTCTTCGTAGAAATGTAGAAATTGACAAATTCTCTTTTTAATTACTTTTCTTGAAGCACAAAGTAAGGTAAAATCTGGCATTCACTAACTTATAAAAGTGCAAGTTATTAACGTTGGTAATATTTTACTGTTTGACGTTAACGTATTTAATCTCATTCATAATAATTTTTGTTTTAATTACTATGACAGCATCATGTTATTGAGCACTATACTTTCACATATAATTATCCCTAATTTTTAATGGCATGGATAAATCATTGTTCTTAACTGATATGTTTCTTTAGCATGTGGTACGTTGTACAAGAAATGGAGGAAATATTAATTCATTTTTGCTAGTGATACATATCTAGGAATGTTATAAAAGGATATTGATAGCAATAATTATTACTGTGTATGAAAGCAGTTATAAAATGTTATGTTTCCTACGTTATATTGTGGTATTTCAGGCTTATTATTCACCTGGTGTGAACAACGAACCTAATAGTTGATAACACAGGATCTAATATGTGAGTTTTCTCCACCTTCTTCTTCCTCATCACTTAAAAAACTAGGTTCCATCAACCTGTTCCAGCACTCATCTCATACTTGGACGGCCCACGCCTTTTCTTCTAATTGTATTATATTTCAGCGCCGCTTTTGGCAATCGATCTTCCGTTACACTTTGCTAATGATCACTTCATTGTCTTCTATAAGTTGAAATGATTATATTTGTATCTTTTACACTATCAGTCTTTTACAATTCTCTATATATACTCTCTTGTCCTCATTCGTTCTTCCCTCTTGCAATATGTAGTCGAAAGTAGGCTATTTTGAAGGAACTGCACAGTATTCTGAATTTTGACGCATTCCTTTCTAGTCATGACCCACATCTCATTCGCATGTGTCAACATTGATATTGCAATTGTCTATTAAAATTTAATTCTTGTACTGAGTCTTATTCTATTCCCAAAATTCCTATGAAATGGTTCCAAAAATATTCTTAAATTTATTTATTTTGTTTTTATATCAGCTTCATACTTCTAGCTTACTTCAAATCCGATATATTTAAAACGGCTCACTTCTAAAGTACTGTTGTTTATAACTATCTTAGTCCTCACTGTAAAATTACCTTTAAAAGCCATGGTGTTAGTACTTTTTCTTAAAATTGTCATTGAGTACTTTCTTGCTATTTCTTATAAGTAAATTATGGATATTTGGAAAGCATGCTCGCTTTCTTGAGTATAACTATGTTCTCCATATAGCAGGAAACCTATACAAACTGATTTGTTAAGCTGTACGAGTATTAGCGAGTTCACTCTGGAATATCCTTCAGAGTGCCCTCGAATATATTTCCATGCTCTCAACATGTCGTCAATATATAAGCCCTATATTAAAAAAGGCTGGGGATATATAGCAACTCTGCCTAACTCTCTTGTTTATTGGAATGTCACCTGATACCCTACCAATTAGACCCAAGACTAATGATGTACTTTTTTAAAGAATCTTAAATGAATTTATTAAATGTTCTAGACATCCTTTCTACATAATATTCAATTATTTTAATAGTATGCATTAATAAATGCGTTTTCTAGATCAACAAAAGCAATAATATTTCCTGGTTATAATCACGCCTTTTTCTCCATTATCTGTTATAAAACAGACAACGAGTCAACAGTTGACCTACCCTTTCTAACACTCATCTGTTCTTCTAGAAGTAATTAATCCATACAACTTTTAATTTTTGATTGAGAATTCTTGTACATATATTATACGTTAAGTTGAACAAGCTTATTCTTCTGTAATTACTTGTGCCTGTTCTGTTACATTGGTTATACAATGAAATCACCTTTGCCTGTCTCCATTCTTACGGAATTTTGTTTTCCATCCATGTGTTATTTAGAAAATGTGGAATTTTTTAAAATGCAGTAATGTACCACTGAATTTTATTAACTCAGCTTTTCTTCCGTTAAATAGAATTTTCGTTCAACACATTGCTTGTTTGAGTTCGTCTATTGCTAAGTTATCTAGGTCTTTACTACGTTCGTATATTGCTAAGTTATCTAGATCTTTACTACCTGGCTTACTTGCATATTCCTTATCACTTTGTATGGCGCTGTCATAATACAAGTCCCTATAATGGTTTGTCCATTCTTTTTCCATAATCATATTAATATGAACCTTTTTTCTTATGGAGTTATTTAATGTTTTCATCACTTTGTATGCCAAAGCATGTCTACCATACAAACCTTGCTCCAAGGAGGCTATGGAGCGTTCCCACGATTCTTGATGGGCTTGTTTAACAATTCTTTTTGTTTTATTGCTTGTCTCCTATTCTCTTGACTCTTCTGTGGGACGTAATATATTCATTGCAAAGCTAAAAGTTTTCTTTTTTGTCGCATTACCTAATTTTCCTGACCAAATCATCAACCCCTTCCTTCCGTTTTACTTCTTTTTAAAGCCTACTGCTTCCTTCCCTGCTTTTATGATTATTTTATTGATATTGCGCCATTCACACTCCATATCTTTATTAGTAGGTATGCAATGCACCGATGTACGCTGTCCTTATAAATATTTCTAGTACTTTCATTCTCCACTCCGCAAACCTTACAAACTTGTTAAATATTTTGTTCTTGTATTTTGCTTTTCCACAGCTTATGAAATTTGATGTCGGAAGAAAATGATACGAACAATGTCAAACACATTCACGCTCTTGTACCTTCAACTTACGTAAAGTCTATAATTGATCTAGAACCCTTCGCCGATCAGGTATATTTATGAACACTTTTGTATAAAAAAAAACTTAAATTATTCTTAAATCATTGAAAGTCACAAATTCCATTAATCTTTCACTATTAGTGTTTAGTGTTAGCTTTCCATGTGGCCCTATAAGTTTGGAATGTGGTTACTGCCGACTCTAGAATTTATATCAACAACAAGTATTACACTATAGTTTTTATTGGTTTTACAGTTATCAATTATGTTTATAGTGATTAATAGAACAAAGTTGTTCCCCCTCCTTTAACGTCTTCTGGTTCATAAACATGTATTATGATAACGCATCCTCATTCATACTAATGTTTCATGGTTGGATGCCTTATTCAAAAAATTATAGTGTTTAACCTTTATTCCCATATTTTATCCACATATATAGACACGCCTTTACTTGCCATGAATCTTGCACCCAGATCACTATGAAGCACTGTTTAATTCCCTTCATATTCAGATCCTCTTAACTTCATTTTTTAGTCATTTGTCTTATTAACACATTTCCTTCAAATAATTTTGCCATTTCTTACTCTTTGCCCCCTAGTATACCATATAGCTATCTTTCTTTTTTCCGCTATACATTCTTGAAATTCTTATCCTTTGTCCTATTGTCACAGTTTCAAATTCTTACACCGAGGCCGATTTGGGTACTGTCAGTACCTAATAGTTTTACATGATCAAGATACTGGTCTGTTGCGTAACCCCCAAAATGAATAGAAAACATTATCTACCACTAGCAAACTACTAACTACTCAATTTATTTGTGAGTTTTGTGAGTCAGCGAGCTGTAAGGAAAAGGTAATTGCACATGATCACACAAAGGCGAATCTGTGTTCCAGTGAATTTTTAGTAAAATTTAATGCCTTTCAAGAACGCGTTACTTACCCTGTAATGTGGTTTCAAAGACATGAAACATGAGGTTTCATGAATATTAATGGTAAACTATAGTATGTAGGCCTACACTAATTCTATCCTGAGCCCTGGTTGCTGTACATAAAAAAACAGCGCTATTATTCATTAAAACGCTGCCGTATATTATTCATATACGGCCTGCATTGTGCTTTTAAAAGGAAAGTCTAATTAATTAAAATTGTTATTTGTGTAAGAACAGATATATAATTTATGTAAGTGTTTAAACACTTGCATGAATAGCAAGTTTGAAAAGCAATACCTTGGTATAAAACTCATACTTTTATGATATCATACGTAAGTTTTATGAGCTTTGTGAACAAACACACAAATTCCTCACTACTAGTGGTATTGATTATACTATAATCGACAGTTTCATAAAATATTTCAGTTGCTCTCATTATCAGATCACTCGATTTTTTTGAACGTTGTAATAATATTTCAGTTGTAAGGTTGCTGACATTAAATACCAGTATGCGTATAAGAAGTATATTACAATGGTGTCAATTATGGGAGAAAATTTCAACATGAGATATATATATATATATATCTTATTTTAACCCTCTAATAAAACTTAAAGTTAATTCAACAATTCTCTTCACTGATATAATGTGCGCCTAAATAACCAGAGTGTTGTATTACAATAAATTAAACAGTGAAGGGAATAAATTATTGTTACTAACAAATAAACAGTGAAACAGAGCATTGTTCGGGGCCCGCGGTGGCCTCACTGTAAAACACAGATTAGTAGCTACATTATCTTATACTTATTTGGTGTCTCGATTTTTATTCCGTAGCAATCAACGCACTGCCAGTTAAAATTGGGACATTGTAGAGTTTACTGTATTTTCTACCCCCAAAAAGTGTCGTTCCACACATCCGTTAGACTTCTAGTGTTCTAAAAGTGATTTAACCGCAAGTATTATTAATTCTATCTGCGATGTCTAATGGAATTTTTACGTCAAAGCCTCTATTCATTGTTGACGACTATGTTGGAATCACTATTTAAAAAACTTAAGTTGAATAACATTAGATAGGTAATAAAAGAAAATTGTACTTCTTAAAAATTTTTGGTACGGACTCAGGCGACCGGCGTTACCCGATACGACGAAGGAATGGCAGTAGCTATTGTTTTAAAACAAATAAAGGGGTGGAAAGAGGATTTTAATGAAATGCAATGGAAACCGGCTCAAACGCGTTTGTCACAGAGCGGCTGCCTGATGATACGTCACTTTGATAGAACACGCGCCTCAACCCTTGCTTTAGAGATAAACCCTTACCCTACACTGTGTACAGGCGCGTGTATTTTAACTTGTGTGCTTTGCTCTTATTGTTCCATTCATTACATTTACCCCTTAACATCCACTGTCTTCTGTATTGTGTACATTGTGTACCCGTACTAACAGCGTATTATAGTTTTGGCACACGTTGAATAAATTAGAAGAAATAATGGAAGTTGATTATAGTAGAACGCTAATAAGATTTCTCAGTGTGCAAAGATCTCAGTAAATATAAACCTTGTTAGAATTAATAGTATTTAAGCGGACTCAATTGTGATTTAAAATGAATAAAAATAATAATAATAATTTCTTATATCTTATTGTGGAGTGATTGAGTCCAGGCTTAATAAAAGACAAATACATAAACAACAAGTGAGTAAAAATTTGTATGCCGGTTGAGAAACTTTAGAACAAAGTTAAGTTCCTGCTCTTTTAAAAGAAATTAAATGCCGCTTGTTATTATAGCAAATTTGATAAGGTACTAAGATTAGTTGAGAAGAACAAAATAAAAGGCAGACGAGGTGAAAGTAGGGAATTTGAAAACAAACCGTGCTGAACTCATTGGCGAAAGCGGTACTGAACTATCCATTTGTAAGAGACGTGGGTAGTCCGACGATGAGATAGGTGCCGGAACATATTTATATAACCTAATGCTTGAAGAGAAGAAGAAGAAGTTAAATTATTCATAATCACTTCTATATAATCTGAGCGATTACGATATTATAGTGATACGTATTAAGTAATAAGTATAGTTACTTCTGCAAAACGTCAAATGGTAACTTGACAAATCAAGAAACTACGTGCGGATATTTTGGCAAGTGATCGGTTGGTTAATGCAGTAAAATAAAATAGGTATATGTGTTATTAGTGCCTCAGCAAACTTAATTTTGCAAAATATATGTTTAATTAAAAATTAAATTATCTATCACGTCAGACAATGTTAATAGGCCTATTTATATTGATTTTTATGTATGTTAAAGGGATATTTATAAGGATATATGTTACTACCACCAGCTTTACGATTAATTAAATTTATGTAGCCTTGTTCTGTAATAATTTTTTTTTATGTAAGAATATTTAGTCTTATCTGCTTTTCTTGTGACACAACCCACCTACCATGTCATAATGATCATTTTGAGTTCACTACGACACAGCTTGTGGCTTTCGTAGGACATGAAACTAAACTTTTTGTAGCCTGATACGTAAATGCTGTGGTAAAACCACGTAAAACATACCACAATTTTGTCTTGTTGTAACAAAGCTTTAGTAATTATCCCAGGATACACATATATAGATATCCCAGGATGTTATGAGTGTGATGTCACTGGCGCCTAGTTGATAGCCTGAATCCTCAACCACGCGGCATCACCTGTATACCGCCGAGTTGGATTGACCTGACATACAGTTCTTGGCCAAGTTGGTGAAGCCATTTATCTGCACCATCTCTCCACATATACTCATTATTAAAGGTAATGTTTCTATTTTTCTTCTGTCTCATGCACTATAGTCAGATTTCCATCTACAGAGTACTCATAATTTTATGAAGGAAATGTCAAGTTTGAACACGAAAAAGCGTTAATAAGGATTACACAGAAGAGACTGTTGAGAAATATTATACCATTTAGAATTATCTCTACATAAATTACTCAATTTTCCATTTGGTTTCTATATGTATTCCTAAATTTAAACATTGGAATACATGTCCTCTTGTATGTAGATATTTTATTACTTATACTTTTGACGTTAAGTTATGAAAATGACGATATTCCAGTGCCCAGTGGATGTTTTAGTATTAAGCACATCTCAGTGTCAATATTTATTTGAGGAGAGCTAGAAACTATCATGTAACATAAATAGGCTTTTTGGCCATCATTTGGATATTTAAATTAGACAATGCTTTATCTAGTTAATAATCATCAAATGGTTATGATTTACTGACGCTTTAAATGATTGTAAAGGTTTTTAGCACAAAGGTTTCAATAAGCTGAAAAAATTAGAGTATAATCTGTATTAACTTATGTTACTTAAATCTGTAAATTCTTACTTAATCTGTAAAAATTACTTAGGATTAAATTTACTTGAACAATTTGTCTCTGACATATTTTTACCTGTGCGTTACGTAGTCTGTAATAAGAATTATTTGATATCAACTTATGACTTCAATGACATTTGAAAACATTTTAATATTTATTAAAATCATTCAAATATTCAAATTTCAAAGTAGTTTTTAAAGTTTATTAAGAAAGTACAAAATTTTATTTTCGTAACCAAAAATTTAAAACGTAGGCCAATAGTTTTACGAACTAATTTTGAAGTGACATAATCGAAAGACCAATAAAACGGGAGATGAATTAGAGAAACAAACGGGAGATGAATTAGAGAAACAAACGGGAGATGAACAGGGAGCGTTGACATGAGTGCAATAATGGTGATGCTCCAAAGAATGGAAGAAAATAATAATAAAAATAGACGGGAAGATAAGGAGAATAATAAAAACAGACTGGAAGATAAGGAAGAATTAGACAAAAAGATAGAATCTTTAGGGGAGTATATAACCGAGAAAATAAATGACAATGGAAAAAAGCTGGAGCTATTTCAGGAGGAGAATAAAAAATGTATAGAATCCCTGACAAAAGAAATTAGTACAAATTACGAAACAGTAAACAAAAAGATCGATGATAGTAAAATCGACAGTGACAGGAAGGTCGAGACTATGGAAAAACAGCTAGAAAGATTACAGGAAGGAAATAATACCCGTTTTGAAAATATAGAGGAGCGAACCGTAGAGACCAAACAAGATGTTAGAACTTTCGAAAACAAGGTAAGGCAAAACCAAGATGAAATCATGCAGGAGGTAGGAGAAGTCCGGAAAGACGTTAGCGAGAGAATACAGAGAACGTATGACATAGCTAACAGGCTGGACGAGCAAATAAAAACGAATAGAAATAACATACAGGAAATAGATCAGAGAGAGAAAAACCTGCAGGAAAGATTAGAAGCGCTGAGGGACACACCGATATTGAATACTCATACGTGTCATAGCGAGAACAGGGAAGTAATCAACTTCCAAAACTATCGTCGAAACCCGATGGAATTCTTAGAGAGGATGGAAGAGTTTATTGAAAGAAATAGAGAAACTAGGTGGGACAGAATAAGGGAAATGTTAGATGAAAGGTTTCGAAACACGAGGGATAATTGGTGGATAGCGGTACGACCGGAAATCACGAACTTAGTCGAATTTAAACGCCAATTTAAAGAGAAGTATTGGTCGGAAACAGCGCAAAACATAGTACGAATGGACATATTCTACGGGAAATACGACGCGTCCAATGGACAATCCCCAACGTCTTATTTCCTGGGAAAGATATGATTGGCACGAAAGTTGATACCGCCAATCCCGGAAGAATGTTTGGTGAGACAGTTAGCTGGACATTATAGCTACGGTATTAAAGATGCCCAATTGTACCAACAGCTCAGTAAAATAACCGATTTAGCTAAATTATTAGAAAACTGTGAATCCGCTGGAAGGTTCCAGGACTACCAACACCCCAGTCGTAAAGTAGACTATAATAACAGTAATAACGGACCAAACCGGAATTGAGGTGGAAACGGTAATAACTTTAACCCGAATGCCCAGAACAATAGCACCCCACCAAATAGCCGAAATAATAACAATCAAGGTCCAAATAACCGCAACTATCCGAGACCAAACCGAAATAATTACCCCGAAAATAATTACAGTAGGAACTACAATCAGGGAAATAGTTATCGCGGCAATAACTATAGGGGGAATAACTATAGTCAGCGAAACAATTATCGAAACGGAGGTAATCAAGGAGGAGGTGATAGGAGGAATCAGGAGTATAGACCCCAGGTAAACTATACAATGGCCAATAGTCAGCGGCCATATCCACCCAATTTGCCGACTTACATGTATTACCCACAACAAACGCAGGAAACCAGAGTAATACAACGAATAGCTAACCCATTAGTGGTAACCCCGAGGTTAGGCAGGAACCACAAACAAGTCAGCAACCCAATGTTCCGGGAGACCGGGCAAATGAGACAGGGGCTCATTTAAACTAAACGCGGCAGTGAAAAAGGAAAACAGCCCTTCACTGAACCAATATTATGGGGTAACTGAGTACAAAAATAGACAGGACAAAGACAGGACAATGACGAATAATTATCTTAGAGATATTAGGGAGGAATTGTTAGAAGAGAGTGACAATATAGTTAAAAATCATAATAAAGGGAATAATGGTATAGTACAAATCAAGGCAAATATTAATGGTATAGATGCAACGTTACTCATTGATACAGGATCAAACGTATCGCTTATAGACAGTGTGGAGTTAGAGAGAATTAAACAAAACAGTAATTTACCCATACCCACTCAGCCTATAAATAACATTATTCTAGTCGGAGCAACGGGGAGGCAGAATAAATCGATAAAGAAACAGGTGTCATTAGAGATGACTAGTAATGGTGTAACGTTACCAATAGGATTATTAGTGGCGAATAATTTACCCATGAGTATCCTAATAGGCTGCGATATACTTAGGCCATATAATGCAATAATAGATTTAGAAGGTAAGATTATAACGTTAAAAACAAGTGAGGGAATTTGGACCAATAATTTAATTGATACCCAAGGAGAGAGTACAAACAACGCACCTTATCAAGCTATAGTGAACCATTATTATTGTGCCGATCGATCACCAAACATGGCCTTATGTCAGGAGGAAAACCCAGAATTGTGGTTAGAAAAATTAGAAGAAATAAGGGAATTCCAAAGGACGAAAGCAAGGGGTCATATCAGCGAAGCACAGGCGGAACAATTGATTACGGTATATAATAATTACAGACATATATTCTCAAACGCTCCAGGTAAAGCCAGAGATTATCAATGCACCATAAAATTTAAAACGCCTGTGGAATTTAACAGAAAATCATATCCGATCGCCTACTCACTAAAGAACGAAGTTAGGGAGGAATTGAACAGGATGATAGAGGACGACATAATTGAGTATAGTCATTCGCCCTTTACTAGCCCAATCAGAGCTGTGCCGAAAAAGAATGGACAGGTGCGGATATGTCTCGATGCTAGGGAGATTAACAAGATGATTGTTAACGACCGCACATCCCCTGGGGAGATAGAAGAAATATTGAAAAAGTTTCACGGGACAAGGTATATAAGTTCATGGGATACAGTATGCGGCTACTGGCAGGTAGAACTCCACCCTGATAGTAGGAAATATATGGCATTCATATTTGAAGGCAGAAACTATCAGTTTAAACGATTACGCTTTGGTTTGATAAATTCTGTGGCGGTGTTTGTAAAGATAATGGACAGAATATTGGGGCAGGAAGTGCTGAAGTTTACGACAGTATATGTCGACGATTTACTGGTAACTTCAGCGAATTGGGATGACCATTGTAATAGGGTTGAACAGGTGTTAGAGAAATTATCAGAGAATAATATCACCCTCAAGTTAGACAAGTCCCAATTTATTGCAAATGAGGTGAAATTTTTAGGTTTTAATCTAACCGAGCAAGGGATTACTCCATCCAAAGAGAAAGTAGAGGCAATACAGAAGTTCCCCACCCCGAAAAACAGGAAACAGCTTCAATCATTTTTAGGAATCTGTAACTATTACAGGAAGTTTCGGTCCAATTATTCAGAACTAACTGCCAGGTTCCAAAAGCAGTTATCAGCTAAAGACAAATGAACTTGGGGACCAGAGCAAGATGGAGTGCTCAATCTAATAAAGGAAAAATTTTTAGAAGCAGTTATGTTACATCACCCCGACTTTACAAAACCATTTTATCTAAATTGCGATGCGAGTAACGTAAGTTGAGGTGCAGCCTTATATCAGGAAGATCAGGATGGAAACCACTTAGTAATTAGCTTCGCCAGCCGCGTGCTGAACAGTTGCGAACGAAACTACAATACCACTGAAAAAGAATTGTTGAGTGTAGTTTTCGCATGCGGTAAATTTCGAACGTATATATTAGGGTACCCCATCACGGTTAGAAGCGACCACAAATCAATATCATTTTTAAAGCATTGTAAGCTAAACCACGGAAGGCTGACGAGATGGGTTTTGGCCCTACAGGAATATAATATCACGTGGGAATATATATCAGGCAAACAAAACATAGCAGCCGACGTCCTATCCCGCATCAATTTACAAGACCAAACCTTTGACGGCGAAAAGGAACAAATAGCGAAGGTATACCATATTATTAAGAGCAGGGAAGATTTAAAAAATATTTTAAACGATATAAAGGCACAACAAGAGGCCGACCCAAAATTAGGAAATATTAGAAAAAGGGTACTGGAAGGCGATGAAGTTATAAATAAATATTACTGTATACACAACGACACTTAATTTATAAGGAATACCTCACACCAGGAGAATTGGAAGTTTGTAATTCCACCAGGGATAGAGAGACCACTAATCATCGACTATCACGATAGGTACGGACACATGGGTTCCCTCAAGGTAAGGAACGCATTGGAAGAGCAAACATACATCAAAGGGATGAATAAAAAAGTGCAACAGGCGATACAGTCATGCGATATTTGTCAGAAGGTAAAATGTAATAACGAGAGAAAGGAAGGGGTCATGATACCCATAATATCCACCGAAAAATTGGAAAAGGTATTTCTCGATATCTGTGGACCATTTCCACGCAGCGGTGGAAGACACAGATATAAATTCATCATACTGTAATTATCTTTGACCATTTCAGCAAATATACTAAGCTTTATCCAATAACTAGGGCTACAACCAGGAAAATTATAGACATCATAATAGAACGGTATATAATGGAGGTAGGCAGACCGAATTCTATAATTACAGACCACGGTACCCAGTTTAAGGGAAAATTATGGAAAGAAAACCTTAGAGAACAGGGGATAAAAACGTATAAGACATCCGTATATCACCCGAATAGTAACCCAGCCGAGAGAGTGTTGAGGGAAGTAGGACGGTTGTTGAGAACATACTGCCATAACGAACAGAAGAGATGGCACGAATACGTAGCGTCAACCGAGGATTTCCTCAATTTGTCATATCACAACACCATAGAGGAGTCACCGTACACAGTTATGTTCGAAAGACCCCCACCACGAGAGATAAAGGAGATTATTAGTTTTCCCGACGAACCTGAATACCAATTTGAAGGAACCAAATTTTATAACAAAGTGTTAGAAAAAACGGAACAGCAACGGAAGAAATATATTCAATCCAAGCCAAAGGCAATTATGTATAAGGTAGGAGAAAAGGTGTTAGTCAGAAATAGGGAATTGCCCAGTGCTATACAAGGCATAACGAGAAAATTGTTACTTTTATATACAGGACCTTTCACAATAACAAAAGACAATGAAAACAATACATACGAGGTAACAGACACTGTTAGTAACAAAGTAAAGGGTACTTATAACCAAACGTCATTGAAAAGGTACCATGAATAAAAACACAAGTAAAACCAAGCGTCATTGAGAAGGTACCATGAATAAAAACATGTCAACGTAAATTTTCCAACTTACCCATACTTAGAGAAGGAGAGATTATTAATATAATTAAATAATAAAAAATACGAGAAGGACACCTTCCACCAAAGGCAAAAATATATATGTAAGATATAAATTTATTTCCAATAGCCAAGTCAACGTATACTTAACAACTTACCCGTACTTAGAGGAGGAGAAAAAGGAAGGAAGGAAAGGACATAATTAATTAAATGAATTATTGAACAATCAAATAACAATTGATATTACTAAGGGGGAGAAAAGGAGGAGAAATACTGTCATATAATTGATACTAAATGGAAATGATAAATAAAAAAAAAGGAAACAGTGTGTTACATAAGAAGAATAATGATGAATCTATAAATATAGCTATTAACATTGAATGATTTAAAAAAATAATTTTACCTGCGGAGAACGATATATTAATATAATTGAGAAATAATCAGAAGAGTTTAAGAAAGGGAATTTATGTGTAGGAGCCTATGATCTTTGAATATTATATTTTTTTATTATTATTATTTGTTGCGAAAGTGCAATTATTATTTTCTGGACAGAGATGTGTTGCCTCAGATTTCAGTAATTATAGTTAGGGAAGGGCGGAGAATGTATGCCATAGCGAGCCACTCTGACTTCCAACCCGCTATAAAAGTTAGGGAATTGTTAGGGAGTTATATCAAAGATTAAATAATTAACATCAAGGTAAAAGGAAAGGAAAAGGAGATACGACAAAGAACGAAACATGAATAATGAGATGGATTAATATATTAAAGGAGTAGTACAGGAATTTAATTATAAGATAAGAGAATGAAATATAAAGAAGCTAATAAAAGGTTAATATAGAAATGATAATTTCATCAAAACTGAAGAAATGTTTTTCCCAAATTATCAATTTTAACGGAGAGGCATATGTAACGTCACAGAACGTTCCATAAAGAAAATTATTTGCATAGCAATTTATCATGAGAGGAAAGTGAGGTGAACAGTATCGAACCCAAGTAATCCTAAAAAATTTGTAATATTGTCTAATAATTAATATCATTAACATGAAAAAACGACAAGACTATGACTAAGACTCAAACCCCATATATATTATTTAAGGGAAGAACAGTGTAAAACCAATAATATACTATAAGAGAGACAAATAATATCAGAAACAACTAAAATAAGGTCATTAATTATTAAGTAATGTAACTCTGAATAGGGTATAAAAAACTATTTATTGTGAATTAATGGACAAGATCCATTATTATACTTTGTAATGTAAATAAAATAAATGTATTAAATGATTTGAATACATTATTAGAAAGGACCTAAGTTAAAATAAAAAAATATATAAATGTTATGACAAAAAATATATGTTTACGAGCTGAGTCCAATCACTCAGATTTTATGTAAAAATTAATTATTATTGAATTGAGATAAAAACTATATGTAATTGTCAAGTAGACAAAGATGAACAAATTATCTTAAATAAAGAAAGCTGTAAAGTAGTTAAAAATCAGTTAAAATAGCCAAAAACCGTATTAACTGAAAACATGTAGTAGACCTATAATATTGTATTATTTATGAATTTAATGTTGACAAAATGCAACCAAATTGCATTATAAAGTTGAAATACAATATAATGTGACTATACTAATATATTTGACTAACTTAAACACTTTAATAGTCGAGTTAGGAAACTATTTACCTATACCATATCTGGCTGAGGCCAAGGAACCATCACAAAAAACAGTCATATTTGACTAAACAATTGCAAAATATTGGCAAAAATAAAGGAAAAAGGTACAATCCTATAGTGTTCCATAGTAACAAACTTACTCAGTTGAAAACAAGCTCAATTATTACAGAATTTGAATTATGAGAGTGAAATTTGTCACACCAAGAAAATGAATCACTTATGCAAACCAATATGATGCTAAGTAAGCTTACAATAAAAATAATATGTATCAGGATAAACCAGGTATCACAAAAGATAGACAATATAATAAACTCTCAGTGTATACTCGAAAAATCCCATATATAATAAGGAAAAAAGACAAACTATTGTAAAGAAACAGTGACAATAACTTAGGCCATATGCATGGACCATGTAAAACTGAACTTATTTATATATTATATGTGTTAAATTTTATTTATTTTGTTATAAAAAGATGATTATAATATGCATTAATGTTGTAGAAGCAACCAAACAACATCACAACAATCTTTTACTTAAAAAAATTGAATTTTTATGGAAACATTCCAAGGTAAGAGTTGTATTTTATGTTAGTTTATTAGAGTTAATTTGTTCAAAACCAATCGTAATTAGTATCATTAGATTCAGTTGAAAGCAGAGAATCCAAAAATAGTAACTGCATGCAGATTGTAAGTAGTTATGTAAAATTGTTTGACAAATACCAGAATAATTTTTGTAATATCCTTAGTGTGAAGAATAAGACATTTTTGTTCTAAAGCTTCTACGGAAGTCAAATTTGTTCCATGATGTTCCATTTGATTATTCTCGAACGTTCTAGAAGGAATTTTTACACAAATACACCGGACGTTCATGTCAAAAAGTTAAAACAATGAGCCTTACAGAGTATAAAAGGAAGACGAAATTCGACCGAAAAACACTTTATGCTTTGAATCCAGAAGAGACACATCACCCACGAAACTGATCATCACACCCGAGGCGAAACCGAAGAACGAGAAGTCGACGTGAGAACGCAGAAAGGCTTTTCCCGTACATGACAAACGACTGACTTAACCTCTACAAGAGTATACGCCAACGTGTTGTTGAAATAGAGCAGCAACACGACACATTTAATAGAACGCACGCAGCCAGAATATCAGCGGCCCTGGAAAGGACAAAAATTTTAATAGAGAATCAATTCTGCTGGTATTCGCTACGACAAACTGACTTTGACAAAAATCACAATAACATTACGTACACAAAGCCTATTCATCAACTGAAGGAGGAGAACCAGCGCTGTGGCGGCTAATTGAGAAACCACGCGGACAGCTGATTTTCGCCGGCAGCGATCAAAGCGTAAATTCACTGCTAAACTTATTCCCAATAGTGCGGAGTTTTAAAAAACCGTATTTTGACTTTTAAATAATATCAGTGCACAAGGAACGTCAACACGAAGAGGCGAGATTGAAAACGTACCCGAGAGAAGTGTCCAGTGCGAGAAATAATTACCCATCGGAACGTGAGTTGTTCAAAGTTAAAGTCATTTTTTACCTGGTAACATTTGTCACACAGTTGTACTACACATGCCACACACCTTCAAATCACTTAATTTTTGTAAAGCATCTTATTGATCTGTCTTGGTAGTTCAAAGGAGTCACGTCCTGAGTATAAAGATTTTTCATACACTAAACTCATGCTTTTCAACTGAGTAAAATAAAATATTTGTTAGCCGATACTTGATTGGAGAAAAAACTTGTCAATAATAATTTTTTGTAACTCTGAAATTTTATTTAATACGAATGTTAGTCCTTCAGACGATTTTTTAAGATTCATTAAAACATACGTTATTTTTTCAAACTCAAACTGTCTTGTTCACATTTTTTCATAGAATTAAACTTACTGCTAAGAAATCAAAATTTAATTTTAATAACAATTTCTTGGGACAAAAGATTCCAAGTGGCGCCCACATACACATAGTAGCTTAAGTTGTTTTGCAGGACGACACCATCGCAGAGGAACCAGTCTTCAGTAAGTATTGAAAGTGCGCGGAGTGTAACGCCCGACAAATAACAACACGAACAATACACATACACTATTTTTGAATATTATAATGTATATGTCTGAGAATATGAGAGGTTAGATATTGTGACGTAAATACAGGCTGACAATCAAGATGATAATAAGAAAGTTAAAAAGAACGCGTGGAAAACAAATTAAATTTATTAAATAAAACTCCTTTTTGTTAAATTTTATTGGATTAATTTGTGTTGTTTTGAGACACATAACTGTCACACACGCACAAATGATAATTTTTGTAATTTGCTTTAGACAATACTGGATAAAAACGGTATATTTTAAATATTGTTTATGAGTAAGTACAGGTAACACCAAACATTCTTGATCGCGCATTAGAATCACAAAGCTGCTGGACAAAAAATGCTATGAATATTACGTCATTTATTTTCATTATTGTCAGCCTTGCCCCTACAATATTATAAGCTAATGTTTATACTATCGTTATTACTTTCATTAAAATTGTTTTAAATAGTGCCGTTACCATTATTATTATTATGGAAGCCACTATACGGAAAACATGACTCAAGCATTATTAAGCATACAGCCGTGGAAATACATTTGCTTCTGTGCAAGTTGTCGGTAAGCAACAAGGAACCTTATTTACTAGTTACTTGTTTTTCCTTCTGCCGGTACAGACGAAGCGATTCTCTACAACTCAACCATGGCAGTCACACTGGACCCTAACAGCAGTAGCTCCACCGTGTTACAGAGAAACTGCAAACTACGATGCAGATGGGGTAAATAGAAAGGTATTCCATGGCTTTCACCCTTACTGAACAAGTAGCATTATTAAAAACGTTTCTTTGAAGGTATGTCGCATCTTTGTATTAAGCTTTCATCTGGAAATCTGTGATAGCAAGGATTTCTTGAACGAAACTGTCGTATTAAACGTAAGATTTCCTTATAGAACGAAAAGGTTCAGTCTTCCGAATCGATTCCCATTTGCAATTACACATTTACTGTCGCAACTTTGTCTGTCTTTTATGTCCATTATATCGAAATAATGTATGACTAAATGACGTCGTTCAAAGCTGTATGTACAAGAGTTACTGTTATTAATAATACTGGTTTTTATTCTTAATAGCCTATTATTATGTTTTTCAACGATAAAAGTTACATTATCGTAGTAATTTGATATCTGTATTGTACTTATATGCGACTTTCATTACAAGACAGACATGAACCGAACTGTAAAAAGGGCGATATTCTTGTGCCTTCTAGTAAAAATTGGTGTGTTTTAGCACATTACAGAAATTCGCCGATTAATGTAGAACTGTCTTTGAGTTTCCAATTTTTGTTACGCTGCCTGTTACATGGCTAGACTTATGTGAACACATGTAGCGATTTGGATAGGTGGAGAGAATCTTGGAAACTTCTTTTCAAATTTTCGTTGAAAACGGATGCAAATATACCTCTTATAATATTTTATTATTGCAGTTTCTCGGTGTTTATGAAATTCTGGGTCTCCTTCTTAAACGTTCTTAGATAACCATCATCAGGTTGTTTCCGTTCTTTATAAAGAAAACGATACTAATATACTAAAGGCTAAGTTCTGATGAACATTAAATTTGCTAGAAATTAGCAAATAAACGATTGTTATGCATGCATGCATATTGTAGCATGACAGAAAATCTACCTTATTATAATTCAAGAATAAGTAAATATAAAATAAAAACAAACTGGCATAAAGAATAATTATTATAATAATTACTAAATAACAACAGTAAACTGAAATTCTAGATCCAAAGAAATCAAATTCATTAAAACCAAACATACAATCTCTAATAAATAATAAGAAGAAGATTATAGTCCAACTTATAATGTAGATATACCTAGAGAGAATAGGAGCAGGTAAGGAAAAACGATGGATAAACAAACCACTAAATCGAAAAATAAATATTGAAAAACAACATAAGAATGAACGGTGAAACCCAGAAGAACATGACAAAATAACTAAATACAATTTAATTATAACTCTAAGTGTAAACATAAAACCCCAAAAAGATAAAATAAGAAAGGTACAATACCATAAAATAAAAACGATGTAACTTAAGTTTAAGTAAAGATGTTAGATATAAGACGACCTCAAGACAAAAGATAAAAGCAATTATGTCATTAGATTATATGACTAAAGGTGGACAAGTGTAACTTATTTTATTGTGAAAAGTGACTACTAATAAGCAAACAGCATAATACCTATCAATGATGAAAAAAAAATTGAGTTATTTTTTTATATACAATACATAATTCAACTTGGAAGTGCAGTTGATGAACAATTAATAATGCAAATTAAATGATGTTCCTTATTCCCCAAGACTAGATAAAATTATTAGAGATAAGATTAGGAAATACAGTGAATAGTGAGGGGAACCAGGGTAAATCCCTAAATCAATAAACAAAAACAGAAATAGACTGAATAAATGTTAATTTTAATAAACTGTTTAGATGAAGACAGATTTGTTTTGTTGTATTAGAGGTTCATTGAACCCATAGCATTGAATGCTTGGGATTAAATTTAGTTTAAGAGAATACCTTTGTTATGTTTAAATAATGTTAAATAATCATTGACTATGTTGTAGTTAAGTAAGGGCAATTTAGTTGTTAGGATTTTATTGGAATTGTACGTTAGAAAGGGTAATAGCAATCTGAAATAATTGTAAACTTAGTGCTAGAACTAACATCAGTACATAGGCCAAATTGTAAACTTCACCAACATTATAAATTAATAGTAAATAAGTTAATGGAACTAATTAAATGAATGAAAAATGTTGAACTTAACACACTAACAATTTATTTTAAATGTAACAACAGTTTGTGAAAGTAATTAAGGGATTTATAGGATATTATTAGAAAAAGGCAAGTGTACTAACACTGGGGCCTAGAGAAAAGTCTAAAATGAAGGTAGGGTTCAAATTAGCTACGTAAATCATCAAATTACTGAGAATTAAAGTAACCAAGTCATAATAATTCAATCAATGATCTTGTTTAATGATAATTGGGATCTAACATATACTGTAAACCATTTAATTTGTAATGAAGTAAAGGCCTACACGCAAGTATTATGTAAATATGACTTTTGAGTTAAAACTACAATAAAATATATCATGTATGGTATTAAATTATGCAGAATTAAATAAGGAATTTTATTATGTAATTAGAATTTAATAAGAATAGATAATAATCAAATTGTAATTTGTAATATAATGTAAAATTCAATTCTTTTGAACAAAATCAAACTTAAGAGTCAGACTTAAGTGTCAGCTGACTGAAAACAATGTAAATTTACTAAGAAATCTGCCAGGACCTTTTGAATGATGAAACAAAAACTAGGAGTTGATTGTTAAACGTCAAAGCGAACGCATCAGAATGTTATAGCGAAATAGATAAAAATTTTTGACAAGAACTAAGCCTAAGAAAGGAAATCTAAAATATAAGGTGTTCATACAAAAAAATAACTAATTCAAACCAAACCATTACTTTTATGAAGATTGGCAATTATAAAACAGGTATAGAAACGTTCAAGGCACTAATAGAGAAAATTCCACTGTGAAAATCCTCACGACATTCTGAATGAACTATTTGAAACGAAGACACTTTTAACCAACACCTATTACCGAACCAAAAACGGATTACGAACACTGAATAATCACACTACAACGAAGAAAATGAATAACTACTACTCTGATCTGATGAGGGACACTTAAATAATAAACATTTATTTGGAGGAAACTCGTTGAGAAGATCTTTGTATAAATCCGAGGTGAAGGAATCGGCCATTTTTGATGAGATAATATGTTGAGACGACTCCAATTAGCTGTGATGACGTCAGCCCGTGTGTAGCCTGTGGTTCGAACATTCCCATTTTACTAACATTTTTTATGATAAATATTATTTCTATATTATTAAGTAAGAACTTTTAGTTGTAAGTATTGTACTTTTCAGCATTGCCCTTTTCTGACTTCTGATAACAGTAAAAATAACCCTATTAATGTTAAAATGTTATTAAATTAAAAAGAAAAATTACTCGATTCAAATCGACCTGAGATAAGAGTTCGAGCCGTGAATAATTATTTCGTCTCAAAGTCGACTAATCGCAATAAGATCAATAAATTAAATTATATATTCCATAGTTGAGTTTTATTTCTTTATAAAGTATATAATTAAAAGAATTTCAGATATTAATTGAAACCTGGACGTCAAGGAGGAAGAGAACGACATCGAAAAGAGTAAATACACGGAATCTACAAATACTATAAATCGATTATTCAAATAACATAATCTATTTAACGTTTTTAAACAAACTATTCATCACCAACCAAAATAAGTACTCTAAGAAATGAATTAATATAACAACTAGGATTAATACAATAACTCATAAACTAATAAATAATAAATAAATAAATAAATAAAAATGTTCTCAATAAATTAAAATTAAACAAAAATTTTTTTCATCTTTGATTGATCAATAAACAGGCTTTGTTACAATATTCTTAGACATTTTTGAACAATATTTTGTTTTCGATTGCAACCTGATCATGTAGAGGAAATGCGGGTATTATGGAATAGGCGGGCAATATGGAATACCGTTGTTTCAGCTCTTTCGATAATTTTGTTCTCTTGTGACGTACTACAGGAAGAGCTAGTATTACTTTGACGCCAACAGACCGACCGGTGTCGATGAGAAAGAAGCTTGTTTGTTTTGGGGTTTACAAAAACTCTACATGTAAGGGTCAACAATGAAGTTTCCACTTCTTGTACAGTTCCTATCGGCTCTACTTCTACTTAATCTCTTAGTTTAAGACGTATTCTTGTTTATATTTGGGTGTCATAACAGTTATTCTAATGTATTACAACCTAACAAGAATAATTTTTTACCAACATGGCGAGTCGGCCAATATGGAATACCAATATTCCATATTGCCTGCATATTTTATCAGTATTCCATAATGTCCGTACGTATTTTTTATATTCATCTTAATTTAATACTCTCAATTAAAATGTCAAATCAGCAAGTTGTAAAATGTTTATAAGCAAATGTTAATGCATAAATTACTATGGTATATTAAATCTCAATCTTAGTCTGTATGACAAAATAACTGAAATTAGTGAGCTGTGTCACTCAATGCTTCAGCCGCTCAAGTTGTTTCAGTATCTGTCTAAATACCAGGAGACAGAAGGGTTTATAATTCCTAGTTTGGAACGGTTTTAATTGTAAAACAGGTAACTGATCACATAAAAAAGTTATGAAAACATTAAAATTCAGAATGTTTAAAGAACTTTCCATGTTTTCGTTACAGACATGCCTAAGAGGAGAAACCGTCCAACCATATGAAAACAGTGGGACCCACAAAATATGGAGTTGGTCCGCAAAGAATGCACGAAGTCCGCGACAAGCATATGGAATTCGTAAAGGCTGCTAAAACGTTTGCATTTCCCAGATCTCCACTATTTCGGCTAGCTGTTGACGTCTAGTGAACCTAGTGTGCGACATCAAAGTCATTGGGTTGTAAATCAGTATTCGGTCCAGAACTAGAAGAAGAATTGGTAAGGTATCTGTTATAAATGGAATCATTATGTTATTGTTACACGATTAGGTGTTATTACGATGGCTTACCCAATTTGCCATATGAAACCACATTAAACATCCTTCTGGAAATGTACAAGTTGGTAGGGTTTGGTAAATGCACTCATAAACAGACACAAACATGTGTTGTCAATACTTAAACCAACTGGAACATTATATCCAAAGTTTAGAGGTTTCTAGTAAAGATAAAGTATTAAAATATTTGATTTCCTAGGACTTTATTAACCCTAAAATTTTTTAGAATTACTAATCCTGAAAATTTGTTGACTACTCGCCTGTTTAATGTGGATGAAATTAAAGTTCGTGTACTACACAGGGGCACATATATTGGTTACAGAGGCAAACGACACTTAGGAGTCCTTACTGACGCTGAAAGAGGTTCTCTGATCACTTTGATGCATGGGTGCAGCTGGTAATTTTGTGCTATCATGAAATGCTCAGTCATCAGTGATCATGATAAATAACAAGTCGTACATAAAAAGACTTCAACGAAATGTGCACGCTACCAACGCCACCACAGAAGCAGGAGTTACGAGACATGAACAGCCAAGGAAGTTATTCAGTTTATTGTAGAACGGGACTTCGATGATTCCTTTTCCAACGTACGTCTCATTCTATAATACTTTCTTAATGATTTGTTTGTCTGTTTAGCCTCATGTGGAACAGTTTCTCAAAACTGAGATTAATACGAAACCATAGTAGATCAACAATGAGTGAGTAAGCACTCAAAAACTTGGCGCTTTGTTTATAGAAAGAAACATTGCATCTTCTTTGCATTATGTAATAGATAAGTTCAGTAAATAAGGGTTTGAAAGTTTTATCGTAATATAATTTTTATATATATTTAATTATATAAAAGTTTGACTTTTATCGTTTTTGTATATCTTCTTGTTTCTGTTTCGTTAAAACCTATAACAAGTGAGTTTAACATTTAGGTATGTAGACCTACTTCTAAAATCTATAAAACATATACTATACGATAAAAGAAACGTATCTGAGGACCCAAGACTTATAATGAAAGGAAGGCCGAACCGGCCTTCGTTAGCCTTTGTCTTGTCAAACATGATTAGAAGCAGAAGTGTTATGACCAGGGAGTGATGTGAGAAGAATTAATTCCTTGCACAGCAGTAAACCACATAAAGGAAGATAATAAAATTTTATTATATATTGTTGTAATTGTTAATAACAATACTTTTTCCGTTTCTAGGCAATGCATTTATCTAAACGAAATTTATGTAATTTATTTAATTTAATTCAAATCGGCAACGATCAGGAAGTATCTTGTTAATGTCTCTGCAGCTAAATTCATCTCGTGGCCTACTTATCTGCTGTGAAATACTTGAAGTACATGGGAATTTTACTGTTTTGATTAGGACACAGGCATCACACTCAACACACCAGTTTGGCGGACACATGCTGGCGCGCAGTTTGCGTGTTGGGGCCAGTGCAAGCGCGCGCCTTGCATTGACTGCAATACGCATTCTCGCGTGCACACATGTGACGCCCTCGCTTACAGACTCACCTCACCGCTTGAGCCGACACATGTCCTGCGTTGCGTCTGCGTGTTTTGTGTCAGTGCGAGCGAGCGCGGCTTGCATTGACTCTAGCACGCAGTCTGGTACGCGCTCGCGGTGTACACACATGCTTTGTCGTTTTAATCGCGGCAATCACAGTAGTAAAATTTTCCAATCTGGAGTATGTTCACAACGGGCAATACAGCCAGGGATGAATTAATTTCAGAGACATAGAACATTAAAATATGTTAATGTTTGCAATTAACACAACGCAAAGTAAATTTTAGTTGATGCGGCACCCTTAATAGATATTTTTTATTGAAAACAAGTTTGACTATCAACGGATGGTAAGATTGTAGTGATGATAGCAATCTATTGAAATATGGACTATGAAAGGTAAAAAACTAGCAACAGCAGAGAAAGTCGTCTAAAAGGGTGTTAATGTCAAGGATACCAAGTGAAGAAATTAGAAATATAACGAAAGAACAGGACATAATCGTGGAGAGAATAAATATAAAATGGTTTGGTCATCTACGTAGAACATCAGATTTAATAACAACGGGGAAAAAAAATCACTTGCATCGACACCATTAGAAACGTAGAATAGGGGTCGCAATGCAAATCATGGAATGACAGATCCGGGAATTAATGACGTTTATGAGAGGAAGTCTGAACGAAGCTACAAACCCATGGAAGAAGAACTTGTAAAAGGGGATTGGGTAGAGACCATTTTGTTATTGTAAGCCTATAAATAGTTTATTATTTAAATACTGTACATATTTAACCCAAATTGAAATACCTAAGACCAATTGTAACTGTTTATTTTATTTAATATACTGCTATCATTAGGAGATTACAGGTCTACGTATGGTGTCCATTAACATTCGTAGCAGACAGTTTAGACTATAGTCGTCTCTTCTTTACTAAAACCGTGGATTCCAGAGACAGACGACGGCGGCTTCCATCATTTCATTTAGCTTCGTTAGTATTTTTCTCAGAAAAGTATGAGCGATTTACTTATGAAAGTAGCACCTCCCGGCTCAAATAGTGTATAACATCCATCAGGCTGCGTGCAGACAAATTTGTTCACTCAAGACATTTGAACATTTTATTAATACTACTAAACTTACACAGGATTCACCAATGTTGTTAGTATTAGACGGGGATACTAGCCACAGACGAAATGTTGATATCATAAACATGGCAAGAGCTAACCATGTTAAGATAATTTTCTTACCACCCCACACCACACACAGGTTCCAACATCTTTTATGTAGAACAGTTACTTCATGCCCTACTTTCATGAGTAACTGCTTTCACAGAGCCAGTGATGAGATCCTAATATGGTTGATGCATAACAGTATGGTTCTTAGCCAGTATGATATACGTAATCTAACTGCCAGGACGAGCCTATCTGAAAATACAGATAGATGAAATTGCAGTCAGTGGTTTTAGAGGAACAGGGATTTGCCCTGCCAACAGACAAATCTTAAGTGAAGATGATTTTGTTTCCGCTTTTATGCTGCGCTTTTACCAAGTGATATAAACGCTGAGGAAATAGATGAAGTTCTTAGAAAGGAAAACTTCAATTCATAAAGATGGAGAATCCTCGAAAGCCACTCAAAACACTACAGCAGTTAGTAAGATCGTTTGATCAAGGACCAGGCTCGTATAAAATGATTGACACTTGGCTCTTCTACATATCTCTGTATATTTTTCTACCTCCACTAAAAAGAAAAATATTCAATCGTGAACGAAAAACTGGTACGGCCACAATAATCACTGCTTCGGCATAGTAGATGAGTCTGGAGATTTTATCTCAACGAATCCAATAGTAAACGTCCTCCAAAACTGATACATCCAAAAAAAGTAAGTTACATCACCTCGTCGCACAACAAGTCTACCTAAATGGAAACAATTAAGAAAAAATTATTCTCACTCCCACAAGATGATAACAGTAGTAGTAACTCAGAGAACCTAACATTCCATTCTGATGAACCGTCAGACCTGAAACTTGGAAACGCAGGTGATGAAAAGACTCCATTTTTACCACAATCCTGATACAAATAATTACACTTTTTATAACTGTTTTTGTTCTACATACAATTTTTTGTTTTCCCCCACAATTGTTAAAGACACTTTTGTTACATTCGTTAATATACTAAATTTGCTTGTAACTTTCCTTGTTAATGTGTAATTTTCAACGCAAAATATAATTTATGACGAAATGAATCAGGAATCCTAATTCCTGATTCAACATTATATTATTAGACATTGGTGTCGCACATAAGAATTGTTGTTTTTTACATGTTATTCAGAAATATTGTTAAAAACTCAATTTTCCGTGGAAAAAGTGTAGTATTCCATATTGCCTTCCCTATTCCATATTATCCGCAGTTTCTCAACATGTTTTTAAAGAGATCCATTTCAACATTGTGAGGGTTTAATTTTATTTTAAATGTCAGAGATAGTCAAAAACGCCGACTTTTAATTTACTTTGAAGTTCATAAAAAGTGATATAAATATTCTTTAATATTATTAACAAAGTAAATCGTATACCATATTACCCGCACTTCCTCTTCATATACTGAGAAGCAAGCAGATACGAAAAAATTAGCAGTATAAACTAACGCACCTCTAAAAGGACTCGACTCACAATGCATAAAGTGTGCAAGGTGTAATACAGTGCAGCGTTACTTATCCGATCCGCTAAATATCCTAACTCGCTGGAACAGAAAAATTCGCAAGTACTGTATAATTATTATTGTACGCGTGATTCATACTGAAACGTTTTTTCCTAGTAAGCAATAAAGTTACAAACAGAATTAATTTAAGTGTGAAGGTCAAGAATACGGAAGTGTAAATACGAGTTAACAAATATTTTGTTGTTTACCGATGACCAAGTTATAATATAAAATAATGATAACAAATTGCACAAACTAGATCTTTACTGTTAGCTTACATTACGAAAAACTCAATAGAAAAAAATAAATGTCGTTTTTGTCTGTGGGAAGACATAAAACGAGCAATCAGACTATGTAAATAGCACACTTTAAATTTAGGACGAAAGATATGGTGATGTAAAAAGCATTTTTAACAGAAATACATGTTATTGGAGAAGATGAAGAAATATAAGATGAACCATGAATTATAAGCTAATATAAATTTTATAAACCCATTGTTCTCATTCTAAACTCATCGATCATAAGCACCAACGGCGCTTTTTGCAGACATTTGGAATCATCAGTGATGAAAGCTTTTGACGTGGGATATGCAATTTCTCAGAAACAATATTTGAAAATACAGCAAACAATGAAACAGAAACACCGTCTAATGAATATTGTTTGGAACCAACTGTAATATAGTGACCAGGAAGCCTTGGGTGTAGGGAGTAAGATGGTCAAGCTGAAACAAACTTGCCTACACGACTAGCAAAGGAGATGAATTATTCTACTAAAGTGAAATGTAACTGGATAATAATATAATATGTAATTATGTCATTCGGATAATAGTATAGGATTTTGATACGGGCATGATGATGTCATTTGTGAGATAATAATATTATGACAGTAATAGTAATAGTAAGTGAAATATGATAGTATTATATAAGCGGATAGTATTATGAGATATGTTGGTATATCCGACGTGACATATTTATTATTCGAAACTACATATAACGGGAATTTTAATGCAGTTGGAAACATTCGGAGTTTTCATAGTAAAAGATGTATATGAAGCGATTATTATCACAAATGAGTGTATAGTGAACATTCCAATATGATACTGATAATAATAATGAATATAAATTAGAGGAGAGCCTAGTAATTTTGATATAACACGATGTGATAAGCCTATTTTGATACTTTAATAATCCTGTAAATAAGGAGACGCACGGCCATGCACACTTTACACGTATCAATTTTATTCCCGAAGGAAATTTGGCACACATCATAAATCAATTTCCCCTGACATAATACAAATAAAATTGTCTGGTGTCCTGAAGTAATATATTCTCATTGCTTTCAATGAAAACTTTGATGAAGACAAATAACTTTTGCGACCTTTACAACAAAGAACGTTGGAACTTGTTAACACGGAATTAAAATTAATCTAAATTTATCATTGAACTACTTCGATATAATGACTATACATCCAAATAAAATTATTGTATTTTGTATACGGAATCAACTTTATATTACTAATCCCCGTCCCAGGTTTAAGTTACAGCATTGGCTCTTATGGGAGCTGTCACGCTTTGTCTTATCCATGGGTTTCATAAATTTCCTTTGTTATGAACACATTTTAAAAGCCAAAGTGCAATAAACAAAATTTTTACTGATTAATTCTATAATTAATTAATGTCGTCCGTGTGTGTATTAAAATTTTCGGTCTGTGAGGAAATGTTTTATTTCTTGAGATAGACATATAGTATAAGCGTAAAAGATGTAGTCTAAAGTTAAAATAAAAGTTAATAAAAGTAAAGTAGTCTAAAGTTAATTTTAATTCAAATTCAAGTATTCAACTTAAGGTGGTTTGAACCGTATATATAATTATTTGTAATCATTATAGCGGACGCTTCGGGAGACGCGCGCCAAGTCTCGTCGCCACCTTATTCAAGTTAACTCGTCTTGCTTACGGACTGTCTGCGTTAGTAATAAAAACGTTCATACAAATTTCATATCCAGCTTTCATATACAAACTTCGTGTCCATGGGATACAGCTATTTCTTTTACCCAAAACGCTGACTAAAACCGTAAGTTTCACAATTCACTAAACATTTTGTGTGGTGGAACATACTTTTAAACGAGCTTAATCACAAAGAAACAAAACTAACGCAAATGTTTACATGTCTCTTCTTCATTAACACCTTCTTTTTATAGTATATATAAATATTCTATAACAAAATATTGTGCCTTAAAAATTGTTGTTTATTAGTAGTAGACTACAGTACTACTATGTGGATGTTGCGATATTAAGTGTACTAAAGATTTTTATTTGGTTTTAAATGGCGATTCCTAACATTACTTTTATATTTCATATTTTACATTATATTACTAAAGCATTTTGTGTGTGTGTGTGTGTGTGTGTGTGTGTGTGTGTGTGTGTGTGTGTGTGTGTACACAGGATGCAACGTAAAAGGAGTCCTCACTAGAAGACATACTCGAACTCTATGCGTCAGTATAAGAAAAAAAGATCCTATTAACCCTAAGCCGACAAAGTCTCACTTTCCTCCGTCTCTCCGCCATTTTGTGTTTTTAAATAAAACTTTACATCTAAAGAGACGATAGTAATTAGGGTGGGCCGAAAAATATTTTTTTTCGATTTGCTATACCGCGTAAAACTTGCCCCTAGGACACATAAGTAAAATAAAAAAATAGAAATAAAAAATCGGTTAATATCTTCCGGTCGCGCATCACTCCGAAAATCACAAAAACTGATCAACTTTAACAATTTTCCGTAATTAAAAAAAAAAACTTTCTATGCAAGTCAAATGCTACAGCTTTAGAAAAGTAAAGAATACCACAGTGAAGATAAATAAATTTTAAAAGCATAGATATTTCAACTTTTATTGGTCGCGTATTGCACCTGAAAAACACATTTTTAACATTAAAATTGCAAAATTCCATTCAGCTACTGTTCCTGAATTTATTACAGATGAATCTCCACAAAAATTAAAGCCTTACTATCTACAAAGCGTACAAGCCCTTGAAAATGTTGACTATGAACAAAGACGGGCATTTTGTTTACTTTTCTACACAAAATTGCAATTGATCCGCACTTATTTAGTCCCTGATATATTCAGTGATAAAGCAAGTCTTACATGAAATGTAATTATTAATGTCCATAATAATCATTATTGTTCAGAAAAAAACCATCACACATGTGTTTTTAAATGTTTTAGAAGTTATTAATCCTAATTTCACTAAAAACCAAGCCCTTACTTTGTTATAAACTACTATTAGTGAGGTAATTATAAAAAGTAGTAATAACTTTAAATACATTTTTCTTATACTGAAGGAACCGTATTCCTTATTATGAAATTAGGAATATTTTTTAATTCATTAACTTCCATTAATGTAAACATATGTGCCAGATTATTAAATTATCTCTTTTGCCCCTTGAGATACAATTCTTTAAAAAGTGCAAAATGGTGGCCAGACGGAACGTTTCCTGACCTGTGTGTATACGAACTTTTTTTCTTCTACTGATGCAAAAGATTCGAATAGTTAGGACACCTTTTACGTTACACCCTGGCGTGTATGCGTGCGCGCGCACGTGTGTGTATGCGTGTAATCCTATAGTATATAATAGTATAAATTTTATATTACTTTTAATCGTATTTCTTTTAAGAGTACAATATTTTGCGCGTTTACAATTCATAATTATTATTTTAAATAATTGCTTTTCCTGTAATACAAAAGTTATCTGATATTTTATAGTGATTGTCTACAGCGCTTATTCATGAAATAATATAAACATACTTCTAAATATAGGTAAAGTAAAGCTCTTTTTGGTAATTAACGTTATGTTATTTTCATACTTAGAACTGAGTGATACTGCTTCAAATATCAGCAAATTGACAGATTTCATTAAATCATTCATCTAGGAAGTGGTCTGAGACGAGTCCACCCAGTTTTTTGCATGGTGCTGATCACGTAATTTTTGGGATATTTTCAAATTTGTATCTCGGATTGACCAAAATCTTCCAGAAAACCGACAGATTCGCTTGAAATGTTCATCAGGGGAGGCACCTGGATCAACGGATCCCAATTTTTCCCATTCTGCTCATCGCGTAATTTTTGGAGCATTTTGAAATTTTTAAAGTCGTCAGATTCGTGAAAAGCTTCCAAAAAATTGACAGATTTCATTAAATCATTCACCTAGGAAGTGGTCTGAGGCGATTCCACCCAGTTTTTTGCATGCTGCTGATCACGTAATTTTTGGGACTTTTTTCGAATTTTGAAATTCTGCCACAGCCAAACTCTTCCTGTTAGCCATCTGACTCGATGGTTTTTGGCACCAGGGATGTCATGTCTACTGTTCAAAATTGTCAAACCTTCTGCTGCTTATCACGTGCTTAATTCTCTGGTAGATCCCGGACTAATATGTATGTATAATAAATACGTATATTACCCCAATTTAATTTGTCTTCGATCCCAAAACCTCGTTAAATTGATTGATATGGACTACTCGCAATGAACTTTTCTGAAAAAAAAAAGGTGGTTTTAATGGAAAGCAACTTCCAACAACTGTGAGTAAAAATAATATTATTGACTCAGTGCATTGTGTTTTTCATAAATATGGACTCACCATGCAAGCACCCAAACACAAACACACTCGAAAGTTCATATGTCTGTGCACAAAGCTTCGCTTGATTTGAACGTAGGTTTGTATGAAAAGTTTAAATATTTAAATAAACCTTAATAAATGTGAAGAGTTATTTAAGTAAAACTAGAAGAAAGTGAAGAAGTGACATAGTGATTAATGAAATGTACTTTACCACTTCTAACGTTACAATCCCAAATCGTATGCTGCAATTTGCTCTGAAAATTTAAATCTGTTTGATTAAACCTTGCGTACGTAAAAATTCAAGATATTTGTTTAAATCATGTAGAACTGTGTGTACTCGACTGCCGACTGCAGCGTGCGCGTTGTTTATAACGAA
Source organism: Magicicada septendecula (assembly GCA_034769895.1). Taxonomy (NCBI): domain Eukaryota; kingdom Metazoa; phylum Arthropoda; class Insecta; order Hemiptera; family Cicadidae; genus Magicicada; species Magicicada septendecula. Next base: position 183,441,133 of record CM068369.1, on the reverse strand, counting down.
GCAGTATGTGACAATTGGGAATACTGGACGTAAGTATTGTTAACCCAGTAACACGCTTTTCTACCGTGTAATTTAAAATAGCGCCTTTACAATCCAAAGTGCAACGACAACACGCTGGATACAATTGTATACCGGCTTAACGCTGTGCATTGTCATTGTATCATGTTTACGTTGTGTTGCTTTGTGAATATGCAAAATGCTTTAAAGCAAGTCCGTCGTAAAGCTGATTATTGTAGTGCTATAGGGTCCTACTGCTTCAAAATTCAGAGACAGATTCAAGGTATATTTCCGATTTGTTACAACTTGCTTGCGATGAACCTTCGTACGGTTAACTGTACTTCATACATTCTTTGGCAGCAACTGATGTCCGTATTGGTCGTAATGAAAACAACGAATTTCAACGGTCATTGCTCACAACCCTGGCAGATATTCTGGCTAATAATCCTTACGCAATAGCTTACAAGGCCGCAGCTGAGGAAGGAGAACGCACCGTAGACCTACGTTTTGTTGATAATGCTATGGACAAACGGCGACTTAACAAAACTACCTCAAATAAAATTATTGGAGTGTTTAATTCCGTAGAAGCTGAACCACCTACTCATCGTCATGTTGCCCTTCACTGTTGTCAAAGCACCGCTTCAAAGTTATTGTCTATTTTGAGTTCCCATTTAGACCCTTTGTTATATCCTCTTTTATATCCGTATGGTTATATGAGATAGGACCCTCAAATGACTCATAATGTTCCACAAAAACAAAAAAAACGTGAAGGTTTGTCCGTGTTGCAATTCTTGTAACATTTTCACATACCCATCAATTGAAGAAGATCTTTCAACAATATATTGTTGATCTGTGCGTTAGAGTCAAGGTGAATGATTGAATTCTGTGACAGTACCAGTCTGACCTTTGCGTTGAGCATTATGCGGGCTTGCAGGATTTCGTCTTACAACGCGGCCGCTTGTAAAGACTTACTGGTAGGAAGATTGTTGTTTTACTCTTTCCATTTCAGGGTACGCGACATGACTTATCCATTTCAGGGCACGCGACATGACTTTTGGTATAAGGATGCAATTTTGATCGTACTGAAATTTGTAAAAAATGACATTCTTAAACAAATCCTTAACGGCGACCTCCAATCCGAAATGAACAGACATAACTTCTCAACTCGGTGAATACAGTTTCCGAGTGTTTCATTGCAAACTGATAGAGTCAAAAAAATGACTCACCATATTAATCAGATATTGTAGTAGTTGTCGCCTATATATATATATATATATATATACATATATATGTCACTGAATTTCAGAAACGTTGAATACGGAACGTGGAATTCCAGAATACGTAGGCCTAATACGGCACAATCAGCCAGACAAGAATTAAGCAGGAGCAGATTCTCCCAGTAAGTGCTTAAACAATATTTCCTACACATTGACACATAAATGATGTTAGCGATGATGAATATACTGTACATATTACACTTTAATCGTGTGTTAGTAACTGAACATACCTGTGTATTGTTTACAAGTTTATTTTCCTGAAAAATTTAACTTAGGAAGAAAATAACTCGTAATTACCATTTTCAAAAGGTCTTGACAGTTTTTGATATCTTTACACGTTTTATATATATACTTTATGAAATAAATATACAAAATTATTGTTCCTGTAACCGGTGAAATCTTGAATCTGAGTGGCGGTTGAAACATGATTTTTGCACCCGACAGTATAAATGAGCGAGGATCGCAAGCCTCGACTCCAGTCTACTGAAACACATCTGCAGCCGAAGGCTATGCCCGACTCCATAGCATCCGAGGTCGATACCTGAGCAGAATGGAGATAACACCATACGAGTCATCTGAGTGCTGAATGGACCAGGAGGACCGAACGACGACGGACACCAGGAGGACCAGACGACGACAGAGGATCGACACAGGACACAGGACTCATGGCGAGGAATCACTTAGTATCACCCCATAAACTATAAGGTGACATGAAACCATTTTTACTCGTCAACAAACGGGTCATAAAAGACATTAAACAAGAGTAAAGAGACAATGATAAATTCTAACTGTGTAAATAGTCATTGTAAAATTTAAATGGTTACATTTATAATAGTAACATATTACCCGAATTTTATAATGATTTTTAACATTTGCAAAATTATTATTTTTTGGAAATTGTAATGTATCATAAATATTTATTTGTTTCGAAAATCGACTGATATTTCCTGAATACGATATTGATATGTACGTACACAAAGCAAAGCAATAATAAAAAAAAATATGCAATTTAAAAAGAATACAATCTGAGCAACTCGAGAGCACATTATTATAATAACTTATATTTATTCATGTTTATGTATACATGTTAACTTATATTTTGTGTATTAGATTTATGAATATTTATGTTAATGTTATTTGTATAGTTACAATAATTACGTTTATGCTGAGCACATACAAAAAACAAACACACTATGCGAATAAAAATGACGAATTTGTAATACGTAATTTTGAGATTTTATTTAATAAATATTTTAATTATTTTACAAACTCAGTATGATATAAGAAGTATTATTATTTCAAAAACACCCTACAACTTTCTCATATATAGTAAAATCATTATAATATATATTGCAAAATTCATCGGGTGGTGTTTTACAAATTTTTTTATCTTTTATGTTAAATTAAAATCATCAATATAGCCTCACGTTGTAGACGTCAATTTGTAATCTCTCCTTACTTCTTCTTATATTAATTAGTTATGTTTATAAAGTTTAAGGTGTTGAGCGCCAATTCTGTATGGTTACAGAATAATTTGTAATTAGTTTAGTTAAGTTTAAAATTTGATTTACTAAAGTCACTTGGTGTGTCCACTTCACCTGTTGGTTGTATAACCTCTGTAAAGTAAAGAATATAAAAATAACAGGATATTTAATAATGGTGATGAACCTCGATCTTGTCGTCTTACTGTTGGAATTAGACGCCGTTGACCTACCTGGTTTCGTATCTGTTCATGAAATACAGTGAATAGATGAAGTTAATTGTAATTCGCACTACTCAAATAGTATGTACAATACAGGGTGAATCTTACTTCCTTGAGGTATTTATGTTGACCCTGTAACATAACTTTACAAGTTCTCAATTAAGCAAATATGATATACAATTATTAATAATGTATGATTGAATTATGAATAGTAATAGTAAGTAAGAAATTGTTACGTATGTAAAATTATGTAGAATAAGAATGTACAGGGTGAGGCCCAGTGCGCAGACAGTCTGTCGCCAGCTAAAATAGAAATATAATAGAAGCCTGTACCTTGCATGTCATAAAAACATATATTGCTTTGTATGATCAAAACAGCAAAAAATGCATAAGTCCCGTTAGAAAGGCGAGGCAATGTCCTTCAAAACACAATGGGATTCACCCCAACATAAAGTGTGAAAGTTAGAAAGTAGCGTCGTTTTTAACAAGTTAAACGGCCACGCGGTAAAACAACGTGCCCGAACTCATTGACCAATAAGCAGAAGCGTCAGTAGGAAGCGCGAAAGAATTACGATGTCTGAATGGGTATATTCAAACATACCGGGGAAATTTTCAAAATAGAACCAATGGAAAAAATCAACTATGACGGAGGAGAGGCTATTATTATTATTATTATTATTATTATTATTATTATTATTATTATTATTATTATATATTATTATTATATATTTTTATTATATAATGTATTATATATTTTGATAATACAAGTTTCTTTTTTATTATTTAATTATACTCACATGTGCTTCATAACTTACTGAAACTTTGCCAACCTAGTTTGTCACTTAGCATTGTCTTTATTACTTAGTTTTAGAAGTTATTAGCTTCAGAATCTGTATTCTGAAGGTTCAGTACATGCATTTGGTTTCACTAGTTTCTTTGGTTTATACTTATTGTTTACTAACATCTTTATTCCTAGAATATTCTTAGAATATTACTGCTTCTAGCATTATTTATATAATATAATTTGTTTCAATAATTTACATTTAAAACTTGTTTTCTTTCATTAAAATTACTGACAATGTTCAGTACCTCATATTTCTTCTGATTTATGTTATAATTTATATTGGTTATATTGGTTATATTTATTTGGTTATAATGTCATCGTTTACTATTTAATAGGCAGTTTTCACTTTCTATTTATAATTCAGGGATCTTACAAAGTTTTTTAGTCCTTTCTGTTACTTAAAACAATACCATGGTACATAACCTTACATTTGTTTCATTGTTGTTTTATAATACACATTCATCTCAAAAGTTTTAATACTTTTCTTGTTTTATATTATTTTATTTATAATCATAAATAAACGTTATTATTTGATTTCATTCTTTCTGTCTTTATAAATTAATTATTCTATTCATAATGTTATTTTATTAAGTATCCTGTTTATGGCTGCATTATGGAATATAATATCCTTTTTAGAATATCCTTTTTACTATTTTTTAATGCAGTTTACTGGAGTAAATCTTATTCTTGTTAATCTGCACAGGTATATTATTCTATTTGTTACTAATTTTATTCATTGTTCTCATCTACCTATCTTATCTCATATCATAATGATGGTATACAATTAATTTAATGATTTTATATTCTCTTCTTCCTTTATCATGGTCATGAAATGGTTTAATTTGGGACCTACTTTATGTAATGGGATAACATAACGTTACAATATATATATATATATATATATATATATATATATAATTTATTAAGCCACCCATCTATAATGGCTATAGATGCGGCCTCTCACACGAGCATGCTTTGGTCAACTACACGATTGACATGTATACAGCAATAAATGATGGTAGCGATGTTCTGCATTATTCATTAATATATCCAAAGCTAACTAAAGTGATACCAGAGATCATGTTACTCTTTTAGGCAAGCTTCAGGAGTATTCTTTGTGAGTGACTTAGAAGATAACTTTTAAACCGGAAGCAGGTTGTAGGTTTTCGTAGTAGTAAGAGCACTGAAGGTACTCTAATGCATAGTGTGTATAAAGTTTCTTTTTTAGGTATAATTTTATTTTTTAATTTACTCTAATGATCTATGTGGGAGTAGATTCTATGTGTAAGTTAGTGTATTCGCAGATGATACTGCGTTGTAGTATATCGGCATTAATTTGGATCAGTTTCACAATTATATTTAGCTTAAATAAGAAAATTAAAGGATTGGTTTAATAGAAATTCTACGGTTTCAAATCAAAAATCTAAATATGATTTTCAGTTAGCGAGACAAGCTTAAATTTTCATGTTTTTTATTCTATCGTGAATCATCATGTCAAAAAAGAATTTGACTGCAGGTGTTTGGTGATGTAACAAACTGGACAAATAAAATGTCTTTTTTATAACAGGGAGTAATTTCTTATGGTAGGGTCATATTATTAATCAGAAAAAGAGGTGTTTATTCTTGTGAAAATTCTACTTTTGTTCAGAATAATTGCTGATCACAAGCCATCGTGCATTGTGTGGGTCTAAAGTAAATTACGGAATTAGCTGTGGGGAGGAACGGACATTAAATCGTTAAAGTAAGTTACTATTTCACAAAGGTAATCATTCGAATTATTTCTATGAAACTTTAGTACGAACACTGTTGGCCACTTACTCGAAAGTTCAGAATTCTTCTCTTTAGGAAACTGTATGTTTTTTAGAGTTTTAGGTTCTTTCATATTAGAATTAATAATAAACAGAAATTTAAAGATAAAGACTATGATGTTCGAAAAAGCCACTCTGTTGTTGTTCCGAGGTCAAAATTACTGCTCATCAGCAGTTTTATAGTAGCAGTGCTCCACTCTTCATTCATTTGCCAATGCTATATGTCAGTCTTAGGTGTTGAGCGAATTACTGAAATACATAAATACATGTTTCTAGTTCCAAATATTACTAAAATTTTAAAAAGTGTTAAGTAAAAAACTGAAAAATTATATTGTAAATTTTTTACCTTTTAGAAATTTATTATTTTTCTTAAAAGTAGCTTACTAAATTTGAGTTTTTAATTTTATTAATATTTTTGTAAATCAGAAAATGCAATTACTTTATTGTTTTTGAAAAAGCAACGGGTCTCATTTAGGTTTATGAATGTAAGATAAGACTCAACTCGGTCATTTCTAAGGGCCCCTATCTTATTCCATCAATCTAACAAATTGTGTTTGTAATATTGTGATGAAATATAAATAAAAATAAAAATTGAGTTACTGGACACCAAATTAAATTTTTTCATGGCTAAACTTCTTCAACCAAGATAAATTTTATTGAGTCAAGTTCATTAGGCGTTTGCTAACTGCTGTGTGATATTTTTACTGATGATTAAACTAATTAATTTCTTATTGCTTTCCTAAAAACACGATATTTTTGACTCGTAATAATGGTTTTTCTGTTACATATTGCCTTTTAAATACGTACGGTAGACGCAAGGAGGGTGTGAATTGTAGTATAATACCAGGAAAAATTATCTTATCTAACTTTGCGTCGAATTTCTGTGCCATCCCGAACAAAAACGAAACCGGTATACACTGGACAAAGTATCGAGACATGATTATTTAAGCAAACATTTATTTACCACAGGCCAAGTGCGATTCTAAATTTAATATACTGCTACGCTTAGGTATAGGTAGTATGCATCGAGGACGGCTATCTCAATACCATACAAGGCGGCAGAGATATAAATAGTGGATTTCAAAGCGGCCCAGTCAGTTTAGACCTGACGATATTACGTTGCGGTTTAAAATGGTTGTTGTGGTTTAGTGAATAGTTCTTATTATTTTTAATTGTGCTAATTAGTGGAAACTGCAACGAGGTGACATTTATTGTTGTGTGTTGAACACATCTAACTTAAAATATTGTATAAGATTGCCTTTATTGATTTCTAACTGTAGTTTTTAACAGTTTTTAAAATCTAATTAAAATTTTAATTACCGACTTCATTGGTATCAGTTAATCGGTTTCATCTGTAGGACACGACGATCCGTGACAATTTTATAACAATTACTCAATTACAATTCAGTTTCTTTAACATAATAATAGTGAGAGTCGTACTTTATCGATTGATCTTCCAGTGTAAGAGCAATTAATTACATTCCGAAACATTTTGCTCGAAGTTTGCGAGGATTTCTTCGATGCTACAGTAGTTATTAGCCCACTTCTCATCAGTTTACCATATTCTCCAATAATAGGTGTCCAATAACTCCCGATCATTGCTTGATAATCTGTGTTTAAATGTAGGTATTCAGCCTCTCATTGTTAATTTATTTTCTTTCTAAAATGCGGGACTTTGTCTCCTTTTTATAAAATGGAAATTATGGGGCTCAATAATAAGCAGTTAACTGTCAGATATTCAGTAATTAGTTAGCTATTACAAAATGTAGTGTTCCGGATTATCGTTTTTCGAAGAAGAACGTTACATTAAGTTTAGTTGGTTTCGTGTAATTATATAAATTTTGTTACTATTTCGCTTTTAATTCTAACCACAGTGGCTCCAAGTAATAGACTGTTTATGTGGCAATTATGTTCAGTCCTAATTACGCTGAACATATAACAAATATAGGTATTAGAAGGTGCACTATCCTTGCGCTGCACACTTTGTCTTTCTAATGTGACATTTAATTGCACACAGGATTACACACTTTAAAGCTAATTGCTACAACAGAATAAACTCTGTTTAATTGTTGGTTGCATTTACTAAATTAGTGTTCCTTTATAGTTAATTAACACGTTGCACTCACAGTCCAATTGTCGCCACCACTGTTCAGATTGCAGTGTAATCTCAGTTTATTCACATTTACTAAACGTGTTTCATTTAAACAACAGCAGTACATTAAGACTTATATATATACTCTAGAATGCAAAACCATGGTGGTAATAGTAATCTGCAATCAGAGAGAACCTTTTACAAAAAACGTTTTATCGCCCCACTTCATTTTTAACGATGATATCCAAGCTCTTCAAATCTATACCTCTATTAATGACTCAGATCACTGATAGAAAAAAGAATCCCACTGATTCTATCGTATCAGACTCTGTTTAGTAGATGTATCAGGAAACTTGGATATCACTGAGAACACGCTGTGATATATTCTTGGTCGTGGCCCAGACATTTGAAAAGATCTGACTCAAGTGGTTAAAATTGAATGAGACCATCCAGCATAGTCCTATCAGGGTTTTAAATCTTGATAATCAAAAAGTCATTGCCATGTAATATTCTAGGAAATGTCATTACGACACATAATATTCCGCTTTCAAAAACATATCATTTAGAGTACAACAATTCTGAGGCCTTGATCCGCTCCTCTACCCGCTATGTACTAAGACATTACCCAGGGTATTGAGACATACATGACCACATTTGTAGATGACAGCGTAGTAAAGACAACTGAGATCTTGCAGAGAAGGCGAACATCAAACTTCAAAATTCCGTGCGCTACTACAATGTAGACACGTCGTCGAAATAGCGGATAAAGATTATATACCTACGTTAAATCAACTCTTATAAATTTCATCAATAAGAAAGTAAACCTAATTACTATCAATATCCATAGACAGGTCGAGGCGTTATGCCAACACTGCCAAATATTTTGGTATGAAGCTTGATACTAGTTTGTATGGAAGGAACTTGTGAAATTTAACAAAACTTAATTGGAAATTGAACTCAAAAGATTTTAGTTGCTGCTGGAGAAAAAAATATTGACTAGATTTGCATTAAAAACTGCTGTTTTATAAGATAATTGTAAAGACTGGTGTGGGAACTACAGAATATTGTTAGGGATTATATAAAGAAGAGTAACGTGGCTCTCAACCCAAATTTCAGAAAAGGTACTGGGAGCATAGCTAATGTACTTTATATGCGTGTGTGATACTTTTCAGTGCAAAACATCATTTTATAATATCGTAAAATTAAACAGTCTGCTGTGGAGCACAGGTTTGTGTAGTCAATAACAGTGACGTTCCGCGGCAACAACGAAGCACATTGACTACGTGGAGATTCGCGTGAACAACATGCATAAACTATTGGATCCCGTCCAGATTCATTGTCCATGAATTACAGTATTAATGTGAAAGTAAATTTAAAACACCGAGGTAGGGCAGTAAAAGCTGTATTACCATAAATACACGCGTGTCCCATACATAGAAGCAGTGAAATATTTGCTAGTAGGACGAAACACCATTTTTACGACGTATGTTTTGGAAGCTAACTGCCAAACGCAGGAGGATAATAAGCACACAAAACCCAACGTATGTCTAACATGTCAAACTCACTTCACATTCACTACAATCCTTGAACGTCGGTAACAACGGTAACTTGACTTGCCTTAATAGCAAAGCTATAAGCGATATTTTCTGAACCTGAGTCGCTCACGAATACATTCAAAAAGCGTTAGTGATTAGTTGTTAATAGTTCATTACGTACAGCAATGTAATCTACAAAAAAATGAAAAAGTTTAATTACAGCACATCAGTCAAGAAAACTAATGACTGTAGTTCATATCGTTCTTGATACAATGTCGGTTATCATTTTATGTTTATCATTGCCTAATTAACATTAGTCAGTATCGCCACTGCGAGATACAGTAACCGAGTATATATACCTAATTTGCGTGTACCATTTATAATTATACCGTCACCATTTGTAATTGTACCTCCACCACTGCCCAAAATATTTGGAAGTACTTATATTATTTACAGCAATTGCAAAATTGGCACTAGAGAATAGGAGGTAGTACACACGTGATGGTTTATGAGAAGAAAATCTTCTTGTCAATAGAAAATGCACTAATTATATGGTGTCAGACTGAAAAAGCTGTTGCGACTTTGGAAACTTTTTTGGATGTATAAAGCAATGATACATCAGAAAAGAAAAAATGTTTAGCTTTAAACTCTCTTCTCGTTTGTGACATTGATACTTATTATGGCATTATCGTGAAGACGGGCGATAGTATTCCGTTAGTTGTTCAATTATAAATGTCATGATAAACGAAGCTTTCGGTTCTCTGCTAGTGGTAATATAGCCAACGAATGCAAAATCTATGTAAATTAAAATGTATTAACGCGCTGCATATGTAGGAATTGGTTGTACTAAACGTCAATCAGGTTATCACACCGTGTTCACCTTTTGCAACACGTGTCCCATTTAATATTTAATACGGAATTCGCTGAATACGTAAAATAACTTGATCCAACATAGATTAATACTTGTCTAGTAAACTAGTAAGCTCTGTGGGATGAATATTATCTCTCATTATATTGGTCCAAATACATTTGTTATTAAGCAAAATTAGATAATTTTTCAGTTATCAGTAAAATTACGAAACCGCAGTTACTGTATTATTTTGTTAATAAATTAACAATTGTATAGCTGGAAATCATACAACAAACTCTAAAACTTTCAAACCCTTACGTTATTTATTTAGTTTAATTCATAACCATAATGCCTAGCTAATAACGTAGTCCAAGCGTTTACGTTTATGCATGTTTCCTCATATATCTATAGCTCTATAACTAAGACTTTTCACAAATATACATTTAACATAACAATAAATAGAGTTGTTTCTAAACACACCTTACAACCGTTTTGATACCTATCAAACATTTACAAAGAATGTATATACATTAATTTTACCAAATTATTAAAGATAACGAGCTTGTAATCTGAATAAAATTCTTCGTAACTTGATGCCCTACACATAAGATTACAGTTTTCTTAAAATTTGTACTTCTATTTATTATTATAAATATTATAATATTTATTATAAATATTTATTATAAAGAATAGAGTCCACGACTGCAGTAGGCCTAAATTGTTGTTAAGGCCTAAATTATTCATGAGGAACTAACGACTTTCCTGCAGGAATAACTGCTGAAAGTCTGTAAGAGCATTTTATTTTAACTATGTATATCTGTATGTATGTATGTATGTATGTATGTACGTAGGTATTGTAATAAGACGAGACTCTCTCGTTTTTAAATATTATAAATTATTAGTCTCAGGGTTGTTTATTTAATATGGGGTCTTGTAATTTACTTATTATTATTCAAAGTTCGTACTTTATTATTAAGTTGTTGTTTAGTGATCTATTCCACCCAATTCAACCTATTGTTGAATCCGGTAGTGAATAAATCGGTTACTTACACTTTTTATCGCCGTTTTAATTGTCAGTTTATTTGGTTTAGAAAATATTTTTTTATTCACTTCTTAGAATTGATTCACTTGAAGTTCCGTTGGCTCTCCGTTGATCAGCGGTGGTGAGATGATCAGTAATGTCCTGCCTATACACTAACATAAACATACACAAACATGATATTTACGATAATTTATACTGTGTAATAATATATATAGGTCGGTGCGGTTGGAAAAAATCATTCCATTTGAATGATTCGCTCTGGAAGTCTGGTACCAACCGTCTCGTTTTTCTCACTAAGCTGTATTTACTGATTACAATAAAAGCCAACTCTTTCAAAGGTTCAAATGACAATAATGATTTATTCAATTCTAGAACAATAAAATTTAGTACAATAATATAATTTACTTTCCTTTTGCTTAACAGTTAAATTCGAACATGGACTCTAAAACATTTAAAAATCTCAGGTTGGTATGACTGCATTTGGCTAGTCGAACAATTGTTGGTAAACAAATAGGTTATGAAGTGTTATTAAACTTGTAATGTTATTAATAATAGTAGGTTCTTTGAGTCTGCAAAATACACATATTTAATAAAATTGCTACGGTTACAACAAGTAGATAAAATATAAATTCATGGATTATTAGTTTGAAAGAATATAAAATATGAACAACTGTTCATGGTTAAACATTGACATTTAGATAGGTTTGTGTAACCTTGTTTGTTTAAAAGTTATTAGTTATTTGTTAACAAGTTATTAGTTATTTGTTAACAAGTGATAATAATTATTAGAATTTAGTGTCATGGATTATAATCATCTCCTAGACTGGATGTACCTATCTCAGGTATTTGTAATTCATTGGATATATTTATGTCACCCTCTGGTGTAACTCTTACTTAATTATTGAAACAAAATATCGAACACTCTTATCTTACTAATGGTTAGGGCACATACTCCCTTCATTGGTTATACAATGTCTTTGCTTGTACTAAACATTCGAATTATACAAATAGCTAAAATTGTCGTTAATTAAAGCGTTCAATTTTGACATTGTTTATCTGTATTACAGAGTTCCCTTCCTTTAGGAATTGGGTATTTAATTGATTAACTGATGTTAATTCAAATCGCTATTAGCGTTCTGTTATATATATATTACTATACAATCATAATATAATAGTTGTGGGTATTTGATACTTGCGTAACAGGTCGTTCGTAGTGTTTTACACTTTTTTCTTAAAATTTTAATTAATTAAAATTCTTTAATTAATTAATTAAACTTTTATAACTGCACTACACTCACTCCTATGCGCATGTACTCCGAATTATTTTCACTTAAAAATATACTGCACTATTTCTTCAGTAGACATAACCTCCACTCATGGATTGAGGTTAGCGTATGTTTACATCTGTCCGCTGTCAAACGCACGTTTTTTCTGGAGAAACGGCGTGCATGTAGTTCGCCTCGTTGTTGGTAAAAAACTGTTTTCGTTTCCTCTGTCGGAATGATGCATTTCGTATTTTTTATAGGATCTGATTGGTCAATATATTTTAATTCGTCTATTTTCGGCGGACTTCGTCAAAACAGACGCTTACAACCGCGTCACTTTTTGGGGTCGAGATTAAGAATTTTTGGTCAACATACCCACGCGGAAGGGTTCAGCATCATACAATTATTTTTATAAGTCCAATATCTTACTTATAACTGCACTGATGTCATTTTAATTACCCTCATTGTTTCTAATTTTTTATGACGATTATTTTGAATCCCTTCATCATATATTTCGGATTCGGGGTTGCTGAAATCGCACTTGGTATATACACTTAGTGTCCATTAAGCTATTAATTATTATTAATACATTGTTTTTATTCCATATTCGATGGTAATAACGTATTCTTAACTTACTGTACAATTTTCCCTTAAAACTATGCCTTAATATTAATACTATGTCCGTTTTCATAGATTCAAACCTAGGTCTATGACTATTGTAGCGTGACAGAAAATCCACTACATTTTAAGTCATGTGAAATCATAAAGTTTAATTACACCAACAAATGTTATAATAATATTGAATGACATTTAAATAAATCAGAGGAATGAACCACAATAAAATAAAAATCCTCACTACATTATATATAAAAACCACTGTTTTAAAAACCAAAGAAAGTATCGAAGCAACTCATCAACTCATAGTATAATATCAGTAAGTTACCCAGGAAGCTCAGAGCAGTAAACCAGTTATATAAGGCCATATCAAGAAAAAAGAGACTCAATTAAAGAGTGGTGAATACCAAAATATCCCAAAACCAAGAAGAGGGAAGAATAAAGTTTGTGAACAGGAAGAAAACAATACCCTGAAACCTGTATAGAAGAATAAAGTCAGTTCAGTGAATAAATTAAATACTCCAAACTAAACCTCAGTCGTGATAACACCAAGTACCTTGGTTTACCCAAGAATGAGGAAGGAAGAACAGAAGAGTGAAGACTAGACGAGGGACAAGAATGAAGACTAGAAGAGGGACAAGAATGAAGACTAGAAGAGGGACAAGAATGAATACCAGAAGGAAGATACGAAGAAGGACAAGAAGGAAGACAGGAGAAGAGGAAGAAATAGTATGAAAGAAACACCGTAGTAAAACCTATTATTATATAAACTACTATCAATCCCAAACCCACAAAAACTATGCAAAAGAAAGTATAACATACCCAAAATCTTATAAAATGTAATTATTGAGAAAACTAAAGTCCTGTATAGCGTTATAAGAAGTGCACCGGCTAAAGCTATTGTGTAATAAAGAAAATAAACTAGTCTTAACGGTCCATGATTACTAAAGGTCTGGTCTGAGATAATAAGACTCAAAATATCAGAACCAACAGTGAAAGTGAATTTGAGTAAGTGTTGTTTTTTTTAAAAAGTGCAATAAACTTAAAGTTGGTGATACTATAACTTAGTAGTATGCTATATCACAACTTTAAAATCTAATAATAAACAGCATAATAAAATAATAAAATGGAAGGTTTCCAGTATTTTATTATTTTAATGTAAATCTTTATTTACAAGACATTTGTAAAAAATGATAATAAATAGAGTATGGGAGTTAATGTTTACTTATGTAGGGGATCACAATAATAATGGTTTAAACCAGAAAGGACTGGTACTAATATAGTATGAATAAGTGTAACATGTTTAAATAGACTGTTATTTCACAGTCCTAAAATCAATGTGTTAAATAAATGTATTTGTAAGGTTTATTAGAAAATAAGATTTATGTTATGTGTTTTAAAAAGAATTATGTTTGATAAATAATAACCGACATACCAGTAATAATGTTCTAATAGGTATGCTATGTTAGCTCAAAAATAGTTAAAAGATATATGTTCAAACCATATCTGCAATATGTTCAATTGTGCAGATTGCTAAACCATGTTCATAATTATTTATTTTAAATATGTAGTGTTAATTAACCACTACACAACACAATAAGTTATAAATCATGTTATTTTCATATAATTGTAATTATGTAAAGTCAGAGGAGGAATTAAGTTTAAATTATTTGAGAATGAAAGAAATATAAAATTCTAAAATCTAGGCCATTTGGTGAAATCAGAGAACCAATATAAAATAGTATAACTCACTTATAAATCCTGTAAACTACCAAGATTTATATAAGATAACACAATTAACCACTACTAGGAATGATCCTATGAATTAAAATGATAATAAGGAAATATACCTTAACATTTTGTAAATTGTCAAAATATATAAATTAATTAAGTTTAAAGAGCAATGTCAAATTTACAGATTAACACAAAAAACCAGTTCAAAGGTGTAATTTATATGTATTTAAGGAAAGGAAGAGGAATATGACTAATTAAAATTTATTATAATAGTATTAATAATATTTAAATGGAGGGGATTTTGTATAAAGACGGAAATCCAATTTTGAGCCTATATTTCCATAAAGTAAAGAAATTTGTTAATTTCCACAAAATACCTACAGATATGGACTATAATACATCAATTTAAAGGGAATGAGATGATTAAACCAATAATAAGGTTAATAATTCATAAAAGTGAGTAATAAAATAGATAAATTCCATACATAATGTAATATTTTATCATATGTATGGGAAGTCGAAAAATGTTAACAATACTTTTTGAAGGATTAACTGGGCAAGATTTATGACCAAGTTAATTAGTCTTTTGTTGAATATCAAGCTGGACAGTTGTGTAAAGAACGTTTTCTTTAAATCGAGAAAGATGGTACTAGCGTTTAGCCATTGAAATAAGTGTACGAGAGTTAGACGGTTTAGACACTTTTTAAAGCTAAAGCTGTTAATACATTCACGACAATAGTGAAAACAAACACTTAACTACATAATCCGAGTGATAGAAACAAGTAAAACACTATATATCAACTGATTCATTCTGAAATTCCTAACCATAACTTGAAAACTTAACCGCAGAAGTTGAACACATAGAAAATAAACTAACTAACACCAGTTTACACAGCACACTTCACCAGAATACACCAAATAGATTAACAGACATATTACACCAGTGCGGGGACATTTTAGACCTTGATGAAGGTAATTTTATAGTAATTTTCTGACTCGACGCATATACAGTAGCCAAGACCAACCCGAGTAGCGGCCATCTTGAAAACGAAATCTGCTTACTACATCGCAGTCACTGACGTCACATCAGTCTTCATTGGTTTGACAAAACATTTATATTCAAATATTATATACCGAATTTATTTAAATACTATTGAATAGTAATTATTGTATTTATTTTTAATTGTTAATGTTATACTTTCTCGTCACCCTTCTCTGACTATTAATTCTAATCGCTCAAAGAACCTGTCTTTTAATATAATATAACATAAAATTTTGTTCTGTATGACACAATCGATAATTCCTGAGACAGAGTCGATAATTGCTCTCCATCGATAAAATATCGATTATTTATTTAAAATTGTGAATAAATCTTTATATTTCCATTATTTTGTATCTGTACTTATTTCACAGGGTAAATTAAGGGTATTTATAAGGCTGAAGGACTTAAGTGAGAAGAATATATTCTATTTTGAACAAGATATTGGACCAGTCAGAAAAGTCACCAATCGATTATTACCTGGAGTTAATCTATTTAACTCCAGACTTGGTGCAAATCTTCAAGAAGTGCTCGACGGTCAATAAATACTTACCTGTTATTAAAATTTTACCAGAACCTTTTAAAAAACAGATTTATCTCTTATACATACCTCTATAAACATAAACAAAATTATTTTATTATTTGAAAATTCTATTTTATTGAATTTTCAGTATACATTTTATTCTTTTGTAACGACCGGCATACAGCGGTCTGGTGACCAAGTGGCTAGCCCAAACACTGGGGCTTGAAAAGATTACAGCCATAATAAAGGGTCTTCTTACAAAGTGGCTTCCATCGCGGGGCTGGAACGAGGCAGACGTCTCGTATACTTACACTATACATATTTGTTTTTTCTTATATTTTAATAATACTAACATTTAACTAATTTCTAACATGGCCTATTTACACATTAGTGGGTTTAGTCACTATTGACAGTGTTCTTTTTCCCTACATTATGATTTTATTGCCTTAATTATTGTTTGTTAAGTAGGCTTGTCATACTTCATGGAGTTACCTTACTGTATGCTTGGTACTCTATACATATTATTCTGATTGTTAATCAAATGATAATTATAATGGTCTCAATGACATGGTTATCAATGTGCTGCAGTTCATTCTGCATTTGTATTTGTTATCACCTTGGTTTAGTAGCTATCAACATTGCTTGCAGCTAGTTGTTACTATAGTTTTGTTGTTATTATTGTTATTTTGATTATTTAGACAGTTATCTTGGTTGAATTTATTCATCTGAACAGTATTCTGTCCTACTTCAAGTTGTTAGTTGATTTACTACCTTTGTATAACAAGTTTATAACATAATTTGGTTGCATCATGCATCTTTGTTATTACAAGCCTATAGTTATATTGGATTACATTAATATAGCTTTTATATTTAGTTATTATATCATCTATTGTGTACAAAACGTTCCTTATATTATCTAGTTACTTCCTAGCTCAATACATTCTGGTTTGATATTATTTTGGCTTTGTTTTTTCTTAAGTTTTAGTGAAAACTGGTTGCCCAGATTAGGTTATGTTGCATGTTTGGTAAGCAGTAATGTGTTGCTGCTGGCTGTGTATTTCTGCATTAATCTGGTTGATTGGCTTTCATTCAATGTTTGTACATTGGTTATTGGTTATTATTATTGTACCTTTGGTTTACTCTTTTATTGTCTTAATTATTGTTAATTAGTGGGTTTTTACTAACACCATTCCCACTGTACAATTGGTCATTTATATTTTGGAACCTAGTCTTCTTCTTTATGTCTACACATCATTTAGCTAATATAAACTTATCCTATTCTTATTCATTTTCTTGGTGACTCTTTTATTACAATATTTAGTCCTTATTGATTACAGTTTATTCTACGTGGACAAGGAATGTATTCATCAAATGAGTTGTGGTCAGTGTTGACTTTACCATACAGCTTAGGGATTTATATCATGTAATTAATTAACATTTCTTCTTTCTTCTTAGTACAGTTATTCCTTTAAAGGTTTATGTTAGTTCGCTATATTTCCATTTCTTTCCCTTTTTCCTTGTGTCTGGTCTGGATATCTTCCTTCTTCTTTTCTTCACTGATCTCTTTCTCACTCTTATTTATTTTATACATGATGTTGTTTTAACTTGTCTCCTTCGCGTTGTTTCTTCTTTCTTCTTTCTTGAGGTCGTTATCGTTGTGTTCTTTTAACTGATTCTTCTTTCTTCTTCTGTTTCCTTGTTCTTCTCACTGATTCTTTGTTCTTCTTTTGTTTCCTTGTTCTTCTCACTGATCTATTGGGTAAGGTATGTCAGTCGTCCCGTCTTTAGTCTTCTTTTCTTCTTTATTGGTACATTTACTAGTAATTTCTTTTTCATGATACTTTACTTATTTTAACATATGGTACTTTCTCCTTCTGTATCCATGGTGGTATTCTTGACCTTTTATGTATTCTTAACAGTAGTGGCTTTCAAATTAACTTTCGGTACGTTGGTGGATGTAGTGTTATATGTACCGTTACAGTATACGTAGGCCTACATATGCATGCTTACATACATACAGAAATAAATACAAGTAAGTTCATAAAATGGCTTGAATATTTTCTCAGGACAACAGTTAAAGTTCCAAATCTTTTGCGCCGATTCGTTGTCTACGTGTTTCCTGACAGTAAACTATCAAGTGGTGAGTTTAGTGGAAGACGAAGTGAAGTGGAACAAAGTATGTACAAGTCACACTCCTGGGCCATGGGCCAGATGATATTCAAACATTTCTACCAAATCTGAATTAAAAAATATCTCATATATCTACCTATAAGTATGACGTCAGTCTCGTTATGGGAGTGGAATAAGCAGAGATCAAAGTATTCTTCAAAAGGAAGAAAGCGTCCTGACTAACATTCTCTTTGTACGTTGAATACAATTGACAATTACTTGTCATATCGCCTACAACCAGTTAAAGCGGGTCATGAATGACAGTGCTGATTGAAATTAGATTTCTTTAAGAAGTCCAGGCCTTCCACAGACGCAGTAGTTCTTCTAGTTAAAATTTCAAAGGATTCTATCACGGACAAACGTTGGAAATAAGTCTCGAAAAGTATTGTTTTGTTTGTACACTTCATATCAAGAACACCAGAAAGCCACTCAGACAGAAATATATATCCTGATTGGCTAACCGCATCATTATAACTTACAACGCTTCATTTCGAGGTTGGAACACTTGCCTGGAGTGACACTTCCACGGATTGACATTTGCCCGGAGCCCTCCCCCCCACATATTGGTATTTGGTGAGTCAGAAGTAAGACTGTGACACTTGCCCGGAACTAACATTAGTATCTTAAAACTGTTCAAAACGTATTCTCTTTCAATTTTGGAAGGGTTGAATTCAGTGTTACAGTGCAATATTACTTTAATTTTATGAATTTTAAGAGATTTTTAGCCAACTTTGCGTCGTTCCCAGGGAACACCACGGGGAGGTAGTCTCTTATCGTTCCCCATATATTTTTTTCACTTTATGTGAGTTCGTTAATTTTTTTTTTTTTTTTAATGCCGAATTAGAATATTTACATATTACAATATTTACAAATCTTTCCTGGTGAGAGTCTTCTTCTATAACCTATAGGCATTGCCTTTACTGTAACTTCTGGACATAAGCAACAGAAATAAGGAAAGACCTTAGTTTGCCATCTAGTTCCAATTTTTTCAAGGCCTTTGAAATGGTTTCATCACTCTTCACTGCTGCTTTTTTCCTCTTCTTCCCGTCAATATTCAGGGCTATTCTATCAAAAAAGTGGCCGTAATACTCCGCGTCCTCTCGTACAGTCTTGAGCAGTGAATATACATTTGGATGAGACCTCGAAATTAAACTATTAATTCTTTGATTCCACCCTTCAGAAACATTGTTGGTCCGGTGCCGTCTTCCTCAATATTTCCACACTTTCCTTTGGATATGTTCATTCTCAAGCCACTGATCGACGACGTAGTCATAGAACACCCGCAGTTTCTCGTCTTCAGGTGTGCTTTCCTGTATACTTAGCCAAGTGTCATCAATCAGTTCTAGCGGAACATGCGAGAGGGCAGAACACATTCGAATGTGAAGTCGAATCTCTTCATTTTCTTTGTACCCAGGAGCAAGACCACAATTTTGTACTCTCCTCCATAAACATTGGTTAAAATGGTAGTTACAACCAAAAATTTCAGCTTCAGGAAACAGAGTTTTAGCTGAATGGATTATTGCCATTTCAAAGTCCATTGTAAGTGTCACAGAATTCCATCCAGGTACGTTGTTTTTCACTGGTTTGAAAAAACGATCAATATGTTTCTCGTTTCTTATTTGGCAACAACGCGTAGACTGCTGGAATAGTGTTGGTTTCTTTCCAAGAACTTCCCAGATCGGCGTGGAAGATAAATAACTGCCCGAACTGTTTGCTTGAACTCTTGAATGTTCCGTCGACGAAGAATGAAGAACAACTTGTCAATGCAGATTTTCCTTTTTCGCTGGCAAACACCAATACTCTGTCTTTAGGTCCTCTGTTGTCGTCTTCAGGGTAGAAAATTTTTACCGTCATTCATAAGTAGATCATTTTCCTCTAATCGTATTCCTTCAGAGTCGATTGGGTCCTTTGTAGGCCCCACAGTTTTTCTTCGAATGCGATGTAATTATTGTTTGACACTTCTGTGTGATGGTAGTGAAGTCACAAGGTCATATCCTCGATTAAAGGGCGGGCCTACTTCTTCGGCGTAAATTTTTGAAATCGTATTATCTGTTTCCCTTGCAGGCTTCTTTGCATTAACAACACTTTTTCTCACTTCAGTTGCCGCTTGGTCCGGAATATAAACACGAGTTGCTTCGCCTATGATAGTATTATTTTTCGTTGATATTCTGCCTTTACATTTACTTTTCTTATAATCAACACATCCCCAATAAGTTACATCTTCTTTGTTGGTATAGTCAACATCCCCTCCATTGCTCCTGCATTCCTATAACCAGTCCGACTCACCCCCTACCGGACTCCGTCCAAGTGTCACTGACAAAAATACACATAACTAGTCATTTCCTGGAATGCTTAGGGCTCTGGGCAAATGTCAACAAATTCCTTCTCCGTGCAAATGTCACTCCGTGCAAGTGTCACAACTTCATGAATTTCAACCGTTCGAACAAAGGAACTGTATGGGATAATATACAGAGTTGACGAGTACTGCATTACTGGAAGTCTTCGATAAGCATTAGTGATAGTATCATCATGGATCATCATTTGTCATGGAATTGTAATTATAATCTAGCCAGAGAATTTTAAGGGTTTTGAATTTGTAACCGCGTTGAATTTGAAGATCCGCTAGGTTGGAATATGTACAAAGCTTAAGGGTGCCTTTTATGAGCCAAATAAACTACGGTAGTAATAATACTTCGACTATCATCAGAGAATTGTCACGTAAAATGCCAAATTATGAGTCTGAAGCACAGAAGGAGGAATTTATTGTATGTCGTGTCCGTCGTTTTAATTATCGGGTACCTATTTGGGTGCATGCGATACAACATGAGATATATAGAAAAAAATGGCGGGAGCTGTTGCTTACCAGCGTCTAAAATAACGGCAACAATCTCCACTGTATTTGACGATGCAGATTGTGGAATACCCAGTATGTTTGCAGTTGATATTATTGAAGGTGAATGCCGGACACTGTACGAAGAACTGACGATCCTTCACTTAGAAAGCTACACAGTAAACTGAAAGTCGAAAAACATAAAATATACATGCCCAGATAGATAAGCTGCAAAAATAAGTAACAATTTTTGATCTTTAATACAGTTACGCCGTATATGTTTAGTAAACATAAGATGGCTTAGCCAATATCAAAGGTTCGCTGCAACCGGTAACAATTTTAAAACTGCTAAACGAGAAGTCCACAGTATGAATTTAATATGAGAACCGTTTTATAGTATTATTAATATAGTTAACGCCTGGCAAAACCTTTACATACTTCTTTCCACATGTGAGCAAACCAAAGGCGACTGTACGCAAAAAAGTGAATTCAATAAATTGTAAACATATTGTGTATAGTATCACAATCCTAACGATGATATTTCCCCTCATACGTTAAAATGTTAAGGGCATCGCTCCCTTTAAATGTATCTTTGCATACAAGAGCAGACGCTCTGATCCCCTAGCCATTAGTGATTTATCAAAAATGTGTTGTTCTCATAAAACGATACAGTTCTGTAGTTTCACTAAAAATCAGAGATGATTTGTTGCTGATGTAAACAGGGTTACGTGTGGTTACCGAAAGGCATGTTTACACTGCACAAAAATTTTATAACATGGAATTAACTTGGAAAGTATGGACGTACAAGACATAGGAAGCGAGCAATAAGAAAAAAGCCGATTTTCAAATACTTTGCCTTAAATTATTATTTTTTTGACTTTGTTCGTGGAAAATTTCAAATTAAGAAGGAACGAAAGTATTTAATTTTTGTATTTTAGGCTTTTATTTACGTCTACTATATTATCATTTACTTCTTATTTATTAATTACTTTATTAATTATGAGGCTGGCAGTGATCGATGGTACAGGTTAAATATATTGCTGTATTAAATTATTTTTTCATCTCATCTTTATTTATTGACAGCTAAAACTAATTTTTAAAAATGATACAAATAACTTCATATTTAATCTTATAAAGAAACTATTTGTAAAAATATTATTTGAAGGCTAACATAAGCGCTATTTTATATGCTGATAGGACCGCAGCAACCACCAGCCTAAGGAATAAGGGTGCGCGGGAATGCCACGGATAAGAGAACGACGTGAAAGAAGCAGCAGGAAAGGTAAGGATTGAGATGGAGAACAAAGAAGACGAACGATGCTCATCGATTGAGGTAGCAGTGGGCTCTACATCCAGCTGCGAACTGAAAAGACTGTGGCGGAGGTACGTAAGCGAGGGCAGCCGCCGAACGAACACCGCGTCCCGAGCGTTTCAAGAGCAACAAATGTGACCTATTGCACGATTGGCACAACTTGCCCTGTGACAATGCCTATAACTTACTGAAAAAAAAAAACATTTAACTTACTGTTTATAAGGACGGAACTGGAGGTCGGCACATTGTTGGAACAGCTAAGGAGCAACAAAAGAAGGTGATGTGACCATTTGGGAAGAATGGCGGGTGACAGTATTCCAGTGCTATTGTGGAGAAGAGAGATTTAGGACTGCCGAGAGCAAAGTGGGTTCCGGAACACGTTCAGGATGAGCCTAATCCTTGAGGTTGATGATGGTGATGATAATTTACTGTTGGGCTTCTATTCAATACAAACTTTTAAGAAAAATAACATACAACATGTATGTGAAAGTTTTCTATAGCTCCTAGTTTGTGTGTGTTAGTGTGTGGGCGGGGGAAAAGGGGTAAATTTAATTAAAACGCGTAATGTTTATTTAAATTTTCCAAATAGTCTTAATCCTTACCTCACACATCTTTTTGTGTCAGATCTTCGTTTTGGGGAATATAACAAATGAAATATGTAGCAAGTGTGTTTTCTTCAATTCTACAATAAAAGCAATATTTGTCGCCGAACATTCAACTATAGACTAATATTCATGTATGTATTTGACGTAATTTGCATTATCAATTCTTCATAAGGTACTACGCGAATCTTTAATTAATATACTTACGCAAATTCTCCCGGGAACCAGGCCCGGGTCACCCGAACGTGAATGACATTGATTTAAATATTACGAATGACTGGAATGCGATTCAAACATCACGTCAGTTTACTGTTACCCTATGCTACACAGCTTCCTTTGTTATACTTTTGTTTTTTAAATTAACCCCATAACTTAGCAGTAACAACAGTATATTTTAATTTTATTGTTTTCTTTATTACTATGTACCTTTATAGATTACATGTTACTTTCCGCTTGTGATGAGAGTATTCAGATAATTACGCGCGACAACTACTCTGGTTTTCAGGGAAGGTTCCATTATCATTCAATACTGATAAATGAAAAATCAATCAATTAATTCTGTTTTGCATTTTCTTGACAGATCATTATATGACAACTCTGACAAGTCTTCTATTTCGCGCAGGTTTTTTCGTATCTAGTAACCTCCTCTAATATCACCATCGTGCACTTCACGTCACTCACCAGTGCCGCCTTCAGCGAACAGTCTCGCCATATCCAATGACCAGGCAACTTACTTGTATCTTCTTGCAATTTTAAACATTCATCTTTGCGTCAATACTTTTCAAGTTCCTTTCCTCCTTGTTTATGGAAAAAATGTACGGAGAAAGAGGATTGTTGAGAAGCTACAACAGAAAGATATAACGTTGTCTAGAAAATTTGATTCTGTCTCTGACTGTCGTAACGCTATTGACCAAAATGCTAGAAAAAGACAAAGGACAAAGACAAAGGAGCTAGTTAGCGGCATAAACGAATTTTATGGTTACAGGGATATTTAAACTCAGGATAATGGGAAAAAGACCTGGCCTTAAAACACAGCAGCCCTCCAATCTCCGAATTTTTATTGCAAAAAGAAGAATACAAATTCTTTCATAACACGTGCAAGATGATTTTATTTCGCTACACAATTATGTGTAAGAAACGATAAGGTTTTTTAAAACAGTAGCACTGATAGTCTCTGAAGAAACTAGCCCTGACACAACTTTTTATTTTGTAAACTTTGCTTGTCATATCAAATATCTTAACTACCTGTCCACGCCTTGAAGACAAAATTCAAAACATACATCGCAAAGTTCTATTTTATCTAGCTATGTAACGTACAACAGCAGTTGGTAGTTTATGTAATAAAGACATAGCAGAGTAGTTACTATCTGCTCATACCAGGCGCAGTTGACGTTACATTCAATATTTTTGTGCATCGCTGTCTGAATGCTCCATCTGATATGACTATTATTTTATGCCTCAAAACGTAGCCAGTCGACCAAGAAACAGTTTTAGAATTTTCAGCGTGTTTGAACTAATATATTTATTTTTGTTGAAAATTTTAAACACAAAAAAATCTTAAAACACGGAACGACTACTATCCTGTAGATTAAACTTTGTTTCTATTGTTTAATTTAGGATGTAACAAATTACGACAGGTTGCGTGGATAGTATTCAAAGACTTATCGACAGATTGCATCTTTAGTTAGTCAAATAAATAATTAAACGCAACAAAAATCAAATCTGGACTCAATATCTGGACTAAAAGTAAAAGGAAACAGGGCAGCGACTACCAGTATAATGAACTCTAAACTTGGCAAAATCTAAATCGGATTAATAGGAGTGGATCTGCACACATAGATGTCGTGATTATTAATTGCTACACTAACATTGCATTGCACTTTCGCCGTTTGTCATTCTAATTCCATATTTAATTAAACGTAGGATTACAATCGTGTTACGCTAATTATTACAGTACAATAAAGCATGTTTAAATCACACGATGTAACTATGGCATGGTGATGTGTTATGTTGTTACAGTCAATTTGTACTTAATACGCTAAATCTGTCTTCTCCGACAACATTGCTGTTTACAATATACGTAATATTATGTACGCGGGATAAAAGACATTATTGCAGTTTAATGCTCTACTACAAATCCAATGTTGTACTTTGACCACGCATTTGTTTGAGCTGTCATTAAATTAACTCTGTTTGAAAGACATAAAATTCTGTAATACTAAGTGAAACACTCAGTAATGTGAGTCGCGCTAAGGTAAATATACTAAATTCAGTAGACCAGATAGAACCTCTATTGTGAGTGGCAAACTTTGGTACAAGAGAGGCACTACGTCGCACTTCTCTATCTTTGGTATTAAATAAAATAACAAAAATTACGTTAAATAACGGATTTGTTTGAACAATATTAAGTATGTGTTCCGAATATATCCTTTTCTTTTTGGATTGCATAGATAAAAGTATGAATAAACTTAACAACAAATAAGACCTAAACTTAAATGTAATTTCAATACACACGTTTAGTGGTCACTTTGTTATTTATGATTTTTTAATAAGTTTTAACAATCCTTGTTATAAAATCAATATTTGGTAACTTTCTTGAAAAATACCAGTTTAATACCTCAACTGTTTTTTCTATCAATTTAAAAACAAAGCTGTAAAATTTTAAATTTGACAATTAAATTTACAGAAGTACAGTAAAATCTAACATCTCTAGTAAAGCTAACTGTAACAAACTGTAACAAAAAAAAATACTGTAACTATAACTGTAACAAATAAAGGACGAAGCCTTGAAAATTCCTATAAAACCCCGTATTATATAATATAATACTTCTCTACAATTGTAAAAATATTTACTTTTGAATCAGGGATGAAACAGTAATAAATGTGATGAGTATAACTAAAATAATTCATTTATAATTTTAGTGGATTGAAATTCCTACTTTTAATCGCCTATATAGATTTCTAAAATATGATACTTTACCTTCGAGTGCAGAGATGTGCTTTTAATTTAATTTTTCTGTATTTGGTGTTACTTTTACTATATGATTGACTATATTTTGTGGCAATTAATTAGTTTTATGAGATATGTGTATTTGTATGTGTATGTGTGTGCGCGCGGTCGCGAAGTACATTGTTATCGTTACCGTTCCAGGATTAGCATGTCTGTTTGCTCACTGTTGCAACATTTCTTTCCGTTTTGCTCTGTACTTAAACATTTTTATATAGACTGCGTTCTCTTACTCTACCTACATTTTCAATCTGTTTTATTCTACTTTCCTGATGTTTACATTTACACACACTCAACCTCTAATTCCTAATTTCAGTGTTCCTTGTGATGCGAAACAAGTGAGTTATAAAACAAAATGGTAGATATTTGTCTTACAGCGTTCAGAAATGTGTGCTTAGAAACAAAGAAGAAATTTATAGACTTTAACTTCGAGAGTGACCACATGCGGCTCGAAAGCCTGGAGACTGAGGAAATTGGAGAGGAGCTACCTTGAAGCTTTTGACATGTGGTGGAGGAGGGGCTTACAAATATCATGGGTGGAAATAATGCCTAATGATGAGGTTTTGAAGAGAAAGAAGGGCGCTGTTTGCAACCATTGTGAAAAGGAGAAATAGTATATTTGGTCACCTGCTACACCATTCAAGCTATTTCACAACCCTGACTGAGGGTCATTAGGGTCATTAGTGGAAGGGTAAAGCGCAGACAGGAGTAGCCTACATAGATGAGATAAAAGGAGGAAGAAGATATGTGGCGATTATGAGACTGTATACGGAAGGGAAGAAATTACAGTCCTGCCAACCTGTGGGAGGAGGAGCAGAAGAAGAAGAGGAGATTAGCGTTACTAAGCCAAATTGTAAACAAATCGATATTTTCTTGGTCAAAGTAAATGCAAAAACTTATAAATTCTAAGAATTATGAAATAAGAGAGACTGGCCAGAACTACTGAATATACAGTTATCTGGTACATACAACATACCATAATATACAAATATAGAATGAAGTAGGCCTACTACTAAATACATATTGAGAAGCTAAAGGCTGTAATGGTCGATAAGAATGTTCAGAGGTGACTTATATACATATTATATTTCTATAATTTTCCGTAACACATAAAAAAAACTAATAAGCAAGATGATTCTTAATTACATTGTTAAATGTGTTTGCTTAACAATTATACATGCTTTATAGATTCTTTAAAATATTATAACATTTTTATTTATATATAACATCACGTGTTTAATAAACGTTACTTCCAATAAAAATTTGAAAGAAGTCTCTCTTTTAAAAAAAAATGTAATATCGTTCACTCTCAATCCATACGAATAGTCTACATTTTACAAAATCTTATCAGATTTATCCGGATGTGTCGCAGACAACTACACCGAACATACGTAATAGCTATTTCCTTAACCGTGCTTTAAACGTCAGCGTAAATGCAGCTCTCGACCGTTTGTAAGAAATAATTATCCAGGCACTCTTCTATGATGCACTCAGAATGTAGGTCAAATTAGAGCGTGCTAACGCTTTGCATAAATACGCCAGACGTTAACACGTCGCGTTCATATTTCGCGTCACGTCTTCTGCTGCACTGTATTCTAACGTCGGATTTAATTAAATGTGAACACGCTCAATGCAATAAACGAACGGTAATGCTTGTCGTTTAAAATACAGATTCCACGTTAACGATGAATTTTCATAGATCGTTAAAAATTATTAACGTTAAAAATTATTAACATATTTAACTTCAAGTCAGTGCAATCAACAGTATTAGGCCTATTGTTTATGCTTTTTTAAATGTATGATGTTGTTTTTTATAGCATTAGCACACCTACTCTAATGTTCCTTACTACTGCAAACTTACACGCTACAAAGTGTCGCTTCATGAACACACATAGACGCACGCATGCATGCGAATGTCATTTACTATTAAATAGACGACAGAACATTTACTGTATAAGAACAGTAGAGTGGGCAACAGATAAAGTTTTCACTCTTTAGAACAGATAGAACTTCATTTCATTATACTGCAATGTTAAGCGAATTCACTGTCTCTTGCCTCTACAGCTCTAATTAATTAACTTTATACTAATCTAAGGGATTGCATTTACAAGAACACTTTGTCTCCTGTAGAATCTAAGAACTGCCAAATTTTTAACTACTCATTGAATGTACTGGGATTTTTTATGAACTTCCTAAGAAACGCCGGTTACATCCATTTCATTTGTTGAATCAGATCTACAAACTCACGACTTTCCCATCAATTGCTATTTTAAATTTTATCACCAAATAATTCGAAATTTTAATGACCAACTAGTCATGAAGTGTATAGTCCATACAAACGATAATTTAAAATCGCATCAAATGGACACGGGCGCGTCTTTTGGCCAGTTCTGAACACGCGCCGTTCCTGATTAAAGAGTTGGGGATGGGAAGATTTTGAGAGCTTCGTCGACACATTGTAGTCTTTTAATCGAGCTTCCGTTAGTTTCCGTGGACACAAACGTCGATGCAGCACACCCGATTTTTTTTTTTTGAAGAACCGTTAGTATAAGTCGTATGTAGTTTTAATAATGTATAATATTTCGCAAATTTACTCAATTGCAACAATGGCGTATCTACAATTTGGAGGGGGGTCGGTTTCCTATATTCATGTAGGAAAAAAACAGAAGTTAAGGCTAATCAATTTGACTAATTCATTTGTAAATAATGATTTATTATTCAAATTAACATTCTTTTGAATAATAAAAATGAATATTTATTTATTTAAGCTTTTAAACTTAATATCGTGACGAATAAATTGATTTGAATTTTCAAAAATTTATAAAGTGTTTCAGTGATTGTAGTTTTCATAATTTTTAAAGGAATATTAGTGGCTTTAAGAGCCAAGAAAGCCATATGCAATTTTGCAAAAATCCTTCTAAAACTAAGGAGAGTTTAGAATTTTATACATAAAGGTAAATCAAGGAAAGAAGTTTAAACAAACTGTTAATAAGAATCTCCTGAAATAGTTCTGTTCGTAAATAAAATCACAAATACACAAGCAGTGTTCTGTTAAGCTCTAAAATCAAGTAATATCAAAAAGCCTGTATATTTAAAAAATAATGATTCAGTAGAAGATAGCTAGAAAAATAATATGAGCTACCTTCATAGTTTATGGCCAATGTGAACTGCGTTTGACGTGCCTTATGTGTTTATTAACCTTTCACCTTCTTGAAGACAATATTCCACATACATATATGTTTAAATTTCCATTTTTAGCTATGCAGCATTTTATTACAGCCGTATCCGATAGCATGTAGTGCACACACGAATGCTATGCAGTTACTGTCAACTCGTACCAGCGTAGTTTCCGTTACTTTAATATTTTATGCGTGTCGCTGTCTCAATATTCCACCTGATACGACTGCCGTTTTATGCCTTATGACGTACACCATGTTTATAATGCTACGGAATATAATCGCAAAAAATTTAATGTTTTACCTGGCAGAGTGACTCTGAATATATCTCTTAAATTTGCTCTGTTACAATAAAAAAAGTGTTTTCATTACTGAGTGCTCCGTCCCGTCACTTCCGGTACTATTTTGATATTCTTTAAAGGGCAAGTAATATTAAATAAACTGCCTCCTACATAGTGTATAAGATAAAATTTATTCTAAAAATTGAGTTGTTATTATGAAGTGTATTGTATTAATCGCACCATAGTACAGTCACTGAAGGAAAAAAAATTCAAATTAAGTGGCTTCTACGAGAATATTTGCATAAGGCTAGACAAAAGGGTGAGAAACAATTTAAAAAAAAAGTTTACAAAAATTCGGGAGCGGGTTTTCGAAAAAAGGGAAGGGGAAGTTACAAAAAATTCATTTTTCGTGATTATTTTAAAAATAACAAATTTATGAAAAAAAGACAAATTACAAAAATTAAAGAGCATTAAATTCTCTACAAAAAATCTATTTATTATGTTTTCTATGAGGCCGATACTTTGTGAGAAAAATGGAATTGAAATATTAGAAAAAAATTAATTGTAGGAGTTCGCCCCGATGAGCGGGAAGGCCAATTTTTTCTGACATTGCAACATACAAATTTTAATAAAATCCGTTATAATAGTCGTAGAGACAAAAATCAAAAAGCATTTTGAAGCTAAATGTTTTTACCATTACATAAAATAAAAATAAAGTAATTAAAGTATTAATAAATACTTAAAATAAAGTAATAATCTTTTTGTTTTTTATTTTTTTCAACTAATGCATAAACATACTAACAATTTATTACACATGTATTTACATTAAAAAAACTTCAAAAAATATGAACTTTACGTACATAGGTCTTTGAAAATATTAATAAAAATTAGTATTGATTTATTGGCATAAAATAAGTGAGTTTTAAAATTTATCATTTTTTTGAGTTCGCAAGTATACATCATTTTCTTAACTTAAAATTTCTACAGAAATTTTCAAAATGAATATTTTTTAACAAAATTATGAACACGTATTGGTCAAAGTGTCTTCTATAAGACTGCGGTGTAAAGAATTGTTAAAATTTATTTAAATTTAAATAAATGTAACTTTTATTAATAAATGTAAAAATATGTCCATTGCGCGTATTAATATTAATAGTTAAAAACTAAAAAAAATATTAAGATGTAACTATTCTACGTAAAACTACAATATTTTAGGTTTCTCTTCTACATAGTGAGAATTTATATCCATGCATGGGCATAAAAAGAACAGACCCTGAATGTTGAAGAATTTTAGAGAGAGCGACGACAGCTGGTACATGCGCCATACAGATATTGAATTAACGCAGTTCGATATAGAATATTCCGTGAGTTCGATACTATTTTTGTATTGTATTTTGCTGGAAGTTCAATTTTATGTTTTAAGATTTGTGTTAGTAATTTTGATATATTATAATTTGGTGCGGTTCTAGCGCAAATGATCTCTGTAATTGCACAAAACATTGTGGAAAATTATGCAGTTGCAGAAAAAGTGGACAGTACTCTTCATCGGGTTGTGGAAACTGTGAATTTAATTTGTGCACAAATTTTTCAAATATTGTGTATGATGAGGGAGAAATAGAAATAGAAGACTTGACTTCCGAATCTTTTCAAGAAATTTGAGAAGAAATCGATTTTTAAATATATTTGTTATTATAAAAATAATTGTTATAATTGAATTTTGTAAATAAATAATATATATATTAAAAAGTTATTTTCCACCTTGATAATTGTAAAAAATTCCGAAAAGTTGAAGAAAAAAACGATATTTTAATAATTTTGTAAATCATAATAAGTTATAAGTAAATAATTTATAATTTTTATACATAAGAAATGTGTTGTAAAAGTTATTTTATTGTCAAAATCTTCAATGATTGGAAGAAAAACTATTTTTGTAAATATTTATAAAGTGCATTTTTTAATAACATTTTTGTTATAATGCGTAATAAATAAGTAAAAAATTATACATAATAATGTATACATAAATGAATAATAATGAGTTTTATACTTATATTCCTGAAAAAATTGCAAGTCTATTAAATAAACATGTCGCGTATTTTATGTGAAAACCCACTATGTGAAAAATTTGGCCGACTTTGAATTAATTTTTCTACTAAAATTATCGCCCTGACAAAAAAATGTTAATTACCTTTTTTATGCAGACTTTTATGCTCTTTCTTTTTGGTATTTTGTATTTTTCTCATAAATATAATATGTTTTAAGATAATCAGGAAAAATTAATTTTGTGTACCTCCCCCTCCCTTTTTTCGAAAACCCGCTACTGAATTTTTGTAAACTTTTTTTTAAATTCTTTCTTACCTTTTTATCTAGCCCTATGCAAAAAATCTCGTAGAAGCCACTTAATTTGTAATTTCTATTTTTTTTGGCTTCAGTGACTACTACCAAGCTAAATGGTGTATTCATTAACGGCACCCTACACGAAAACCAATGTAAAGACAAAATTAAATTTTAATTTCAAAGAATAGTTTAAGCTTATTTTAGTTAATATATTTTTAACAACAAGATAGAAAGCGTATTCATTTGTTAAGCGGAAACATACGTACATTTTGTTAATACCTAGTTAATATTAGGAGCTTACCGTTATGTGCAAAGAATTTGTATTAAAGCAACGCTCAACTCCTGTAAAATGCAAACGGAAAAACAAACAAATTACGTGTTTCAATCTAATATTTAAGCATAATTAGTATACAGTGTTAATGGACATTTTCTTGAATATTTACAAAAGAATTAAGTAATGAAAATGTCATGTTGCTAGCTTGAACTTCTGAAAAAGACATTAAGATAATGAAGCTGAGAAGCAAATGGATAAGACAGCACAGTAATAACGTATTCTTAATGTTACTACCATAGTATCACAGTATTGCACTTTGAAACTTCAAATATTTATACGTGTAACAAAGGAATTTAAATTTTATTAATAACTGTGTTCTGAAACAAAAGTTAATTACCTTCGTGTTCAAAGAATTTCTGGTAATTATGTGTCTCCATTAACATAAATAGAAGATGATAAATGTTTTCTGTCCAAATTCTTCACTTATAGAGAATACTGATTTTGATTTTGACTAACCTAGCGCTATGTGATCTAGTTTCTTTTTCGTTTGCGAGTAATTGATTTAAATTGGTTAATACGTCCAACTCCACATAAATTATCACATTTCTTATAAATTACGTACAAAAAATATTGTCCTAGCTTTTGTTACTATTCTGCGACAACACATTATAAAAAAGAGGAATGTTATAAAACCGAGTTCTGATACAAAAAAAAAGTTTAATATAACTGAAAAGCACAAATATTATACTTCCTACGTCAAACACTGCAAATGATTCATCCATATAGCCCTATTGACTTTTTAAGACTTTCACGTCTATTTAAGATAACGTAGCACGCTGTTTACATACAGTTTTTATGTCCTTTAAAATGAAGATTAAAGACTGAAAAGATTCACATAAAAGCTAAATTTCTTACAAAAATGCTAATCAATAGCATTGAATTTTAAGGCGTAAGTTTAAAAAATTTGCTAACAACTTTTACTTTGAGCAAAATTAAATTCCATTTTAATGCAGAATCTTTGCTGACATTATGATGTGGTATTCTTGGAAAATAATATAAGTGTGAGATCAACATTTCATTAATGTACAAGTAACCGGTAGGCATAGGCCTAAGTTGCGTTCATATCAACAGATATTTTTTAGGTTCCTCCAAAATAGATATATAGGCTACTTGAAGAGAACTACAGATATTTGTTTCATTCAAAATTAAGGGGTCTTTAAGATTTTAGTGAATATTTACAGTACTTTACACAATACTAGGTCAAGTAAAGACCTTGTATAAAAGAATTTGTACATACGTTCCGGAAACATAAAATGAAACATTGATTTTCAGCCAAGGGAAGGTGAGAGAATTATAATCTACTCAAAGGCAAATTAAAAATCGGAAATATCAACTCGTAATACGGTACAAAGCATTCTGGTTTCCTGCAGTCTGGGAGCCGTATGTCAGAACTCGAAGCAGACTTTCCCCTAAAAACATAAGGAATTTTTATCCAGAATACATTGTTAAACAGATAAAGCAGCCATCGCAAAAGCATTCATCGCCAGTTTTGTTTCATATAATAGGTAAGTATCCCTGATAGAAAAACTAGGCAATGAGATTTCTTTTACATCACCCTGATTTATCACTGCACACTCCTGGAGGAATGTCAGAAGCGAGATGTGAAGGACTCAATATGGCAGAGATATCTAATTATTTCCGTCTTGTAAAGAACCGTCTAAAAAATTTACATCTTTGTAACTTTGCTGAGGATCTATATATAACGCTGACGAAACAGGATTTTGTTAAACTAGGCTCACAATAAAATTTTTACTCTGGAGTGATCAAATATAGTCATATGTACAGCGAAATGAAAATGTCTATGTTTTTTCGTGCAAAGGTTTCGTGCAAACACTTAATTCCTCCCTTAGTGATCTACAGAGTAGAGAGACGTCCACCATCAGATGCACGAACAAGATTTCCAATTGCCACTAAAATGATTACCACTGAGTTAATATAGATCACTAATGACACTTTTACCTGTTGGCTTTTTAGTGTTCACATAGAGTAAGACTTCCTGGGCGCTACTACTATTCAAGAGCAATTATAGTTTACAATATTTTGTGTTCTATTCCCGTTTCAATAATTAAAATTTAAATGTATACTCTATAGATTGGCAGACCTTTCAGAGAAATACATAAAATCTCAAAATTACAGAAGCAACAGACATAATGAAATCAAATTGGAGTATTCCAAGTTCACTGAAATTACTTACAATAAACATATTTCTACATTTTCCATTAAAAATGTAAATAAACTGAAATATTAAAATAATAGAAAAGTAAGGCAGGAACCTATCTGTACGTATAAGTAGCAACTGCTGTTGTACACAATTTTTTGTCGGCATAAGTGCAAAACAGCAAATACACTTCTCATGAGATACAGTAACAGTAAACATACATATGTATATGCTAAACCAAAATCATAACCTTCAGCCACTTAAATCTGAAAATTATTAATAGACTTTTAGTAAATAATTTGTATCTATCAAAATTTTCATTCTTGATTTAGGTCTAAAAAATTTCAATTTGCATTAAATACGCACTTAAATCATTGCTCTCCATAACTCAATTAAAAAAAAAAAGTATAGTGTAGTATACTCTTCGATGTAGTGTAGTATATTCTTCATACTACAGATCGTAGAAATGTAGATCGTAATACTACAAGAGACTGTTGTTACTAAAATGTGTGTTGTTTCTAAAACAAAAGTCAGAAACCTCTGACTCTACAGTAGCGTATGGCTACAAGTAAAATATACGGTATTAATTTATGAAAATGAAAAGCCAAATTTTTGCAACGGATGACTTCTGAATCGGCGAATAACAAACTTTTAACATATCAACGTATTTAGTTAGTAATGATTAAGTAATACTTACAAACTGCTTTTCTCAAGGAAAACAGAAACCAATGTATAGCAAATATTACTTGCGAACAAAGTTTTCTCGTGTTTCCACATTACTTCCTGCGTTTTATTACTCCCCTGTGAAACGTTCGACTGACTACCATTAACACAGTTACATGCATTTGGCGTGATTAAATTTAATAATTTATCTTCATGTTTTATTGCTATCTGCATCTTCTTCCGTCCACAGAATTGTATTCTCTCTTAAAACTAAGCTTTGTCACTTTTGACGTTTGAAGTTACCACTTACTGAATATTCATGATCGTTTCCCTACTGTGCACAGCTCCTTAATTCATGTAAGACTCAACAACCTGCATTGTAAATACGACAGAAACAATCCCAGGGCTAGGAACGGTATACTACATTAGGCGAATAGTGAGTAGGAGAATGTTTTGAAATTAATAACTTTTGATATTAATGGCTGTAAACATCAGTCTGATTTTCCCTGCATGCCAAGGAATACATAGAAGCAAGTTCTGACGCTTCATCCTCATAAAGCTAGTGAAATTGTTCTTATAAAAAACAGTTTTCAAAAAACTATTTTTACAAATATCAAGTATAATCGTTTAACCTAAAAGAAAAGTTTCCAAGTAAATATATAGAAACTTCACAATAGAAACGTTAAGAGCAATTACAAATTTCCAGCTGTTTTTAAGAAAATTGTTTGGAAATAATTAATAAAATACATTGGTATACCTTAAATAAAGAGTCAACATGTTAAATTACCAAACCAAGTCAACCAGTAAACTATATAGTTTTCATTTATTTCTAATTGTATTCCGCCCCGTACGATTTTCAGCATTGACTCTTATGGAAGCTGTCGCGCTCTCTCTTACCAACGTGATTCTCCTATACTTGTCTCCTTTTCTGTCTTTGCAATGTTGCCATTAGTACTAAACGTGAAAACGTTTCACATACTGTGCTGCACATTTTTTGTATAAATTATATGTCTGTAACACAATTATCTTCTCTAGAACAGAATGTTTAATCAATTTTTGTTCATTGTACCGGATAGAGCAACGTTTCGATCAACCAATGACTGTTGCCCCAGTAAAGCTTTATGGAACGTTAACTTTGTCTCGTATTATTTACAATACATTTTTTTTATTATTGACACATTTTAATAGCCAAAGCGCAATAAATAATATTTTTTGAAAATTTTTTAATTTCTGTTATTAATTAATAAGAGTGTGTATTAAACTTTTTGGTCTGTAAGTTTTATTTCTTGAGATAGACATAGGGCCTATAGTATAAGCGTAAAAGTTGTAGTCAATAGTCTAAAGTTGTAGTAATTTGCATGTTTTTAATTTAAATTCTAATATTCAACTTAAGGTGATTTAGATCATATAGAATTTAAATAATTTTGTAAAGTTTAAACCGTTTATACGGTCACTTCTGCAGGCTAGCGAGGATTGGCGCCAGTTCATTTCTCGTTAACTCGTTTTGCTTATTGACTTTCCGTTAATAATAAAACGTTCGTACAAATTTCATACTCATCTTTCATGTGGAAATTTCGTGTCCATGGCCTACACATATTCCTCTTATCCACAACACTGTTTAAAAACTTTTCACAATTGCCTAAGTCTCTGTGTGGTGGAACATACTTTTAAACGAGGTTAACGCAAATTTTTACAATTGTTGAAAATTTCTCTTCTATTACTAAAACCTTATTTTTATAGTATGTAAAATCTACTATAACAAAATATTGTGCCTTACGAATTGTTGTTTACTTACTAGTACAGTAATATGCATATGTTGCGATAGTATGTGTACTAAAGCTTTTTATTTGCTTTTAAATCGTGTTTTATAACGTTAAATTTATATTTCATATTTTATATTATATTTCTATAGTACTACACACACACACACACACACACACACACACACACACACACACACACACACACACACACACACACACACACACACACACACACACACACACACACACACACACACACACACACACACACACAGAGGATGTAACGTAAAAGTTGTCCTTACTATTCACATTCGAATTATATGCGTCAATATAAGAAAAAAGTTCCTATAACCTTATGTCCGAAAACGTCTCGTTTCCCTCAGTCTGGCCGCCATTTTGTGTTTCTTAAAGAAAACTTTATATCTCAAGAAGTGGTAGAGACACTTTATGAGTCAAGTTTTGAACCACAAACTAATGTACAAATCGCTTTAAAGTAATCGGATAAGGAAATAATTCTTGAAATGCATGTAGTCAACCTGTATGTCTTCCACTACACTCAGTTTTCTCATTTCATTTTCATCTCATTTTCTTCAGTTCGTGCTGTGGTTATCCTAAAAGGAGTACATCTTCTGTTTACATGCTACATGGAAGAATAAAGCCTGCATATAGCTTCATCTCCATAAGATTGTTTGAACTCATTAGATGTATTGGTTGAACTAACCTTTTAATTTACACAAAATTTCATTGCATAAAACTGTTTAGTATCATTGAACTCCACTTTTGTATTTTGTATTTTGTATTTTTGATCTTACAGTGTTGTCTCTTCGTGAAGAAAAATTCAGTATTATTACTTTATACAAAAACCTCGTAAATATGTTTGTATAGAGACCAAAAGCGTATTCAAGTTGTTTCATCCCAACCCGGTTCTCAGTGTCCTACTTTGCAATATTATTAGTTAGAGCGTTTGCCCTTCAACCTTTAATCCAATTTTACAATGAGTAATAACGTACCTTTTCATTTTATTGCCGTCTTTGCTATGCGTAACACACCTGACTTAATTTAATTGTTTTCAACGAGAACACAATTTGTAATTGCATAGTGTTTACATTTCTGAATATTCATGAACGGAGGAATTGCACTGCATGTAGCTGCAGTAAACTGACGTGACAAGCAAGTTTACGGCCAAGTTGAGCTGCGTAAATAAAAGCATACAGCCTACCTGTTAACATTTATGAAACCTACGTACAGAATTAATTTGCATTATCTCTAATGTTACTGTGCCACTTTACGATCGTCTGCACTGAGCCTGTAACAGAAACCAGCTGAACACTGGTTCCTACAATTTTTGTTTTTAAAGGCTTTTTGTAACTTGCGCAAGATAACCGCGAAGACACTTCTCGAAACGTACACTCTCTTTTAGACAAGGCACAAGTAATATTTAATATCTCTCTCCCTCCTCTCAATCACTCTCTCTGTCTCTGTCTCTGTCTGTCTGTCTGTCTCTCTTTCTTTCTTTCTCTCTTTCTGGTTTTTTACGGTTCTTAAGAATCACAATTTCTATTGCATCGTTCCGGTACAACACCGCGGGTTGGCCAATTAAAAGACTGCGCGCCTGCCCTAAGTGGTTGTGTGTTTTAAACTCAAGGTATTGGTATTGTAGAGTGTGTATTCTTGGCAGGTAGTAGTATTTCCGTGGTATATGTGGTACGTTCTGGCAGTTTCAACATTTGATACCGTCTGTCATCTCCTTTCTGTGTAGACCGTTCTGTCACTTAGTCTTTATTGTTTCAATCAATTTTATATTATTTGGTAATGGATTTATTTTTAAGTGAACTAATTCTATTAGACTTTTTTCAGTTACAAGGGAGGATATTTTCAATGAAAAACTACGACGGCCAAGCTATTTATAAAAATACTGAAATGCAAAATAAGTATATCGTTAATTTAATAGTCTTAAGACGTGTACATAGATTTTGTATATTCCAACTGATTATGTTTGTAATGAGGGCTTTCAATGCGTCAACAGTCTGACGGACGATGAATACTGCCATCTTTTAGAAACACAAACCACACGATACTGAATTGGGACTACCAGTCGCCACTGAAGTAAGTATGTAATATTTTCTTGTTGCATGTACATATGCACATATTCACAAAATTACGGGAATTTCTCAGTGAACTGGCAAGTTACATAATTTGACTTTCGAAAGGATA
This sequence comes from Magicicada septendecula, assembly GCA_034769895.1. Taxonomy (NCBI): domain Eukaryota; kingdom Metazoa; phylum Arthropoda; class Insecta; order Hemiptera; family Cicadidae; genus Magicicada; species Magicicada septendecula. The sequence goes on along the minus strand of CM068369.1, from coordinate 183,401,967 downwards.
GTTAATATGAAACTCAATAGTCCGTTCGTCAGAAGATGGGTGACCTCCTCTCCCGCTATATTGCGATAGTTACTCCCACTTAGATTAAGTGGCAGATTCGTTAGAAGCATAACATTTTTATAATAATACAAAATGCATTACCTTTCAAAAAGATTGTTAATGGTGATTCAGGATGCCAGAGTTTGGAAATATGGTACAATGCATTAAAAAAATTAGGACTTGAATACATAACTCCTACTCGTGATACACTATAAAAATGTGCATGTTGGTTATTTCGTCATCAAACAACGATGCAAGCATAACGAGCTACAAACAGAACAGGGCAAAACAAAAATGTGTGGAACAAACACGCTGTTGAACATTGAAAATCCCAAGACCCGAGGAGAAAATATCTGGAATTTTCTGTTCTTCTTATACATCACTGGTGCTCAAGGCTGGAGCTATATTTTAAAACCGAGTGCTTCTGGAGACAGTTCAAGATTTTGGTCAGTAATTAATGTGGAGAGTTATCATACGTTACGCTCAGTGTTTGTCCGTTAAAGTTGAGATATATTACATTTATTAACTAAATGCCTGTTATTACTAGTGGTAAACAGTCCGTAATAGATATTTGTATTTATGCAGAAAAAGTGTAACAAAGAAATTAAATTATAAATTACTGAAATTATTGTTTTACATTGTTAACAAAACGTAACAACGTAACGTTTTCCAAAAGTGTACTTATAATTATAATAAATTATTACACTCACACATACTTTACTTACTTATTTACTAAGACAACATACGAGTATTACTATTTCACTAATCTGTATAGACGTGCTTTTCACTAGGACCAATTCGTTAATACACTTTTTTATTAATAATTAAAAATAAATTAAACACAACAAGAATGATATGAACATCGAAACATTATTAAACCCAATGATCAGTTACTTTAAACCTATTTCATGTACTCTGTTCAATAAAACTTTTGTATTTAATTTCATATTTCCAATCACGTAGATGTTTTTTCTGAAAAAAATGTAATTTTTCTAGGCAAAATCAGTAAGTCATATTTTAATTATGTCTACTGTAAGGTTAATGTAGAGCCAAAACAAGGTTCAGTTGCTTATAAAGATGTTAATTGAACACTAAGCGGAGATTACACAGCTGAGGCGTTGTTTTTACGTAAACGTAAATGAATAACTTTAATATGCATTCTTCTGTTTTCCTTAAACGTAAATAGAGACATTTACGAGTTAATTTCAATTTATTCTCTAAGATTCTAATTATACAGTTCCCTTACAAACACGTACATGATCAAACAGTTTGTTATTTTTTACTGTATGATGTCATAATGTAGAAAAATTTAACTTCGTATTCGGCAAAATCAGAAGGTGGCTTAAGCACAAAATAAGACAGGCCATAAGTATAAAGTAATGGCTGTATCCTGTAGGCTGTATGGAAGCGAAACCTGTTTCGTAAACACTGGAACTTGTAGTAGAGTCTAAATAGTCAAATTATGACCTACAAACTGTAGGCTTACATATATTAAAAATAGTATATTTTGTTGGCACAGGAAGAATTTAAAGAGTTCCAAGAAGAATCATTACTTTCACAGTGTACTATAACAGCAATAAATATGTAATGTGATTTGCTTTGGTTAACTAATGCGATCGTATAGGCCAGTGTAAAAGGTTAGATGCTGAGTAGCCTAGAGTTTACGACATTCGTATAACGCATATCAGTGTAGAAAGAAGAAGCTCGTCTATTGTGACGTTAATTTCTCGTACGCGCGTGTAAACCGTAATAGTAAATACCGTCACTACTAAACCAGGTTGTAATATCTGAGTTTACTTGAATTACGTCCAAAAATTACATCACACATAAAGTAATGCTGCACAGAGCAAAGAGTATCGTAAAATAAAATAAATACTGTATTAGTAATCTGAAAAAGAGCCAAATTGTCATTTAAATTGAAGAAAAAGAAAAACTTCAAATTAAAATATGCGCCTTTTTTAATAAATGTGCACGTACATGTGTATGTGCATTGAAGAAATCATCATATTAAAATAATAGATTTACAATTACAAATCTCACATTGATATTAACTACAATATAAACTATACTTTTTACCGATGAAGGGTTTGGGAGGATCGGCCAAAAAAGTATAACAAAAAATTTTAAATTATTTGTGTCGACGGTTCGACAATATTTATTGTCATCATCAGGTGAACTGTTGCTGAGTTGTCACGACGCCAAACAAACAACTGTTACAGTTGTCCTGATGATGACAATAAATATTGTCGAAACGTCGACGCAAATAATTTAAAATGTGTGTTATACTTTTTTTGGCTGTTCCACGAAAACTCTTCATCGTTAAAATTCGTTGATTCACGGTCATTACGAAAGTAGAGATAAATTATAATAATAAAAATTCGTTTTACTTTACATTACAGAAAATAAAAATTAAATACATTTAAAATAATCGTAATAGGCCTATAAGATTTTGAAAATGTTAAATCATTATAATAGAAATAAAGTGCACTCATAAAAATATTAAAATACTTGATATTTTTACGGTCGATTTAACATTTATATTAAATTGTTCAATTTTCACTACAAATTTGCACGAAATATTTATAAATTTATATTATAACTTTCTAATCTCCAATTACTGCCTTTGTACTCTATCTTGTCTTCTTATTATAAATTAATTAATTCATCATCACCTGACGCTGTGCATCACTCTTTACCATGGTGTGTGTCCACGGTGATCGTCCTGAATGTTACCCGGGCGTGGGCTCCAGCGCGTTAGATATTCTGACGCTAACACGCGTTATCGAGCCGCGATAAACTAGACTCACATTGAAGATAACCTAATTGCAAGAGAGGGAATGGGCTGCCAGGTTCTGGATTTATATAATCTGGCGTTCCAGACTGATTAATCTGTCATGGATTGTCGGATCAGGTTTGGCGTCACTTTCAACATTTTGGCAATAATTCGTGTATCTCAGCGATTTGTACAGTGAAGAGAATCCTCACTTACATTCCAATAGTTGGAAATAATTTGGAACGTTTTCACTATATACTTTATTTATTATACCGTCTTTATTTTATTAACGGAGTAATTAATAAACAAATGCTCTATCAATGTATGTACATCTGAATTTAGCAGAACTGAGACTTCAGGGACTCATAAAATTGTACACAATTCGTTTGTAGGCATACAAATTTTTCGAATTTCATAATCAGTTCAGCATATTTTGCATACGTGTCACCTCTACCTGTCAGAATAGTTTTCACAAATAATTACACTATACACACATTAATCCCCCACATGACGTTAGATCAGGTGACCCACTCCTGTCCTAGATTGTCAGTCGAAACCTTGGGGTGTGTTTATTCAATTTTTTACATTATCTACTGTAGATGCTATAAATTTACATAGAGTCACCTTTGTAGGTTCTACAACCAATCTGTATTGTTGCAATATATTTAAAAATTAGGTTTCTAGGGGAAGTACAGAAAAAAGTAAAGTTATTAAAACTGTACATTGCAGTTCATGTTCATTAGTTATTCGACTCACATGCTAGGAAAACTGTTCCAATTTGTGTACAAAGAACGCGAAATGAATATTCATTTCCTCACTCGACTGGATCAGAAGATTAATGATAGCGTAAACTACAAGTCCGTTTCGCAGCTTTTACACATATTAATTATTTAACACACCATTACTTAGATGCACATTCAATACTTCATGTGTGTGTGTGTGTGTGTGTGTGTGTGTGTGTGTGTGTGTGTGTGTGTGTGTGTGTGTGTGTGTGTGTGTGTGTGTGTGTGTGTGTGTGTGTGTGTGTGTGTGTGTGTGTGTGCGGCTGTTTCCTCTGGTTAGAACACGTCTATTCATTAGTGAATGTTCTGATGTAGCAGAGGCTGAGCTGGGTGCAGACTGCGTTTTTGTACTTTCTATGAAATGATTTATTCTATGGAACAGGAAACGTCAAAGTTCACATACTGTTATCTTAACGTGTAATACATATATAATCTTAACGAGTAATCTTACTCTATGTATGCATGTGTGTGTGCGCGCGCGTGTGTGTCCGTGGGTGCATTTGCTCTTGTAGATTTCCGTAACCTGTTCTTTTTCGGTTTTACTTTCCGAGTATTCTGCGTTGTTGTTGTTGTTGTTCTACTTCTTCTTCTCCTCTTCCTTTTTCTTCTACTCCTCTAACTCCTCTTTCTCCTCTTCCGTTTATTTCTCTTTGTTCCTACAGTATAGCCTCGCTGATGCTTCCTAAGGAATCTGTCCGTTTCCAGCGTGCGACTTTACGACACAGACGGTCACTATAGTACCCGAATAAGGACCAATATTCTAGTTCCTACCTCGACATCCGGTCTAAGATTTCGCTAGTTTGCCTAACAACAGCTCCTCGTACCATAGATAAATCGTTTCTGTGACTTGGTTGTTTTCAAAATCATGTGTACATAATCGGATCTTATCAAAAGCCTGTTTAAAAGGTTGTCTGTAATCCACGCCTCATGTATGTAAACTTCGTGTGCAAGACATGTCATGGTATCACCCAGGAGTCGCGAGATCCTAGACTGCTGGCTGAAACCAACAGTAACCTGTTCAGGAATTAAAATTTTCCATATATAATAAACATATTTTTATCACTGTTGCAATCATTAATTCTTTTATTCACGCTGAATAATTCAATTATTTCTGGTCTGGTTTATAACTTCAGTTGTTTAAGTTTTTGTGTGGGAAAGAACTGTTTTAAATGCATAGATTAGTTGCTTGTTATCATTTTCTTTACTAATTTTTCTATAATTATATCCGAAGAAACAAAATGGAGGCTGGAAAATGTTTGCTAATTGGCTAATGGAATGGACTCCAGATGCCTAATTGACTTGTAAGTGAAAGCATGAAAAAATGTTCTGTTTATATAATAAATAAACAGAATACATTAGCATTCATAAAAGATTACTTGAAAGAATACAGAATGCATTTGACAGGATGCATTGTATTAACTAACGGAATACATTTGTTAATTACATTTGCCTATTTTTATTATTTTGTTTTAAAAGGGTTCAACAGATAATAAATTTAAATAAATTATTAATTTAACGCCACCAATACTGCACATATGCATTATTGTTTTTACCAGAAATGTGAATTTTGTTTTTTACCACTCTATAAGAAATGATCGGCGTTCTATGAAAAGATTAATGTCCCGTTTTTCCGTAACGAATAAATCAGGTCACGTGTATCGAGTGTCTGAATATCGTCGTTAACGATTTATACACACCTCTGTTAGACGAAAGGATTGTGTTATGTACAGGAGTATGTAGATATACCTAACGTTAAATCGTCTCTTTCCATATAGACAGTTTGCCTTTAGTCTCAGAAATCAAGATGTATTACGATTTGTGATGACATGTACTGACACCTACTAACATTAAACTATATAATATACCATAACAATAACAATAATAACAACAATAACAAAAATATAATAATAATATTTTCCTGTGTGACATTAGGCAATAAGATACAGGAATCAGAGAAATGTTCAGGAGGAAAATTACGAAGGAGAGAATCTGTCCTAAGAGAACCAAGATGAATAAAAAAGAATGGAAATAAGGACGAGCAAGAGAATGCTAGCGAAGGAGAAAACATACATCAATTTATGGAACTGCTGTAATTGGAGCCTATAGATGGATGAAACGATAAAGAGAGAAATGAATATTATAACAATTTTGAAATCTCCTCTTTACAAGCCCCTCTGTTGGTTGCGTCAATTTGTAACAACTCGTTCTGTACGTACTCTAAAATATATATATACAATTAACAAAAGTCTTACTATGCTGTCGTCAATTTATAAAGTGTCTATCGCTGACGGTGAAGATGGCGAACGCACTAATAACCAGTACCGAATCTTTCTCGTTCTTCTCCTTACCTGTCCTTAATTGATGTACTTACTTCCCGATAGGCGCCAAATTGTTTTACAAGAAAACAATTAAAAAGTTCTAATCGCGTCGTCTTCTTTTCGATGATAATAATTTCAACATACTCACCGGACTGGCGTGAGTTCAAATCCCGCGTCTCGTCCGACGTGTTGCCAACCTATAATTCTGGTAAAAAATTGTCTTCACTGCTAAAGTAAACAAATACTACAACATATATCAAATAAAACAGAGGACGGTTATTAATGTTCAGTACTAATTTATTAGTGTCCAGATTCGCTGATCATTTATCATTTAAATACTACTACTACTACTCTCCAGCACTACAGCCCATGGTGAGCCTTGGCTTCCGCTACGACCAACTCCACTCAACTCCGCTTCCGTCTCCACTCAACTCTGTCCATTGCCTTCAATCTCCAGTTCCTAATGCCCATCTTTCTCAGATCTTCTTCCACATCCTGCTGCCATCTTCTTCGAGGCCTGCCTCTTCTTCTTTTGCCCAATATCGTTCCACTTAATATAGTTTTGGGCATCCTCGTAACATTCATACGGGATACGTGTCCCAGCCATCTAATTCTAGCTGATTTTATGTGCCTCACCAGGTCTTGTCCACCAATCAACTCATTTATTTCACTGTTATTTCGGATCCTATACATATTCCCTTCCTTCACTGGTCCAAATATCTGCCTCAATATTCTTCTTTCAACAATTCTTAGAGCGCTTATATCCTTATTTACGAGAGTCCATGTCTCGGATGCATAAGTAACAACAGGTCTGATCAGTGTTTTATATAATATCAGTTTGGTTCTTGGAGTTAGAAGCTTTGATTTCAGTAATGATTGGTTTGCATAGTAGGCTCTATTGCCGGTTATGATTCTATTTACTATTTCGCTGCTCACTCGGTTTTCATTATTCAGAATAACACCTAGGTACTTAAATTCTGCAACTCCTTGGAAACAGTAATTGCCTGTGTGAAGGTCTAGCAGTTCTCTATTTTCGTTCACAGACACTTTCATGTATTTTGTTTTAGCCTCATTGACTTCCAAAGCAATTTTGCTTACTTCCCTCTCCATTTCAATAAAGGTATCTTTTAATACATTTTTGTTCCTGGCTACCAGCACAATATCATCCGCATATGCTCCTAGTTGCCTCGTCCTTTTGAAGATGTGTCCTCTGAAGTCTATCTTGTTTATAGCATAATGTAGTGCCAAGTTGAAGAGGGTTGCGGATAGTGCATCACCCTGCTTTACTCCAGTACCAACCGTAAAATCTCGGCTTTTGTTTCTTCCCAGAACTACTCTTCCTTTGAAATCGTTCAGACTGAGCAGTACCAGTCTCACAATCTTTTGAGGTACCCCCAATTCTTCCAATGCTATTCGCAACATTTTTCGATTTACACTATCGAAGGCTTGCCTGAAATCTATAAACAGTATATGGAGGTCAATACCATATTCGAAACATCTTTCGAGTGACTGCCTCATGACGAAAATTTGATCGACTGTGCTCCGGTCGGCTCTAAATCCACTTTGATGTTCACTTAGGATTTCCTCTGCATATACATTTAGCCTATCAAGGAGAATCACGGAAAATGTCTTATAGACACAGCTTTGCAGTGTTATGCCCCTATAATTGCTGCATACAGTTTTATCTCCTTTTTTAAAAACTGGGCATATTACTCCAGTCTTCCAGTCATTTGGCATTGTCTCTTCCTCCCATACACTACATACTATATCATGAATTTGTGCAGTTAGTGCTCCACCGCCTTTTTTGATCAGTTCAGGGCTAAGCTGATCTTCGCCAGGCGCTTCCCGTTCTTTAGTCGATTAATCGCTCTTCTCACTTCCTCAACTGAGGGAATTTCTACATATGGTTCTGGACCTATTCTTACATTCTCTTCTACAGTCTCCATTGTGTCAGGCTTATTTAATATTTCTTCAAAAAATTCAGCCCATCTATTGAGGATCTGCCTGTCTTCCGCTATTAGTTTTCCATCTTTGTCTTTGCAGATATTTAGCTTTGGTTGGTAACTTCTGTTTATACTTCTTACCTCATTATACAGGTTTTTTGTTTTCTTCTGTTCTGATAATTCCTTTATTTTTCGCACCTTCTCCTTCATGGATTCTCTTTTTTTCTTCTTACATAAATGGTTTGCCTCGCGTCTGCTAGCTCTATATCGGTCACTATTCTGTCTAGTGTTTCTCTCCAACATTTTCCTTCTGTATTCATTCTTTTCTGTATAGCTTCTCTGCACTCGTCATCAAACCATTCGGACTGTTTTATCCTTTTCACACCTACTATCTCTCTAGCCGCCTCTATAACAGCTTCTTTCATGTTTGTCCACTTTTCTTCAATATTATTGATTTCCTCACCAAGTTTGTTAGCTATCATTAGTTGGTATTGACCACAACACTGACCATCTTTAAGTTTATCGACATCCCATTTCATTCTTTTCTATCCCTTATCTTTTTGGATCATAGCTAGTTTTTCTCTGACCACTACTCTCACCAGATAGTGATCAGTATCACAGTTTGGACCTCTCATTGCTCTAGTGTCTACTACAGAGGTTGCATGTCTTTTGCTAACAAGGACATGATCAATTTGATTCATTAGTTCAGTCCCAGGGGCTCTCCATGTCCCTAAGTGGATTCTTTTATGATCAAAACTGGTGCTTTTTATGATCATTCCGCACGCTGTAGCGAACTCTGCAAGCATTCTTCCATTGTCACTGGATTCATTGTGCAGGGAGAATTTCCCAGCAACGCCTTTCAGAAAATTCTCTTTTCCAATCTTAACATTAAAGTCCCCCAGAATGATAACTAAGTCGTATTTTATTTTATACTGTTTTACACAATTCATTCAGTCAAAGAGTTCTTTTGATTACGAAAAAATAAACAAGATGTTATCAAAGTACACCACCTTACATCAATGTTACTTAAATACTATGCAGGTTTACATACAATTTGGTTCATAGTGTTTAAAAAGTGTGTCAACCTTTTAGGCCTCGCACATAGGTTAAGCTACGGTTCACATACAGTTTTAATAAATATTTTCAATTAATCCTTGGAAGAATTTAGTATACCAAGTTTGGAGTGAGAGTTATTGTGTTGTGAAAAAGTTAACTAGTTTTGTTCTCAATTACTGATAATTCATTTATACTTAACAAAACCTTGCCGTTTCTTGTGATGAGTTACAGGAATCCTTCCAGATTGTGTTGATATATTAATTAGTTCTTCATCATTTGGGTTTCCTCCTTTTTCTGGTTTCTATTTTATTTATTCAAAGTTTTTATCAATTTTAATTGTTTAAATTTGTTTATTTTTTCATCCTGGGTTTAATGGATATAGATGCAACTTCTACTATTCGTATTAGTTTAATTTTGATTGCATTTCCCTCTTTTTTAACTTTTAATTGGGTCGATTTTAGTTTAGCATCCGTCCCTCTTGATCGTTAATAATGGACTGATACAATTTATTAACGGTTCTTTTCTAACAAGGTTTCGTTGTTATGGTAACCAGCTCCTATCTTATTGGTTGAAAACATTTGTACTCATTGTTATAAATCTTGGGTTTTTGCTCAAAATGAATAAAAACTCGTATTTTATAATTGCTATTATTCCTTCTTCTTATTACAAATGTGTGAGATATTATCATCAATGTCTCTATTTTCTTTCAAAGATTAATTTGATATCCCACAATGCTGACTTTGGTCATTTATTAATGTTTTGACCAATTTACTAATGCCATTTTATTACATGTTTCACTTAATTTTTCTGTTTATTCTAATTCTGATATACTATTATGTTTGTATAATTGAAATTAATAAGTTACTTGGTCTTAATTCTCAACTACAATGGTTAATTGCTTACAATTTGTTTTTTCTGAATTTTGACAGTTAGGCATTTTATAGGCCTAAACTGTAAATGTCTAGAATTTCTTATTTTACACCATTTAAACATTATGTATTACTTTCATATTTTATGTTCTGCTTACTGTAACTTAGTCATTGTTTACTTTTGAATTACTTTGGGCTGTTTTACAGTAAATGAATGTTATTATAATTTTACAAAATCATTCCTTGTCTAATAATCTTTTTTCTATCTTTACAATGATGAGTAATATTGGAACTATTAAAATTATACAATTGCTTGCTTATACCTTCTACTATCTCTTACAGACTTTTTTATCACTTAATCCTACCATGATAACATATAACATTAAAAATGGTTTATGGTCTGTTCATGATCCAGCCATATTCCTTCTTATAAAACACAACTCTTTTAAATAAACTAATAACAACTTTGGTGCATGGTGTCTTGACACCATTTATTATATTGTGATAAGGATTATAATCCTTGTGACTATTTTGGTAACATAGGATATTTTCTTCTTATTGAACTCATAACTACTTTGTTTCTTAATTGCTAACACAATGAAATTGGTTGTCTATCAACATTTTGAATATTGTTTCTGGTTTATTACCATTGTTCATTTCTTTTATTAAGATTATTATCTTAATTCCTTCCTATCCTCTCTATCACTTTCACTGCGTATCATTAACACTTCCTACCTACCTCTCACTCTTGGTTTATATTATTTTTTAAAAGCTAATTTTAAAGTCAGTTTTTTAACATCTTATGTTTATTTTTTAGCTCAGTAAGGTTATTTTTAACACACATAATATACTAACTCACAACGTTAGTACTAAAACTTTGTATTAAATTAATTTTTTTGGGCTATTTATATTAGTCCCTTCCCTTCATCCAGTCTTTACAATTTTAGTTTATCCTACCCTTTGTTGGTAGTATTTCTATCATAATTATATACTAAAAATTGGTTTACTTGTTTCTTATTGGTAGTGTACTTCCTTTTACATAGCTTAGATAATACTTGTTACTAAATTTTATATACTATTTGTGTTTTTTATTAGTTTACATTTGTTTATTTTATAGTATTTATCTAGCCAATCACTGGGGTTGGGTCGTAGTCATTTGTCTGTCAGTCTAGTCTATTCACTCATTTATTATTTTTGTCTACTATTTTTCTTTGTATTCTCTCAATACCATTTTATATTTTTGATCATTCTTCTCTAAATTGGTTCACATTTCTTCAGCTATATTATATTTGTGGATCCCCTATAGGGTCTGAGTTCTGCAACGTTATATAATGCCCTTCCACCAAAATTGATCACTTTATAAAACGTGATTCTACGTTTTAATGAAATTATCAATTGTATTGTATCTTCTCCTTCTTGGATTCTCCTGCTTCATATTAATTTTCAAGTTCAACTTTTACTTCTACTTCTTTTAATTCTGAATCTCTTCTTCATTATTATTTCTTTTCACGATCTGGCTTATTGATTTTTCATTATAAATTATTCTCTGTAAATTCTGTTTTCCTTAACTATCCCTATTTTGTAGCTGAAATCCATTCGGATGGGCTTTATTGGCTAACCTAACTCCGTCGTTCAAAACTACACTTTTTCTGAGGTCATAGGAACATCATCTCTGCTCAGTCAAATGATTGCTGGACCTATTCAACAGTCAATCTTAATTAATAATCCTTCGATAATTGCAGTCATCTAGTGACTAATAACAATAATCTTAATAATATTCCAGGGGAATTTTTTATTTATTATTTCATTAATACTCAGATCAAGTCATATTTATTTCTCACCTCTTCCTGTTGATATTTGACAATACTTGAAGCGTTGCTATTTATTGACACAATTAACATTTTTATTCTTTTTCATTTCGTCCTTGATTCATCTCATTTTTAATACTTTTTAGAATAGTTATTTTTCTTACTTTATCCTTGATCATTTGGTTTGTTATGGATCTTTCTTTGTTTTTTTCGGTTGGCTTATAACCTTCCTCATCCACTATTCTTCTTTGATTCAATTTTACTAGTAAACTTATTTATTTGCTTTAGGTACACCTTCTCATTCAATTTGTCTTGGTCGTTTAACCATTTCCATTAATTTGTCTTAAGTGTTCAGTTAATTTAGTGTTCCTTCTCTTCCATTGGTTTGCTTGTTGGAAATCGGTCCAATTTCTCGGTGTTCATCTACACTTAGTTTACCCCATGGTCCATAATTTCATCTGCCCTTGTCGTTCGGATCATTCTGGTGTGCAGAACTATTTCCGTCCTTGTGATATAGTTCTCTGCTACCTTGTACAGCAATTCTTCCAATACTCCATGTTCATTAGTATCCATGCCTACATCAATCACTTGAGCGTCTAATTTACTAAATGTATACTTTAATGTCACATTCATTATTGATGATCTCATTGAAATTTTATTATACCTTCCTATTTTTGGTATTTTCCATTTAAATATAGATTTTCTTAAGTTTTTTCTCACTGGTTTGTTGTGGTCCTCTTCTATAATTTCTTTTAACGTTCTCCTACAATCCTTAAAATCCATTATTTCAGTCTGGTCGGTAATTGGTAGATTACGCACATTAATTAGTCCATTCTTCATCATCTCCAATTCTTCTGTTGGATTTATTAGTTTTTTTTATGTACTTTCCTTATTTTCTTCGTCTTCTTAATTATTTGGTTCTTATTCAATGTTTCTTTAATACCTTCAGAAGTGCTGTCTAGTGTTTCATTCACTTTCTTAAAACCACTATCTATTGTCTCATTTAATTTTCTGAAATTCTCTTTCGTTTCTTCTCTTTGTTTCCTAAAATTGCCGTTAGATTCTTCCTGATTTCTGTCCAATTTTTCGTTTATCTGTTTAAAATTCTCGTCATTCCTGTCGAATTTTTCGTTCATAATATTCATTAATTCCATTAATTTTAGTAGGTTCGGGTCTCCTCTAGCTTCCTTTCTTCCTACCGTTTCCACATCCTCAACCGATGTTATTTCCTTTTCTTCAATTCTGACTTCTTTTTCGGCCTCCTTCGTCCGTTTCAGTGATGCCGCCCTCTTATTCATCTTGCTATCCTTTTTCGTAAGCGCCGCTAGAATATTAATCTTCCTTTAACTCCAGCCTCACTAGTTGGTGCGCCAATTTATAACAATAAGACTCTGTACGTTTTCTTACTTTCTCTCGCTGACGATTACTGTCGCGAACGCACTAATAACCAGTACCGAATCTTTCTCGTTCTTCTCCTTACCTGTCCTTAATTGATGTTCTTATACCCGATAGGCGCCAAATTGTTAAAAAAAAACAATTAAAAATTCGAATCGCGTCGTCTTCTTTTCGATGATAATAAATTCAACTTACTCACACGGACTGGCGTGAATTCGAATCCCGCGTCTCGTCCGACGTGTTGCCAACCTATAATTCTGGTAAAAAATTTTCTTCACTGCTAAAGTACAGAAATAATACAACATATATGAAATAAAACAAAGGACGGTTATTTATGTTCAGTACTAATTTATTAGTGTCCAGATTCGCTGATCACTTATCATTTAAATACAAAAGGTGATACTATTAAAAAGTTTGCTCCGGCTATAAATAAATTACAACTCAGTGGTCGGCTACGTTGACTGGGCAGTTTGACTAAAACAGCATGGATGCTGGCATTAATTTTTTACACAATTCATTCAGTCAAAGAGTTCTTTTGATTACGAAAAAATAAACAAGATGTTATCAAAGTACACCACCTTACACCAATGTTGCTTAAATACTATGCAGGTTTACATACAATTCGGTTCATAGTGTTTAAAAAGTGTGTCAACCTTTTAGGCCTCGCACATAGGTTAAGCTACGGTTCACATACAGTTTTAATAAATATTTTCAATTAATCCTTGGAAGAATTTAGTATACCAAGTTCGGAGTGAGAGTTATTGTGCTGTGAAAAGTTAACTAGTTTTGTTCTCAATTACTGATAATTCATTTATACTTAACAAAACCTTGTCGTTTCTTGTGATGAGTTACAGGACTCCTTCCAGATTGTGTTGATATATTAATTAGTTCTTCATCATTTGGGTTTCCTCCTTTTTCTGGTTTCTATTTTATTTATTCAACGTTTTTATCAATTTTAATTGTTTAAATTTGTTTTATAGTTTCATCCTGGGTTTCATGGATCTAGATGCAACTTCTACTATTCGTATTAGTTTAATTTTGATTGCATTTCCCTCTTTTTTAACTTTTAATTGGGTCGATTTTAGTTTAGCATCCGTCCCTCTTGATCGTTAATAACGGACTGATACAATTTATTAGTGGTTCTTTTCTAACAAGGTTTCGTTGTTATGGTAACCAGCTCCTATCTATTGGTTGAAAACATTTGTACTCATTGTTATAAATCTTGGGTTTTTACTCAAAATGAATAAAAACTCGTATTTTATAATTGCTATTATTCCTTCTTGTTATTACCAATGTGTGAGATATTATCATCAATGTCTCTATTTTCTTTCAAAGATTAATTTGATATCCCACAATGCTGACTTTGGTCATGTATTAATGTTTTGACCAATTTACTAATGCCATTTTATTACATGTTTCACTTAATTTTTCTGTTTATTCTAATTCTGATATACTATTATGTTTGTATAATTGAAATTAATAAGTTACTTGGTCTTAATTCTCAACTACAATGGTTAATTGCTTACAATTTGTTTTTTCTGAATTTTGACAGTTAGGCATTTTATAGGCCTAAACTGTAAATGTCTAGAATTTCTTATTTTACACCATTTAAACATTATGTATTACTTTCATATTTTATGTTCTGCTTACTGTAACTTAGTCATTGTTTACTTTTGAATTACTTTGGGCTGTTTTACAGTAAATGAATGTTATTATAATTTTACAAAATCATTCCTTGTCTAATAATCTTTTTTCTATCTTTACAATGATGAGTAATATTGGAACTATTAAAATTATACAATTGCTTGCTTATACCTTCTACTATCTCTTACAGACTTTTTTATCACTTAATCCTACCATGATAACATATAACATTAAAAATGGTTTATGGTCTGTTCATGATCCAGCCATATTCCTTCTTATAAAACACAACTCTTTTAAATAAACTAATAACAACTTTGGTGCATGGTGTCTTGACACCATTTATTATATTGTGATAAGGATTATAATCCTTGTGACTATTTTGGTAACATAGGATATTTTCTTCTTATTGAACTCATAACTACTTTGTTTCTTAATTGCTAACACAATGAAATTGGTTGTCTATCAACATTTTGAATATTGTTTCTGGTTTATTACCATTGTTCATTTCTTTTATTAAGATTATTATCTTAATTCCTTCCTATCCTCTCTATCACTTTCACTGCGTATCATTAACACTTCCTACCTACCTCTCACTCTTGGTTTATATTATTTTTTAAAAGCTAATTTTAAAGTCAGTTTTTTAACATCTTATGTTTATTTTTTAGCTCAGTAAGGTTATTTTTAACACACATAATATACTAACTCACAACGTTAGTACTAAAACTTTGTATTAAATTAATTTTTTTGGGCTATTTATATTAGTCCCTTCCCTTCATCCAGTCTTTACAATTTTAGTTTATCCTACCCTTTGTTGGTAGTATTTCTATCATAATTATATACTAAAAATTGGTTTACTTGTTTCTTATTGGTAGTGTACTTCCTTTTACATAGCTTAGATAATACTTGTTACTAAATTTTATATACTATTTTTGTTTTTTATTAGTTTACATTTGTTTGTTTTATAGTATTTATCTAGCCAATCACTGGGGTTGGGTCGCAGTCATTTGTCTGTCAGTCTAGTCTATTCACTCATTTATTATTTTTGTCTACTATTTTTCTTTGTATTCTCTCAATACCATTTTATATTTTTGATCATTATTCTCTAAATTGGTTTACTTTTCTTCAGCTATATTATATTTGTGGATCCCCTATAGGGTCTGAGTTCTGCCAACGTTATAATATTAATGATTAAGGTTTAAAGTATGTGATAATTAAATGTTTCTAATGAGTTCTGTATTGAGTTTTAATCATTATATTATTTTTATCCTGTTATCTGGATTTAGTTTATTAAATTCTTCTAGTTAATAGAAATCTTTTAAAGCAATCACTCCAAACTTATGAAACAAAATTTGAAACATCACTCCATTAAACAAACTTTGCACCATTGTTTAAATTTCATTTATCTTAAAAAAGTAATAATGATTAATTATTTATTTAAAAATTTGTGTTTATAAACAATTTTTATAAAACTAATCGTTAAATTAAACAATATTGTTACAAATTTAATTAGTTTAAATAAAAAATATATTGTCGTTTGCAACACACTTCTTCAAGTTTACATTTGTCTAACACACTCTAACGTAAATAAATGTTATCTAATTAACACTGTCACAATAAATAACACACGTCATTACACTAAAAGGGCTCTGAATTCCAGTCTTAAACTGACTGCTTGGCCGCTTCTGGGTCTGTATTACACCCTGCTGCCGATGGAGGTGATGACCCTACCGCTTTCTGGATGACGTGTCGTAAATAATCTGGTAATTGGGGGTGCCTTAGAAAGCAATGGAAACTTCGGTACTACGTACATCAATGCCCATCTATATGAGCACACGTTACGAAATTGCCTATCTTATAGGCTAAGATTGAACACACTGAATATCGTTATATACTTACAGTTCTCAGATGATGATCATTGTTTTATTTTGCCGTAAGGTTTAGGAATACAGTAATCTTTGTAAAGTGAAGCACCCGGGCAAATTATGTAGCGGCGTGTACGCAATCCGTTCTTTTTGTTCCACTCATTACTTTTATTTACGTCATTTACTTTTCGTGATCGATTGGCGTATCTTGTAAGCAATAACCTTTCAAACGTCAAAGTTTATTGCTGATTTTTTCCGAAAACATTCAAATTTACGCATTCTAGTTTAATAAAGGCAATGTTTTCTCCTTCACAACTGCATGATAATTATATTTTATGTTACTGAGTTACTGTGTTTGTGTTTCAATCGTTACAAAAATAATTCAATCTCTGACCAAAAACTCCTTTCAAACATTTAGTTTTAATTGTCTCCAAGTCACGTTACTAAATATTTAGAATTAATATTAGGCAATTACCTGTATTAACTTCCGTCTTGTGACTTACTTGGTTTTTCCTTAAAACGACGCGTTTCGAGAATAAATTCTCATCATCAGGTTCAAATTCTATAAAAACATCAAATTCACAAAAGGGGTCGTCAACTAGTTAAAATACACAAACACAAAAACACCACACATAAATTAACACCGACACAGTCACGGCACAGTCCGATGCTCATCGTCTCGCTGCCAACGACCAACACACATAGTAGGGGTTGTCTTGTAGTTTTCATGAAGTTTTAGAAAAAAATAACAATGTGTACACAAAAGTTAAAGTCGCTATACCATCTATGTAACTGTCATGCTTCCATATATTTAAAATGTTAGTGATACATAACTTTGTAAAAAAATTAGATCACAAATGTTAACGTTTAAAGTTTTTTAATTTACATTATTTTATAATGTATAAAAAAATCTCTAACGGATTTCATACGACAAAAATCGAATATAATTAGTATACAATTTGATAGAAGAAGAGTAACTTGTAATTCATACATGTAATGTTTATAACAATATTTGTTGTGCGAGTTTTCGGCCCCCCATTGAAGTCGATTATAAGTTAATGTTATCACAAAAATAAATACAACGGTACTGGATACACGATAAATAACACTTGATGCCAGAAACATTATATACTATCAGACTCATACATTGCCTTGTTTAGTTTATTAATATATCTTCTGCTATAGTTCAGGTAATTATTCTCTCTGTCCTTTTGTAAAGTATTTTATTATTTTCAAATCTGAAATGTAGTGAAGTTTTCTTTATTGCCCTATCACAATCAGTTCTGAGACACAAACACATAGTTCTACGAATGAGCCCTAGAAAAGCCCCATGTTTAAATAAGTTCGTATAGTTTATCTACAGCAAAAGGTGAACAAAAGCTGTATAACATCTACAGATGGCACAATATTTTTTATTAGGTAAACGTTCCTAAAATATACTCACATTTAAAGTTTCAAAGAAAGTTTTGAATTTAAAGTAACAATTGAGTTGTTAGTAATTTTTTATTGGAATAATCATAATCGACTTTTTAAGAATAAGTTCTGTTGTAAATTAATTTTTAATATTTCCAAAATATACAATATTTATTAATAATTAGTTAACTTTACAGTGTTTTAGATATAAAATTAATACATAATGTTGATTGTTAAAAAATTCAGTGTTATTTTTACGGTACACATAAAATATTCTTATGGTCTATATTTTATATTTATAGCAATAGAGTTATTGAGAACATATTGTGTAATATGTGAAGTTTGATATAATAACGTTTTAATTTTCCATACTAGGACGTGCATGTTATAAACAATGTATTAAAAACTAACCTAATAAAGTTGAAATTTCTAAAATCAAACTACATTCTCCTGTAATTATACATAAACCTAATTCTGTATCTAGGTTTAAATTATATTTTTGTAACACTGCTTTTCTAGCGGTTGTAAATTTATTATGATATTGTCATGCACACGGGTGCCCAGAGGTACCCAGAAAGTGTATAGTTTTTGTGCAGTTTTAATATCACACTATCAATTTCATAATTTATATTTATAAAAGTTTGAAAATGTTATTGAGATAAGATACGGAAACCGTAAAATGTATTTTGTGTAGAAATGTAGATTATTAGGTTACACAATAAAAATTTTTTTATCTGCATTAGATAGTGCTTTCTATTAAATTTATTACAGAAATTACAGGAACACTCACATTTTATAAAATATTACATTTTAGGCTACTTACGGCCACAAAAATCCAGGAATATATAAACGTTAAATTATATTACTTTAAAAATTTCATGTAAATAAACATGTTAAGATATAGGAAAAAATAAAGATTTAAAATTTCTACGTCACTATAAAAATTGTGTTCTTTACGTCGAACAATTCACGTACAAGCAATAGGCTACATGTAATAAATTAATTTGATAGTTTAAACTCTTCGCTGACCTACAAAAGGTTGTGCATATGAAAGTTGCACATGACGTGCACAGGTGAATCACAATTAACGACATGGGTCCGTGGCTGACCCACATCTTGCTAATAGAATAATAAACTATTTACGTACGGAGTGGCTGCTCTCAGTGAGCGAAATGTAGTTAGCTTCAACCGCGTTCGTTAAATCTGGGCACACAGAGAAAACATCAGTTGTTTAGTCGGCGTAGAAAGAATGCATGCCTAATGCAACACAGACAAGACTTAAAATAATTATTTAAACGTATTTCTTTGTAAATGTAAAAATCCAGACAGGTGTCAGGCTAAAGGGAATTTTAACTCACATCCGAATATAGCGTTTACTATGAAACCTTATTTATTTTAGTGGCACCACAGGCCAAAATTGAACCTAAAGGTTTATGAACGTTGTAAAAGTCTATGTGTGGGAGGATCAAGTTATGAGGAATTTTATGCAAAATACAAACTCTGAATCTTTAATAATTTGACAGATTTATTATTTCTCAATACTTCTTGTGAATGCTGGATGAGCTTTACAAAGTTTGTAGCTATGTTTACTAAAAAAACTGTACATATTGTAATCAGTTACGGTACATTTGTCAAAAGCATTAAGTACTGAACTATAGACATCTGTGGAGACATATTTAAACTTAAAAGCTAGAAACAAATATTTGTCATTTTAGAATTATGGTTATAAATTTGCCTAAAAACGAATGCAATATATGGTGATTTTCTAATGGTGATTTCACTAAAACAAAAAATAGTAGAGTAATAATGGTTTTCGTAATTTGCCTGATAATTGAAAAATTGCCTAATATAGCCTATGAATTTCGCTCTAAATAGTAAACGAGTTCTACAGCCCAGAGAGTTTACTAGTAAATTCATAAAATTAGCTTACATATACATCTCGTTTTTCGATAATCGGTGCTTTCAAATTTATTAAGTGATGCCATTTTTTTGAGAATATAATACAATCTAAACTGTATTTCGTTATCTAAAAAAAAGCGAATGTTACTAGTACCTGTACTCGTTTATTGAAAAATACGGTGTTATTAACTAAAGGCGCTATCTTGTCAGATTGGCTGCCATTAATTCTTGCAGAGGTCCGAGCGACTCAGTTACAAGGCTCTTAAACAACGCCAACGTAGACGGCAGAATGATTCCATAGTAAAGGTTGTCCTATGAAATGCCGGACATCGTAAGTCAAAATTTTACAAAGTAGTTCCAATTAAAGGGGAACGTTTCAGACGCAGCATTGGGGCCAGAAACTTATATAGAATAGCTACCTTCACTATTTCAGCACGGTTGTTCCAGTGTTTTGATGTAGGCCTATACCATCCAGCTTTCAGGCTCAGATAGCTTTCCAGGTTTCTACCGAAGATACCTATTTTGAGCGGTGACGGGACATTAGAAGTGTAAATCTTAACAGCAACAGGCCAAGCCAAATCAGCTCTTATGCTTTTAATTTAGAGGCAGAAACGTATTTGACACAAGCTACTGTATAAGAATTCTTTTATATTAATTAATTTAAAATTCTAAATGCCTACAACCTACTTGTCAGAAAATGTACTGATAACGTCTAAACATAAGGAGGAAGTTTATGGTCTAAAAATTTAAACGTAACAGTAATTTTCTTCTACCCTTCCAAATTACCTGTATTGATTTGCCCACTTCTTAAATTCTATAATTACTCTTGTAATATGCCGACATATTATATCGTATAAAGGACAATGGCTATAAATACAGAATACTTCTACATTTATAGGTTTTTGTGTACAGCACGTGTTTTGAACACGTGTTCAAAAATTAATCTGCGCGAAAATAATATAAAAGGATGTTTATTTTGAAATGGACTTTTGCTTTCTTGGATTTTCCAGAAGACTTAAATCGATGTTTAATGTGAATATAATACATAAATGACTATTGTTTTCAAAACTGGACGTATACAAGCAAGTATAAGCAAGCAATAGCACGTATAAGCAAGTTTTAAGTCTTCAATAACTCGCTGTACTGAATTATTAAGGGACTCGTGCGAGGTAACTTGCGTTAGCAGGGGTATTATTGTTCCAGTGTAGGTGTATCTAAAATGAACAGATAGAGCTTTAACTAAACTGTTTGATCCTTGTATTACAAATCCGTATTAACAATGGGAGTAAGCATCGCAACAATTGGTATTTGATAAGAACTTTGCAGCCTCTTATCATTGAATTCCATGCGGTGTTTCTCATTAGCAATTGAGCCGCTTAAGGTAACCCTACAATAGTAAACTACCTACCCGAATCAATAAGTCACATCTACGGTAGAATTATACAAGCTTCGTGTAGAAGTATCTTCAAAACACCAGTCGGTTTTACAAATCACCAGTGTTTACCTAAATAATCTGAGTATACCACTATCCCGTACATATTTCTTAATGTGTTGTCCACTTTTTAATATATAGTTTTTATAACGCTTTCCTAATGTCAAATACATAGAAAATTAGGTAATAGAACCATAGTCGCCGTAATAACATACTAAAAAAGTGGTGGGGGTAATGAAGAATAATAGACGGAATAGGAGAAATTGAAATATATTTAGAAGAAAACAGGATCTATTTATAAAGACAACAAGCACGAAACGAGATCCATATTATAAATAACCAGTAACATTACTTTATTCAGTATATAGAAATTGAAGAATTGCACGTTTTGTACAATGTTATAATTGAAGTAATGAGAATAATATTTATATATTTTCTTGTTAGGGATTATATTCTCTAGGTTATACCTAATATGATATAATTGTGTAGCACGTTCTACTTAAAATTTATACATTTAAAAGCTACTTTCGTATTTTCCGATTTTTAGATAACTTTCAGAGGAGAAATTTAATTGCATTCTGCTTCAATTTTAAACTTGTAGACTATTTCCAAAGAATTGCCTTATATCACAAAGAAGGGAAAAAATCCTACAGCTCTGTTTCTGAAGTAATTTTCATCACAAAATATCTTTAAAATCTGAGGTACCTTCAAATTTCTTCACATAAATCGGAAAAGGTAAGATCACAAAACGAGACGAACGAGAACAAAACGACATTCAAATGGAAATAAAATTTCTTACGATAGTGAAATAACGTATGCAAAAATATCGTATTCGTTATGTTGATATCAAAGGGAAACTGAATATACGAAGTGTGATCAAAAAGTATCCGGTCTGTGAATGTCAAGTCAAGTCAACTGAATTGGTTCGAAAAAAGCGACACATGTGTTTACAGTATACTAAATACTCAGTATAAATTTCATAACAACCGCTGATCTGGTTTGTTTATAAATGCCCATTGTTGTGTTGTGTGTTAATCTCATTCGACGCACTTACCATGTCAGGAAAGATTGATCAGATAATTTTAGTTGTCTTGATTATTCATCTCTTCTTTCACAGCACTAACACTTAACTAAAAATGAACTTTTTTCATGTGAAAAACTTACAATTTTATTGGACGCGTTTCGGCTTAGTATCCGCCTTCTTCAGCTTTGGTAACAGACTGCCAGCATTTTGTAACGGTTGTTTGGAAGGTGAAGTGGGGGTGGTGTGTGATGGAAGGGGATTGGCGCGGGGATTCAACTTACTGTTTGTTTTCTGTATAATTGTGTCAATGTGATTTATATTGTAATTGATCGTTGAGTATGTTTGTACACTTTTTGACACAATTATACAGAAAACAAACAGTAAGTTGAATGCCCGCGCCAATCCCCTTCCTCCACACACCACCCCCACTTCACCTTCCACACAACCGTTACAAAATGCTGGCAGTCTGTTACCAAAGCTAAAGAAGGCGGATACTAAGCCGAAACGCGTCCAATAAAATAGTAAGTTTTTCACATGAAAAAAGTTCATTTTTAGTTAAGTGCAGATAATTTTGTATCAGATTTTATCGAAAAGTTGGTGAAACATGTAAAGATACATTTCAAAAGTTACAAAAAGTTTATGGAAAAGATTGTATGAGTTGTACTCGAGTTTATGAGTGGTTTTAGCGTTTTGAAGAAGGGTGTGAAAGTCTTGAGAGTGGCGAGCGTTCAGGAAGACCAAAAGACTGGCATGTTGAGCTTGTGTGTACTGTTGTGCAAGGAAACCGCCAAATCACCCCATTCAAAGCAGATGATTTAAATATTAGTTTTTTTATCAGGTCAGTCTATTTTTACTGATGAGTTGGGAATAAGACATGTTTCAACAAAGCCTTGTGTAGAATTATCCTCAGAACGCTGTGGTATCAAAAGTGCTCACCGCTGACCACAAAGATCCCCGGGTGCCAGTCGCATAAGACCTGTTTGAATGTGCTAAACACGATGAGAACTTCCTTAAAACGATCGTTACGGGTGATGAATCATAGGTTTATGGATACGATCTAAAAATTAAGGCCTAATCTTCAGTGTGGAAGACGCCAAATTATCCAAGACCAAAAACGGCAAAACAGAGCCGAAGTGAAGACCATGATCAAAATATTCTTTAATCACAAAGGGACTGTTCATCATGAGTATCCTCCAGCAGGGCAGAAAGTAAACCAGGATTACTATATTTCTGTTTTGAGGCGATTGAGAGATGCAATTAGACAAAAACAGCCACAGTTGCATAAGAGTTGGGCACAGTTGCTTCAACGTGACAAAGAATCTGCCCACACGTCACATAGTGTTCAGAATTTTCTTGCTATACATAATATTCCACAGCTTCAGCATCCTCCATATTCGTTAGATATGGTTTCCTGTGACCGTTTTCTTCCCAAAGATAAACAAACCAATTGATAGGGAGATACTTTCAAGACGTAGAAAAGATAAAACAAAATGCGACGGGAGAACTTAAGGCGCGAAAAGGTGACTTAAAGACGTGCTTCGAACAGTTGGAAAAGCGCTGGAAGAAGTGCGTCTCAGCGGAAGGAGACTACTTTAAAGGAAAAAAATTACAAATTGTAACTCTTTTTGAACTTTTGTAAATAAAATCAATCGTGATATTTTTCTATCGCACCTCGTATTCTCTCTGAATGGCAGAATATCAAGTTTGGGTCTAACATATGCTGCTAAGTTATATAAACCGATTAAGAGTTTACCGAGTACCTAAACTGGCATTTGAAGTGTAGTCCGTTATTATACACAGAGCCTACCCATACGGCTAAGGGCCTTATTATAACAAGCAGGGAACGAAGCTATGTGGCAGCTATTTACAGACAGTATTGTGAAGCTGAGAATGGCGACGTTGATTACAAAACATCTGCCGTGTTCGGATGTTCAGAACGTTTGAGTTTATACACATTTCATCATGGTTACCTCCGGAAAAATTTTGTTTACTTCATACGTTTTATAAATAATTAAAAGCCTGGCTGCTAGATTGTACGTATATGCACATGTAGGGGAGACCGGGGCACGTTGGCCCAACGGCTTTAGTTCCCCTAGCAGCCATCAGAATGCTCCGCGAATCATACTGAACGTTGCCTGACTTGTCGCCCCCCTCTTCCGCGACTGCCAGTTTGTTTATTGTGATCTGTCAGGAGTGGTACCAGTTATTGGATTTTGTTGTATTTTTGGTAATTTTTCTTGAGTTGGATTAAATTGTTATATTTCTCTGCAAACACTGGTCAAGGAAATAGGTAAGTAGTGTATTGAAAGCTCAATAAGTAAGGATACTTTTAGTGTAACAACTGAACTGTATGTTGTGTACGTTTTTCTAAAACTGTAAAACTATTTCAAACACTAGCTGTTACCCGCGACTTCGTCCGCGTGGAATTTCATAAAAAATGTTTGTTCAGTTCGCTGAGTTAACGAAAAGTTAATAATTATGCATTCCTCGTAAAGAAATACCCATGCTAAGTTTAGTCTCATTCTTATTCTTTGCGAGTCGATGTTTCGTATTTTTTAATTTTTTTTCATTTTTGTTTGTTTTTGTTATTTTTTTTGTCTTTTCGTTTTTTAATGTTTTTATTTATTTCGTTATTATTGTTTTTTGTTCATTTTTTGGCTTTTTGTATTAACCTCATTGAAAAATCTCTTTATATACAATGTTAGGTGTACGACTTCCTTGGGCTAAAACAATAACGCTAGTGGCATCCCTCGCACGTGAACATGCCACGTATAGCTGCCCATGGGTAAAGCAACTCTTAGTTAAATCTATGCCAGCTTTGCTCAAGGTTTGCCCTTGTGATTTGTTGATTGTCATAGCAAATCTGACATTGATAGGAAATTGCAGCCTTTTGAATTGAAAGGGAAAATTCGGCGGTATTATGGGAATTCGTGGTATAAACACTGTCGCACCTTTTCGCATTCGGATATTATACGACCTTCTATAACGTTTTTTTGCAATGACACTACTCGCAATCTAATACCATTGCAAAGTTTCGGTGGGTTTAAATTACGGAGTAGTATGATGGGCACGCCAATCTTAAGTTCTAGTTTGTGAGAGGGTAGACCAGGCACAGTTATACTGTTTAAAAATTCTGTTGGATAATTAACAGCTTCATCCGGATTGCAAACTGTATTGATGGAAAGGTATGTTTGTGATTCACCAGGAAGCTTATCTAAAATGCGCTGATTAAGCGCAGTAACCTGGTCATTCATTGGTGCTAAAATTGATCTTTCACACAGCCACGAATCTTCTTTTATATTGAGATTGTGAACATCATCATAAATACTATTTATTAAAGTTTCAGTGTCCGCCACAACCTGACAAAGACCGGCAGGTAGTTCTATATCATGAGTATCATTCACTTCTGGACACTTCCCCTCTCCTACATCTAGGAGAATTTTGCTAAATTCTGAATCGGCTGAATGTGCTCTCATGTTTTCTCTTAAATAAAGTTTTTTACAATGTCTCCAAAGTACTGAACGTTTTAAACAGGCGTTAATTTCATCCGCTCGCGTACCTTTAGTCACAACTGGTAATATTTGCCTAAATAATTGAGTATTACCTCTTATGTCTTGCATTGATCTGTTCACGGCTTCGATTGAAATTTTGTTTGCCATAGTGCATTCGTCCCAGACTACAAAGACACAATCTTGTAATACTTTGGCTTTATGACTATTTTTTGATACACTGCAGACTGGATTTTCCATATGCTCTGCTTCTATTGGTATTTTAAACATGGAATGTGCTGTTTTTCCCCCAGGAAGTAAAGTTGCAGCTATTCCTGAAGATGCGACTGCTATGGCAATCTTTTTTTCTGAACGTATTTTGGCCAGTAAAAGATTTATCAAAAATGTCTTGCCGGTACCACCTGGAGCGTCTAAAAAATATACACCACCAGCGTTAGCAGCATTCACACTGTCAATGAGGAGTCGGTAAACTTGATTTTGTTCGTTGTTTAATCTTGGTTCATTCTGATTTATCGTATGTTGAAGTTCACGGTCAAAATTTATGTGTTCAATATATTCTCTGTTCAAATTATCAACAATCCCATCGGTCGCTTGTGGAGATGGTAAACCATAATGAGGGAGAGTATTGCCGCCTATGGCAAGAAGAATGTCTTGTAACGTAAACAGAGCACGATTAGTAAAGTTTTCTAAATGAGCATTTATGTCTGCATCTGGGTGATGTCGTTGGAATTCTCTTACATAATCTTCCATGAAATGATCCTTAAACTTGTCCCATAACTCTGAGGGATTAGAAACATTGCAGAATACCAATATAATGGCGAATAGCTCTCGCAATTTAGATGCGCTGCTGCTTATACTGGCATCTGCTTAATGTGTCGCACCAGTGATTATCGCCTTCTAGTAAACCAAGTGCAAGGCATGCTGCTTGATATGTAGGATGTAAAATACCATTCACTCTTTTGAGACTTTCGAAAGAAGTTGGTCCCTTGACAACATTTAACAACATCCTTAGATGATAACATTCCCGATTACTAGGATCAATTGTATAAATTCTACCAAGAGTATGCTCGTAAAATATGCCGGGATGACCCTCCACAGGAGTACCTCGGCGTCGCCGTTGAAATGTTCCATTTTGTTTATTAAATGTGTAATAACCTGGTACTTCTTCATACAATAAAGTGGCTGCGAATTCGTCGAAAAATGCACAGATCGGAAAACGCCATCAATGTCGTATTTCTCGGATTTTCTACCACTCCACGGACATTGTTTGGATCAAAATAAATTCTCTGCCCATTTTCTAAATGGATGTCCAAATGTGTTATTGCGGGGAAACGTTCGTGAATCGGAAATGATAATATGCGCCAGACTGCTTCAGAAGTACTAATATATCTTCCATTTTGATATGATGTCACTTCATCGTTAGCATTTTGCACACCAAATACCGCCAAGTCTGAACCTTTGTTGACATACTTGCAAATATATTTTATTGATTTCACACTGCTACAAAGTTCAACGTTGATATGTGCTTTAAAAGTGCGCGACAGCACCGGTGAAAATGGAACAATCCAGCGATTGTCGATATCAATAGAGTTAGTTCGTGATCGGATTGTCGTTCTATACCACCGTTTTCAGGTGAACGACGTCTGTAAAATGGATAACCATCCTCACCTGTAACAGTTTCTGTACTAAAAGATTTAGGAAATCTTTTACTACAAATACCGTTCTTCATACACGGCGATTGAGGATTGTAAGGGCCACATGGACCGTGTACCATGTGGGTTTTTGCAACATCAAATAGCTCTGGATCAACTTCTTGATCTGGCAATTCTGCTCGAATAACATCATTAATTTGCTCAGCTCTTATTTTCGTTTCTAACCATATCAAAATGTGGGCATTGGGCAAACCACGCTTCTGCCATTCTACACTATACATAAAACAGCGAACGGAACCGAAAATTTTTCCTTTCACCAGGAGATCCATCAATTTTTAATTTTTGTTTAAAAACCCTTGATACAACATCATGCCGATCAGAAGCCAACTGCCCTGTAAAAAGGTCGTTTGTAATCTCATCCCATTTAGGGTTGGTCGTGAACATTATTAAAAGATCGGGACGTCCATATTTCCTAACATAACAAAACGCATCCTGTGTGCGTTGGTGCATATATCTAGGTCCTCCCGTAAACGATGAAGGTAGAATAACTAACTGACCCAAGTCCTCTACATTCTCATTGTGATTGATTGCGTCTTGGAGGTGAATATAATTTTCAACTCGAAGCTTTTTTTTATTAGTTCGTATAAAAATGAGTCTCTCTGTTTCGATTTTAGCGTATACGTCAACTAAGTATTGATTAAATAATTGTTTGTAATTATGCAAATGATTGTACTCATTGTTTCTAATCATTAATCGGTAACAATAGTATTGTAGTGCGGAAACTTTTTTCTCGAAATTTGGTTGGCCTGTGTTGGGTTCGACTTGATAGACCGCAAAGTTATATCCGTCTTCCCCATAAACAAACATGAGAGGATACTGTAGAGCATCATATGATCTGTGAGTTTTGGCGATTCTCTGCAATCTATTATCATGTCTGCGAAGTACTATGTCTCGTTTATCACAATATTGATTTACCAGTAACACAGATACTTCGTTTGTTGTCAGTTCATTATGGCGACCTGTATGCTCTGCTGAAGGTCGTCGATCAGCATTTATAACTATTTTATAGTCATTTTCGTTTGAATTTGGTGGGAAAGATTGAAGAGCAGTTTTGAAATCACGAATGTAACTGTTTATTTCAATAAGCATACTTTGTAAGCTTTCTACTAACAAAGGGTTTAGATTTGGAAAACATTGTAATCTTGCATCCCTTTGTAGTACATAATCGCTCATGAAATATATTTGTAAAAATGATTCTCTCGCATTATATACAGGAAGAAGGGAACCAATTAAATGATACACCTGCCCCTGTATTTTAAACGTGGGCATATAATTCCCTTCGTGAACTTCTTTTGCCCAAAAGAAGTCATTTGGAAAGCCGAATTATAACGTCTAATATTATTTAGGAAATGTTGAGATTGTTCATGTTCGCCACATAACAAAGACTTAAGTGGCTCAGGTGGCTGCTGAATAGAGTCCAAGTGCACTTTTCCAGAAGAACAAGAAATTCCTTTTGACTCGTCTTTCCACCTTAAAGCTTTACAGTAGTTGCAACACACATTCATAGGGCCTATCTCTGATGCAGCAGAATAATTTATTTGGGCATCATAATTGAACCCACTGTTACGTTTTTCTCGCCATGCAATATTACGTCTATTAGTTCTTCTTATTTGGTCATTATTCAGTCGTTGTCGCCGGTTCTCTTCACTTTCAATATCCCGCATAGCATTTGTCGTTTGTCTGGCAGTGACCAGTCGCCTTTCTCGATCAAAATTCGTTTCTGACTGACGAGTGGTACTCACTCTTTCACGGAGCTGTGCTAAGCGCTCGATTCTCTGTCCTTGTGACTCATGATATCGATCACATTGTTCTGTGACACGGATGTCATGTTGTTCTTGACTTTCAAATTCACGTTGATTTGGTGATGACGACGATCACTTTCCAATCGCTGCTCTCTAGAATCATCAGATTCTAGATATCGCGACACAGAGTGTCGAATACGGTCATCTTCTAATCGCTGCTCTCTAGAATCGTCTGATTCTAGATTTCGCGACACATAGTGTCGAATACGGTCAACTTTTAATCGCTGCTCTCTAGAATCGTCTGATTCTAGGCTTCGCGAGACAGCGTGTCGAATACGATCGTTTTCTAGACGCTGTTCTCTAGACTCCTGAGATTCTTGACTCCTTAACAATGAATGATGGGTTCTATCTAACTGTAATCGTTCGTTTCTCTTAGAACTACTTTCAATGGACCTAGACATGGATTGCCTTAATCTACAATTTGTAAGACGACTTTCTCTATCCTGTTGAGATTCATTTTCACGTTGCAATCTTTGATTTTTAGCCCTTTCTCGTGTTTTTAGGGAGATTTGATTTTCTTTTAGGCATGACTAATGATTGTAAGTGCACTTTTTAAATTAGAAAACTAAAAACCTAATTTAGAAATATTTAGTTTAAAAACAACTACCTACGTACTTAACTAAATAAATAAGTAATTTATCAAGTAAATAAAGATTTGATTTTCTTTTAGGCATGACTAATGATTGTAAGTGCACTTTTTAAATTAGAAAACTAAAAACCTAATTTAGAAATATTTATTTTAAAAACAACTACATACGTACTTAACTAAATAAATAAGTAATTTATCAAGTAAATAAAAAAACTTAACTATTTAATACGAACGAATTTTCATGAAAGAAAACCAAACGACGTTAAACATTTACCTCTAATTATATTATAACTTAAAAGTCTCACTGCTAGAAAACAATTTTTTAAGGCGCGCGTTGAGACACAACCATCTGCAACAGCCCGCTTGCGCGTTCTGAGCCCGCGCGACAGGCAACTTTTGTTATATTAAGTGGGAGGAGGAAGTTGGAGGGGGAAGCGGTGAGAGGCGCCTTTCGGTCCGACGACGGTTTTCCAAAATAAAAGTAGCCTAAGTTACTCCTTATAACATCAGCTATCTGCCAGTGTCAGCTATCTGCCAGTGAAAGCCCGTCAAAATCGGTCCAGCCGTTTCGGAGATTAGCCTTTTATTTATTTGTAGCTTATTTAACATACATAAATAAAGCTATCATATTAATACATAATAATGATCAGCAAGCATAAGAAATTTAAAAATATTTTAATGACGCCTCATAACCCGAATCCAAACCGCGTGGTTACAATATTCTGATACATTATCGTAAATGGAAACACATACTCGAAAACCTCAAAATAAATAATTTAGTCAATAGTACACGCACTGGCAACACATTCACATTCACATTATACAAACCAAACTAAACTGCACTCTTAAACTGAACCTCATTAACCAACACATTCACATTATACAAACCAAACTAAACTGCACTCTTAAACTGAACCTCATTAACCACGTAAATTAGTAAAGACAACAGACAACGCCAACCGCCATGACACCGTCATCTAGTACATTTCTGTCCCATCTGTATCACATACTTGGAACGTTCTCTCAGAGTCGAAAGCATTAAAAGTAATGTAAAAATTTTAAAGATAATTAAAAACTGTTGTGTAAAGATAAATATTTTTAAACAAACAAACAGAAATTATCGCGGGTCTTAGGGAATAGCCAGCGGCAAAATGTAACTTCCGTCGCCGCGCGTGTACTACATTTCGGTGTCCGATGTATACACCAACTGTTTTCTTCACAAGTAACTAATGCCAGCTTATGGAGGTTATGTACGACAATGTAACTTATATAAAATTTACGTTGTTAGTGTACATTAAAAGGGTGTATTTATTGGAAGTACAGAAATTAGTTTACATTTATCGCACATAATTACGGTACAGAGACGATTTTGGGAGGTTGTGGCTACGTTTAACAATATAACTTAAAACTTAATATTGTTTTCTCACTGCCAGAAAAAATTTTTTAAGGCGCGCGCTGAGACACAACCATCTGCAACAGCCCGCTCGCGCGTTCTGAGCCCGCGCGACAGGCAACCTTTGTTATATTAAGTCGGAGGAGGAAGTTGGAGGGGGAAGCGGTGAGAGGCGCCTTTCGGTCCGACGACGGCAGCGGCGTGCGCGTGGGGCACGTGTTGCTCGACTTTCTTTTTTTCTTTTTTTTTCCAAAATAAAAGTAGCCTAAGTTACTCCTTATAACATCAGCTATCTGCCAGTGAAAGCCCGTCAAAATCGGTCCAGCCGTTTCGGAGATTAGCCGGAACAAACAGATAGACAGACAGACAGACAGACAAAAATTTTAAAAATTGTTTTTTGTTATAAGTACCTTATATACTTTCATATGCATTTAGTAAAAAGCTGTTATTTTGACATTACAAACAGACACTTCAATTTTATTTATTTGTATATAGACATGGCGATGGGGCAGGTCGGCCCACAAGCATCGGGGTACGTTGGCCTGGCGGGCCAACGTGCCCCGGTGCTTTTTGTTACAAAATTAGTTATTTTGATAATAGCACTCTTTAATGCTAGTGCGTTTTGAAACACATTTAATTTATATTTAAATTGCAAATATCAGGATTGATGTTTAAATATAGAAAACGACAACTAACTTATATCTTTGTCTACATGTATTTATTTTTTTTTTCAGTTACCATGGTTCGCAACTATAAAAGGAAAACTGAAAGAGGGCTTGTTTCAAAAGAAACTATGATGTTGGCTGTTATTGAAGTGAAGCAGTATAAAAGGTCCGTGAGGTGTGTAAGTGAAGAATTCGGAATTCCTAGAAAAACATTAGGAAGATACTGTGATAAATTTGAAGGTACGCCTACACTTGCTGAAGAGTCTGTAGTTACCGAAGTGCCCCAAGAGTGCCTAGAATAGTGGTAGAATTTACCAAAGTTCCTATAGAAATGCCTACAGAAAATCAAAGTGTTTTAGTTTCCAAAGTCTCAGTGGAAGTGCATAGGCCTACAGTTACCGAAGAGTCTTCAGTTACAGAAATGTCTTCAGTTACCGAAGTGCCTTCAGTTACCGAAGTGCCTTTAGTCACCAAAGTGTCTTCAGTTACCTAAGAGTCTTCAGTTGTTACCGAAGGGTCTTCAGTTACCGAACTGTCCAAAGAAGTAGCAACAGTCCCCGCAGAGCCCATGGAAATAGGCCTCCCAACAGTTGGAACTTCGATGGTAACTGTAAGCCCTTCGCTTAGGCCTACTAGGTCTCCCGGAGTCTTCCACACATTTGGCTACGCAAAACGGTTTCAGGTAGGCCTAAATAAAAAATAACACTGTTATTAAATACTTTCAGTTCTTTATATTATTATTTATTACGTTTTAAGCCTTCAAATAATTGACAGTAAAGTACAAAATAAACAGAATTTTTATATGGCTTAAAATGTAAAGTAGTTGGATATAAAACTAAATTCAAAACAAAATGTAGGCTTAATGAAATTTAGTTTTACGCGTGTAACTAATTCGAACCGTTTATTCTGTCCAGGTGTTTGAGGCGGAGCAAGAAAACTTGTTGGAAAACTACCTGATGAAGGCAAGCGACATCTATTTTGGTCTGTCACCCAAAGAAGTCCGGCGATTTGCTTACACGTACGCTGTTGCATGTAACAGGATCATTCCTAACTCGTGGACTGAATTTGAAATGGCTGGCCCAGATTGGTTTACAGGGTTTTTAAAAAGGCACCCAAAATTGTCCATTCCAACCCCTCAAGCTACAAGCTTAGCCCGTTGCACCAGTTTTAATAAACACAATACAGGTTTATTTTTTGACAACCTGAACAATATCTTACCTAGACTAAAGGTCACAGCAAAAGATATTTGGAATATTGATGAGACAGGTGTTACGATGGTTCAGAATCCCGACACAATTGTCGCACGTCGAGGTTTCCGACAAATAGGACGTGTGACCTCAGCAGAACGTGGTTCCTTATTTACAATGGCATTGGGAGCGAGTGCAATCGGGAACAGTGTACCCCCTTTCTTTGTTTTTCCTAGCGTTAACTACAAAGAACATTTCGTTCGAGATGGCCCTGCTGGATGTTCTGGCGATGCTCACCCATCAGGATGGATGACGGAAAATGGGTTTTTGAAATATATAAAACATTTTGTTGGACACGTCCATAGCTCTAAAGAAAACCCGTGCCTTGTGTTAATAGATAACCATAGTTCCCATTTGTTATCAAATGTTTTAGACTATTGCAAAGAAAATGGAATCACACTGTTATCTTTTCCGGCACATTGCAGCCATAAGCTGCAACCCTTGGGCCGAAGTGTTTACGGCCCTTTTAAGAAGTACGTGAATTCTGCCTGTGACAGTTGGGCGACAACAAACAGACGTCCAATGAAAATTTACGATATACCTGGTATCGTGAAAACTGCCCTCCCACACGCAGTCAATCCAGTAAACATAACAGCAGGTTTCCAGGTTACTGGAATATGTCCAGTTAATAAACATATTTTTACCGACGCTGATTTCATGCCTTCGTATTTGACTGATAGACCAGATCCTTCAAATATGCCAAACCATTCAAGTGTTCTTTCAGAAGAAAATACCAACCAGATTTCATCAGTTGTCATCCCAGCAACCCCTTCTACTTCTTCGGAAATAGGCCTACAGCAAACCTTCCCATCACCAGAGGAAGTAAGACCATTTCAGAAGGCAGAACCCAGGAAAGGAAAGAATTGAAATAAAAGGAAAAGAACATCTGCCATACTGACAGACACTCCTGTAAAAGAAGCATTACAGCTTGAACAAAGAGCAGCAAAAGAAAGAAATAAGATCAAAACTGAAAAAGGAATAGGCTTACAAAAGAAAAATGAAAAGAAAAAATCATCAAGAAAGAGAAAAAAAATAACAAAGAAAAGCTACCTGTTGCGAAGAATTTGTTTTGTGACCACCCTGAACAGCCTGGTGGTAGTGGTCAGAAGCGCCGAAAAAGGACTACTAAAAAAGCAACAAAAGTAGAAGACGACGATGAGGATGACGAAGATGAGGATAATTTATGCTTAAGTTGCTTGAAGGCGTTCAATAAAAGTACGCCTGGGGCGGAATGGATCCAGTGCACCAGTTGCAAACGTTGGGCACATGTGCAGTGTGTCAAAGGAGAAATAAAAGGGGTGTTTTTTGAATGCATTCATTGCAGTGACCCTTTAGTAATGGAAGACAGTGATTAAAACTTTATGCATTAAGCCAAACATAATCTTATTTTCTTCTATGTAAAGAGTTTTTGTTTTAAAAATTATATATACGAGTTTGTTTAGCAAATTGACTTTTATTTAGCTCCTAAAACAACAACAAAAACGTAAAGTGCTAGGTGGGCCATCGTGCCCCACTAGCTGGGCCAACCTACCCCGTGCACGGGGTAGGTTAGCCCATATGACAAAGCCCATAAATTATATTAATACAGCTTTCAGTTGTGCAAATTTAACAAACAGAGAATTTTGTATTTGTAATAAAAGATATTGGAAATTGTTAAAAATTATTACCACGGTAAAAAAACAAAAACTTTTTTTTCTAAAAATAAAACAAAAAAACTGGGCCAACGTGCCCCGGTCTCCCCTACTGTGTACCCCTGAGCATATTTTACTAACTACATTTAACAATGAAATGTACATTATACTCTCCTCAAAATCATATTAGACGACATTAAGATAACCCCATTTATAGCTATTGAACGTTGGCACAATGTGTATATGAAACATAGTGTACTGTATAACAGATGTAAGGAAAAATTTAATAAAGTATACGTGTATAATATAAGAAAAAATGGTAATAGCTAAACGGAATACAAACAAATAATAATAAAGTCAAAAGTTTAGCTTTCTCAGGAAACAATTTCACTTTAGGGAACATTCCAAGTTCGACAACACAAAAACATTAGCAGTGACCTGAATACAAATTAAGGTTTTATGTGAGTTTAGAAAAATATTTATAAAAAGCCGTTTTAATCAAAACGGAACTTCATTCCTCTACAAGTTGAAAATTTTTAGTCAATAAACATAGCTTCTCTTGACATAGGCCTAAATAGAAAATAAATTTATACAATTCTGGGCATCACAAACTAGGAGTTCCGTACAAACGAAACCATCAACCCAACCCTTATTACAACAAAAGTCAAAGTTATTTCACTAACAGACTTGCTTAGAGCCAATGATTTGGCAATACAGTGACAAGGCTTGATGTGTTTTAAATCCTTTAATAATCAGGTTCGTTTTATCTTCTCAGGCTAGGAAACGGTAAGCTGTTCGGTAGTTTTCCATCTCTAATTGTGCTTCCACTCCCTTCTCTCTGCATTTTATTCTCTCAACAGTCTTTTTGAAAATGGCGACGATTTCCACAATTTTATAAATTGTGCCTCACGTCCTTCCCCCACGGTTTGTGATATTAAATGGTTTTTACTTAATAATTTTTTATTCTGTACATAAGACGATAATGTGATGATCGAGCCGTCGTATAGCGAGCTCTGTTGACTCTGCAACAGCTACTTCCATGCCTACTTCGACTTTCCTCGAGCGAATGTCCTTTCTTTCAGCTGCAAGATGCAGAAAAACAGCTGGTTCCGACACTGTACGGTACGAATTTGCTACCCTGAGAACACTACCTCGCCACATTTTCGCCGTTCTGTTCCTGTAATTCCCTTGATAATGATCGTCAGTCCAAATCTCCCTGCCACACAGAAGGATGGAATGTGTGACTGACATGAGGAGTCGTCGTTGAACCTCCTCGTTTGCTATGAGCCTTCACAGTTTTAGTACCTTTGCAGTTTTATCGGACTTACAGTTTATCTGTTCCCAGTATGTGAACTTTGTTTTCAATTTCACTCATAGGTAACTCACAGCCTCCTTCATACAAGTAATTTCTGAGCCTACCTATACCTCGATGTTCGTAGAGATCCAGCGTTTAGTGAGCAGAACTATCAATATTTTATCTGGAGCCAAGTTAAGATCATGGTCCTCCAGCAAAATGAATACTCGTCTCACACCTTGCTTGAGTTTCCTTTGTCCGTTGTAAGGATAACTTGCAACCACCACTATTGCTATGTCCACCGCGTAGCCAACTTAGAAGGCATCTTCGGGCATTTTCTGAGGAAGATTATAGCCATTATTCCATAGCTCAAGTCCCAAATAGAGCTCTGAGCAGTCTCTGCTGTGGTCTCCCTTATTCTGCTGTGAATATGTTTATGATACCTTTGTTGAGTCGCAAATCAATTTTCTATCTTTGATGTAATTTTTGATCATCCGCATGAGATACTGCTGTACTCTGAATCTATTTTTAAGGATGCCGAGCATAACACACCAGCTAGGAGTGTTAAAGTCTGTTTGAAGACTAAGCCACTTTACCAACAAAACAATTTGTCTGGAATAGTGGTTATCGTGTTGGGGGTTAACCACTTCATAGCTCCGATCGTGGAATGCCCACTTCTAAACTCATGCTGCCTCTCAGAGAGTTTCTCTACACTCTCCTCGGCTGGAGAGGTCCTCTGCTGAGAGTCATGGCTTCAGGAACCCCTCCAAACGTTTACCTACTGTATGTTGATAAATACTGTATTCTCATAGAGAGGCTGGATTATCTTTATCTTGCTGATTATCACAGGATGTTGCGTTTTCCACTTTTCATAGAAGATGCCATCCTTTAAACAGATCTACATATTGAGCAACAACGGGGGGCAGGATATAGAAATCGTTTTCAACATTTCCGGAAACCATCAGGTCCGGAAGCTTTTTTATTCTCCAGGACACTTACAGCCTGTGATAGCTCTACTTTTTTTAAACAGAGGTTTGGATAGAACATTTCCTGTATGTCGGATAGAACATACTGTCCCTGACCGCTTGAGTTTGAAAGACAGTGGCCACGATAGCCTCCAAATATGTTACGTTTAGGATAGAGCTATGTACCTCCACGTGACGTTGCGTGTGACGATCTTGTAGCCCTAGCCGTATGCCGTTGTTGGGGGCACGAGTATATGGAAAGAACGAAAGAACGTGTTAATTCCACCTGTCAGTGGAATCATCAATCGGTGTAATGATCAATGTCTTTGAAGTTATGTTTATTTTTCTTGTTATTAGTTAATACTTGTTTATTTTTCATTAACAAGTAATTAATAATTAACAGTTTTTTGTTTATTTTAATTTTAATTAACAGTTTGTAGTTTAGTGAATGTGACCGAAAATGAGTGATGAAGTTAAGGATGAAACACCGAAACCATCCACGTCAAAGTTAAAAAAAAAAATAAAACGACGTGGGAGAGTGAGTGATGCAACCGAATAACTGAGCATTAGAGTCATGCATTAATTAACGATTGTAAATGTTTGAATATTTAAAAAAATAAGCGAAAATCAGAGAGAGAAACTCATCCAGCTTCCTTGGTACGATGAGAGATGGTTCAGTCATCGTGCCTGACAAGTTTGATATCGAATATCATATATCACTTACAATTAATAAAGTACTGTACCTTCCAATGTCAAAAACATTAAGTGTTTTTGCGGTTACATAGCAGGAAATAAATAATACTGTATATCTAGTACAATAGTGAAATACCAGATCTAGTCCATTACCAATCAGACCGTATGCTTAAAAAACTGTTTCAAATTGTGCAGTGAATGCTAAATGAATATTCAACCTGTACCAGAAGATTAATGGTAGTGTTAACTACAAACCCAGTTTTGCAGTAAAGCGCATTGCTTGTACCTATAGCAATTATTTATCACATCGTTACTCAAAACGTTTCACGTTTGTGGACGTTCGCGAGTGTGTACGTACAGTTACCCCTCACGTCACTGAAACTCATCTGCTCGATACGGTACTTAGCCTACTATTAATGCATTGATTGAGCCTAGTGCAGGAAAAATTTCCCCTCCTTCTAGACGGTCACGTCTGAAAAACAATGAGAAATTACATATAAAAAGTAAATGTCTTTTTTATAGTAAGTCTCACAAGAACTAATTTTTCCAAATTCCTACATACAATGTGTCATTGAATCCCCACACAGTGAAGCATTGGCCATTGTTTTCAAAGTCATGACTAACCTCCTTTGGAAAGGAATGTTCTTCTATGCTACACCTTGACGTAGAGAACACATTGCGTAAACTTGTAATGTACAATTTATATATTGAGAATGCACATTGCAGAAAACAAAGATAAAATAGGCTACAAGGGAGAATAAATTTAACAAATTCTTTCCTATATTTTTAAGTTTATCTCAAGTTAAGCCTGAAAATAAAATGCATTTATAACTAACTTTTGAGTATTAATATAATTTATTAGCTAATAGAGTTTTATAATTTTCATTCAGTATCCTGAATTTAAAAAATACATCTGTGCCAGATACATAACATGATTTTTGTTTAAATTACTTTTCTGAAAAAGAACACACACACACACACACACACACACACACAAGGCGATTTTCAGAAAGAAAAATGTGTAAGTTTTAAAACAGCGTCGAGGTACGATTTTAGTTAGGAGTTTTAGTACTTCGAAGAACAAAGGGACTTTGGCAAGGTTGAAAGTAGAGTAAAATTAATACAAATAGCCTATGTGTGAGTGTGTGTATTGCAACAAATGAAGGATTGCATAGATGTAGTAGATCTAATAATATAAACAGAGCCTCTTATCTGGAGATAGGAATTTAATTAACTAAAAACAACTATAATCTTGTCTGTAATTTTTTACATAAGTTACTTGTTAATTTTATATTTTCTTTGAATTCAAATGAATGTTTACCTGAACAAGCGTCTATGTTACTTGACTGTCGAATTCCTCCTTGGAGTCCGGCTTTAAGCTGCGGCGTTACCGTTGTCCGTTGGCTCGGCTGCGTTATCGTCGACCTCTGGTCTTGCCGCTACTGTCACACGCGAATCACACACGTACGCCGTTTATCTGATTGATATGGTTCTTATGATTACAATCTCAGGTTTGAAAAATGGGTTATTGGTTATTATTTAAATTGCGGTGTATTGTACTTACACCTTCCGGCTATCTTAAAGTGTTCACGCGTTCATATAGTTGTACTCGGGTGAGTACAACTGCCCTAAGCAGAAAAACATTGACTAGCGCGAATCAGCACTAATAGATCTTCAAATACTCGTTCTACGTCTAACAACCCTTGTTTTAGTTTACGTGTAACTCGTAGCTAAAATCTAGGACGGTCGTCACTTATATAGAAAACGTGTACTGTCACGAGGAACTCGCACAGAGAGTACGTCTGAATAGGACGAGCTGTAGACAAAGACTGCCCAAAGTTTTCTTTACCAGCGCACATCGCAAATGAAAATTGAAGCTCCTGATTGGTTAAAGATTAGAACACGTCATAGATGTCTACCTCGATAGCACAGATTCGTGTACGACAATGCCAGAGTCTGCAAAATCCTTTATAGATTTTATCTAAAAGTTTTATGACTTTTCTGCAGGTAGGGTTTCTATAGAAAAGTGAATTTAGTTAAAAAATTCATATTAGAATTATATGTTTTGAGTTTATAACATATGAAAAATGTAGCGCTATTTATGACGTTATCGTTGTCCGGAGCTGTCCAAGTTTCATTTAGTTGGACATATTATTACAGGAGTTATTCAGAAAAACACGAATAACACGCGCGCACGTGCACTCGCGCCCAAAACTTCTACTTGACATGACAGAGAATACATTTATGGGCATTTTGACATATAACACATAATTACTCATGTCTTATTTCAAAACTGACAGCTACTTTACAAAATTTGAACAAAATCAATTTAAAACTTGTCTATAACGTCATAAAGTGTATACTACCGTCTAGTCATTTCTAAAATGACTTTTCCAGCAATTTGTATTATTGCAATATATAATTATAACACACACACACACACACACACACACACACACACACACACACACACACACACACACACAGTCTTTAAGATTTTTATGATTTTACCTCAAGATGTATTTTCCTTATTTGGAACATGTTTCGGGACGCTTTGTGTTCTCATCATCAGCCTTACTAGTTTTGAGCCTTATGAAGTACTTATGTGTTGGTCGGTTGTTGTTGTGGTATTCTATTGGCCTTTGGCACTTTAAATTGGAATTATTGTGTGTGTGATTGTAGTGTATATATTAGTATTTTATATATTAATGGTGTAGTGTATATACCATAATCACACACAATGATACCAATTTAAAGTGCCGAAGGCCAACAGAATACCACAACCCCCAACCAACACACAAGTACTTCACAAGACTCAAAACTAGTAAGGCTGAGAATGGGAACACAAAGCGTCCCGAAACATGTTCCAAATAAGGAAAATATATCCTGAGGTAAAATCATGTAAATCTTAAATATATTATATACATCAAGAAATACATCTCGTAGACTGTAGCAAAAAGTTTTTGAATATATATATATATATATATATGTATATTGTAGCATGCCAGATTATCCACATTATTCTAATTTAAAAAATGATCATATATAAAATAAAAATAAGATGACATCAATGAAAACCACTATAAAAATTAGTCAAGGACCACAATGTAGTGAAATAATAGTTAGGAGAGATAAAATAATTAAAATCAACCATGCAATATATATAAGAAATTATAGAAAAATAATGAGAGGCCAATGTATAAAGTAATTAGACCCAGGTAGTATAGGAGTAGGTCAGGAAATGCCCAATTATTAGAGAAAGGAACGACTATTAGAGAAACAACCATATGCAATAAATTTAAAAGCCCCCCAAAAACCTGAAACAAAATGAGAAAAGTATAATGCAATAAAATAAGAGTAAATGTGAATTAGGTGTAAGTGAAGGTTCTATAATAAATGTAAAAATGTACCAGTGCAATTTAATCTTATAATGAAAAGGGAATCCGGATGATCTAATATAAGTGATATTCTTTATCATATAATATCAGACAAAATGACAAAAAATTATATAAGAATATACAATACATAAGTGGAGTGATCAAGGGTGAATCCCTAAAATAAAACAAAAACAGCAAGGACTGCATGAAAATTAATTTTAACAAATATTTTAGTTGATGGAAAAACAGATGTGTTTTGTTTATTTTAACAGTTCATTGAACTCCAGGCTGAAATGTCTGAGATGAAGTATAATTTTTTGTTATAAAATATTTGTTATGTTTTAATAATATTAATTATTAATAAACCTTACTGTAATTTAAATAAGGGTAATTTAGTTAAGATGACATAAGAATTGTAGGTCAGAGAGGGTATTAGCAAGCTGGAATAATAATAAACATTATAAATGAACTAACATAAAATCTAGGCCAAATGGTAAATCACACAAACCTTGTAATTAGTAAATAAAATAAAGGAAATTAATTAAATTCATGAAAATTATATAATGTAAATCAATTACTATATATTATAACTGTAACAATATTTTGTAAAGGTATTGAAAAAATGTATAAGATATTATTAGAAAAAATGTAAGTGTAATAACACTGGAATATTAGAGGAAAGCCTAAATTAAAGATAATATGTAAATTAATTAACCCAAATCATAAAATTACAAAGAATTAAATGAAAATAACCATTTTATTTCATTTAGTGATCTTGCTCAATGATAAATAGAACACAATAGATATTGTAAACCATTTGAGGTGACAGGAAGTACAGTTAAGGCCTACATTCTAATATACTGTAAATTTGACTTTTCGAGTTAAAAATACTATAAAGTATATCATGTTTGGTATTAAATAACGCAGAATTAACTAAGGAAAGTAATTATGTAATTAGTATTTAATAAAATTAAATACTATTAAACATGTAATTAATCATATAATGTAAAAGTCAATTATTTAAGCGGAAATGCCATCTGTTTAAAACTATGTAGATTTTAGATTAATTCAGCCAGAACTGATTGTATAGAGGAAGAAGTAGTTAGTTGATTGTTATACGTTGAGACGGACACTTCTAAACGAGCTCAGACAAATTAATTCATTTAAAAAGAGAGAAGGTAATTTTTGAATATAACCGAACCTATAAAAAAATAAAATGAAAAGTTTAAAAATATAATTAATAAACACTGAGAAAACCTGGAATCCACCAAATTAATTTATTTATGGAGATTTGAAGTTATAACACAGATGGTAGAACGAAATAAACGAGAATTATAAATTTTATCAACACGAAATTAGATACCATAAAACCTCACAACCATTGGAACAAAAACACATTGAAAAAACTGATTGCCAAGCCGAACAACTGACCACTAAGCTCGAATAATTACACTGTGATGAAGAGGAATTAACTACTACTGCGTGGAAGAGGAAAACACCAATAACCAACATTTATTT
Source organism: Magicicada septendecula (assembly GCA_034769895.1). Taxonomy (NCBI): domain Eukaryota; kingdom Metazoa; phylum Arthropoda; class Insecta; order Hemiptera; family Cicadidae; genus Magicicada; species Magicicada septendecula. Next base: position 183,359,315 of record CM068369.1, on the reverse strand, counting down.
GAAGGAATTATGCAGTAAAGGCATCTCGTATACACTCATCACGTGGGCGGCCATGATGGAATAATAACCAGAATCCTTTGCGGCCACTGCAGGACGGCATCTCAAGTCTGGTTCGAGAATTTATTTATTAACATTTACTATTCAATAATAATTTTGTATTTTTAGATAACTGAGCAGTTTTTATTGTAAGCACTATACTTTTCAGCTTTGCCTTTCTCTGACTATTATAAAATAACAGCTAAAAGAACCTGCAATTTAACATTAATATTTTGTATACTGAGTTTAATAGCCCTGAGATCGAGTTTGTAATTGTCGATTAACTAATCGATACAAAGTCGATTAGTATCTCTAATGTTAATAAATTATTTAAATATTATAATTTTGAGTTTCATTTATTGATAAAAATATAGATAGAAGAATTCCAGATAATAATTACACCTGGACTCCGAGAAAAGAAGAACTTAACATCACTGAAGCAGTAACATCACAGATTAACGAAAGACCGCTAATCGATTATGTTATGAGATAATATAATTAAAGCGGAAAAAACTATCCTGATTATTCTAAACTATTAAATTGCTTAAATTAATAATTAAAAGAAATAAAATTACATAAATACATCAAAAATCATTAAATAATTAATTAAATAAATAAATAAATAAATTTTTTTTATTACAATTTTTCTTGTAACTCAGAAAACACAAAAAATTACATTACGTTACATTACGTTACATTACGTTACGTTATATGTATATATATTACAACGTATATGTGTACAGATTTATATGTAATTTAATTTGTGTAGCCCCACGTTCTTTGGGAGCCATTTTATACAACGTATTTCTATATATGATTTAAATTTGTGTAGCCCCACGATCTTGGAGCGCCATTTATACAACTTAACAAGTTGCAATTTAATATAACGTATACGTGTATATGGGGTTCAGATGTAATTATAATAAGAGTATTGTATGTATGAGTATTTAAAATTCATATTTATTGTTTACTCAATCTTATAAATAATCATAAACATCCTTAATAATCGTCGGTCACGATATTGCTCATTATTAAATGTTTATATCTTATACTATGCAGTGTTACACATATTTAAAAACCTCTTACATCTAGACATGTTAATAATTTGATTTACTAATAAAATATAAAATTAAAATGTAATTTGAATTTAATATTCTTAATTCAGATCTGACCTCAACTTGCTCAGTCTATACCAATGTTTAAAATTAAATTTAAATTTATATTAATTAATTTTAGACTGCCATTTGTTTTAATATTAAAATTTAAATAATTCTTTTCTTTTCTATAATTCAAATATCAAATCAATTTAACTACTTATTTTGATAACAAACGCTACTCTCTCAACTTTAAATTCTCTTTTTATTTATTATTTCTTATATGCGATCGCTCATTCTTACGACTAAAAATGTATCTACATTTCTAAAATATTATTACTAAGTAAAAATGTATCTTTGTTTTAATTTATTGTCTTTTGATATAGTCTTTATGAGCTCTTTTTAAAAATCATTTAAAATACATTACGCATGTCACCTCGAGTTCTGATGATCTTAGGACTTGTTGTCGGGGGTCCAGCGTTGTCCAGAGTTAGTTTTCCATTCCTCCTATCCTGGCGTGGTCCTGGATACGTCTAGAGTCCAGCGTCGCTCTCCAGCAGCATGTGTGTTCCTGGATACGTCTAGAGTCCAGCGTCGTTCTACAGCAGTGTGGTCCTCATCAGAGAGTTGTTGTCTGCTGCAAGGTAGATCTTAAACATCGTCTAACGTCCAGCATCCTTCGTCGCTCTGGTAGCTTTTCTGTTGTTACTCTTGGTAGACTTAAGATTTCGGTATTTACGTTCTCCGGAATGTTGTCACGAATTTAACGAACGTTTTATTCTTTCGTTACTGCGACTTGTAATAGAAATAAAAATAAAACAGTTTTGCCGACAGACAGCATGTCCGACTGCAACTGTGTCTTGAAATAAAGAGAAGAGTTTTTGGTCGAACCCTTAATTTATACCCTCTCTAGATTCCGCGCCAGTTGGCTCCAAAATCGTCCTGACGATACCTGCATATCGCGTGACAGCCCCCACTCCCGAACCTTTTCATCTATTTGCAATTATCAGCAAATAGCAATGTTTTGCACGGAATCGAGATAGCACAAATCATAGCTAATTCGATTAAGCATTCACTATATTAATTTGAGCGTCTTAGGGTAATTTGCGTATTTTTGTGCACGTTTATTTAGCACTGTCTTCGCACAGCGTGTTATATTAACGTCATCTTTTCACTGGTGATAACTATAAATTTTACACCCACTTTGGTGCCTTTGGTTTGTTCATACACTAATTAGTTTTCGCACAGTGAATTAAAATAATTATTTTATTAATTACTTGGGGCGGGTTGCCGAGATTCCTGTCTTTGCATGCATCACTAACACACACAAGATACACGTGTAACACACATACAATGGAGCAGGTGTTCACTGCCTGTCGGAACAGGTTAATTTCTCCCCTAATCTAACAATGAAATATTTTTACAATCTCAGACCTGTCCATTTACCCGTAACTTATACAAATTCTACAAATTTTATATTTATTCAAATTAATGGCTAATACAGTGTATTGCTGTATCGTTGCATTATATATATATATATATATAAAATTATAAAATATATAAAATTTAAATTTTGTAGCTAGTCCTTAAATATTTATAATCATATTTATCTTATTTTTCATAAATAATTTTGAGAAGTTAAGTAATATAACTTTCTACAATTATATTAGCATTTATAAATGTAAACAAAATTTTTATAAAAATAAGTAATTCATTGAAGTTTTTGTTAACTACTGAGTCTGGTACTGTAAAAAATGTTTGAATAATAACATTTTTTTTATTTGTTACGGCAACAAAAGGCGCTGTAGTGTTAGGTATATATGCTTTAGCCATATGAGTGCTCCACATCTGCGTTGGGTTTTCTTCAGTTCGTGTCCTGAGCTGATTTTATACAACAATTCTGTCTGATCGCATAGTCCTCATGTGGCTGACTGTAATGTATTAACAAATGGTTTCTATCGATTTCAATAGCAGACGTTTGGAGTTACACACCATATCGAATACGAATATCACAATATACACAGGGCCATAATACAGTGTATATGGCAGTGTGTATGGCATCATTTTACGACCTATTTTTCTCTCACAAGATACATAACGTACAATCTAAAATAAGTCACAAAATAAAATAAACTATTTTGATCTTATAAAGGTATTATAATACCTTTATGGTGCACACGACTTTGACGTGACAGAATCATTGCATTTAAAAATAGTAAGTCTCTTGTAAAAAAATTAAATCCAAAATAGGAAATATAATTACAATTTTCTCTTGTTCTGTAGTCTGCAACCACTCTGTTGAAGTATTCTGCAGACAACCTAACACGGTAATTCAATTTTCATTTATTATACGTGAAACGCATTCTTCTTAGTGACCTAGATATTCACACAGTAATTACACCTGTAACGAATATGACGTAATATGACAGCTGTTCCTTTGTCAGTGCAGAGGAGCTTCCTATAGCACTAACTAATCTGTGGATTAATGAATATTTAGTAGAATTCTTACACGTTACATTTGTAACATGAGCTTTACAGTAGTTGTACTAAACTGACTCTGCTTAAAAGGAATATAACAAAACATAGCCTTAACGTCCTATTGTAATACAGACAATTACACATAACAATTAAACAGACAATTGAACATGTAACATTTGTGAGAAATTTAATTTTAGAAATTAGAAAGAGATTTTTGGAAGTATACGCTTAAAGTACGGCGCTTAGCGAAACCGAGACCTGGACAATGGGGTAAACAGAGAAGAAACGACTGAGGCTTTTAAAGTGTGGTGTTATATATAGTCAATTGTTGTAAATTAACTATAGTGATAAAGTTAGGAATGGAGGGGTTTTGCGAAGAAGATCTCTGAGAGAAGACAGACTTAACGCCCGATGCACACATCAGGTTTTTTTGCCGTGCGGTGCCGCTGCGTTCACGTTGCTGCAACTCAAAACGCAGGCTTGATGCACACACGCGTGACTAGCAGTCACCTAGCCGCAGTCGGCAGCCAGATTTTGCCACATGTAGCCATATCATGCACTTATAGAAAAAGTGTAATGTTCTCTTATTTAGTGCACAGACGTTTTATTTGGAATCGGAGACGGTTTTGGGTGCACTCATTTGCAGATTCAAGATTTATTAGAGGTAGATTTCGTATGGCTTTTGGTGATTTAAGAGAAATTCGTCTAAATTTTTCAATTACTTTCGAATGACTGTTCATTCATTTGATAAGCTTAAAGGTGAAATAAGCGACAAGATAAAATCCCGAGATACGTGGGTGAGACTGTCTGTACCACCACGGGAAATGTTAGCTATAACTCTTTAAGATAGCTAAGGATATTTTTATTTCACAAATGAACAGCTCTATGTCGAAAAGATCTTCAGAATTTGATCAGCCACAACTACAATTTTCTCAGATCACCGGATGTGTGCACTGCTCTATGGACAACAATGTACTAAGAGCCGGAGTAGAGTGTGCGGCGCCGCTGCGGAAAGGAGGGGAACTGCGGCGAAGAATGCACGCACAGTAGACGTGCGGCGCCGTGGCGACGTAAGTCGGACGTAAGTGTGCAGTCACTCGTATGCCTTCCAGTCCTCCACGCCGCACTTGCAGGCACCTAGCGGCACCGCACGGTAAAAAACCGGATGTGTGCATCGGTTGTTCAGCGGCTGCAGACGTAGACATGTGCATTGGCTGGTAGATGGTTAGGTTTTACTAGGCCTAAGACAAACAAAATCTAATGTTTATTTAAATTTGGTGTACTGATTTAAAATTCGATTCTCTTGGTTGGTTGTTGGGTTAAATTCCACATTTATTTTAGACTAAACATTTTCACGTTCATTATACATGTTATGCACCTGTCTGCCTGAAGGTAAACGGTACATCACTTGAAAGTTAATTTAATATTTTTACTTAATTCTCTTACCACTCATACAAATAAAAAAGAAAAATTCGCTATGAAGACTTTCCCACACCCAATGTATATAGTAGTGTCTTAAGTCTCTTTGGATATAACTTGTTCATACAAGTTAAGAAGCAAAAGTTTCTACTTATAGAGAAGCATAATTTATATATTGTTTCAAATAAATTTCACAAAATCCTATTGTCAAGGAAACTTGGCATATTAAAAATTGTTATTATTCATGAGAATTTATTTTTAATAGACTTCTCTAGTAGAATTCGTAAAGTCGTTTCTAATTGAGTACTAGAAATGTGCTACTTATAACAACTGTATGACGTTGCCAGTCGCCCCAGTTTCACTTTGTCGTAACAATTACAAACACGGTGGCTGCGTAGAAATAGATTACTGCAGAAAATAAGGTAAACTCGTGTAGTCCTTCTCCATTACTAAGCAACCGAACCAGAACCTGACTGATATATTTAGTTGAAGAACGTACATACAGAAACATAGTTCTGAGCATAGTGTTCCTATTTAAATTACAAGTAAGCTGTAAGTTACTATACACCATTACGTAAGGAATGAAGTCTACAATGCAGGCTAAATTAGCTTTTTAGAGGGATCATGCTATTAAATAAGTCACTTACGTCAGGTAACATAAAATCCAATTTTAATATTATAAATAACTTTGGCTAGAATTATGACAATTTACAATAATTCTTCTTTTCTTCTACCTCTTCTAGCTAGTTGTTGGACTTTCCATGACTCACCAAACTTCATCTGACCATTAATGGTGGGGGTTCGTCCCAGTAAACTAGGTGTTCATAACAGTGAAGAGTATATGGAACACAATAGTCTTAGAGTCTGCTGGCTTCATTCGTACTGGTAGTTGTAAAACTTCAGAATCCTCTGTCTCCCAGGTGCTCATAGCCTAAAAGTCTCATTTGTAAAGCGTTGATTCTAATTTTGGCCTTTTAATTCTAATATTGTATACCATATAGGCCTATTGAATAAAATATAAAATCTAACGTAGCATTCTTTTTTTATTTGCTTCTCAGAATTTCATATTAGAATATTTAAATTCTGATATACGTATTTAACAATTTCTCCTTTACATAATTCCGATAATAATAAAAAGAAATGTGACATTCCGAATATACATAATAATTTACTAATAATATTTTATCGTTAGAGATAATATTTTGAATGCAATAGAAGTTTATCACATATTATTGTTGTTTTACTTTTCTCCTTTGAAATCTTTACATTTTAATTCTGTCTAGTTTCTTGTAATATATAAACTGAATTTTGTAAGCGGTACTGAGTTTTGTTTCACAGTTTTATTAACAGTCTGTCTATTTTTATTCCTCAAAGCATTAAAAAATTGCTTTAGTTACAAAAATATAAAATCAACCAGAAAATAAAGTATACTATATTCTTTTCGCAGGATCAGATCTGTTTCAACCGCGTCTACGATTTCATTGTAATACAATTAAAATTAATTTAAATTTGTAATTTCACAGTTACAAATGCAAAAAGTATATTCTCTGGATCCAATACGTAAACATGAATGCAACACATTTATACCTTTCCTTCGTATAATAAAAAAAATATTTTTAAAAACAGATGTTTATTAAAACTCACATTAATGTGAGAAAACATTTCAAAAAATACCCAAGTTCAACATCTCTCCGAGATCCCTACTTCACAGTAACAGACAAAACGGTCTTAGATTTTACAAACAAACACAAACAACTATATAACTTATAGAGCAATTTCATAAACAACACGTGCAAATAAACACCACTTATAGTTTGCCATCTTCCCTTTGTTTTAATTGTCCGGGTGTTAAGGTCGTAGTCTGTAGTTTTTTTTATACACAGATGAAACTGGCTATTCGCAACAAGTCCAGCTAGCAAAACTTAGCGAGTTGACCAGTAACATTCTCAAGGTCAAGACATACCTGAAGATGGAGCGCAATTTTATGAAAAACACGTGACAACAGAAGACAGCCATAATATCTGTTACCGAAAGAGAACAAAGAGTACACTCCACTATGTAATTTTGTAATTTTTTTCATTTTTTCTTAAGTAGTACACAATAATTTAAATTATAGGTGTAACGGTACAAAAAATAATTAGATTAAAAACTTTTAATGTTCATTCTATGATGTGGTATACTGATTGTGATTGTAGGATTTTCTCAGTACTGTAGCGTGTTTGTGCTAACAAAGGTACTCAAAACACAAATCACGCTGACTGGTGACTGACAGAATACGTCAAGCTTTCAGAATGAAGGACATCGAAACTGTATCGACATTGAGGGGAAACACAAGCACTTGCTTAAAAACAGCAAACATTATATTACAAGAAAAGAAGTAAACAGGATACGTAATACGATGAAAAAACTGCTGTAAACTATATATGTAGGTCAGAGTGACGGATAAATGTCAGTTCGCCAAGCTGAATACAAACTATCACTAACCAAGAAAACACAGACCTCAACCGGTCAGAACACAATATCCGAGTAGGCGTCGATATTGACTTTGACAACACGAAATGACTGGCAGCGACCTAAATAAACAAACCTAGTTACTAACTAACACGAAGAGACATTTATAAACTAACTCGTTTTGTAACAACTCTTTTTTTGCCCTACAAATTGAAAATATTTTATTTAATTTGTCTAGATTTATGCAATTTAATTAAAATGTAAATGTCGTTGAAAGGAGATCGATTCTGTATAGATTCACTTTATAGATTCTGTATCCTTCACATTCGAAATCAAGGTCGTGTTCGACTTCATCTTTCGTTGCAAGGAAATTGAGATGATAACTATCTGTACTACTGCCCACGGCATATCTCGGAGCCAAGGTGTCAGCAAATTCATCGACGTTGCAAATCAATTCATGATCGTGCTCTATGCATGTAATCGGTTATCATCGATCGGCTCTCGTTTATACATGTTCAAGGTTCGTCTCTTAAATGCCTTTCACGTCGGTGTTCCAACACGGTACCTGTGGTCTGGATGAAAGACCACCGTTCCGCGGGATATGCTCCGTAGCTGATGAAGTGATAGCAGTTGCGTATCAGTGTACGTCTTCTTCTGTATTTCATAGGTGTGCAAGCAGTCTTGAAGCCTGCCGAATCAGCACGGTGTAAGCGTCATCTTTTATGCGTGCATATAACGCTCTTTGGCGTCCGAGTGTTTATCAGCACAGGGAAGTGGTCGCTACAATGAAGGTCTGGGAGGACACTACACGACAGACTAAGGCTACAGATGGCACGAATGATAGCCGACAAATCACCACTTCCAGCGTTGAAATCTGTGCCCGCGCCTGTGTTTAAAAAGACAAACGCGTTTTTAAAAAACAAACCCATAAATTTTTAATCCACCCCAAGAATTAATGTCTTTGTCCTATGACAACCCCAAGTGGGACTATGCGGGTTGAAGTCCCCAACAAGGAATTACGGAGATAGTACCTGCTCGTCCAGATCCTCTAGATCTTCAGCTCGTCACTCAGAATCTGTTAGGTATAAGTAGCAGATCGTCATCTTTAGCGGCTATAATAAACTGATTGCTACTGCTTGAAGAGGCATAGTGAGCGGAATACCCCTAGCGGGATACGTGTTGCTAAGTAATATAGCAACGCCTCTCATAGCTTTGATGTTTAGAGTCACAACGGAAGGACTTATATCCCCTCATATTAAAACGTTCTTGCGGCCTTAAATGTGTTTCCTCCAAGCAAACACATCGCTGTATGCCTGGCAAGCAGCATTTTCAATTTGCAGTAGTGCGAAGTACAACCGTTGATAGTCCTCCATGCTGGATGTTGAAGAATCAGCCACTACGGACCGTGTGTATTTTCTTGGCTTCTCTTTCGGCCAGCCTTTCTTTTTTTTGCAGACTGTCGAGTTCCGGGAGGTAATCGAGATCGGTTAGATCATTGCCATCAGCAAACGAGCTGAACTCCGATCCAGAGCTCATCTCCTGGCCATCGAAAAGGTCTTGTCGATATTTGAGATGACGGGAAAATGGACGGAAGTATCCCTATGCAGTAAACCTCATCTGCAGACACAATGTTGACGCCCGCTCTTCTTGGCGGACGAAGTAGTGGTCTGCTGGTAGACCGGTCTACACCATCCCTTTTCACCGTTGGCGTGTCCGTTTCAGCCGCACTGTCTTTATGGACTTCCGGTTTTCCATACACTTGAGAAAAGTAACGCTCGAGAAACTGTGTTACTGCAGGTAATATCTTTCTTGCAATAAAGGCGGTGATGCTGTTGATTTTACAGCTCTGACTGATACTTAACTGATTTTGCCCTGGTTGGGTGTTCTTACGAGTTCCTCGCTCGAAGTAGCTGAGTTTTTTCAGGGTACGTACTTTCTGAATAGTCAGCACTTACTTATAAACAGGGCAACTGCGGGATCTAGGTGAATATTGACCACCGGAATTGACACACTTCATTGGTTTAGAACAGGGATCATCACCATACACTGACTTTCCACAGAAGCATGTTTTAACCCGACCACATTTTGCAGTGCTCCTGAAACGCAAACACTTAAAACACTGCATCGACTGAGAGATGAATGCTCTCACACTCAGCCTATGAATGCCTGTTCTCACCTTCCCAAGGCACCAAGAAGGTTAGGACATCGAACGAAAATGATAGCGTCTGTCCATCCCTTCGCATCGTTAGTTTCCGACATGCTATGCGTCTTGTGGGAAGAGCTCAGTAGCAAATTTATTTCTGTGTGCAGTTCCACGGAGACCCCGTTTGTGGTGTGCAGAGAGGTAAGAACTACGACTTCTATCTCTATGTCCCCTATTTTCTGCAGTTTAAGTAACCTTAAACCCTGTTGATAATTTAGGGACTCAACAAATAGTCCACATGCGGCTCTTCTGATGTCATATACGGCCGATCCAGAACAACAGGTGACAGCTTTTCCAATAAGGTCTCACTTTTACAAAGTCATCTTCTTTGTGCTTCACTACAAGATACATCGGCACCGCGGGCACGTAGGCAGACGATGTCAGAAATGTTTCAGTATCTACCGAAAATTTTTTCTGTATGAGGGTTTTTGAGCTATCCCTCAAACCTATAATTATTTAAGAACTTCTGCAAGGGAATTTTTCCCGTCTTCTGTAAGAGAATTCATTAAACGTATGTTGTACGTATTGATCCAAGTCTCGTATGTGAGCGTGAGTCTGTAATTTTCTGTAAAGATAGCGTATAAACTAAAAAGGGTGAAGTAATATAAAACTACAAAATTTATTATTAATGGTAAACTTCTACTTTAGTGCCGCAGGCCGTCATGGTGATAACATTCAAAATTCACAATATCATCAGCGGCTCTGCTGTGGTCGTTTTGCCTGGGCTAAGTTAAAAAGAAAGTTTCTTTCTGTATCTCTCTCTCTCTTTCTCTCTCTCACACACACACATACACACACAAAACTCCTCTACACCTTGCGACTCGTCACCGCGTATGGCTGCTAGATGTCTGATTTCTATCCGGTATTATTCAAACGTGAGTTCAATAAAAAATTTTAATTTCTTGTCAATGATGTCAAATTTTCCTTATGGGACTGATTAATGAGTACTATCCTTCTAACCAATGACTGCGAAACCGTGTCAGTCCTTGCCAGACTAGACGCTGAGTATCTTTTTTATAAGTTATGTGCCAAGCAATTAAATATTATGTGACAAATACAGAGGCAGAGTGAGAAATAAAAGACAGAGGCGAAAGATTAAGACCTTGCAAGATACAGTACGTATGGGCGTGTGCGCGAGTGAGATTATAAATGTGTGATTTTTACAAAAAAAAATAATTCTGAGGGTATAACTTAAAGATATCTACCATACATGAGACTTCTGAAAAGTTAATATAATTTGATAAAAATGTAGTAGGCCTACTTGAGAAAGCAGTATTCAAATACTGAAAGTCTGAAAGACTGCACACTAGAACTAAATAGAAAATTACTCACATACTTATACATATCCGTGCTAACACACACACAGAGGCTAATGCGCGATGTTCATGACCGATGAAAATAAGCTAAAATCCTATTATTTTAATGCAGCTTATTTTAAGCGGATTGTTTTTAATTTTTCAATGGAAAGTAGTGACGTGTATCTGTTTCGTGCATGTTTCATACAGACACAGATTATTCCAGAACAACTTTATCTCGTCATACACACATAGTTTTTGTACGTAGTGCGGGTGCATGATATGTTGAAACGTTTAGTGCTTCCGCCTGCTACTCCTCCAGTATACAAGTCGAAAGCACAACTTTACTTTTCGATTGTTAATAAATTTGTAGCAGTATTTCATTACGTAATTGCTTGAAGTTTTGTAGCGTTACAAGTTTTAGCACTTAAAGTAGATATTTTAATTTTACTCGTTACTTTAGAATTGTAAATTTAAACAAGAAAGTATAGTTCAATTTGAAATTTCACATTAGTCATTATTCCTATCATTCACTTAAAATATCGGAAGCCGTTTTCAACATCAATGATCACAATTTGCCTACCTCCTGATTCAAAATTTTGACAACTTAATAAAACAATATTTTCTTGGCTTTACTACCTTCTGGTAATAAAACTTAGAAAAAAATGTGGTCAATAAAACATAAGTTAAATAATTTTATTATTATAATATTATATATGAAGCAAATTAGTAGCCTACTTTATATTAACGTTCTTCTAAAATTGTAACAGATATCTTGGTTTCCTTTAACAGCCACAACAAAAATCCCAATTTCCTCAAGATTACTCTAACATCTGGTTTCCTTCCTCTTCCTCTTTTTGTTTTTCTCCACTTTATGGCCTAGGCTGCACTGCTTGTTCCGGACACCGTCTTGTCCTCGACGTCCCCCGCTTTGCTGACCTCTTGGTTTCAGAGCTTTTCGAGAAAGATGGCATTGCTGCATTATTTCTAAGTGGTTGCACCAATTGCCTTTCATTTTTTATTTTATTTTCTAAATTGAAAATCTCCAATACCTGTCTCATATTTTGTTACTAGGTGCAGCCTGTTTTGTCTGTTACTGCGAAACCTGTTGGAAAGTTTTATTCGTGCTATGTAATTTTTTATTGTTCAAAATTTGAAATATCACTTTCTTCTTAGCTATTTCTTCCTCTGGAATCTCACAGTCTCGAACCGATTTTTTAAATCGCATTTTTTAATATGTTTCTGCTTCACTTCACATTTTCATCTATTTTTAATAACTCACAATAATCTATTCAACCTACTATGAAAAATCACACACATTCAACACTGAGTAAACATAACTTAAATAATTAAAATAGGTGAAAGTTAACAGATAAAATTAATTTAAAAATTAATGGCATACGAATGTTATTAATTTTTCTCAAGAACTGCGTAGGGCCACTTGAGTGAAAATTATGACGCCATAAAACATAATTAAATGGAAATTAGTGTTCAAACTTTTATGTTACTTGACTTTTAATGTAGAGCTCCGGGCTCGATTTCCAAGCAGGACCATCAAAATTAAGGTTCAGCCTCCAAGTGTATTCAGCCTACATAAATTAGTTTGGACCTATATACATGACAATAACAAGCAAATGAAGCAAAACTATCTTCTTTATAGGCTGTATGGCTCAAACTTGGACATTTACCTTAACATTTTTGAATGCATACTCTGTCATAAGTAACATAAAAAACTTATTTTTGCAACTGATTATTAAGTCTAGTTATCGCTTTTCTGGATCCGCCTTCTTCCGGTCACAACACTGTAAAAACAAAAAAAAAGTGATTTGACCCATTTGTCTTGTACGACTGTCGTTAGAAAACCTTTCTAATTTATACTTGGCCAGTTTTATAAATGTCCTCCACTTGGTATTATATCTATCTGCTACACACCTATGGAGTGATCGTTACATGCAACGCAACTTTTAAACCCTTTAACAACGTATTACTAAATTAGTCACTACTTGCTAGGGCTTAATATAGGAACCTGACCAAGTGATAAGTCCCAATATTCTCACTAGGTTTCTGTGCTTGGTGTCCCTTCAATATCTGAAGTCTTCTACCGCTATGGACTACGTCCGATATATTTTGTAAGACAACGTTTCACTCAATTTTGTAAATTTATTTTGAATAATTAATTTATTTTATGTGTTTGCTTTTACAGTAAGTCACATAGATCTGAGTATACCCAATTAAATACAATGTAATAGGCAAACGTTACTTACAAGACATATTCGACGCGGTCTGTACCTGACGAGGACTTCAAATACTTAATAAGTCGCTTTGAAATGTTTTGATCTTTCAACAACTTTTAGTACCCTATAGAGTATAGTGTATTTAACATACTAATCACTTAATTACTTTAACTAAATTTGATTTGTATTATTAACGTAGAATATATTTAGAAGCAAATATGAGTTTTTGAGTGCTACGGCATACACACTTTTATCAGTTTTAAGAGGTTTCAGTCTTAGAAAAAATAAATGTAAAGAAATTAAAAACCTTACGTCACGTAACGATCAGCGTATGTTACTAAACGGGGATATTTCGTTGTATTTAGAAAGCTGTTCTCCCAACACGGTGTCGGATCTAATTTCCGTTAGATCCTCGTGTATGTAGTGAATGATCAGAGTTTGTGCATCACATCATCCAGTCGGTTACCAAAACAGCTTTTTGGACTATTTGACCTTTTGATGCTGACCCTAAAGAAGTCGCCTTACAGGCGGCTGTTAATTACGTCTCTAATAGAGATTTCGTAACTTCAAAATACTACCTACTGTCGCAACTTAATTGCTGTTTCAGTTTTGATTGTTGTTTCAGTTAAACAACTCACCCTAAAAGAGATTTTAAATTATAGGTTAAAATTTAAACTGTAACTTATGAATATATATTGTAGCGTACAGAACTTAACGAAATATTTCATTTTTATTTGTACATATTTCATTAATATTTAGTTTTTCGGCCTAACTGTGATAAATTGCTACTATATTTAATTCATGTAAACGCATTATAATGCAGCCTTCTACTACCCTGAGTTTAAGATGTCATATAAACGTTCAATGTGAATAGACGCGTAGAAATTAAAGAAACTCTATTTATTCTCATTCAAGTGAATTTAGGAACAAAATAAATGATTTTAGGAACAAAGTTACATCATTTATTAAGCACATTTTTTTTGTTAAAAATGTTTTATTGTTTGCTTCCCTAACAAGAAGTTTTTCTTAGAAAACGAAATTACAGTTTCAGTAAAATTTTTCAAACAAAGATGACGTTTCATGTACATATAATTACATGGAAAAATAATAGTTGTAACATATTTTCGTATAAAATAGGTAGAAACTACTTTTGTAATATCTGCATTTTAATGTTAATTAGAATACAGAATTAACTGATGTTTTACAAATTTCTTAACTTCTAATTAGAAGGTATGAATGAGAAATTTCAGATTGGTTCACTTTCACGTTTTTCATGATGAAAAAATTATTTACTAATGTAAATATTAACAAATAATTTAAATTGTTTATAATTTTAGAAAATTTTCCAAACAACTTTCTAGAATGACATAATACGAAGAAAACGTATCCGAAAAATTTCTGGCGTATGGTATTTAGTAATTGGAATAAGATTCTCAGCAAGTTTGTCCCCGGAATCAAAAAATTATAAGTAATTAATTCCTAAAATCCTTCGGTACATTTGAATTTATTACGGTGATTAATATAGGTTAAGAAATAATATTGATTTTTATTTTCCCTTTTATTTACAGGCTATAGTGCGACAGCTATCCAATATTTACTCTTTCTCTAAATTATATATAGGGGGTGCAAAGGTAAGAATTTACTTGCAAAAAAGAATGTACATAAAATGCAAATTCACAAAAAAGTAATAAAATATAGCAATGTTAAGTAAAATAAGATTCACATAAAACTGTAATAAAACACAGTCTCTTGAATAATCAACTCGATTGGATTCTATGTTCACGAACTCCTGTAGAATACATTTTACACTCAAGCTCAACTATTAAAAAGTGTTTTTATTTTCATTGATTTCTTGGTATCCTCTGATGTATTAAATCCTGTCATCAATGATTCAAATTATCCTTTAATAACCCATACACTAATCTTGACCGACACATTTATAAACATTTACGTCTAACGACCCAAAGTATGCATTCAATAACCGAATAAATAGCAAGTCTCTTTTCTTATTTTCGTGGGCTTTCAATACATGCCACAACAATTAGCCCTTCATTGTCAGTAGAAGTAACAGTAGCTGATTTATCATTCTTTGAGCATTAAAAATTTACCCAGTGTGACCAAATTTTTTCAGTAAATGGTTAGTTTTATTGATCGATATATATTAAGTTGTTCCCACCATGTCTCTGTATGCCATTCACAATTCTCTGTAGTCCAAAACTCTTTCTAAGTCTACTTCTGTAGATCACTGATAAATTATCAACCACAACGGCATTCTAAAATTACTAAAACTAACAACAAATATTAACAACAAAGAAATGAAAATATTATTGAAAATATAGTTTACAATGAAGGTTAGCTGATTTGCGATTTATATTTTCAGCTGATAAAAGTGTGAAATTAACTAATTTAAAAAATAAATACATAAATGTATACATACATTTACACCCCCTAGTATAAACAGTTACGGTGGAACACATAAATTTATTGTTGTGACTGTACGTCTTAAAATATTGATTTTCATTCTTCTTCTCTGTCTCTCTCTATCCTTCTCTCTCTTACTCACCCGCTCTTCCACTTTCTCTCAAACAGATGTATAGAGTTCAGCACTATTAAAGATCAAACGATTTTCAGTAGAACCCTTTATTAAGATTTAATAATATATTAACCTGTAATATATGTAATTATTATGAAATATATGTAAATGCACGGACATTTCAAACTGATATTTACTTATCAGAAGGAATTGCCAATAAGGAAATCGTTAATTAAATTTGTTTAATTTAGTAATTTATTTAATTTCTACTATTATGTGAACATTTTTCTACTTTTACACTCTCCTTAATCAGTACTATCTGGGTGATGTTCACATGCTAATAAATAAAAGATATAGCATGATAAGTTAAATTATATAATTTTTGAATTCTAGGAGCTCTACTTCAATGTTGTGTAAACGGGAATGACACAAATTGGAAACGTATATTCTCAGCATAAATGGAAACTGCGATTCGTAGAAATTAAAAATGTATGAAATATCAGAACAGACGCAGCAGCTCTGTTCCCCGGGGAAATTTACAGAGGTCACGGAAATAAAACGTCCTATATCCCGATCAAGCATTATTTTCATTTCATGTTATATAGGCTATTTTATGTGTTCGACTAAATTGCAAAAGTACAGGACATAAACTGGACGATGCTGTAAAGTTTATGACACGTATTACCTTAATGTTAAGGGACATCGAATTTCACCTTCAAGCATTACTACATGAAAGCTCAACGGCTGTGACTCCATGTTGAATCTCTGGTTAATAACGGTTCTAACACTGCATACACAATGGAGCACTTTTAAAATTTATGATTAAAAAGTGATAGTCTTAAAAATAAGATAATGCTGAATAATTACTTGTATTCTTCTTTTTCTCACTTCACAGAGTAGGCGCATTGCCTGTTCCATTTTCACAGTATATCTCTCCATCTCGGCCTTCCTACATTCCTCGTTCCAAAGGGTTTATAATAATAGGCTTTTTACGGTAGCCAAATATCCACTATTATGTCCGTATATTGTGACCATGAGTTATATTCCATGGGATATTTCTGAATTGTATCGCTTATGGAGACTCCCTGTAGATTATTCCTAATATCCTCATTGTGCAAACGGTCTCGCCTTGTGCAACCCTGTCTCCTTCTTAGGAAGCACCCTTCTGGACTATGAATTTTGTTTATAACCTTCCTTATAGACACCCACGTTTCACAGTCATATAATAACACAAGCACTGTTTTTTTAATATAATTTAATCGTTTTTTTATCCTTGGTTTATTCTTTAGTGTTCTAAAGAATTCTTTAATGTTCTATTCTTTACTGTTCTATGTACGATGCTAAAAATTATGTTCTTGTATAATTTTATAGAGACATCTCGTTCTCTTTCATTCAAATTTATAGAGACATTTTGTTCTATACATATAAAGTAACCCAGATAATTAATCTCTGAGACTTGTTCCAAAACAGTTACCTACAGTTTTCGATCCGACTAGATACTTTCTCCAAAAAGCCAGGTTTTTTGTTTTTATCTTTGAAATTCAAAAAGCATGCCGATTTGAAAATATGATTTAAACAATGTAAAGAATATTCATTCCCGGTTTGTTCTGTTAAGACTCCATCCTCAGCGTATAATAAAATATACCCCTGTTATTATTACTGTCTTAGGCGTGTCTTGTTAAGTCTACTGTCTGAGTTAATCTCTTGCCTCTACGCTTGGATGTTGTGTATTAGATTTTGCACACTGTTGTCTCCGAAGAGATAAATTTTATGTACTTCTTCCTGCGCTGTTCTTCTTTGTATTTTACCATTCTCCCACTTTGTACAAAGTATAAATGTTGCCAACACCAAGTAGCGGTATGATTTAATATCTCATCGTCTATAAGTATGTACATTCTGCAAATGTGTTTTCAGGTTTTAATTGAACAAAACACAATCTATAATATATATAAAACTTCTAGCACTCCACGAACATTTATTTACATCTCTTGGTCTAAAAAACTATTTACAATTATGAAATCATCGGCACTTTAGAAACTGTCTCAGCCCCTGCCATTGATTATTTAGACACTACTCACGAAATACATTTGAATCACTGAATTTCCCATTCTTGCATTAATATCACCATAAACTGTAACTGGATTATTTTTACTAACTTTATCAAATATGTTTTGAAATTCATAACAGAAATCTCCTTTAGCCTTTTTTTACCTTCCACAGAAGCATAAATACCAATTATTATTGTAATATGCACTATTAACATAATACTTTTTCACTTATAAATGTACACCTATCTATTCTGTATTACAGCAATATACATTCCAGCAATTTATTTTTGGCTTTATATGTCAAAGTATTGTTTTATAATGTTTTACGCAAGTATTTGAATAAAAAGTCTTTAAAAATGTCTATTACTTATCTAAAATCTACTTAATAGTTGACCGAAAAATTACGTTTATTTCATCGTTTTAAGTTTACAGTTACGCACGTTTAATTCATTTTGAAGAGAAACTTTTCTCCTTTTAATTTTAATATAAATATTTTTCATTTACAATAATACTTCATTATGTTTCTGATCAGGAAAGAAATCATGATGGAATACAAGGCAGATTGCTTCCTTCGTTAGTCATCTATGGAACAATGGCTGCGCTTTTGTTAAGAGCTTTAAACATATTTACTTTGATCTCTAATACCCTCTGTAGTATCAGAGTAGCCTGTTGAAAGTGTTTCCTTGTCAGGAAAGTCTGGTAAAACGGAACAGACAAAGAGCTAGTGTCGGTGGTTTCAGTGCATTTTGTAGTGCACTAGCAGCCAACAAAAGGTAATGTGTTGCATTATTTCTGTCGGTACAGAGTCGACACTTAATTACGTTACACGTATGGCTTTGACAGCGCTCAGTACTCCGTATAAAGCTGCTCTGCACTGTTGTCTGAACTTTAATGAAACCTGTTCACAGTTACTGTAAAATCTGACCCAAACATAAAGCAATTAAATTTATAAAAAGTTAAATTTGAGACGGTAGTCTTTGGTAAAACATTTTTAAATGTGTACAAATTTTTTAAGGGTTTCATTGATTTTGAATTGTTTTGTTTTTCGTAATGAGTATCCAAAATCTACTTTTGACAATGCCGTTGTACAATATTAAATAAGACAGCTTGTTAGTAAAAGTAACAACACCTTCCTATGAAAGAGCGTCTTACCTGAAAAAATTCGTATGTCAACTTTAATATCATTTCCTAAAATTTTAATCAGGAGAATTGATAGACTAATGAAAAATGCAATATCTTAACCATTACTGAGGTACAGAGATAGTATTTGCAGGAGCTTCTTTTCAAAACATAATCGTTTTCATTATTTTTAAGGTTTTGCAGATACTGTCTTTCTCTTCGTTGGACAGATTAGGTTGTTGATAAATTTCATGGATCACGGGATTTCTTATCATTACACAGTGACAGGCACTCATCAATGTATAACTAGTATACGGTAAATGTAGGTTTATTATTATTCTTTCTGTTCAAGAAATGTTTAAAGGGAATGATTGACAGTTTGAAACAAATACTTCAGAATAAACTTTCTGTTTTAAAAAGCAACAACTCTGAGAGCAAAACTACACACACTGTAAACAAAAAAAGACTTTTTTGGTTTATGAACTTGGAACGAATTCAAGTAATAATCAGTTCGGCTTTACTTTCCTGAATCTTCTCTCTACTTACTTTTCAATTTAAGGTAGAGGAAAGAGACGTAAAATTAGTGTGTGCTACTTATAAAATACCAAAAATTCAAATTAATTGATTTTAGAATTGAATATATTCTCACGTATGTGTGTAAATACAACTAATGGTAATAAATTTGAACAAAACGTTACTGAGTTTTTCCAACTTGCATAACATGTTTAAAACATTGATTATGTCTCTAAGTTTACCTGTACGTGAACACTCCTTTCTTTGGGTTTGGGGTCTGAAGACTTACGTATGCAGTACTACTAGACAAGAAAGACTTCATCGGCTTTCGAAGCTTCTTTGCATTGAAAGAACATGCAATAGTGACATTTTAAAAATAGTAGATAAATTTTACTATAAAGCAACTCTTAGAGGAAGAGGTTCCTATTAAATGTAAAAGAAAGCTACCACTAAACCATTTCCTTCACAGTATGATGTGTAGCACAGTTAATCAAAATAATGCATGTTTATATTAATTTTATGTAAACATAAGTGCACCCACAACTTAGGAGGAATGTTTTATTGGTCACAGAAATGAAATTTACTCTCTTTTCCTGTCCCAGAGTTTTAACGGAACTGTTTAATTCCCACAAAAAATAGTCGTGTTGTGCATTTAAGTTTTAATTCGTGCATTTTTATACAGATAGTCTCACTTCTTGCAGAATACAGAATCAGATAGAATACGAAAGACTAAAAGACAGTCCAAGGAAAATATGGTAGACTTTGTCATTGTAGATGCGAGAGATATACTAGGTGTGGGAGAACGGGGTTCCTTTGCTAGCAGTAGAGAGAGGTACAGGCCAATGCCCGATCTAGGGTTGTAACGATAAAGGAGAAAGATAAGGGTCAGCGGATTAAGACAATTTGTACATATACAAAAACTGCATATTTCCGATGTGGTATTAAGTATCATGCTTCATAAGCTATGTAACTTAAACGTTTTGACCTAAGAAATGAATCATTAAGTTTCAATTATGACAACCAAATTATAATATTACACTAATACTACAATTACAAAATAGGTATAAAATAACTCAAAATAGTAATGGCAGTGATCGTACTAATTATAAGTCATACAGTAAGCATATTATAACCTATTAGTACTATAATATACAATCAAATATATACATTGCAGCGATACCTATTGCCTATTAGCCCGGGGTATTTTACTTGCACATACAAAATAAATATAAACATTTGTACATAGTTTTAAAATGGAGCATACGGGAACAGACAAGCTTTGGACATTCCTGACTTTTTTTGAGCAATGAATTACTTGGTGAATGAGGGGTGGCAAAGTGGGTGTGTGTGTGTATACAGTGATTTGACGTGTGTGTGTGTGTTGAATCACCTGGTCTCGAGGGAGAGAACAATAGTGTTTTTGTGTACAATATATTTCACCTGTGGTAGTGAGCTCCAGTTCGGACAGGCAGAAAATACAAATAATTGATTGTATAATTTGTTGAATTAATAAAAATTCGCACACTTACAATACATAGAGTAGAGTGAATTATTTCATTTTAAGACGTGAAAAATGACGCATGTAATGATACAATTTGAAGATGAAAGGTAAAAGTACAACCGAACTATAAACAAGATAATTAATTACTCAGTTAATTAATAAGTGACGAGCAATTAATTGATATCTAAATAAAGGCAAACATTTTACGAATCTCATGTTTCTATTAGTTCGCACATGAACATTAATTATGAAGTAAAAATACGGAAAAACAGTGATGTGTGAAAACCGACGCGCTGACCGAAATGTATGTGTTTGAGTTGGTCTGTTAGACAATCTTGAACCTGTCGGCGTGCTTTCAGTTTAAAACTCCGGACAATTCTAAACGACGCAAACAATTTGCTCAAGGGGACACCATGTACGTTTGCTAAGCGACATGGAACAGACGCCGATCATTCTAAGACGGGGACACTCTGTTCAACGGACAACCGACAATAGATTCCGGCACCAGGAACACCATCATCATACACATCATGAAAGAGCAAAACAACACACGCATGCCACTGTAACTCGACAGTGAACAACAGGTGAAAAATGAACAATTATTTTTATAAACAAAGACAGTAAACAAGTTTAATCATGATATAAAAAAGGAAGAAATAAATAATTGTACTAGTGTAAGTAACAAAATTTTAATAATTAATATAATTTAAGCATGTAATAACATCTGGTTTCGAATAATTTTTATAGTTATTTAAAATGGGTGCACAATAATTAATATTTATTGAAATAAAGTAAATATTATTTTTGATTAAAATACTGCAAATAGACTTTCCATTTTTTTAATGAATATTACATTGAAAGATGGTTTGCAACATTGAAAATAATTACTTGAATTCTATTTTGTTTTGTCAGACACCCAAGTAATTAATATAATTTTATAACTGTTTTTATAACAACTTTATAATTTTTTTATGTATGCGTTTATGTTTGTTATTTATATGTTATATCTGTGTTTATTTTTTTATTGTTTGCATATTATTTATGTGTAATTTATAACTAAAACGTACAAAACATTTATAACTATAACTAAAATGTTCAAAACAGCTCCTCTTCAAAAGCGACTTTTAATACACGTTTCTTTTTAATTTTTAAAGAATTTGTTTTTTTTATTAATCAGTGGTTTATTAGCATCATTAATAGAAAATCTGTCTCCTCTCTTCTTAAATAAATTTTAATGTGCAACAAAAGGAACTTAACATAACGAACATAGAAATCCCACGGTCTAGCTGGTACATTATTGTATAGTCGTTGAGTACTCTTCAAATACATCATATATAAATTGTAGTATCGCAATCTATATGTATTCTTTTCATAATATTTTGTATAATGCAATGAATAGTGAATTAATTTTAGAATCAAATAAAAATGACAAATTAAATTTTTTACAGGTTACACGAGGATGAAAGGAGATCCGGAATTTCCTCGCTTAGACATTAGGTAACACGAAGTCCGATGACGACGGCCCTCTGTAAATGGACAAATAACCTGGTTTACTATTGGGATGCAGTGAACTCCAATATGATTATGATGATCCCCTATACACACGCGCGCGCGAATGTGTGTGTCATACATTATACAAAAATTTGTCTGATGATTATGATTGAAGACTATTAAGGAGAGGTTTTCTCACCAGTCGGCAGACAATACCTAATAATGATATATATAATTATGTGCACGTAAGTACTTATGAAACATATTTTCGTTTTTTGATTACTTTGGAAAAAATATACAAATAATATAAGGGAATATGTTAAGTTTTTTAAGAGTTACATGTTCATCTTCTTACATCTCTTTGGAAGGAAGTATTTGTAACATAGTGAAAACACAGCACTTTTAATTCAACGATTTAAACATTATGTAAATTTAAAAGTTAAATATATCATAATCATAGATATAACTACATTCACAAGTATGTTGACGTTATACTATTCATCAACTAAATAAATCAGTTGCATGTCTTACAATTAAATAACATGTTTTCGTTATTTTCAAACCAGTTTTTATTGACACTTACACTATTGGAACTAGTTTAATGGAATAGTAGAGTGAAATTACTAAAATTGCAGGGAAGGCGTTAAAATGTTGTTTTCGGTTTAAGGTTTCTTTTCCTAGGTCTGGTACTACAAATTTTCTTGTAACGTACTCCGTAGGCAACATTTCTTGGCCAAACAATATCGTTACTTTAAATAAATAATAACGCACGCATGCCACAAACCCCTTCATCGTTTGTTAAGCTGACTCACAGCCACGCAGACGCTACGACAATAAACTTTGGAAAAGGATACCGTTGTACTCACCTCGCTTACAAATACTGACCTTTCTCAGAATACAAAGATTCATCGTATTCAGAAAGAACACAATATACATATTCTTCTACTATTCTTTTACTAATAATAATAATGCAATAAAGAAGAGTTGTAAAACCTCTCTATGTCCGTATTTATTATCTGAGAAGATCAGTTTCAAACCCAAGATTTTTCCAGACTGTGCAGTAATTCTTATTGTACGCTTCACAGATATGAACTTGCGCTCGGTGGTAAATTTTGCTGTGTAAATAATAGATAATAAAAATTATATGTAACCTGTATTGTGATTCATTTAGTACTTTCTATAGGATATTAGAAAAATGTAGTCTATATTGTAATTACGGTTTTTCTGGAAAGCGTATACAATGAGGAAAATAAAGCTTCTAAGACTCATATTATTCTTAAAAAAACTTAAACAATTTGTTGTCATCTTATAATATGTTACGTGCAATAATGTAAGTCTTTATGGTTGCTTTGATTACTGTAAAATATTTATAGTTCATTGTTGCTTACTATACTATAAAATGTTATATATGTACATAAAATTGCTCTTACAGAACATCAAGTTCTTCCGTTGTACTAACTCCACTCACTGCAGAAATATTAATTTTATGAAAAACAATCATGTAAATTGAATTCTCAAAACAAAGTGAGTTGTAAGAAATGGATTATAAAGTGAAAGCGAACCAATAATATTTTCTGAGTAGCACTCTAATTACTGAAACTTTATATAAGCACGATTTAAAAAAGCTACAGGAATAAAATTTCCCAGAAAAGCATCGACCCATTGATATGTTTTATTTAAATCGTTTTACATTATGTGTATTACTAATCTGAAGCAATCATTAACACAGTAATAAAAACATGGCCCATATTATATGTCTATCAACTACTTATATTTTTCTGTTTAGGAAAATATAGTGTCCTGAAACGTTCGGTAAGAATAGGCAGTAAATTCGGTCTCCTCGTGCATGCTACAAACAGAATTCTATCAAGGCAAGTTACAGTGGAAACGTTTAGATAACAATATTATGGAGCGGGTAAATGTAATTTTATTAAGCTACAGTATACGCTAAGAAGTCGAACTTCTAATGCAATAAGTAATGTTTTAATAATATCGGTAAATGTTCAGTTGTCCGCCTTTTAGAATTCTATTTGTTTATCGTGTTATTAAGAACCGTCACAATTCTCCGATGGCATAGTTACAACATAACCGTCGCTTTTCCCCTCATAAGAAATTGATAATTTTACTAAACTTTTAAAACTCTGGCAATCACGTTGTTTCAATTTATTGGTTTTGAATGACTCAATACTGTTCTATAAATATAACAAATAATTTAAAAACAAATATAACAACAATTTTCTATATGATATTTTTAAGACAACTAAGCTTATACTGTAGCTACCATATCCTAGATAAAAGGAATGAAAAGAATTCACAGTACTAAAAGTGCTATAAAATTAATGTTAATATTGTTACGACGGTCTCACTGATCGTCGTATGGTACTGTGGAAATAAAATACAGACACCAGTGAAATCACTAATTAGCAGCTTTAATGAGTCACAAATAACAATTTGAAATCAACTAGATACTCTCATATAGTAATTCTAGTTACATTTGTCCACACGAAATAGTATTGTCAACTAATAGAGTTCCACAATAATCAACACAATAATCACTTTCCGTAACAACCACTTCCATCCGCACTTGAATAAATCGCCCAACGTAACTAACTAAGCGGCAGCTGTTGCTGTAAATAGCCTGCAGATTTTCCAGACTAATGTCCCATAATGTGCGTCAACAAGCACTCGAAAGGTCTAGAGGGTCTCTACGTACACGGCCTTGACAGAGACACACACCTGCTCCGCTAGTCGAGACGGTTGTAGATCGACACTCTCCACTGTTTGAGACCATTTCGTAATTGCGTAACAATACTATTCAGTACTTATCATCACAACACACACGCTCAAATACGTAGTAATTTAATTTTTATGAGACTGTAGTTCCTAATATATTTATGTTCTATCCTTTTCCTAATATAAATATTCGATTAACGATATAAAAAATGTATACTCGATTAAAATTTCATATTTTTTCTTTTCTGTGTATTTCTGTAGCTGAGAAATATTTCTAAAAGTAAATTTGTTTTAAGCAATAGTGTACATAATAAGGTGATAGTAATAATATTAATAATAATAATAATAATAATGATTTTCAATCGTAAGCGTAAATGTAAACATAAATAGCATATAAACATAAGCATCAATTAACGTATGCCCTAAACATAATATTACATAAACCTCACTAATACCTAACTTATGCCCCAAACTAAACGTAGGTTTAAATTAAGTGTAGGTCGATTAATACTTGTTATGTTAATGTAGAAATGCTAATCGGTGTAAGTAATATTAAGTATAACAAGTAAGGAGTGGACTCAAGGCAAAGAGAGAACAAGTGTTGAAAAGAGAAAGTAGGAAACTAGACCTAGAGCCGAGCAAGAAAGTTAGTTTCAGTATTTGACCATTCTGTTTGAATAAATAGGAAGGAATCCATCTACTACAACTGGTAACGCTACTGTAGCTTCTATGATCATTAAAAGTGTTTTCTTCTCCACCTTTCTCTCGCCTTCCTCTGCCTCCCTCACGCCCTGTCTCTCTCTCGCTCTCCTCTCTCTCTCATATCTGTCTGACTATCTCTCTCCCCTCTTCTCTATCTCTGCCTCTGGCTCTGTCTGTCTGTCTTTCTCTGCCTGCCTGTCTGTCTGAATATATATATATTATAACGGAACCAAATATTAACTATTTGGGGTTATATGTTTACCGCATGCTGAAACCATATTTAAATAAAAATTAACAGTTAAAACTCCATTTGAATGTAGCGCATTGAAAATAATGCTGTGTAAAACAACGCACACGTGGTCGTTATGTAATCAGTTCGCTGTACAAGGAAGCGACCACACCCAAACTGTTAATTATTAATATCTCGGAAACTGATAAATAAAGGCGAAATCCAATATAGCCAAAATGTTTGCCGAGATATTAATAATGACGTGTGCAAATTTAATGCAATATAATTAACAAATGTAAGAGTTAATTAAAATAATTAAATAACTTCTGTTAAAATAGAGTTACAGTAAAGAGATTTTAGTATATTATAAAGATAATAATTTGTGACAGATTGTATATTTTAGATTTCACACAACTTGATTTGCAATTAAGTTATTGCAAAATTAAGTAAGTACAGGATATCCTTAGCGACAAAGTGGTTCCGGCGGATAATTAAATATTAGATAATAATTCTATTCTCCGTCTGTGGGAACCAGACTTCATTCTCACGGACTAAGGGAATTCTAAATTTTATGTGGTAGGGAGAGTGTTTCGACCAATGAAATCATTTCAAGCAGCCCCGGCTACTGCGATGTTTTCTGGTGGAAAAATCACTCTTCTGTCAGTACTCACGAAGTTAAGACGTAGTCCTTCGATCGTCTAGTAGCCAAAGCGGTGAAGATCAATAAGAAGACTCTACGTGGTCAACACACACGCAATTACGAACACACTAACTACAGATCATCTGTATAGCTCGTAATTGCTACGTAAAGGCGAGATACTCTTCAAGACATCAACCAAGCTTATTGTGTACTACCAGATAGTCATAAGCACGCAAGAGATCCACCCGACTTCAAGACCAGACTTCAAGAATACAGCAGAGAGGCCGTCTAAATCATTGGTTAACAGCTGACGAGCAGAGCGACCGCCCGAACGAAGCACACACACACACACACACTGACGTTCAACGTGCAAATCGACGGAGAACAGGAAGCAGTTCCAGCAGACAACAGCAGACGTTAAAATATTCACAAACAGCAGGGAAGCAGAGTGTTGCCGAATTTTGAACTCCACGACCGAATCCAGCAGTTCTAAGCAGATTACTTTCTCCAACCAAGGACTCGAATCGACGAGGGACAAATCGGGACGACATCCTCTTCAGTAACAGGAAAGCAAAATCTATTTATTTATTTTCAGATCAAATTTTATATTTTTCAATTAAAACATTGTAATTCAAATAATTCAGGTGCCAAACAAACAAAAAGCAAAGACTCTAGTAATTAAAAAGTAAATTCGTTGTGATAATCTGTATAGCAGTTTAAGGTTTTAGTAAGTTAGAGTTAAGAAATAGAAGTAGTATAAAAGCGCTATACAAATCTTAACTGACAATCTAATCTTAGATCATACTGCAGTAGATCAGAAGTAGAATTACTAAAAATGAAATAACGTGAACTAGACTGTCACGTCTAATTTATTTTAACTAATTATGCAAATTAATTTTAGAGTTTTATATTTTGTTTCATGAACACGTAGATTCAAATTAATTAAATAAATTTAATTAAATTCAAATCAATTAATAAAGTCAAATTTAAATTGCAATTAACTCGCAAAGAACGAGTTCAGTTTCTTTCAACTATTAGACAATCGAAAAACATCGATTCATTGTATAGACTATAAGAAAATTCATGACATTATAACCATTCTATTCTTGTGTGTTGTTGGTGTAATAAACAACGTTTTATTACCCCATATAACAGTGTTTTATTGTTGTACGATAAAGCCTACCAGTCTCACAAAACTCTCCCCCTTTAAAGTAACTTATCTTGTGTGTTATTGTAATAATTTGAGATTACTAGCTTGCGAACTTCAAATCCAAAATCCACACGCCCTAGTCGGAAGAATCTGCAAGATCAGACAGCAGGTGGGTACTCACACACAACATTACATTACAATAACGCATAGTAGTGTAGTTATAATATATATATTGTAACGAGACCCTGTATGCCGGTCCTTACAAAAATAAAAAGTAGATGGAAAATTTTATAAAAAATAAAATTTTTCAATAATAAAAATAATTATGTTTATGTTAATAAATGTGTGTAAATAAGAAATAAAGCTGTTTTAAAGGTTTTGTAAAAATTTTGATAATCAGGCAGGTATTTATTAACTATCGAGCACTTCTGGAAGATTTGAACCAAGTCTGGAGTTAAATAGATTAACTCCAGTCAGCAATCGATCGGTGATTTTTCTTGCTGATCCAATATCTCACTCAAATAAAATATTTTCTTCTTCTTGAAGTCCCTTAGCCTTAATAAATAATCTTAAATTAGCCTGTGAAATAATAACAGATAAAAACACTTGAAATGTATGGATTTATTGAACAATTTAATAAATAATCGATTTTTTATCGATTGAGAACAATTATCGACTCCGTCTCAGGGAATTATCGATTGTGCATACAGTATAAAATTATTATAGGTATTATATAAAGGACAGGTTCTTTGAGCGATTAAATTAATAGTCAGAGAAGGATGACGAGAAAGTATAACATTAACAATTAAAATAAATTCAATAATTATTATTTAATAGTATTTAAATAATTCTGATATATAATGTTTAATAAATTGTTTTGTCAGACCATTGGCAGCTTTTATGACGTCACCACGATGAAGAAGGCAGGCTTAGTAAATTCAAAGATGGCCGCTACTAGTTCTGGCGTAGTTACTGCGAAGTCGTCGTGTCAGAAAATCACAACAAAATTACCTTCATGAATGTTTGAAATGTTCCCGCACTGGTGTAATTTGTCTATTAGGTTGTTTGGTGTGTTCTGAAGAAGTGTTCCATGTAAACTTGTGTTAATTAGGTTATTTTGTATGTGTTCACTTCTGTTGGTTAGATGTCTGTAAAAGTGATTATGCGTTATAGCGTGAATTGTGTCAAATATATTGTTTTACTGTTTTATATCACTTGTATCATGAAGTTAGGTGTTATTTTTCACTATTGTCGTTAAAGTTTTGGTAAATTAGCTCAGAAAGTGTTCAATTCATCTAACTCTCGATGCACTAACATTAATGGCAATTTGTCGTACCATTTTCTACTCAGTTTTAAGAAAAGTTTTTTCACACAACTATTCAGGTTGATATTCAACAAAAGACTAATTAACTTGGTCAAAATCTGGCCAAGTTAATCTTTGAAAAAGTATTGTTAACATATTTCGATTTCACATACACATGATACAATATTACATTATATATGGAATTTATTTATTTTATTCATCACTTTCATGAATTATGAACCTTATCATTGGTTTAATCATCTCATTCCTTTTAAATTGATATATTATAGTCCATATCTGTAGACATTTTGTGGAAATTAACAAATTTCTTTCCTTTTTGGAAATATAGGCTCAAAATTGGATTTCCGTCTTTACACAAATTTCCTCCATTTTAATTATCATCAATACTATTATAATAAATTTTAATTAGTCATATTCCTCTTCCTTTCCTTAAATACATATAAATTAAACCTTTGAACTGGTTTTTTGTGTTAATCTCTGAATTTGACATTGCTCTTTAAAATTATTTAATTTATATATTTTGAAAATTTACAATATTTTAAGGTATATTTCCTTATTATAATTTTAACTCATAGGATCATTCCCAGTAGTGGTTAACTGATTTACCTTATCTAAATCTTGCTAGTTTACAGGATTTATAAGTGAATTATACTGGATTATATTGTTTCTGTGAATTCATCAAATGGCCTAGAGTTTAGAATTTTACATTTCTGTCTTTCTCAAATAAATTTAGTCCTACTTCCTCCTCTGACTTTACATAGTTACTATTACATGAAAATAAAATGGTTTATAACTTATTGTGAGGTGTAGTATTTAATTAACACTACTGTTATTAAAATAAATATGAACATTATTTAGCAATCTGTACAATTGAACATATTGCTGATATGGTTTGAACATATACTTTTAACTCTTTCTGAGTTAACATAGCATACCTTCTGAAACATTATTAATGGTATGTATGCTGTTATTTAGCAAACATTATTCATTTTAAACACATAATATAAATCTTATTTTCTAATAACTCTTACAAACACATTGATTTTATGGCTGTGAACAAACAGTCTATTTAAACATTTTAAACCTATGAATACTAAATTAATGCCAGTCCTTTCTGGTCTAAACCATTATTATTTATGATCCCCTTCATCAGTAAACATGACCACCCATACTCTTGTTATTAGCATTTTTTACAAATGTCTTGTAAATAAAGAGTTACATTAAAATAATAAAATACTGGAAATCTTCCATTTTATTATTTTATGAAGCTGTTTATTATTGGATATTAAAGTTGTTATATAGCATATTGGTAAGTCATAGTATCACTAACTTTAAGTTTATTGCATTTCCAAAAAACACTTACACAAATTCACTTTCACTGTTAGTTCTGATATTTTGAGTCTTATTATCTCAGACCAGACCTTTAGTAATCATGGACTGTTAAGACTTGTTTATTTTCTTATCACACAATAGCTTTAGTCGGTTCACTTCTTATAATACTATACAGCACTTTAGTTTTCTAAATAATTACATTCTTATAGGACTTTGGTATGTTATACTTTCTTTTTAATCGTTTTTGTGGGTTTGGGGTTGATGGTAGTTAATAATAATAATAGGTTTTACTACGGTGTTTCTTTCATACTATTCCTTCCTCTCCTCCTGTCTTCTTTCTTGTCCTTCTTCTTATCTTCTTTCTTGTCCTTCTTCTTATCTTCTTTCTTGTTTTCCTTCTTGTCCTTCTTCTAGTCTTCATTCTTCTGGTCTTCTTGTCTTCCTTCTTCATTCTTGGGTAAACCAAGGTACTTTGTGTTATCTCGACTGATGTTTAGTTTGGAGCATCTAATTTATTTACTGATGCGGACCTTGTTCTTCTCTAAAGGTTTCATGGTATTGTTTTCTTCCTGATCACAAACTTTATTCTTCCTTCTTCTTGTTTTTGGGGTATTTTGGTATTCACCACTCTTAAACTGATTCTCTTTCTTCTTGATATGGTGTTATTTAATTTGTTTACTGCTCCTAGCTTCCTGGGTAAATTACTGATCTTATAATATGAGTTGCTTTCAATACTTTCTTTGATATTTAAACAGTGGTTTTTGTATAATGTAATGAGGATTTTTATTTTATCATGGTTCATTCCTTTGATTTCCTTAAATCTCATTCAATATTATTTTAACATATGTGGTGTAATTAAACTTTATGATTTTGTATGACTTAATAAGTAGTGGATTTTCTGTCACGCTACAATATATATAATTATTGCGACAGTACAATCATATGCTGTACTGTGCATGTAATAGATTATATAAATATTTAAACTAAATTAATAAATATGTAATAAATCAGCAGGTCTGAGATTTTAAGCTGAGTTGATATTAAAAAAACGGCATATAGACATGCAGGACCCGACCTGCACGATCACGCGATTATCACTGAGAGTGTGTACAGTAGTAAATAATGTGTGTGACTGAGGCCGGTTCGAGCATGAAAGTTTGCATTCTCACCCTAAATAGGTGTTAAATTATAGTTTTTATTTAATTATAAGAAAACCATAAATGGTAGAAAAATTCAAAGACTCCTAAATATGTATAAAATTAATACACATGTGTAGTGAGAAAACGGCGTGAAAAGGATGTGCAGTGCGAATTCAGTGCGATTTTAAGAGCGTAGTAATTACACGAATTATGCGATTACGATGGTAATTACATTGAACATGTATAATTAAATTATCCATCGTTAGAGCACCCTGTAGTGCACAGTAGACATTGCCATTGGCAGAAATGTGCGAAAATATGAAATTGGACGATAGTGGGGGAACTGACGCGACCAAGCAATTTCTGACAGGCTGAATTATGTCCAACAGGTGCAGTACGATGCTATAATATAAATAAGGGCACGGAAGAAGCCAAGTTCTTCTCAATCAGTCTTCAGTAGCGGCGGGACGCTATGTCCAGTATAGACGCGAATTTAAAATTTTTTTAATTAAACAGTAAAGGCAGATGGACGCTATGTTCATCTAAGTATCAAACAATAACTCTTAGCCTGGTTACGGATACGATTATAGAACATACCTGACGATGTCTACACACAAACGTCCGTCACTCAAAACAAGCTACGATGTTACGTCATGCAGAGGAACACTATATTGAACAGCAGAGGCGTCTGATAGAGCAACAGCAGCTGATGCAGAGCAACATATCACTCTACACTACAGCAACCATGAGGGACGAGTAACTGGAGGACGACAAGTGAAACCGGGGGAACATGCAGGAAACTCCATCAGAAGAGGACCTACGGATCAACGAAGGACAAGGGTACGCTCTACAGAATCGAGGTGACAAATAATCAATTTATAATTTGTAAATGAGAGACTAAAGACATTGAAAAGACACTTTGAAATTTAAAAATAAATAAGAGTTATGTAAAATGAAGATATAGAGATAAGAGAATATAATTTAAATTCAATAAATATTTTCTTTGATGATTAACAATTAATTTAGTCAATTTAAATTTTATTTAAAGTTTGTAAAGCAATCAATGATTAAGATGTATGCAGTGTATAAAGTAACGTAGTTGGAAGTTATATAAAAAAAAGAAAACAAAACTGCAGTAAAGCACACAGTCAGACTGAGCAGTCGAGATTTAAGATAACAAATAAATGTTTAGAATATACTTTTGCTACTATAGAAGATAAGATTTTTTTTATGATTAATGTACTGCAAAAATTGAACGATTACGCAAACAATAATGAATATTTATGGCGAAGTAAATGAGATGTTTTAAACACGCTTGTGATTTATGAATAAATTATGAAAACTCGTTACAATTCAATCAATGACTACTCTTATTACCATTACACCCAAACCCCATTAATTGGTACACTTTACCAGTAATGTTATATACAATTTGGCACAGCACAAATTAATTTATATTTGTTTTGCCATTTGTCTTATTATAAATTGGCGCTCCAAAGTGTGGGGCTATCCAAATTAAAATACATTTAAATTTGTACACAATTTAAAATTGTTATAAATTGTCTCCCAAAAGCGTGGGGCTACACAATTCAAATTACATTTAAACTTGTACACAATTTAAAATTGTTATAATATATATATCTCACTCACTCACTCACTTACTCACTTACTCATTTTCTCTCTACCTATCTATCTATATCTCTCGCTTTCTCTTTTCTACACTATCTTACAAAAAGTGCAGATGCAAGAGCTATGCAGATACAAGTAGACAAGAGGCGCCAAGAAGCAAGAGAGACAAGTAATAAATTAACAGTATATATTTCACCCAAGCGTTCACATATTCCCATAAAAATCATAAAATATGATTAGCCTAATGTAGAAATGTATGAAATGTTTGAGCTAATAAATTTCTGTAATGTACAAAGTATTCTAAAGGAAATCGAAATTCAGCGTGATAATATAATTAGAGTTCCCATATACAGTACTTAAATATAACCTACAACTCTTTAACGCCATTCTGGAAAGTCTACCACTTACGCGGCTACATCTTCAGTAAGAAAGAATTATTCGAATATGCAATAACCTAAGATTTTATAGTCATAATAAAAGAACAAAGTCATTTATTTTTTGGAACAAAATTGCGATTCATTGAATAACTAGGGCTCATTCAGCAGCGCAATTATTCTATTATCTTCCAGGCAATATATTCTACTGAGACAAAAGCGCCTGTAAAACTAACAGAATTCTGATTGTAGACTTGTGGATTATTAAATACAACTATGTTGAGGCCGCAAATTTCATCATAAACTGTCATTATGAAGATCTGCATGGATATGGATAATGTTTCACAAACAATAATCACTTTATTGGACGCGACCAAATAGGGTTACAAAAAAGGGAAGATACTTTTATTAATTAAACTATGTTTGAGAAAATACTGGAAAATCAGAAATTTAAATTAAATTGTCTAACATATTTGTCTCTAGAAGTCCGTAGAATGTAGTACGTCTAATCTCTTCAAGTAAATAACAATAAAGAAATCCATGATTTGTTGAAATTAAAAATGTATGAAGCATGAGAACGGTCACAACGATGACACTCCCCGGGGCAATTTAGGGAGATCACAGCAGAAATATAACGACCCATATTCCGATCAAATAATATTTTCATTTCCTTTCAGATAGTCTGCTTTATATTTTCCCTGACGTCCACAAGTCATCGTGCTCTACACTCAGTGGACAGTTTACGATGGTCAATATATTTATTTCTTCGTATATTAAAAGAACTGTACACATCACAATCACGAAAACATTTTATCTAACATTAAACCGGTGTGTAGTTATCATTATAAAATATCAATCATCATAGTGTTAAAATGTAATAGCGAATTTCGGATATCACATTAAGTGACGTTGACAACACAAAATAAAAACTAAAACTTATGTACTAAAATGAAGTAAACTACATGTGCTTACACGCTGCGGTTCAGTGAAATTGTACATTTAATGTGACAGTTTAATGTGAAAAGGAATCTTTACCAAGACATTTTTATGCATTGTAAACAAATACGATGCATTTTTAGCAACATAATACGATTCCAAGTGTCATTCTTTATGAAATTCTTATAGTAGTTAAAAATTTAAATAAACTAAAATTTGACTACATTTGTGACTAGTATATTGTATTCGAATTATATCTAGTGCTAAGGTAGTTGCCTAACAAGTGAAGTACATTATAGTAAAAACTTAAGTAACGTACCTTTGATAGGTCAACATACTTCGATTTGTTTTCAGTTTACTTCTGCTATCGATTTACTTCTGCTTTCAATTTCGATTCTTCGATTTACTTTTGCTGTAGATTTCATACATTTGCGGTAAATGTTACTGTGCCTAAAGAGAAACAAGGAAGAAAAGTTGGTACAATGAAACCGTTCAAAATATAAAATTAGGGTGTTTAAATTATATTTCAAATAATTTAATATATTAATTAGGCCTACTTCTAGAGAATAAGCAGTCTAGTAGAAATATCTTTTTGTATCACTGCCTACTATATCTATTTTATATAAGACTTAATATACATTTTTTTCCTCAGCTCCGTTATGTAGACGTTTACTGCGTTGAAACTCTTTAACTTTGTAACCACCCCGTTTTACACCAACTTTGTCACTACTTGTTGCCACACTGGTAAATACTTCGTTCTTGACGAGGCCTTTCGGTGTCTCCATCATCTTCAGGTCTCAAACGTCGTGTGGCAACAAGTAGTGACAAAGTTGGTGTTAAGATGGCTGCTAATAAAACTAACAAAAACTGAAAATGCCATCCTGTTTTACAAATCGGGTTGGTAATTGCTGAATGTTTGCAAGAAACTGCAAATTTGTTCTAGCTATTATTTTTAGTTGTTTAATTATGTATATCAGAATATAGGACTTTAAAAAAATTATTATAGGTTTTGTAAAATTATACCAGCTTTTTGTATGTTTTTATTTTCATATTTTTATAAACTTATAAACTTAGTGTAAGGTTTTTTTATAGCTAAAACTCCAAGGTACATTATATTAACAAGGTTATATACGATGTTAATTTCATATTTAAAGCCACACAGGTTACATAGTATTTACTTCAAAGTTTTTATTTTGAAATGTTTCTTCTCTGTATATGGCATAAGAGCTAGTTTAGAACCGAAAATATAAACGGTTGGTGGAACACAAAAGAGTTTTACAATATACGTAGTCAATAAGGCTGATATTGGTAAATAAAATACTTTGGCGCATATTGTTTGTTGTGTAGCGAACACGCATATGGTAGCACGCACGCATTACCATTTTCAATATTTGACATCAATGGAACACGCCACCCCAAGTGGATTCACCTCTCCTTGACTGAGCGGGGGCGTTGGTCTAAGTGGAAAACACACACCCTTCTCAGTCCGATGCAGTGAAATTGTTGGCAGATGTGTTTCCTCTACAACTGTACGGAATAATACGCTGAATGTTATTATAACCGATGCTGATAACAGTGTAAATAAGATTATCGCAAATGAAAATTACCACAGCACCCCCCTCCCAGAAAGTTTACAGCTATGTGAATACTTTTGTTTTCTCCCCATTTACGGAAAATGCTAATTAGGTTATAAACATTTGCCATTTATTGAAAATTATTCAAAGGAAGTCATAGAAAATATGATTTGTCAAAATCTCATCAAGAATTTTGGAAATCGTATACAAAAAAGTAAATTTACTGAGGTAATATGATTTAAAAATGAGAAAACATCTACTCAATGAGAAATAAAGGACAAGAATTACTGAAACTACTATCCAGGCTGTAAGACCGCACTCTTCCATTTTCATCCACGTTACGAAAGGTGTTGACTCGTACAGACGTTTCGGCTTCACCATCTTCAGTGTCAAAAGACTAACGCACTGACAAGGTGTCCGTCAGTACACCACAGTACTATGGCAAAGGCTGATTTGTGGTGATAATATGCGTCACTGGAGATTGTGTCAAATGTGACAACGATATTGAGGTATTAATAATGGGAAAACATAAATTAATTCTCTACACAGAACTTTCTTGAAAATAAAGTCAATATTCAAGAAATGAAAATTACATAATATAATTGGAAACGAAGTAGTGTAAGCTCTATGCAGAGAAATGTGGCCTCTTAAGAATAAAAGAATGATACAAATCACAATTGTAAATTTACGCTTTATAGGAAGATACTTTAAAACGATTCTAAATTACAAACAACAGAAAGACAATTAAATACAGTAGGGACAAGTATAAGACAGTCAACAATAATCACTTTTGAATACCTAAGTACAGTTAAACAGAAGTATAGTTTTTATTTTACCAAAAAATATTATATAGTTCCCAAGAGGATTAGAAGAGGAAAATATTTCTCAAATAGGGAGCATATAGTGTGCGTATGAGTTCATAATAGTTTAATATAAACGTGTTGGGCAGCATGTGGTTCGGAGGTAAAGGAACAGTTAAATTTCAGGACGGGCGAATAAACAAGAAAAGAAGATTTACAAGTTTAATGATATTTAGAAATGTAAAACAATTTTATTTGCAAAATGGTTCTTGATTCTGAAATCACATGCGTTTGTAGGATTCAATACAAAGGTGTTGTCTATAACACAATTTGTAGAGCAGTTTGTGTTGACTTTTTCAAGTTTGTAGCCGATCCAGTAAATCTTTCAGCATTTTAATATAACTATTTATGCAGCTTACTAATTTATTTCGGCTAGATGATCCATGATCGACACGCCTTTGTTTTAACCACCTGAAAAATAGGCTGTGATTTACGTCGACTGCACATACAAAACATATTTTCAGCGCGCTTAAACTTTCTGCCATACTGTAATTTCTTCAAGGTGTCCATAATGTCTGTAATTTCATGCCTGTATGAATCATTTACGTCGAAATGGAATTATAGGATATGATTTAAATGTCGACATAATATATTTATGTAACATTAATTCTCATCCTAAAATATTACATTGTTGTGTACCTTTGAATTTATTCTATTCCCAACATACAAGCATTTGTGCTAAAACTGAACAATATTACGTGCGTGCGTCACCCGTATGCATGTATATATACGTACGTATTCTGCTGTTAGCTAGATTTTATACCGTAGCCCCTTTAATTTAACTATGCTTATTAATCGTATATAAGAATAACTTTGATAAAAGCAGATAAACTCTTACTGCATAACTGGTTGCGTTTACCTCATTTTAAGCAAAAGTATTACAGAAATATTATAGGTTTTTGCTTAAATTAAGTGTCGGCAAAACTATCACGTTTTATTACATAACGTAACTATGACAAGATAAAATATTTGTGGCACTTTCGGTCTTGGAGAAGGCATTAATTAAGTGTTGTTGGCCTGGATTAT
The DNA here is from genome assembly GCA_034769895.1 of Magicicada septendecula. Taxonomy (NCBI): domain Eukaryota; kingdom Metazoa; phylum Arthropoda; class Insecta; order Hemiptera; family Cicadidae; genus Magicicada; species Magicicada septendecula. Next base: position 183,321,252 of record CM068369.1, on the reverse strand, counting down.
CAAATGATACACCAATTAACAAAAAAAAAAACTTGAAAATTATTTAATTTAACATATCCCTTATAAACTCAAGAGAAATCAAATAATTTTTAAACAAAAATCTCGTATCTTAAATTTTATGGGAAAATATATAGTCCTATTCTCTTATGGTGGGGTTAAAATTCTCCAAATATCCAAGTATGTTATCTAATGCTTTAATTACGAATTTACTTTATTGTAGTTATAGATCATTTTTCCAGCCAAAATTCATGTGGTGAGTGCTACGATCGATTCAAATATACATATAATGTAGATATGAGAATTTTGGATAATGTGTGGTTTAATTTCTTGTTGTTCTCTTAAGGCAAACATTTTATTGAAAACGGATGTTCACATTTGTATTCTCTGAGAGTGTTGTGTTCATAATGTACACGTTGCATATTATATTTCAACATGAAATTATATTATTTATTTTGGGTACGATTTTCAGTTCGCGTTTGCAAAAATTTCTGTTAACTTTTCAGTTTTAATTTAACGATGTAATGCTGTAGTGACTTTTTATTGACGTATGACAGGCATCAGTTTTTAACATTTCTTAGTGTGTTTAATGTTCACTACTAAACTAAGTTTAATCTCAGTTTTCTCAATTGTTTTATATTGAATTACTATTATTTATGTATAGCTCTTTTACCAGAAACTGTTAAAGTATAAATAATTCGAAATGCCACTATAATATAACATGTCTTTTTCTGTAATTTATCGTGGATGTGGTTTGAACTATTTATTACTTCTTCCTTGGTTTTGCTAGTTCATAGTATATGTAAAATAGAATTACGTCCATTACCTGTAGGTTATAATTTATAAAAATAAAACTATTATTTAAAATAAAATTTACTAGTTTATCTACGTAGTAACTTCGTCTTTCTGTAGACTTTAATGATGCATTTTTGTCATGTGTTTCCTCTTCTTAATATAATAACTGCTTGGAGATCGTTAAATATTATGACGGTCTTATTAAACATTAAAGACGTTTATTAGTTAGGCATATATGTACACGTTTATAGGCCTACTGGTATTAACACAGACACCATCTTTAAAAGTGATTGAAGCTGGAAGAGGAGGGCCTATGTTGCGACATCAACATTTGTATACTTAGCAACAACATAATTTTTAGGATATAGAATTTTTTTTATTCTGTTTACCAACACGTGGCATGATGGTAAACGACTATATATCGACGCAGGTATCCCCGCTTCATTTTCACTGACGTACACATGAACCACACCAACCAGGAAGCAATAAACAAAAGCTATAAATCCTGTAAAAGGGGAAAAGTGGCCTGAAGATAAGGACACCCCCAAAACGCAACAACAGCTGAATGTGCGTACGATAAGTGAGCTAACAACATTTGTCAACGGAAAAGTAAGATATCTGGAAACAAAAGTTTGAATAGTGATTTAATAGTTTGTAGACGTACATGTCAAACAAACACTAACATTTTTGGAAATTAAAACTTCTGTTACGTAAAACTTATGTATTTGAAAGGAATTGGTGAAAAATAAATAGAAACAAATAACTCTGTTGATTTCCCACTACAAGTGAAAAGTTGTTAATTTCGTATCTGATTTACTGTGATATACTTGTTTACAATCAAACTAATAATTAAACTTAATTAACTTTTACGCCTTTCCAATCATTCCTGGTCTGCTTTTCCGCCATATTATAATTCTCCGTTGGCTCACATAAAGTAACTTACTGTAATATACCACCGTTTTAAATTTATTAAAGATTATAACAACAAAATTGATAAAAAATAAACATTGAGCGTTACAAGAAAATATTGGCATTTATTAAGAAGATATTATAATTATAAGAAATATATTATGGAACTACAGTTGCATAGTTTATAATTGTAATATGTTCTGTTTAATATAATGCATAAAGTTAAAATTATATTGTTGTAGAATTTTGCGAAATGAATTTGTAAGAAAATTCAACATAGAGCCTATAGATATTCTACAAAACAAATATAGTTGTTAAAGGATGTCAATACTGGTGTATAACCTCCCCACTCAAAGTGTTCCTTACAAAACCCACATCATAAATAAATAGGGTTATAATAGAGATTAATTGCAATTTGTTACAATTAAATGATTAAATAAAACTTTGACTTTTTTCACAATAAGTCTTTTTTGTTTTACTCTCCTGAAACCATATCACGTATTGTGATCCAAAGTACGATATAAACAGTATTTAAACAGTCTGTAATTTAGATTAAAGCATTAAGTCACTTTAATATTTTGTTATTACCCTATTATGACTATTCTACTACTTGAATTGACAACTACAATCGGTTAGTTTTTAAGAGATAAATAGTTAAGCTTAGAGAACCGATTTCTGTCGAGATAAGATAAAGGTTGAGTTTGTGATATAGAAATTGTGTGATGTTTTGATTGAAGTGACTTGACTGTGCTGCACCTACATGACATTTAATTTCTATGACAGTTGTTTATTCAATAAGAAATAAATGTTTTCACCTGATTCGAAAATATATATTAATTGGAGCTTATTTTTCTACAGTAAAAGTACGTGTAGACGTGATACAGAATTCTTAAGAAGGATAGGTTGGATCCATAACTATGATATTCTCAGAATGTATTTTTAAAAATAAATAAATTCGTTGGTTAATTGCGTTTCTGTCTTGCTATATTTAAAACGAAATGATTTTTATTTTACCTTGCTGTTAACCCGTTCTTGGTTATGTTGTTAATTCTTTAAATTTAAAAGCACACGTAGTGTGATAAATAGGGTTATGTACTATAAGAAAACGCATATAATTTACATTTCGATCATTAGGCGATAACAGCACTGCGCGCACATGGCAAGCACAGTGACGTCAGTAAAGTGACAGAGATGCACGTAAACAATAAATACCATTTTAGAAACCTCATTGTTTACAAACTATCTATCATAACCGGTAAATTGTTGGTTAAAAAATCAATTCCAAGATATCTAATTATAGTTCATACTTTTTTTCATATGTTTTTATCACGAAAAATCTGAATTTCGGCTGAATTATACTACTCCTCATATACGATAAATCTGACTCTTCCACAAACAAAATAAAAAATAAATATATTACGGACTCATTATTATTAACTCCTAAAGGCAATGCCTTGTCGCTTAGCCACGTCACTCTATCCCTTGCGATATTCTTCATTTCTTCATAGGACCCACTATTCACGACACTCATTGTGCTGCGGAAGTATGCAGTTCTTGGTCTTCCTTTGGGCTTCTTCCCCACTACTTTGCCCTCAAAGATGTTAGTTAAAAAAGCACTATGTCTAATCACATGCTCTATCAACATAATCTTCCTCACCTCTATACTCCTAAGCAGTGTTCTATTCTCATTTATTTCCTCTAAGATCTGTTCATTCGTCTTCCTATCTGTCCAACGAGTTTTTGTCATTCTCCGCCAAATCCACATCTCCATTGCCTGAAGTATGTCACTCTCCACCTTCCCTAAGGTCCACGATTCACACCCGTATGTTAAAACACTCCATACAAATACCTTAACAAACTTTTTCCTTGTTTCAATACTAATATGGTTGCTTGTTAATAAGTTCCTTTTGCTCTGCAATGCTTGTTTTGCCAGAGCTACTCTCCTCTTAATCTCTGCCAGACACTTATTCCCACTTGTAACTATGGTACCCAGGTAACAAAATTCAGTAACGTGCTCCAATATTGTGTTGTTCAACATAATGGTTGATTTAATGTCTTCTCTTTTTTTACTTACAACCATTATTTTAGTTTTCTTAACATTTATCCTCAATCTCCAAGCGTGAAGAATTTTGTTAAACGTACCTAACATTCGGGTCATATCCTTTTCTGAGTCAGCCATCAGTACAATATCATCTGCGAAGCGAATACTGTGTATCTGTTCCCCATTTATTTTAATTCCCCTAGAACTCCTTTTCATCTGAGTTACAACAGCTTCTATAAACAAATTAAACAAGTACGGTGACAGTGGGCAACCTTGTCTTACCCCTCTTACGGACTCATATCCATTAAAAATATTATCATTTATGATTTCCTAGGTTGTAAATAATTCTGAGGTGTGAGTTTTCTATCAGTATATTTTATTTTCAAACCTTAAACATAACCCATGTTATGAAGAGCTACATAAAATAAATATGTTTATCATAGATGACAGATATTCGTGAATGTATAGCATCTATTACAATTAATTTTCCGTACCCCTTGATACTGAATAGAATCGACATGAATCCGGAAACCCATTAAATTATTTTTGCGTTTGTATTATCAACCAATTTCGCAGCTGTTCCAAACAAACTTCCTTGCTGAATATGAATGGACTCGTCCGTCCGTCTCGTAGTTAACGGATCTCAAACTTCTGCAAATCAAGTTAATCGCCACCTGTAATCGTCAACGGTAGAACTCAACGTGACTTACAAAACTGAATTACGGTTTAACTCAATTAAATTACATCAATTGTCATTAATATTTGGCGATTATCTTCTAAAATCGATCTTTGATAACAAATGATTATTAGGTATTTGCCAAATTTAATGTAATGGCATCTGTATCAGTACGTCTAATACGAGTAGATATCATCGCTTAAGATTAGAGTGTATATTAAATTTAATTAGACATACCGGTAGACAATATAGGGCTATACAGATTACACCATAAAACACTTGACACAGAACTAATCCTTAGTTTAGAATGACGGTGAAAAGGTTTTCTGGAGTTCTGAGGTTTCCTAAAATACACTCATTCACTACACTAGAGTAATTTTGAAGTATTTTTGTTGACATTTCGACAAAACTTGCTGTCATTATTAGGACGCCTGTGTAGACATAAATAAATAATTTATCGGCCTGCACAAATAATGATTGTTTTTATGTATGAAACTATTAAACTTATAATAATATATAATATTCCATATAGTAACATGCTAATTATTTTAAGCTTATTAATTATTGTTGTATTGCCCGTAAACTATTCTACCTTTCTCCTTATCGTAAACATAGCTTTTCTTCATTCATTGCTTCATTGAAGTAGTCATTTGTCAACCCTTCCGTTGATATTCATAATTCTCAAAACTCGATGTAGGTCTAACATTTGATGTCACTCTTCGTATGTAACACCTTTTAATAGACCCAGTGTCATTTATGAACACAATAGGCAAATCAATCTTTACGTTCAGCAGTTAAGATTTAATTTCGCTCTTCAAAACAGCACTTACCATTTCTTGCATATGGTTGTTCAGAACAAAAACGAGTGATTAAAAAGACATCACGTTATTATTATTGTTATCAGTGGTAGTAGTAGTAGTAGTAGTAGTAGTAGTAGTAGTAGTAGTAGTAGTAGTAGTAGTAGTATTAATAGTTGTTTTTATTTTTGTTGTTGTATGATTAGTAATCGACTATGATAATGATGCTGTTGTCACAGAACTAATAATAATATGTTTCATTTTTAATCTTGAATTAATTAATTTTTTATATTAATTATTGATACGTACACGTGTAAACATTAATTTTTTCACAGAACTTGGATATCTGATATTATGTATTACTACGTTAATTTTGCTCTAACTCTAAATAATACGCGCTAAGAGTCACTGAGTAATGAATTAACTAAATGTCACTAGTGTAAAATTATTAGTTAGGATGGCTGGTTATGTTCAAATGATTATGATACCCTCACCTGTATTCAAATTTTTGTGTCCGTGTCTTCACGGATAAAATAAGGGAATTGTATTAACCCTTTCAATAATCCTTAATTTAGTAGTGTCCGCCGATCAAAAATTTTAACGATCGAAATTTAGCAAGGATCGGTCAGTAAGTATAACACAAATTTATGTTATTTGTGTCGACGTTTTGACGACAGATATTGTCATCATCAGGACCTGTGTACGGATACAGGACAAAACACAACAATTAATTGAGTGTGTGTGTGAAAGACAGAGAGATAGTGAAGGGGAGTTAAGACAGTTTGTTTTACATCATCAAAATAATTACAGTCCTTTCGTATTGTTTTATTTGAATACATAGACAAAATTATAATATCCCAGAACATAATAAGTACAATGTTACAATTTTAAATATTGATAACGCAATAATCCCTTAATTATATTTGTAACTAATCTAATTTGTAATTAGAAGCAGTAATCACAGAATGTATAATTGAATTGGTATAGATACCATTACATGTCTACATATAGTACAGTAAAACATATTATAGCTGGATACAGCTTGTAGTTATATTCAATTATGTTTATTATTAAAAGTTATTATTACCGTTTCCACTCACTGCTGGTGTAGAAAATACTGTCCATAATTTAGCGAATTATGTACAAAATAACAGTACAGCTAAATAAAATTACATCAGAGAATCACAAAGTATTAGAAACACAAATTTGTGGTAAACCAATCTATCATGTGAAAATCGTTATTACTTAATATTTATATTGTTGTAAAATATTATTTACCGAGATCTTGGTCTACACAGAGTACAACAGTTACGTGACGACACGTCCTGGTTTTTCCAGGACAGTCCCGGATTTCGGACCTAGGTATACACACGTCCCGGTGTTCCGAAAAATCGTTGAAAAGTCCCGGATTTAGACTTTAAAAATATTTTATCGTTTTAAAGCAAAAAGTTTGCTTAATTTTTGCAAGCATATGCCAAAAGGATATGGTCCATGGTGTGCTGAAACTTACTCTTCGTACGTGAATACAAGGAAAAACTTTTTTTTATTATATGCTTTAAATAGTTTTTATGCAAATCGCTTTTAACGTTTGCAACAATCGATTGGAGTACAGATTCCGAACTGTGAACCAGAAGCTTTGAACCTAACACTAAACCAGATATTGAACTTTTTATATTGAGTTAATAACAATAACGCTACACATGCTGACAGATAATTTCATGAATATTATTGCGCACTTTCCATGTGACAATTGAATTGAAGTTACGGCTGTATAAATTGAAGTAAAGTGTGCTTGTTCAGAATTTCATATTTCTCTTTGGTACAAAACATAGTCCTTCTTATTTCTCAGTAAATTAAGAGACGCGTGCCTTTAGTTATTCATATAAACACACGTCAAGTTCCATGGAAAACACACACACACACACACACACACACAAATGGGAACGCACGTTTCTTACATTGTGCTTTCAAAATTTTTTTCTGCAATACATTCTCCTCTGTTTATGATGTCTACCACTGGGGTTCACTGTTAACTAAAAGTATTGATCGAAGAGGGAAAGAAAACATATATAATCCTAGGGTAAGGGAGACTGCAGGGAGGTAGTGTAGGGTACGATGGGGTGTTATAGAAGTTGAAACAAAACTCCATTGGTAGAAATAACAATGGTAGGTTATTGATCCGCCGAAGGGATGTCACCCTCGTGTACAGTGAAGACAAAGAAAAGTTCCCCTAAATCTATGAGTCATCGTCCCTGCATGCACACACGGCCGGGAGTACACTAGCCTACTTACTGTAAGCTCCACACACTGACCCATCCAAATTACTGACCTCTAATACGAAACGACCGTTCCATGTTAATTGGATTTTCCAGTGAACTGTTGCTCTCTGACGTTATTGTACACGTCGTAGCAAAATCAATTTCTGGCGACGCACGCTGTATTTCCCGGAGTTTTTGACGTAGTGTGCAAACCTTATTACAGCTGGACGATGAATCAGCTCTATATATTCTACTACAGTTTTACGTTCGCATATTACCAAACCAAAAGGACAGTTAATTGAGTGCATGCATTTAAAAAAAATTACAATTGGATTTATCTCCATTTCCTCCATATCCCTAATTTTTTCCTCTATTTTTTGTTTCTCTCTGTCAGTACCTCTTTTTTTACAGTACGTTTACCTGCCTGTTTGTCTGTCTAACTATCTCAGTCTATCTGTCTGTCTGTCTGTCTGTCTGTCTGTCTGTCTCTGTCTCTCTCTCTCTCTCTCTCTCTCTCTCTCTCTCTCTCTCTCTCTCTCTCTCTCTCTCTCTCTCTCTCTCTCTCTCTCTCTCTCTCTCTCTCTCTCTCCTCTCCTCTCTCTCTCTTTCTTTCTTTCTTTCTTTCTTTCTTTCTCTGTCTCTGTCTATCTGCCCCCTCTCTCTCTTCGTAAACAAAAATAAAAATAGACTATGAATTTATGAGTTAGGTCTGTACATTTTCTTCACTGTATAAGCCGTATGGGTGGTAAATTCTTGTAATGGACGGTGAGTAGATGCAGACGAGTCTGTTACACTATAATATGGCAGGCTTGTAGTTTTGATTAGTTTCGAGTTTTCGTTTGTAAGAGGGAGCGCACGCACACACGCTCACACACACACACACACACACACACACACACACACACACACACACACACACACACACACACACATACACACACACAAAACACACTACTGTGTCTGTGTAAATTTAAATATTAAACAAGAATAGGTGTTATCTAAATTAAGCGCACAAATTATTAATTTATTATTTATCCATCATATGCCGTCTTTATTATGTAGCCTATCTTTCTTACTGAGAGATAATAACAATCTTGATATTTACTGGTTGTATGTCTGCTTCCTCTTTACAGTAATGATTACAATATTCCGTTATACAATCGAAGTATAATAAATCTGCTTTTGCGATTTGATCAATAAACTTTCCAAAAATAACGTGACTATGAACAGAAATTTGTGAAGAAGGTATTTAATTCAGACGAACTACATCGTTTTGTAAATAAATTTGTATTTTCTTGTCAACCAAGATTACATTTTGCAAGCATAAACTGCAGTTAAGTTAGATGAAAAATCATGTGAAACAACTAATTACCTCATTATGATAGGAAACTATAAGTAGTAAGTGGTCGCAGACAGGTGGGCCTACATAACAGAAATAGGAAGATTAGATAATGTTAGAATTACAGGACTTGTTTTTTTATAAATAAAACATTTTAATACTAATATTTAATGTCAAGATCGCAGCTTCGTTATAGCTTTTTGAGACATCTCATGTACGTCAGAAAACTGTTAATGTTTGTGTAACTGTCAATACTACCATACGTTTGCACAGTGTAACGAATAATAGAAGAGCAATGTAATAATTAATTATAGAGGAGCTGAGTAAGCCAGCTGCAGCATTTCTGTCAGTTAGCAGTGTGGCAAACCACCAGCACGGCCCCGCAGAGGAAATGTTGCGGTCGCAGTGTAACAGGGAGATGAGAATCTTCTCCCATGATGCGAAACCAAACCACAACGGTAGCTTCAGTGAGACGTAGCGTCCTCGTTTTCGCATTAATATGGTACTAGTATTCAGGAAGAAACATTTCCCTTACAAAATATGTCAAATCGCGGAATATATTGCAACGGAACACAGGATGATAAGCTATGTTGTTTGTATCTAAGCACATGGATTGTAACGTTTCCTTTTTTATGGGTTACAAAAATAAATATGAATTTGTAAAAAATTTTGTTTAATTTTTATTAAACAAATAAATAATTTTATTTATTTATTTTTATTTATTAGTTTATTTATTTATTATATTAGTCATTAATTCTTTTAATTACTATTTTAGTTGATTTATTAATAACAATTTTAGTTGGTTTATAATAACAATAATTTATTTCCAGTGTTAAATAGATTATGAAATGTAATAATTGATTAGTGGTATTCAGCTATTCGGTGATTGTACTTCTTTGCGATGTTATTATCTTCTTCCTTGAAGTCCAGGTTTCAAGTGCTACCTGAAATTCTTCTAAATATATGTTCACCAAGAAATAAAACTCAAAATTGGAATGTTAAATGAATTTATTAATCTAATTGCGATTAATCGACTTTGAATCGAACTACTAATCCACAGCTCGAAAACTCATATCTCAGGGCAAATTGTTTTCTTTATATAAATTATGAACATTGAATTATAGGTTCTTTTAGCTGTTATCATAAGTCAGAGAAAGGGTAATGCTGAAAGGTACAATACTTACAATTTACAAGTTCTTAATGACAAAATATAAATAATATTTATTGTAAAAATGTTATTCAAAATTAAATTATTCGAAACAACAGCTCTGCGTAGGCTGAGGTCATCACAGCTGATGCTCGAGGTATAGTATTCAAGATGGCCGCCTTCTTGCTACGAAGTTACACCAAGATCCCAGTCGATTCTCCTCCAAATAAATGTTGATTCCTTATGTGTCCTTCATCATAGTAGTAGTGATCAGTTTTCTTCGTCTCAGAGTGATGATTCCGTATCAATGATCCGTTGTTTGGTTCGGCAATAAGTGTGTGGAAGTGTCCTCGTTCAAGTATCTCGTACAGTTTTGTAACATCGTACGATGTAATTCACATCGGCAAATTCTGAATTAGTGCCTGGATTGTTCCGACATCTTGATTAAAATTTCCAATCCAATCTTCCTACATGTAATGGTTGGATTCTTTTATTTGACCTCAGTGTTAATAAATTTTTTTTTGAAAATTTCTTTTTTTTTATATAGGTTTAGTTCATGTCAAATTATATTATTTATCTTTTTTGAGCTCGCTCGTTCTGATGTATTCACCTCAACGTTTAACAATCAACTCTCGTTTTTTCTTCATCATACAAAAGGTCCTGGCTGATTTATTAGTAAGTTTTCATTGTTTTAAATCAGCTGACATTTAAGCCTCAAATTTGATGTTGTACAAAAGAATTGAATTTTACATTATATTATAAATTACATTTTGCTTATTATTTATTCTTATTAAATGCTAATTACATAATCAAATTTCTTATTTAATTCTGCATCATTTAATACCACACATGATATATTTTATAGTATTTTTTTAACTCAAAAAGTCATATTTACAGTATATTTGGTTGTAGGCCTTAACTACTTTACTTCTTTCCACATTAAATGATTGACAATTTATGTTAGATTCTAATTATCATTCAACAAGATCATTGATTGAATTATTATGGTTTGGGTTCTTTAATTCTCAGTAATTTGATGATTTAGTTAGCTAATTTGAATACTATCTTCAATTTAGGCTTTTCTTTAGACTCCAGTGTTATTACACTTGCATTTTTACTAATAATATCTTATACATTCCTTAATTACTTTCACTAAGTGTTGTTACAATTATTATACATGGTTAGTGATTTACATTCAACAATTTTCATTCATTTAATTAATTTCATTAACTTATTTACTAATTATAATGTTGGTGAGAGGTACTATTTGGCCTATATTTTATGTTAGTTCAATTACAAAGTTTACTATTATTTCAGCTTGCTAATACCCTTTCTGACATACAATTCTAATAAAATCTTAGCTAAATTGCCCTTACTTAATTACAGCAGTGTTTATTATTAATTGAAATTATTAAAATATAATAAAGATATTATATTAAAAAAATAAACTTAATCTCAAGCATTCAATGCTTTGAGTTTAATGAACCGCTAACATAAACAAAACACATCTGTTTTTATATAAACAGTTTATTAAAATCAATTATTATGCAGTCTTTTGCTGTTTTTGTTTTAATTTAGGGATTTACCCTCACTATTCACTATATTCCCAAATTTGATTTCTAGCCATTTTATCTAGTCATTGGGGAATAAAGAACCACTTAAATGGGATTATTGTTTGTCACTTTTTTACAATCAAATTAAATTATCTTTGTACATTTTCCATCATATATCTAATATTTCTACTTATATTTAATTTACATAGTTTCTTTTTTTTCTACTGTATTGTACTTTTCTTTTTTATACTTTGTTGGGGGTTTTGTTTTTATGTGCTTACTAGTTATATTTTTATTCGGTGGTTTTGGTTTATATATGGTTTTTTCTTAACTGCTACTATTCTACCTGGGTATATGGGTATATATACTATATAAGTTGGATTATCACTTAAGTTGGTTTTAATGAACTTAACTTCTTTTAATTTCGGGATTTTATTTTACTTTTATTCTTGATTAATTATTATAATACTTTTCCTTTTTTGCCAGTTTGGTTTTTTAATAATCTATGTTATATTCTATTTTTGCTTCTTTTTTGGTTTTGTAATAAGATGGATTTTCTGTCATGCTACAGGATGATGAGTATTTTCATGTTTAAATTGGTTTTATGTAATATTTTGTCTTTTAGCCATAAGTTTTGTACTTAGAAATGGATAAGCATGTAGGGTATACCAAATTCTTCATAGAAGAGTGTTCTTTATTGTCATGTATTTTTTGAATGAATTTGTGCGCGTGTGCGGGTGTGATAACTTGTGATCGCTATATCTTCCGCGGTCATTGACCGATCGACGTGAAACTTTGACAATCGATTATTTATGTAAGTAGTTTCAATCTGTGTATACTTTGAGGTACAGAACTATTTTAGAAATAGGTATTTTAAGTAGGGAGAAACTCGATTTGAAACACTTATCATTAATAGGGTAATAAAAATTGTAGATAAAGTCAATGCAAGCTAGTGCATATTTATACAAACTTTTTCTGGAAAACCTTATATCTGTTGGAAGCATCAGACATGAGACCTGGGTTTAATCAATCGGAAGTCACTAAATTCAGTAACATTCATTCTCTGTAGAGGTAGGATCGACACAGTTCTTCTGTAGCATCTGCAAGGTGAAGTTGTGCTCGGCGTTCGAGAGTTTTCTCGTACGAACATACAAAAATCTAACTTAAAATAAACCTTGGTATTCTTTACGAAGTTTAGCGTAAAGAACCGAGTGGGTTAGTTATTAAATTAAAAATTATAATACATTATAGTGCTTTTTCATGTTAGTTTTTAAGATATCCGCATAGGGAAATAAAGACACTTCAAGATTTCTTGGAAGGTGTACGAATAATGCACCGCCTTTAAATAATACCCAGATTGATAAAACCAGATTAAATATATAGGGTATACCCAGATTAAATATTTACCCTGAGATTGATAAAATTTAACGTATCAATTAATAATAAACTGTTCGAGTAAAAACAATAATCATTGTGAGTTTAACCATTTGTGAAAAGTCTAATTGATGTTAACAGTTAGACATAATCATCAACGAGACTGATTGAAATATCGCCACTGGAGCAACCCGCCGTAGAAGAGGACGACAAGACGAAGAGGACGCCAGGAAGGAGTGTGACGCTGAGGAAGAGGACTCCAGGAAAGGAGCGACGATAGGAAGAGGAGGATCGCACGTGCGGAGGACATATCATCAACCAAATAAAATCGATATATTATCGAACAATATAAACTATTATTCCAAATATAAATGCATTACAATTTGTAATACATCTTAAAACATCTTAAAACACTATATTCTTGCATATAATAAATAATTTTTTATCTCCTCCATAACAGACGTGTTTGTAATTTTTACACACTCACAATATCCTTATTAGATATAATTAAAATTGAACCGTTGCAATATATTTCTAACTTTATGTGCGGAGTGATCGATCCTTCTAAACTTCAGCAATGAGAATAAAAAAATAACAATATTTGATGCAACAAAAGGTGTAATGATAAAGCACTGTAGCATTTGGGACAATGCATATTGAAACATATTATATTTATTTCTGTAACACAAATTGTATAGAATATGTGAACTGCGTGAGCGTATGTGTGTATGACCTACAAGTAGGCTATCCATAGACTGTGTTTGACAGATGTATATAACAAATTATTTACACAAACAAACCTAATTATGAAGTTCATTCTTTAGAAAGAGACTAAAATTTAGGTACAGTATTTACGGGGAAATTAAGCTGTACCAATGTTTGCTCCTATAAGACACAAATTAATGGCTCAAAATGTTTGTTATGTTGCTTGATTCATTAGCTCAGTTAGCATTTTGGAATCTACAAATAAAACCTGTAACAGCAAAATGATAAACAACACGAGTACCTAATTAAAATGTGTAGGTAATGTTAAGTTTTCCTGCTTTGCCGATAATTATTTTTATTATTACGTGATGACTTACTTGGAATTAACGTTTGTTAAGGTGCATTAATATAAACCGTTAGGGCTACAGACACTAATACCTTAGCATGATATATGGGGAAACGTATTTAATGTAAACGGTTCTAAATGTTGGTTAATTACATTGATGACTGTGAATACTATGTCAAAAACTGGACAATCACCGCGCATCAAATTATCGTGATCCAAAACCCCAGTAAACAAACGGGTAATTGCCAATCATTATAGGGATGTATCTGCATGACGTCCTTCCTCCTCTGTAGCACCCTACGACCTCTCCATTCCCTACTGGCTTTCCTTCTAATGGTAATACATTTTTTTAACAGGTCTCTTGTTTCCCATGTTCCCTACTAATTTTTACTTTCCCTTGCTTCTTCATGCAGTGAGTATAGAAATTGATACTTGATAAGATTTTCAATTTACTTACACTGTACTCCAGTTTCACAACATGAACATTACAAGTGTAACGCAGACACAGAAGTAAAGTAATCTCTTTTATTTCTTTGCACGACTGCATGTATTATGGTAATGCCTGTGCCTGAATAAAATAAAATAAGAAAAATTCAAAACAGAAACAAGGCATTAAAATATAGGCCTCGGAAATGGCGTTCTTAAGAGGAGTTAAAAGGTGTTCTAAACTTGACCATGATAGGTGTCATGAAAAGTGTATAAACAATAAAGCCATAAGACAAGAATTACACCTTTTTAACTTGAATGAGAAATTAAAATATTACAAACAACGGTGGAAAGAGCGCTTAGAATGAATGTCAGTTTCTAGACTGGCCAACCAAGTCTGGAAATACAAACATAGCCTGTAGGACACAGATGTGAGGGTAAACCCAGAAGGAGATGGCTGGAGGATCTTTGAAGGCGGAAGAGGCAGCACCTTGCCTATGCCGTGAAGTGAAGGTGATGATGGTGAAATTCAAACCAAAATTGTTATGCCGTTTCGAGCTGTCTGGTCCTTAACGGTGCACAGAAATCAAACACTTCATTCAAACATACACACACAGAATCCGTTCATTTTTTATCATCAGTACGAATTCTGCTTTACTTTACTGCATATACGTGTGGTGTGTAAATCGTGTTTAGCGTCAAGCGGCTAGTAGAGGGATGTAAAGTCAATGGTGTTTCATAGTGTCATAAGGGCATGGTGTGCCAACAGATCAATATTTATCCTGCGGTAGAAAAATAGAGCGGCGCGGTGTGACGGTTCGATACCATTGGAGCACGAGTATTAACCTTAAACAATTATAATGAAGTAAATAAAATAACACCACGGTTTAAAAAAAACAAAATCATAAGCATATGTAACTAAAATTAATGAAATATTTCTTATCTGATAGTGGTGCCATTCTCAACTGTTGGAAACGTAGAATTGCCTATTACATGACGTGTGCATGTTGCAAATGCGCCCGCGTGCGCGTTTTTTAATGTTTGTAGGACAGTGAGATAACAAAGAGAGGGAGAAAGAGACATGCAGAGAGGAAGAAAGGTATAAGAGAGAGAGACAGAGAGTCAGGGTCGGAAAGGTAAGAGATATTAAACGTGAACTAACATGAGGAAAATGAAATCCCTAAGTGGTTTCCTTTGTCTTATTAAGTTAAACACCCAGGTAGTATATCTAATATTAGAACCTAGATCCTGTTAGCCAAAAATAATTTTTTATGGTTCCACTAAGGACGTGCAGGAGACTGTAGTCTGGGCGCATTAGAGGTACCTTTTAAATGTCAATAAATTCTCATACGTGCAAAGAACAATTCTGTTGTAAACTCTTAAACAAGGTGAAATAAATTGACACAGTATGGTAAGTATATTGACACAGTAAGTATATTCTACCTATAATACTTGCTATAATAAACACATTTCTTATTTTACTGTTCATGACAAAACCGATTTATCTGGGTTAAGGACAGTGACTACACTGACCATAATGTCGTATGCAAGACTACATTTCTGAGTACATTTGTTGTAATCATATGAAGTAGTGTACGTGTGAGAACATACACTCACACATTGGGATTAAAACGAACTGATAAGTAATGCTGTAAAGTCTCTTGGTACGCAAAGGTACGTTTAATGACGTATGGCCTAAGCTGCAACCCAGTACAAATCGTAAACAAAATACGTAATAAGTTCCTAATAAAACGCCTTGCTCAGCGTTAAATACAAATATATCTTTAATTTTCAATAATTACAATAAAAAAATCACTTAAATGCCGATTAAATGCAAATCATTACTATAAATTCATACACAAAAATCGAATTATTTTCGGAATAAAAGGTTTAGCAATTCGGTGAAATGATGAAATTTTTCTGCATCAACAAAATCGTCAGCTATATTATCCAGCAAGTAATTCTGTAAGTAAATTACAAAATTTTGGCTTGTAATTAGCACAGTTTAAGAAGGATTCTATGGCTGCGTATCCTAGACAATCAGTCCCAGGGAGGCTGTTCATTTTGTAACATGCTCTTGGCCACCCGATGATTAATGAATTACGGAACCCCCCTCTCTCACGCACACACACACACACACACTCACTCACACACTCACTCACACTCACACTCACACTCACACTCACACTTACAATGAGATATGGAAACGGATTCATGCAGCAAAGGTGATACAGTTTTACTTTAATTTCTGTGAATACAATGAACTTATTTTTATGAGTTACTAAAAGTACGATTTATAATTTTATTTCCCGTATAGTGGCTTACACATTTATTGCAAGTGAAATGATAGACAAACATTTCTATACTATTTTGAATGTTCATCACTTCTTTGTTCACTACTTAATAATTATTAGTATTCTTGGTACTTTCACTGTGAACTTACTTGTTGTATTTACTCACACGTCGATGACATAATATTATTATTCAGAGGTAATAAAAGACAAGTAGAAAAATTCCACAAATACATCAACACGATACACCCCAAACTCAAATTTACCATAGAAATAGGAAAAGACAACTGCATAAACTTTCTAGACCTAACTAT
The DNA here is from genome assembly GCA_034769895.1 of Magicicada septendecula. Classification (NCBI taxonomy): domain Eukaryota; kingdom Metazoa; phylum Arthropoda; class Insecta; order Hemiptera; family Cicadidae; genus Magicicada; species Magicicada septendecula. Next base: position 183,304,284 of record CM068369.1, on the reverse strand, counting down.
CACCAAATCAAACAATACACACACATATAAAATCTACAGAAAACCAACCACAACTGACATGGTCATCCACAATACATCAACTCATCCAACACAACATAAACAGACAGCCTTCAACCATATGCTACAAAGACTCACTAAAATACCAATGAATAAACAAGACTATAAAGATGAACTTAACACCATAAAACACATAGCCCTACAAAATGGCTACAACCAGGATTTAATAAACAAATTACATAGGCAGATTCAAAACAAAACAACAAACAACAAAGTAAAAACAACACACAACAAAACAAATACATCAAACTCACATACTACAACTCTAACACACACAGAATCGCCAACACTTTCAGAAAATACAACTACAAAATAGCATACAGAACCAACAACACCATCAAAAGGTATCTCAACGGCACAAACAAAAACACTGACATATACAACAAATCAGGAGTTTATAAATTAAAATGCAATGATTACGAAAAATTCTACATAGGCCAGACAGGAAGATCTTTTTCATCCAGATTTTATGAACGCACCAAAGCAACCACCAATAATAACATACAATCCACATTTGCCACACATGTCCAGACAGAAAACCACAGTTACACCAATATAAAAAACAACCTTAAAATTTTACACTTCCTACCCAAAAGTCGTAAACTTAACACCACAGAAAAATTTGAAATATACAAACACAACCCAACAACATACTCAATGACCAATTACAATTTAAATGAAACACACTATTTGACACAGTAATAAACAACACCTACAACAATTCAAACTCCAGCGCCAATCCCTTCCACCTCCACCCACACACTACCTGTAAACTAAAACCGTTATACATAAAATTACCGACAGTTTGCACATTCCGTATCCAAACTCACTGACGAAGGAGCACACCACTCCGAAACGACGTATGATTAAATACAACAAGATAGTTCACAGTGAAAGTACCAAGAATACTAATAAATAATTCCACTGTTTTACCATTTTGAAATGAGTATAAACTTATATTATTGAGTATATGAAATAATTTTAGAACAACACATAATGTAAAAGTACTAGTAAAATATTACTTAAGATAGAGAATTGGAAATAGTGAGATAATCGAGTGATTCTTGCAAGGCATGTTTGTATTAATAACGATTGCAAGATAAAATCTTCAATCTAGATGCCCAAACCCAAACGTGATCAACGGTTTAGAATATAGTAAACTTACTGACTATTCGACATATTAAAATTTTATATACTGTATATTTGAAAGATCAAAGTGAGCTACATATAGGGTTTGATATGTAAACCGACCATACCATGCAGGGGTACAGCTTTTCAGAAACTGTTACTATCAAGGGTGAATCCTCTTATTGGATGCATTTTAGATATTACATTTTATCAAAAGACGATAAACTTATAAATCCAGAGAAAACCACGTGTTTATTTCAACAGATCAAACTTTATTATTCTAATAAGGATATTGTGAGTGTGTAAAAAATCGATACAAGTCTATTATGGAGGAGATGAAAAATTATTTATTATATACAAATATTGTTTATAAAGATGTATACTTTATTTTAAATTGTCATGTATTGATAATATATTTAATTGTTTGTATTGTTCGATAATATAAATCGATTTTACTTGTTTGCTGCAACGTCCTCCACTCGTCTCGTCGGTTCCGTCTTGGCGTCCTCTTCTTCCTGTCCCTCCTTCCTGGCGTCCTCTTCGTCTCGTCGTCCTCTTCTACAGCTTCACTCCTTCCTGGTGTCCTCTTCGTCCTGGCGTCCTCTTCGTCTCGTCGTCCTCTTTTACAGCAAGCGGCTTCAGCGGCGATATTTCACAGAGTCTCGTAGTTATGTTTGACTGCTTGCACGATATCTTGTAGAGTCTTTAAGTTCCCTAAGCGGATATCTTAACTTACACGAAACAGCCTGTATTATATTTTAAACTTTGTCTAATTATTTACCCTCTCGGTTCTTATCGCAAAACTTCGTTAAGAATTTCAAGGTTTATAGTTTATTTTATATAAGATATTCCTCTATTCCTTCTTGGTTCTTACCGCGAAACTTCGTTAAGAATTTTAAGGTTTATGGTTTATGTTATATAAGATATTTTTACTTTTGTAAGAGAACAACTCTCTTACCCGGGCACAACTTCCCCTAGCAACGTCGACAGACAGACTGTGTCCATCCTAACTCTGCAACGTATGAATCTCACTGAATTTGCTGTATTTTGATAGGCCAAGCCCAAGTCATATGATTGATGGGACGACCAGATACACAAATTTCATGAAAAACTTTGCATAATTTAGCATAGCCCTGCATGGAAATTATCTACAAATTTTATTACCCTATCATTGATAAGAGTTACAATTAAGCTTTCCTTCACTTAAAAAAAAAACATATTTCTAAAATAGTTACGAACCTCAGAGTATACATAAATCGAAGCTATTTACCTAAATAATTGCTTGTCAAAATTTCATGTAAATCGGTTAACTACCACTGCCGCTATAGCGATCGCAGTTTATCACACCCGCACACGCGCATCAATTCATACAAAAAAATACATGACAATATAGTACATCTTTTTATGAATAGTTTGGTGTAACCTATATGCTTATCAATTTTTAAATACAAAACTTATGACTAAAAGACAAAATATTACACAAAACAAATTTAAACAAGGTAATGCTCGTCATTCATGTACCTGATATACACAGCATATCTTATCATCCTGTGTTCTGTTGCATTATATATATGATACACATATTTTGTATCCAGTATATTTATAAATTTTAACGTACGAAGAATGTAATGTGGCCACCATGCTATGCTTCCTCATCATATTATTAACTCAATTCTTAACTACATTCGAGTTCTAGGGATCGGTTTCCTCAGGCCGAGTCACCTGATATCATATCAAATGGAATAAAGTAAGCCGTATCGTGAACACTCAAATTAATTTTTATGACGCTGCGAGGGATTTAACAGGTAACATGTCATACTGCTATGGCTAACAATCCCCTCACATAGAATGTTGCTGTGCTAAGTAAACAGACCGAACGATTGAATAACACGTCGAAATGATTAAACAACGCGTAAATGGTGTCTGCTCCACTTCGTACTGGCGACCCAGTTTGTTATAGAAACACATTTTATGGACACAACAAAAGTCCACAAAGTCTATATAAACACAGGAAGCTCAGTTAGTTAATAACGTTACGCTTCCGGGCGTTGTACGTTAACTGAAACCACGTTTTAATAATAGAATAATATTCAGCAGTTTACACGAACTGTTACACTGGCTGGCTAAACAGTGTCTGTGATACATACATATGAATATTGCGTGCCTGCCTTGTATCAAAAGGCGAGCGCATTGAAATTGGTTCTCATATGTAAAACGTCTGTTGCATGTTCCCAACAACATAGATACTAGATCTGATTTATACTTTTGCGTATTATCTATTTATTAAAAAACACGTTCTGTCCGTTTAGTTTGATAAATAAATTATGAACGTGCATTCTATTCTCCGATTCTCTACTTTACGGCAATAAATTTTTACTGACGTAAAAATCTGAATTGGAGAGTAAACGTTTACATCAGTAATAACAGTACCTGTGGTAGTTAATTATGCATACCGGTATCGGAAATATTTCACTAAACCTTTTCAATTATAAATATGACCGTATCATAGTTTAACCCACGTACTACTATCATCAAATCTTTCAGCTATTTACATTACTGTGAGAGACTCTATTATTAAAAGTAGTTTTGTCGTTACATGCTTAATGAAATTGTAGTGTATTAACAATTCGTTGTCGGAGACAGTTAATCAATCTCAAGGGTTATATAAAATATTTAAAAAAAAAAGCAGACTCAATTCCACACTGTAAATTATCAATTGAGCACTATTCGCAGTAAAAATAACAATCTCTTTCATTTTTAAATTCACTAATTCGCAGTTACAAACAAATTAATACTTCGCTTCGCTTAAAACGCAAGTTGTGCAGATATAAACAATTTACTCTGTGACTGAAACTGGCTAACACTCCAGGCCAAGTTGTAACAGTTCTTTATGCGTTAATAAAATAATCAATAACGCGTGAAACAATCTCTCCGAGAACACATTTTGATTAGTTTAGTTAATGTTCTGGGTTATTTTATGAACCGTCACAGTCAGAAACATGCTCAGTGTTGTTAGCTCTTCTATATTGTTTTCTATGTTAATGTGATTCTACTATTATTTGTAATAGGCTTCCTACTACCATAAACACCGTACTGTATGGAGTCTTCAAAGTAACTTAGCAAGTGAGATTAGCATGAGACTCAACGCGTTTACGAAAGCAGTTAATACCCTATAGTTTTATAAATTGTCCCAAAGAGTTAACGCATTTATCTACTTTACAATATATTTCCCCAAGTTCGGTGCGTGTCATAAAACTGCAATAACTCAATGGGGTGCATAGAGTAAATTTGGAGTTTCGTGATAAACATATTATGCAACGTCTATTGAATTAATCTATAGAGTAATTAACCAATTACTCTTTTATTGTTTCCAAGCTAAAAAGTACAATTTACATAATTATATTATTTCTGAATTATCAAGTAATCAATAAAAATCACTTTTCCCGACAACTTTATATTACGTACAAGGATATTAATGATGAAGACTATTTTACAACCAATTCAGAAAGCTAATTAAAGAAATTAATGAACATATATTTCTGACGTTAAAAATAGAGTAGGTAAACGTTTTGCAAAACTGAAAACAGAAAGAAGACATGTTTTAAATACCTTTAGAAAAAAATTTAAAGAAACTGTAAACACTATAGGTTGGTTTTTTATCTGAGAGCAAATTCTGCACTAAACAAACAGGATTAAAACAAATATGTTTTAGACAACATTATTATGTTAAATAAACGAGTATCATTCCTGCTGTGCAAACATCGGTAGCTTGTGTCAGGTTGTTGCTAATCATTACATAATAAAATACACATTCGTCACGATCAATTTATTTAAAGTGAATGTAGTTACTTAGACGGATTAACAGGCAAAACTTTGAGTGAGGAGACTTGTTTAGATATCTAATTGTGCTTATTACAGAAAGAACGATTCTTATGAGAAAACGAAATCCGTAAGTTTTGAGCATTAAAAGAAGACCTGACATAAAGACATTTTCCAAAAATAAAAAGTTAATGTGTACATGTAGTGGCCCGACTATTAATTATGTATTTAGGGGAGATGTGATGTTTGACAGAAAATGAAGATACGTTAGTTGCATGGCAGAGGAAAGTACAGATGAAAATATACGGGAACTGCAAGAGTGTGATATATGAAAATAAGAAGTAACCAGGCACCAAGAGAAATGTTTAACAGCCGATGCGTAAAAAAATATATTAAAAGTAAAAAGCTGCTTAATTAGGAATGAGATAAAGTAGAGATCGCAAGAAAGTTACAGAATGTATTTATAGAGGAGAGTCCCAGAAGAAGGCTAAGGAAACGGTGCATGAACGTTGAGACCAATTTTTAAAGGAACGTGGAATAATGAATGGGAGAGAGAAGAAAAAAAACGGGAAGAACGGGAATGGATAGCCACTGTATCGTTAATTACCGCGTAATTTAGATGTATTAGCTTAATCGCCACGTGTGCTTTTGGTAAAATAACACGCTTTATATCAGATGATTGTTCAAGTACGCGTAATAGTATACAAAGTTCTAAGTATTTGTTAAAAGTACAATTATTGGAAAAATTGACACCTCGGCCAGTTTTACACACAGCCAATATTTGACAAATGTTTTCAATGTCATGTTATCATAACTGTCTTTCAGTTTCACGAATTAGAGTTTGAAACGCTCATCGATTGCTTATAGACAGATGACGTATATCCAAAGCTTGTAAATCCCCAAAGAATGTAATCCATCGGAGTCATATTACCGACCTAGACGACAATTGATATCACTAAGCTATCACCGTGAATTATCATAAAGGGAGGACAGTCTTTTTTTGGGTCATTCAAGAAACAAAGTACATTATTCAGGCTAATTTCAAAATTGTTAAAAAATATTTAATTCATTTATTGACAATATAATATTAAACTAACGAATTTGCTTTCTGTTTGCTAAGCAATAACACTCCGGTGGAAATAGGCAGAATTTTTGTCGGTAACGTCATTCACATTTCGAGTGAGCAGTCAGGCAAGCTGTAATTCCCCATTACAGAATGTGCTGCGTAACAGGTCACTTCGGATGCGTCATTTTCCGGGAACGAGTTAAATGAAAGTACTAATCGTTTTGCATAAGTCGGAGCAACGTCATCGTAACCTGGGTAAAGAAATCTGTGTTAAATTCTACATTTATATATTTGCTGACCCATTGTTCCTCACTGACACTTGCAGAAGCTAAGACGTAAACCAATAAATAACAGACGCAGACACACGCGCGTACACACACACACACACACACACACAAAACACACACATTTTGGGAAAAATTGAAACTACTACTTGTGAAGCAACAATGGGTATAAAGTAGGATAAATAATAACATACAATTTTATTTTCATAACGTCAAACACAAGGGCATCTGACTTCCATTCAGCAGTCCCCTTATGATGCCCTACATTATGTGACTTATTGTGAGTCATCAAAAATTTATTATGAAATCAAAACTAATAGTCTCACACATATAAGTAGAGAATAGTGGCATTTTGAGAACAATCTGTTAGAGCAAGAAAGCACTTAATTCCACTTAAGAAAGAATCACATAAAGTGTTGACGCTTCCTAACAGGCACAGGCGGATTCGTCCAATACTATAAAAACAGTAAACTTGAAAGTTCTTAATTTTAAACTGACAACAGCATCCATAAAATAATAAAAATAATTTAAATTGCAATTATTTTAAAAATAACATTTATAATGTCAATAAATATAAAACTACTACTACTACCACTACTACTACTACTACTACTACTACTACTACTACTACTACTACTACTACTACTACTACTACTACTACTACTACTACTACTACTGCACTTCTGCACTTTGCACTTCTGCACTTCTGCACTTCTGCACGTCTGCTACATTAAAACAGTTTTTATTTAATCGTCTTCTCCTACACATTTATTTCCGGCCTTCGTCATGTTGAAATCTTGTGAGCCTGAAACTAAGTTTTAAATAACAAAATAAATGTAACAGACTTTTGCAACCAGAAAGTGCGTGAGATTGAGTTCTGTTTTCCTCAAATATTGGCTGTAGATTAGATATAGAATTTTAATGGAGTAGCTGTAAATTTCGAAATTTATATTTCTTTATGATGTTCCTACTTGATGTATTTTTATTTCATACTCTTAAAAACTGAAGTTCAAAAGCGGTAATATCATTCTTCATTTATTATATAAATGCAGTACGTTTTATCAAATGTCAGCTGTTGTTGTAGAAAGCTACGACAACTTTCCTCAGCACAAGTAACTTCGTTATCCAAACGGAATCCTTTACTTACTGCCGTTATAGGATACCGACTAGGTACATAATATTGACATCAATGTGTTTATTTCATTTGGAGATGCAATGCACGAAGATAGTTGAGCAAACGAAACAAACGAAAAGCAATAGACTCTGCGTTTATTTTGAAGTTACAGCTTACAGAGAAAATCAACTTTTAACGTCCTTAGCCCTACACGATCCTCGGTTGGCAAACGTAGAAGTCTATGTTGAGTTTTCTGCCTAATCCGCATAAGTAATACTAACCTTCTTTGACAGAGAAATCTGATCCGAATGATATAGCTATCCAATTAGACTTAGGCTACGTTCCAGAGTGAATGCAGCACATATGTAACGTTTCACGGTTAAATAATCAGAGGCCACACGTAATGGTAAAGCGTAATACACCAACTTACAACATCAGGATCGCATTGTAATCGCGAGATGTTTTTGTTGTACTGTACTAACTCGTTGATGAGTGTAACGCCAGCGCACAATGCGAACTACTGAGCACATGTAGTTTGCGGACATAGTGATACGCTTCCAGGCATTAGCCTATACGTTAAGTCTAACCACAGTAAAATAATGAAATAATACTCTACATTTTGCTCCGTGTTGTTATAACACTTGTATTAGTCTCCCGGTGTTTCATACTACCACACTTTATATACAGTAAAGTTTATACAAATATCTACTACATACAAAAATGCTTTTGAACGCACAGACCGAATGTGTACCGCACATTCAAAATAACCTTTCATTGATGAATAATGCCAAAACACTTATTTATTAACACTATCGTATACTGACTATATCAGATATTAAGGCCAATTTGTATCCCTATAACGTAACATTAAAAATATGAAATCGCAATGCAGCATATCAAATTGTCACAGTACGTAGAGATTAAAATTCTATAAACAGGTTTGTAATTACAATGGGAAATTTTGGCTTATTTAATTGCACATATTATTATAAAGAACTTGTTTGTACGATGGCAACGAACGTATCAAAGTTCAATCCACCTACTACTAAGATCAGACACTTCCAGTATTCACAACACTAAGGGAGAACACATTATTGTGAGTGTTGGTATTGTTATTTGTGCTGCTATTTTTAAAAAGCCTGAAAAGCCAAAATTTTTAAAACTGGCAGGCATTAGCGGCAAATAAGCGCAGATTTCATAAAACCACTACTATAGATTTATAAATCACTATCATAACTTACTTTACCAGATGCCAATACTATAGACCATTGTAATAACATAGTTCTAAGACGCATTGTATATTACATCTTATTGAATATCAGAATAATTTTCAATCCAATTGTTTTTTCCATTTTGTTCTTTGCAATCATTGAGACTTGCCACTCAATTGAAACCTCCCAGTCAAACAAACGTTTCGCTTACTTTTCATTACCCACGCAAAGGCATCTTCAGTGTGACGTCCATGTGTGTGCCGTATATTTATAAGCCTATGTCGGAAAAATGTAAGCGTCATATTATTTCGTATGTCATAGGGTTATGTATTTTACAAATTGCCGCACACAACATTTCATTAATTTGTACACAGTCTATATGAGTGTGTTATCAAAGTCAAGGGTTCGTGTGCTTCAACTATGAAACAATGGTTCACAGATATTTACAACAATGTACTTTATTATATTTCCAGGAGTGGGAGGCGCCTTCGATGACAATCGGACTACCCACACCGCTCCCCGTCTTAGACCACTGTACTATTCTATTCTAAAAAGGAGTTCAGTTCAGATTGATGGGAGTAATTTCTTACTTCTACTGTCGAGATCCGTCCGGCAATTTGGTTTGCATAGCAGCCAGGGAGGTACTTGGCATAGAACATGCGCGTCTGGATGTTGTAGAGCCCGCGGTCGAGTAAACGTGAGACGGCATTGTACGTATATTCTCCCTCGTCTGCTTCGAAGCAAGGCAAGTATTTAGCACCTGATTCTTTGACGCCCAGTATGGAGAGCATCCTTCACTGGAATGTAAACCTTTTGTTCTTCGCATTATTGTGAACTGAAGATGTTACTCTCCAGGCATACACCGATGTGTGTGTGCCTCCAGGAAACACAAATGAGGCCACAAGAACTATTTAATGTTAGGGGATATGAGTCCTTCCGCTCTGATGTCACACTGACCTAGGGCAGGCGTTATTATATTTCTTAACATCCCATATCCCACGAGAGGTATCCCGTTTGTCTACGCCCCTACAATTAGTTGTATCAGTCTATACAGCCAACTGCTGCGTATATTTACCAGTTTCTACATGGTAAGCAGAAAATCTACAGCATCTGGTCGAGCAGCTACCATCTCCATTACTCGGGTTGGGGACGTCAACGCATATAGTCTCATTTGGGGTTGTCGTCCGACTATCAGCGCTGATAAAAGAACAAAAGATTTTTGCTAAACAATACGCTTGTCATTTTAAACACCGACGCGAGCACTTATTTTAATATTTGAGGTGGCACGTTCTCGGCTAACGATCTTTCTACCTGTAGTCCGAGTGTTGACACCCCATGTCTATCTCCCCACGTCTGTCGTAGAGAGTGCTCTCAGTCCTTTACGGGAGCGACCACTTCCCATAGCAGGCCCTACAATGATGCTCCAGGCTGGTGTGCTGATGAAGACGGAGAAACCACGCTTTCTTTTTGGAGGAACCATATATTCTGCTGACTATTTCTCGTTATGTGATCACATACGCCTATACGACTCTATATATCCTCTGTACCTTCAATTGATTAAACATCTAATAAATGTTCATTTTATGCATCCTCTGATTTTTACGCAAAATTTTATGTTTAATTGTTTATACTTTCTATCTGATTGAAACTTTTTAAATCTGATTGTACCTACTAAGAAAATAATTAGACTATTATTATTAGTCAGTTTGTATAAACAAAATTAAGTCCATGAGATGTGTTTCCGTGGATAACAACACTTCATTTAAGATGGTAATGTAGAATAAAGTGGTAGAGTGATAAGTCATTCATTGCTGTAGTGCTATGTTAAGAACAATGTTGCCGTTAGGTGTTTTATTAATAACGGGATAGCCGACGCCGGAGTAGAGTTCATTCTAGGCGTCACCGAGTGATGGGCCTTGGGATTGGATCGTTTAACGTCCCTGTACGGAGAAAACGAAGTCAAGATATGGCTTATGGTGGATACATCCTCAATGCACACTAAATATTCGTCAACGCAAGACGCAAATACTTCGACATCATGCGTTTAAGAAATGTTCAGGAAAAAATGTACTTACGAATATGAAAGTATACGAAGGCGTGTTAGTGCCTTATAAACGTATTAATTAATGACGAAAACAGATTACTCGTAATAGAAGGGTAAGAATTTTAAAATAATTTTTAACTTGCTCTGAGTGTTCAACAATAAAAAGAGAGTTGAATAAAAAATTGTCTCTTAGCGACACGGAGGAATAAGTAGTTTGATTGAATCGTCCCGTCTTGTTACATATACACGTTATAACGTAATGCAAATTAGAAATTACGTACTTTGTAATTACGTATAAACTACCTACTGAATGTATGTTGTATATAAACTAGCCAAGTATATCTCAAGAAATATTGTGAAAGACAAAATTCATTAAATACATTGGGAAATATAAAAAACACAGTTATTTTAACAAAAAATACAGTGGTGTTTACTGTAACATCAGTATATTGTCAGTATACTGTCAGTTTATTGTATATTGTCAGTAACATCTTCCCCCTCCAGAAAATATGTTATAATTATGTTATAATTTATTCTTTCTCAGAACACATGTAAGATGATATAAATTATGCAGGGTTATGAAGAGATAAGTAGACAGCTTTTAAGGACGTGAGTGTTAATGTTAAGGGGATCGTTTCATAAACAGTTTGACGTATCCTATACGTTGGGTGCAATTTATGTCTAAGACGTTTATTTACCTCTGCTATTATATTATGTGTACGCAAAGTAATAGAATGTAAATTAACTGGGAACGGTTTATAGACTAAATTTATTAAGTCGGTAATGGATTAGACAGAGTTTAAAATTAGGTCGGTTTGTAAAAGTGATGAGCATCAATTAGTGGTAGCCGAAAAACATCGACGATGATAACCGTTTGATGTTCGATGTTTTAAACATCGATAGTTCAGTAGCGATGTCTGTTTCCTTACCAGTGTTATCTTCGACATTTTGATATCAATGTTACTTGTTTTAAATTTTGTTTTCTTTATGATAAAGTTATATGGTGTGTAACGAAAATATAAAATAAATGTTATTTTAAATATATACGAGGGCTATTTGTGTTTCAACCTCCGACAGACAAATAAACAGACACATGAATGACATAAATAATTTTATTATATACAAAAGTTTCATATATATGTAAACTACTTTTCTACATAGTAACTACCTTGTTGAGTCACTTATCACTGCGAGGCACCAACTTTTCTATGCCTATGTTGTAGAATGTTCGCTCCTGAGTAGTCAGCCAATCTGTCACACACTGGACTTTAACTCATCATTGGAGTCAAACCGCTGCCCACCTACCCACTTTTTCAAGTCAGTGAACAAATGGTAGTCACTTGGTGCCAAGTCTGGGCTATAAGGTGGGTGATCAAGAACTTCCCAACCAAATTCTTGAAGCAGGTTTTGTGTGAGTGCAGCAGAGAACGCACCGAGCAGAGAGTTTCCTATACTCAAGCTTCTGAGTAAGAATATCATAAAGAGCAGAGCTATAAATTTCAGAAAAATCAGCAGAAAGTTCAGTAATTGTGAAACAACGGGGCTCTTAAACCACCCTGTTTACCCTTTCAACAACATTATCAGTAGCCACGGACTTTCTTCCTTGCCCTCCTTCATCATGAAAAACAATTCACCCTTCTTTAAATTTTCGACACCATTCCTGAACTGAACCATCACTCGTCACATTTTCTCCATACACATTACACAACCTTCGATGTATTTCTGTAGCACTATGACCTTCAGTTTGAAGAAATCTAATAACAGACCGAATCTCACACTTGGAGGCAATTTCAATTGTAGTTGCCATAATTAAAATGTCGTCACCACAGTAATAGACAAAATAACTATAAAACCAGTGGTTATAGATTAGAACAAAGCCCCAAAAACATTAATCAACAAATATAACTATTATATTAACGACTCGGAACACAAGTCGTTCAGTTGTGTTCCGAGTCGTTAATATAATAGTTGTATTTTGTTAAGTAACGGACACGTCATGGACAACGAAATCCAAGAATTAATCAACAATCAGATTTTGCTATGACAACAGAACCAGGTTTGCCAACTCACCGAAGGTTGAAAAAAAATAGCTCTCGTAATTAGTACAAATAAAAAATAAAACTAGTAAAACGTTCGACCTTCAATAATTTAACATAACTAAGGCATACATTAGTTAAAGTTAATGTTTGTAATAATACTGACCTACATGATTTCAGACTATTTTCTCATTAAGTTTCAGTTGTTTAGTTTTAATTTAATACTTATAAACAGTACTGTTAATCACAGGAAGTACATCAATGTTTAATGGAAAGATTACCCAAAATTACTTGACAAAAGTGGTAAAGTTGTAAAATTATTGGCCAACAATTGGAATTTACAAACAGAATTATCACTGTTGCACACCACTATAGATAAATTATTCCGATTAGCGCTTTCAAGTTTCACAGCTTATCGTCATATCGGAAATAACAACAATAGACCAAAAAACCTCTTCACACTCACGTGAAGAGTGCAAACAGTAATGTAATATTAGATTTTCATATGCACTTAAAGTGTTTGTCGTAACTGTTGACGAAGAATACAAATATGAACTTTGCCTGCCGAATAGCTATTTCATCCTTGAAATAAGAAGTGAAATCCCCACTAACCAACACAACGTGAATAAAACTATGCACACACATACATACACAAGTGTGAGTGTGGGTGTGTGCGCTCGCATATATGAGTAGGTACGTTGTCTACAGCTTTCGCCACTTCAACTATTTCTGTGTTTCGAATTCATGCCCGTGACTCGTCTACTCTTATCATCAGACATACGGCGTGAATGCATGTAAACTGCAAAGCTACATAGCTAAAAAAACATATTTCAAGTATTATGATAAATATCAACAAAAATATTTGCAAATATTTTATACATCATATGGAATTTATAATAAACACTATACTGCTTGGTAAAACTTTTATCCTCTCACAAACAAAACTGTATACTCTTTAATGAAGTGTGACACTAAAAACTCTATCAGTGTGCTTAAGATAGATAAAAACAGAAAAAATGTATACTTAAAAAATTAATTATAATTATAATACTACTGACTCGGAACACAAAGTTTTTATTGGTAAACTTAGTTCAGGCGAAAACTGGTTCAGGCTATAAGGTAAAAAAAAATACATTTTTACCAAAAAAAAACTAAGTGTTAGTAGTATTATACGTATAACTAGATAATCAACGGACACGTCATGGACAACAAAATCCAAGAAATTAAAAAATTAGCGATTTGATTAGGATAAATAGTTCACACATGGAGATTAAGTGGTGACAAAAAGTACATGAAATATTTTATTACTTCTATAATGAAATAAATTTCATTTTCTTCTTCCATTTGTAAACTCCACTGTCAGAGGTTGGCCACTTTGCTTGTGACGACTTCAAATGCCTGTTGGACATTGCTACCATGTCAATATCAACTTTCACGTGTGTATAGTACAATAGGTTTGACCAGATTCCTTAAAATATTTCAGCATTTTCTAATTCTTATCTGATGGTTCAGTGATCTATTGATAGCTCCGCATGTTATTCAAAACATTTGATCTTCCTTTCGATATCTCTATCGTTATCATAACTAGTAGCCTATTTTTCCAAGATAATTAAAATGGTTATACCGTTTTAATATTCTGTTAGCTATTACTATCTTACATCGAACAGTTTCGGACGCTTTATAGACAATTACATTAGTTTTCTGTATCTATATAGTCATACTCGTGGCTACCCCAGACCCCCTCGGTGGACGCTCCGATCCGATGAACGTCGGGGGAGTTATGTACATATTTACAACGGCCTCCGAACGAACCTATCCAAGGAGACAATGTATTCTCGGTAATGCCTTTTATTTATTTACAATATCTGAATATTTACAATCACTTATTTTAACATTGAAACTTCAATATTACACAACTTAAACATTATTATATTACATATTTACAGGGTGGAAAGCTTATTACCGAGAATACATTATTTATAATAGTTCGTTATACACTATGTTTCTTGTGTGAGGAACGCCACCTATAACCCGGTCGGGAGGAACAAGTAAGTGAATATTTTTCGGAGATCGTACCCGGCTAAGCGCGACATAAATTTGCCCGTGGATAAAAGGGTCGGACCGTAAATCTCATCCCACGAAATCTATGGTTTTTCCTTGACTTTTGTGGATCGTTATCGCGTAACAAAGTTGGAGGGGAAACTGCCGCCTGTACATTTCGATGGGACTATTTGGGAAGATCGGAAATCTAAAAGTTATTCTGGGGATGCCAAAAAGCTTGCCAGAGCCTGTTCTTCGGCATGTGATAAGTCAACGAGTAATTGCGACGATAATTACCTTTGTGCCGTTGACTAAGCCGAGATAAAAATTTAAATTTCACGTCACCATGCATACCGATCCTACCTTAAGCCTGAGAACGTGTTCTGGAATTCCTTTCCCTTGAGCCTGATGTAATAGGGACTCATCAACATCTATTCCCGCTCCGTCCTCCTCGGCTACACTGTCGAAACTATATAAATTTTGAATTTCCCCGTCGAGCGCCTGTAATACTATACCGTTAATTTCTTTGACATTATTATTCAGAGTGCATATTACAACCCTTTCTGCACATTCATCAGGCTTCTGTAAAATTTCTTTGGTGAAAACAAAGTCGATCAATTCGCGAAGCTTAGTCACGTAGGATAGCTGTGGTAGTGCCACGAGTTTTTCCAAATTACGCCCTTCGCCGAGCTCGCGTTTTTCGGTGGAGTCGGAACCTATCTTCATTAAAAATTCTTCGCCGGTTAACCTATGGGCCGTTGTAAGCGTGAACGACTTAAAGTTTTTCCAGATATAAGATTCGCGAACTGACGCACGAACGATATCGGCATTTGTCTTAGCGTTTTCTACTACCGGAGGAATTTGCCTGAAATCTGCCGAGAAAATTATTATTTTACCGCCAAACAACTCATCCTTTTGCATCAGGTCTCTGAGAGACAGGTCCAACATTTTGACTAGTTTTTTATGCGCCATAGCCGCTTCATCGAAAATCAGTAAAGTCGCCTCTCGGATGAGTTCAGCTCTCTGTGTCCCGTTGGTTATCGACCAGAAAGCGTCATCGCGTATATCTAGGGGTAATCTGAAAAGGCTATGTGCAGTCGTACCTCCGGTGAGATTTTGAGCGGCGATGCCGGAACTGGCTACGCATAAGACGACTTTATCTTGAGACCGCGCGAAAGCTGAAGTAATTTTAAGAAGGAGCGTTTTCCCGAACCGCCAGGACCGTCCAAGAATAGAACTTTTTCATTTTGTTCGCCGCGCATGAGCAAATTAAAGTAATCAAAAACCCTAGATTGATCAGAAGAAAGCCGCAATTCCCATTCCTCGACAAAAGCATTCTGAACTGAGACGCTGTATTGAAGTTTTTCGCGACCTAATTCCGTGGAATCGTCTTCAACTACGGGAAGACCTGTTTACTCTTCGGCTCCTGATCTCACACTGAGCTCCGATGCGGAGGGAAGCCTTTATAAAGGTAGGATCGGTGGTGGGGAGAATTGGTAGAGGGGGATGCGCAGTGATTGAAACAGTTCACACTGCGCAACGACGAGAGGGGATAGGATGCGCATTACACCGAAGATTCCAGCACTGCGCATTTATGTCAATGCTGACGTCATATCGATTGCGTAACATTCTGACGTAACAGGATAACTCATCGATTCCACAGTATTGCCCAATACCTTTCATTTATATTTCTACATTTAAATACATGGGAAATGGTAATTATGTTGCAGACAACAACTGCTCAAAATAAGAAATTAATACCAGTCACCCACTGGGCCATAAAACAAACAAGAAACAATAAACTTATTCGTAAATTTCAAACAACCGATAATCGGTTTACATTTAGTCAGGCGAGCCGACTGGATTAAAATTACTCCCAGCTCGATAGCGCTAACCGTTCTCGAGATAGGCTCCCCTCTTAAATCCGGTTTGAAAATCGGTCAGACGAAATTCGTTTTTTCGGGCTTCCGGTTGCGCAAAGCTTTGGTTTTATAATTTTTCTCCAAGTTACTTCGGACGGGAAATAAAAAAGATCTCTTGTGCTTTTTCGCTCCGAGGCTTCTTATAGGCCGGTATGGAAATCGGTCAGACGAAATTCGTTTTTTCGGGCTTACGGTTGCACAAAGCGTTGGTTTTATAATTTTTCCCCAAGTTACTTCCGACGGAGAATAAAAAAGGTCTCTTGTGTTTTTCAGAATTTTCCCTGCGGTAGTTCTGATTCGTCGCAACTGAGGACTGCTGAGACTTCAGTGGAAAGCGGCCTGTCACCTAAAACCGGTCCGTGTGTTCGTCGCGAGGTGGTTTCGAATTCAAGGTGGGCATTTTCTGAAGGTTCCTCGCGTAACTTCTTGTAAAGGGAAACGTATGGGTTTCGGGATCCAAGAAGTTGTTGGATTTCGCGTATTATTTCAGGTTCCAGTTGCTTCTGTTGGCCCTCAGCGATCCGCGCATTACCGTCGTTTATATAAAGAAAACTATTATTCCGGCCTCCGCAATTATTATTCCGGAGTCCTTTAGGGTGGTGATAGCCTAAGGAAACCGAAAGGGCAAAAAAAGAGAAGAGGTCGTTATACCTCCACGGATGTTTTAGGAGCCGCCTGTCCGAATAAATTTTATCTGAAAGAATTGGAAAATCCATCACATTGTATTTTCCTAGTCCTCAGCACCACTGTGTTCTTCCAACTTCCTCCTCGAAGAGTCGCGTTCCACAGTGAGAACACTTGTGGGTTCCATTAAGTTTTAAGACGATAGGCCTTTATTTCATCCAAAGATTTTCCCGTCCGTTCAGCAATTATTGGTCCTTTTCTAAGCACTGTCGGTAGATGAGGTCCAGGATGAGAATCTTTGTATTTCTTGACTGCCCCTTTATTTACCTCCGGATTTTCTTTTCTATATTTCCCTACCGCCTTTCCGTTTACCTCAGGATGTTCTTGCGAGTAATTTTCTACTGTTTTTCTGTGTACCTCCGGATGTTCATGCGTGTAATGTTCTACTGCCTTTCTGTGTACCTCCGGATGTTCATGCGTGTAATTTTCGACGCCCTTTCTGTGTACCTCAGGATATTCTTGTGTGTATTTTTCTACCGCTTTTTTCTTTACCTCCGGATGTGTTTGCGTGTATTTTTCTACAGCTTTTCTGTGTACCTCTGGATGGCTTTCGGTGTATCGTTGAACCGCTTCTCGGTGCTGATCTCTTGTCCTCGACGAGGAAGTCTTTGGACGACTACGGGGCCTTTTCGGAGGCCTTCCGACTTTTCTTTTTGGCGCAGTTTTATCCTTTGAAAGCTCAGTGATGTCTAATCCCCCAATATCTTCCAAAACTACCGATATTCGAGCTTCAAATTTCGGATCCGACTTAAGTTCGAGTGGAATTGGTCTCTTTATAGAACACTGGGGTTCCTGACCTCTTGTTGCTACCACTCGTGTAATTTCATATTGGTTAATTAAACCATTAAAAGGAGAACTTATCATAAGAAAGCTTGCCATTTCTTTCAAATTAGAAAACGCGAATAGGCGGCCGACACCGTCAGAAGAGAGGGTTCCATTCTCGTTTACCGCGTGGGAATTGGAAATAAAATATCGAGAGTTGCATTTCCAAAGCGAAACCGTGACGTGTAATCCGATAAAAACGCAACCCGAGTCCGCTTAATTTTCGAATAAATTTGTAAGCTTTTCTTTCAATCCTCCGTGCAAGACCCTAAATCATTATCCGAAGATGGATAAACACCGTAATCATCAAAGTGCGATTCAAATTTTAAAGTTTGACTTTTTAATTTGGGATATTCGGCTACCTCGTTTACCATTAAAAAAGCATGGCGGTGGTTTTCCCCGAGTGTCCGTTTTGTTTGTTTGTAATAACAATCGCCCTGAACTATCAAGCGGTCAATATCTTGTGTTGTGAGATAATCTCTACGCACATCTTCGATGAAGCAACAGGTTGCGACTGAAATTCAAACACATAGAACGTTACGAGTTTCACTAAATAGCGGATTGGCCAGGGAAATGGTACAGGAGACTACGCATTCGAAACGCGACATCATTAAAAATAATTTCAAAAAAATTTTAGAAATAAACACAAAAAAATAATAATTGCTTACAATGTAAAGGAAAAATACAAATAAACAATAAATATTATACTAATAATACAAATACAAAATTATCATGCAATAAAAACGAAAATAATAAAGTATTAAATTTTATTAACTCACATAAAACAATGTCTTCAAATCGCCAGCCTGCGTTAATCCTGTTCCTACGATAATCTGGAAATGATGACTTATGATCCTCTACAACTGCTAATCATCGTCCGGTAATCTGATGTCTTCAATGATGATCCAGACCGCAGAAATATAGATGAACTGCAAACTGTGATGTCATGAAATCAGGAACTGATGGCTTCTCAGTTGTCAGCTGCTAATTTTCCTCTGCAAAATGTTTTTCAGATGTCCTGCGTGATGATCCTCGCTGTAGTCGTATAGTTGAAGTGAAGTGAAAAGTGTGATTTCAGAAAATTGAGCAGCAAAGTAGCACGTGTTCCTCCTTTTTACTTGTTTGCTCTTCGGCTCCTGATCTCACACTGAGTAACATTGTGACGTAGTAGGATCGATTGCACAATATTACGCATTTCCTTTCATTTTGTATTTCTACATTGAAATACATGGTAAATGGTACGTTTCTTGCAGAAAACAACTGCTCAAAATAAGAAACTAATACCAGTCCCCCACTGGGCCATAAAACAAACAAGAAATAATAAAGTTATTCGTAAATTTCAAACAACCGATAATCGGTTTACATATAGTCAGGCGAGCCGACTGGATTAAAATTACTCCCAGCTCGATAGCGCTAACCTTTCTCGAGATAGGCTCCCCTTTGGTTTCATAATTTTTCCCCAAGTTACTTCGGACGGGGAATAAAAAATGTCTCTTGCGTTTTTTCAGAATTTTCCCTGCGGTAGTTCTGATTCGTCGCAACTGAGGACTGCCGAGACTTCAGTGGAAAGCGGCCTGCCACCTAAAACCTGTCCGTGTGTTCGTCGCGAGGTGGTTTCGAATTCAAGGCGGGCATTTTCTGAAGTTACCTCATGTAACTTCTTGTAAAGGGAAACGTATGGGTTTCGGGATCCAAGAAATTGTTGGATTTCGCGTATTATTTCCGGTTCCAGTTGCTTCTGTTGGCCCTCAGCGATCCGCGCATTACCGTCGTCTATATAAAGAAAACTATTATTCCCGCCTCCGCAATTTAAATCATACACCAAATGGTATGTCCGACCTAATATTTTCCTAAAGGAGAGTCCTTTACGGTGGTGACAGCCTAAGGGAACCGAAAGGGCACAAAAAGAGAAGAGGTCGTTATACCTCCGCGGATGTTTTAGGAACCGCTTGTCCGAATAAATTTTATCTGAAAGAATTGGAAAATCCATCACATTGTATTTTCCTAGTCCTCAGCACCACTGTGTTCTTCCAACTTCCTCCTCGAAGAGTCGCGTTCCACAGTGAGAACACTTGTGGGTTCCATCAAGTAGAGAAGGAGTTTTAAGACGATAGGCCTTTATTTCATCCAAAGATTTTCCCGTCCGTTCAGCAATTATTTGTCCTTTTCTAAGCACTGTCGGTAGATGAGGTCCAGGATGAGAATCTTTGTATTTCTTGACTGCCCCTTTATTTACCTCCGGATTTTCTTTTCTATATTTCCCTACCGCCTTTCCGTTTACCTCCGGATGTTCATGCGTGTAATTTTCGACGCCCTTTCTGTGTACCTCAGGATGTTCTTGTGTGTATTTTTCTACCGCTTTTCTGTTTACCTCCGGATGTGTTTGCGTGTATTTTTCTACAGCTTTTCTGTGCACCTCTGGATGGCTTTCGGTGTATCGTTGAACCGCTTCTCGGTGCTGATCTCTTGTCCTCGACGAGGAAGTGTTTGGACGACCACGGGGCCTTTTCGGAGGCCTTCCGGCTTTTCTTTTTGGCGCAGTTTTATCCTTTGAAAGCTCAGTGATGTCTAATCCCCCAATATCTTTCAAAACTACCGATATTCGCGCTTTAAATTTCGGAACCGACTTAAGTTCGAGTGGAATTGGTCTCTTTATAGAACACTGGGGCTCCTGACCTCTTGCTGCTACCACCCGTGTAATTTCATATTGGTTGATTAAACCATTAAAAGGAGACCTTTTCATAAGAAACCTTGCCATTTCTTTCAAATTAGAGACCGCGAATAGGCTGCCGACACCGTCAGAAGAGAGGGTTCAATTCTCGTTTACCGCGTGGGAATCGAATATGAAATATCGAGAGTTGCATTTCCAAATCGAAACCGTGACGTGTAATCCGATAAAAACGCAACCCGAGTCCGCTTAATTTTCGAAAAATTTGTAAGCTTTTCTTTCAATTCCTCCGTGCAAGACCCTAAATCATTATCCGAAGATGGATAAACACCGTAATCATCAAAGTGCGATTCAATTTTTAAAGTTAGACTTTCTAATTTGAGATATTCGGCTACCTCGTTTACCATTAAAAAAGCGTGGCGGTGGTTTTCCCCGAGTGTCCGTTTTGTTTGTTTGTAATAACAATCGCCCTGAACTATCAAGCGGTCAATATCTTGTGTTGTGAGATAATCTCTACGCACATTTTCGATGAAGCAACAGGTTGGGACTGAAATGCAAAAACATTGAACGTTACGAGTTTCACTAAATAGCGGATTGGCCAGGGAAATGGTACAGGAGGCTACGCATTCGAAACGCGACATCATTACAAATAATTTCAAAAAAATTTTAGAAATAAACACAAAAAAAAATTGCTAACAATGTAAAGGAAAAATATATATAAACAATAAATATTATACTAATAATATAAATACAAAATTATCATGCAATAAAAAAGAAAATAATAATGTATTTAATTTTTTTAACTCACATAAAACGATGTCTTCAAATCGCCAGCCTGCGTTAATCCTGTTCCTACGATAATCTGGAAATGATGACGTATGATCCTCTACAGCTGCTAATCCTCGTCCGGTAATCTGATGTCTTCAATGATGATCCAGACCGCAGAAATATAGATGAACTGCAAACTGTGATGTCATGAAATCAGGCTTCTCAGTTGTCAGCTGCTAATTTTCCTCTGCAAAATGTTTTTCAGATGTCCTGCGTGATGATCCTCGCTGTAGTCGTATAGTTGAAGTGAAGTGAAAAGTGTGATTTCAGAAAATTGAGTAGCAAAATAGCACGTGTTCCCCCTTTTTACTTGTTTACTCTTCGGCTCCTGATCTCACACTGAGTAACATTCTGACGTAGTAGGATCGATTGCACAATATTACGCAATTCCTTTCATTTTGTATTTCTACATTGAAATACATGGTAAATGGTACGTTTCTTGCAGAAAACAACTGATCAAAATAAGAAGCTAATACCAGTCCCCCACTGGGCCATAAAACAAACAAGAAATAATAAAGTTATTCGTAAATTTCAAACAACCGATAATCGGTTTACATATAGTCAGGCGAGCCGACTGGATTAAAATTACTCCCAGCTCGATAGCGCTAACCTTTCTCGAGATAGGCTCCCCTTTGGTTTTATAATTTTTCCCCAAGTTACTTCGGACGGGGAATAAAAAATGTCTCTTGCGTTTTTTCAGAATTTTCCCTGCGGTAGTTCTGATTCGTCGCAACTGAGGACTGCCGAGACTTCAGTGGAAAGCGGCCTGTCACCTAAAACCTGTCCGTGTGTTCGTCGCGAGGTGTTTTCGAATTCAAGGCGGGCATTTTCTGAAGTTACCTCATGTAACTTCTTGTAAAGGGAAACGTATGGGTTTCGGGATCCAAGAAATTGTTGGAATTCGCGTATTATTTCCGGTTCCAGTTGCTTCTGTTGGCCCTCAGCGATCCGCGCATTACCGTCGTCTATATAAAGAAAACTATTATTCCCGCCTCCGCAATTTAAATCATACACCAAATGGTATGTCCGACCTAATATTTTCCTAAAGGAGAGTCCTTTACGGTGGTGACAGCCTAAGGGAACCGAAAGGGCACAAAAAGAGAAGAGGTCGTTATACCTCCGCGGATGTTTTAGGAACCGCTTGTCCGAATAAATTTTATCTGAAAGAATTGGAAAATCCATCACATTGTATTTTCCTAGTCCTCAGCACCACTGTGTTCTTCCAACTTCCTCCTCGAAGAGTCGCGTTCCACAGTGAGAACACTTGTGGGTTCCATCAAGTAGAGAAGGAGTTTTAAGACGATAGGCCTTTATTTCATCCAAAGATTTTCCCGTCCGTTCAGCAATTATTGGTCCTTTTCTAAGCACTGTCGGTAGATGAGGTCCAGGATGAGAATCTTTGTATTTCTTGACTGCCCCTTTATTTACCTCCGGATTTTCTTTTCTATATTTCCCTACCGCCTTTCCGTTTACCTCAGGATGTTCTTGCGAGTAATTTTCGACAGCCTTTCTGTGTACCTCCGGATGTTCATGCGTGTAATGTTCTACTGTTTTTCTGTGTACCTCCGGATGTTCATGCGTGTAATGTTCTACTGCCTTTCTGTGTACCTCCGGATGTTCATGCGTGTAATTTTTGACGCCCTTTCTGTGTACCTCAGGATGTTCTTGTGTGTATTTTTCTACCGCTTTTCTGTTTACCTCCGGATGTGTTTGCGTGTATTTTTCTACAGCTTTTCTGTGCACCTCTGGATGGCTTTCGGTGTATCGTTGAACCGCTTCTCGGTGCTGATCTCTTGTCCTCGACGAGGAAGTGTTTGGACGACCACGGGGCCTTTTCGGAGGCCTTCCGGCTTTTCTTTTTGGCGCAGTTTTATCCTTTGAAAGCTCAGTGATGTCTAATCCCCCAATATCTTTCAAAACTACCGATATTCGCGCTTTAAATTTCGGAACCGACTTAAGTTCGAGTGGAATTGGTCTCTTTATAGAACACTGGGGCTCCTGACCTCTTGCTGCTACCACCCGTGTAATTTCATATTGGTTGATTAAACCATTAAAAGGAGACCTTTTCATAAGAAACCTTGCCATTTCTTTCAAATTAGAGAACGCGAATAGGCTGCCGACACCGTCAGAAGAGAGGGTTCAATTCTCGTTTACCGCGTGGGAATCGAATATGAAATATCGAGAGTTGCATTTCCAAATCGAAACCGTGACGTGTAATCCGATAAAAACGCAACCCGAGTCCGCTTAATTTTCGAAAAATTTGTAAGCTTTTCTTTCAATTCCTCCGTGCAAGACCCTAAATCATTATCCGAAGATGGATAAACACCGTAATCATCAAAGTGCGATTCAATTTTTAAAGTTAGACTTTCTAATTTGAGATATTCGGCTACCTCGTTTACCATTAAAAAAGCGTGGCGGTGGTTTTCCCCGAGTGTCCGTTTTGTTTGTTTGTAATAACAATCGCCCTGAACTATCAAGCGGTCAATATCTTGTGTTGTGAGATAATCTCTACGCACATTTTCGATGAAGCAACAGGTTGGGACTGAAATGCAAAAACATTGAACGTTACGAGTTTCACTAAATAGCGGATTGGCCAGGGAAATGGTACAGGAGGCTACGCATTCGAAACGCGACATCATTAAAAATAATTTCAAAAAAATTTTAGAAATAAACACACACAAAAAATAATTGCTTACAATGTAAAGGAAAAATATAAATAAACAATAAATATTATACTAATAATATAAATACAAAATTATCATGCAATAAAAAAGAAAATAATAATGTATTAAATTTTTTTAACTCACATAAAACGATGTCTTCAAATCGCCAGCCTGCGTTAATCCTGTTCCTACGATAATCTGGAAATGATGACGTATGATCCTCTACAGCTGCTAATCCTCGTCCGGTAATCTGATGTCTTCAATGATGATCCAGACCGCAGAAATATAGATGAACTGCAAACTGTGATGTCATGAAATCAGGAACTGATGGCTTCTCAGTTGTCAGCTGCTAATTTTCCTCTGCAAAATGTTTTTCAGATGTCCTGCGTGATGATCCTCGCTGTAGTCGTATAGTTGAAGTGAAGTGAAAAGTGTGATTTCAGAAAATTGAGTAGCAAAATAGCACGTGTTCCCCCTTTTTACTTGTTTACTCTTCGGCTCCTGATCTCACACTGAGTAACATTCTGACGTAGTAGGATCGATTGCACAATATTACGCAATTCCTTTCATTTTGTATTTCTACATTGAAATACATGGTAAATGGTACGTTTCTTGCAGAAAACAACTGATCAAAATAAGAAGCTAATACCAGTCCCCCACTGGGCCATAAAACAAACAAGAAATAATAAAGTTATTCGTAAATTTCAAACAACCGATAATCGGTTTACATTTAGTCAGGCGAGCCGACTGGATTAAAATTACTCCCAGCTCGATAGCGCTAACCTTTCTCGAGATAGGCTCCCGTTTGGTTTCAAAATTTTTCCCCAAGTTACTTCGGACGGGGAATAAAAAATGTCTCTTGCGTTTTTTCAGAATTTTCCCTGCGGTAGTTCTGATTCGTCGCAACTGAGGACTGCCGAGACTTCAGTGGAAAGCGGCCTGTCACCTAAAACCTGTCCGTGTGTTCGTCGCGAAGTGTTTTCGAATTCAAGGCGGGCATTTTCTGAAGTTACCTCATGTAACTTCTTGTAAAGGGAAACGTATGGGTTTCGGGATCCAAGAAATTGTTGGATTTCGCGTATTATTTCCGGTTCCAGTTGCTTCTGTTGGCCCTCAGCGATCCGCGCATTACCGTCGTCTATATAAAGAAAACTATTATTCCCGCCTCCGCAATTTAAATCATACACCAAATGGTATGTCCGACCTAATATTTTCATAAAGGAGAGGCTCCTGACCTCTTGTTGCTACCACCCGTGTAATTTCATATTGGTTAATTAAACCATTAAAAGGAGACCTTTTCATAAGAAACCTTGCCATTTCTTCCAAATTAGAGAACGCGAATAGGCTGCCGACACCGTCAGAAGAGAGGGTTCAATTCTCGTTTACCGCGTGGGAATCGAATATGAAATATCGAGAGTTGCATTTCCAAAGCGAAACCGTGACATGTAATCCGATAAAAACGCAACCCGAGTCCGCTTAATTTTCGAAAAATTTGTAAGCTTTTCTTTGAATTCCTCCGTGCAAGACCCTAAATCATTATCCGAAGATGGATAAACACCGTAATCATCAAAGTGCGATTCAATTTTTAAAGTTTGACTTTCTAATTTGAGATATTCGGCTACCTCGTTTACCATTAAAAAAGCGTGGCGGTGGTTTTCCCCAAGTGTCCCTTTTGTTTGTTTGTAATAACAATCGCCCTGAACTATCAAGCGGTCAATATCTTGTGTTGTGAGATAATCTCTACGCACATTTTCGATGAAGCAACAGGTTGGGACTGAAATGCAAAAACATTGAACGTTACGAGTTTCACTAAATAGCGGATTGGCCAGGGAAATGGTACAGGAGGCTACGCATTCGAAACGCGACATCATTACAAATAATTTCAAAAAAATTTTAGAAATAAACACACAAAAAAATTGCTAACAATGTAAAGGAAAAATATATATAAACAATAAATATTATACTAATAATATAAATACAAAATTATCATGCAATAAAAAAGAAAATAATAATGTATTTAATTTTTTTAACTCACATAAAACGATGTCTTCAAATCGCCAGCCTGCGTTAATCCTGTTCCTACGATAATCTGGAAATGATGACGTATGATCCTCTACAGCTGCTAATCCTCGTCCGGTAATCTGATGTCTTCAATGATGATCCAGACCGCAGAAATATAGATGAACTGCAAACTGTGATGTCATGAAATCAGGCTTCTCAGTTGTCAGCTGCTAATTTTCCTCTGCAAAATGTTTTTCAGATGTCCTGCGTGATGATCCTCGCTGTAGTCGTATAGTTGAAGTGAAGTGAA
The DNA here is from genome assembly GCA_034769895.1 of Magicicada septendecula. Lineage (NCBI taxonomy): Eukaryota > Metazoa > Arthropoda > Insecta > Hemiptera > Cicadidae > Magicicada > Magicicada septendecula. The sequence goes on along the minus strand of CM068369.1, from coordinate 183,277,587 downwards.
AAGTGTGATTTCAGAAAATTGAGTAGCAAAATAGCACGTGTTCCCCCTTTTTACTTGTTTACTCTTCGGCTCCTGATCTCACACTGAGTAACATTCTGACATAGTAGGATCGATTGCACAATATTACGCAATTGCTTTCATTTTGTATTTCTACATTGAAATACATGGTAAATGGTACGTTTCTTGCAGAAAACAACTGATCAAAATAAGAAACTAATACCAGTCCCCCACTGGGCCATAAAACAAACAAGAAATAATAAAGTTATTCGTAAATTTCAAACAACCGATAATCGGTTTACATTTAGTCAGGCGAGCCGACTGGATTAAAATTACTCCCAGCTCGATAGCGCTAACCTTTCTCGAGATAGGCTCCCTTTGGTTTCATAATTTTTCCCCAAGTTACTTCGGACGGGGAATAAAAAATGTCTCTTGCGTTTTTTCAGAATTTTCCCTGCGGTAGTTCTGATTCGTCGCAACTGAGGACTGCCGAGACTTCAGTGGAAAGCGGCCTGTCACCTAAAACCTGTCCGTGTGTTCGTCGCGAGGTGTTTTCGAATTCAAGGCGGGCATTTTCTGAAGTTTCCTCATGTAACTTCTTGTAAAGGGAAACGTATGGGTTTCGGGATCCAAGAAATTGTTGGATTTCGCGTATTATTTCCGGTTCCAGTTGCTTCTGTTGGCCCTCAGCGATCCGCGCATTACCGTCGTCTATATAAAGAAAACTATTATTCCCGCCTCCGCAATTTAAATCATACACCAAATGGTATGTCCGACCTAATATTTTCATAAAGGAGAGTCCTTTACGGTGGTGATAGCCTAAGGGAACCGAAAGGGCACAAAAAGAGAAGAGGTCGTTATACCTCCGCGGATGTTTTAGGAACCGCTTGTCCGAATAAATTTTATCTGAAAGAATTGGAAAATCCATCACATTGTATTTTCCTAGTCCTCAGCACCACTGTGTTCTTCCAACTTCCTCCTCGAAGAGTCGCGTTCCACAGTGAGAACACTTGTGGGTTCCATCAAGTAGAGAAGGAGTTTTAAGACGATAGGCCTTTATTTCATCCAAAGATTTTCCCGTCCGTTCAGCAATTATTGGTCCTTTTCTAAGCACTGTCGGTAGATGAGGTCCAGGATGAGAATCTTTGTATTTCTTGACTGCCCCTTTATTTACCTCCGGATTTTCTTTTCTATATTTCCCTACCGCCTTTCCGTTTACCTCAGGATGTTCTTGCGAGTAATTTTCGACAGCCTTTCTGTGTACCTCCGGATGTTCATGCGTGTAATGTTCTACTGTTTTTCTGTGTACCTCCGGATGTTCATGCGTGTAATGTTCTACTGCCTTTCTGTGTACCTCCGGATGTTCATGCGTGTAATTTTTGACGCCCTTTCTGTGTACCTCAGGATGTTCTTGTGTGTATTTTTCTACCGCTTTTCTGTTTACCTCCGGATGTGTTTGCGTGTATTTTTCTACAGCTTTTCTGTGTACCTCTGGATGGCTTTCGGTGTATCGTTGAACCGCTTCTCGGTGCTGATCTCTTGTCCTCGACGAGGAAGTCTTTGGACGACCACGGGGCCTTTTCGAAGGCCTTCCGGCTTTTCTTTTTGGCGCAGTTTTATCCTTTGAAAGCTCAGTGATGTCTAATCCCCCAATATCTTCCAAAACTACCGATATTCGCGCTTCAAATTTCGGATCCGACTTAAGTTCGAGTGGAATTGGTCTCTTTATAGAACACTGGGGCTCCTGACCTCTTGTTGCTACCACCCGTGTAATTTCATATTGGTTAATTAAACCATTAAAAGGAGACCTTTTCATAAGAAACCTTGCCATTTCTTTCAAATTAGAGAACGCGAATAGGCTGCCGACACCGTCAGAAGAGAGGGTTCAATTCTCGTTTACCGCGTGGGAATCGAATATGAAATATCGAGAGTTGCATTTCCAAAGCGAAACCGTGACGTGTAATCCGATAAAAACGCAACCCGAGTCCGCTTAATTTTCGAAAAATTTGTAAGCTTTTCTTTCAATTCCTCCGTGCAAGACCCTAAATCATTATCCGAAGATGGATAAACACCGTAATCATCAAAGTGCGATTCAATTTTTAAAGTTTGACTTTCTAATTTGAGATATTCGGCTACCTCGTTTACCATTAAAAAAGCGTGGCGGTGGTTTTCCCCGAGTGTCCGTTTTGTTTGTTTGTAATAACAATCGCCCTGAACTATCAAGCGGTCAATATCTTGTGTTGTGAGATAATCTCTACGCACATTTTCGATGAAGCAACAGGTTGGGACTGAAATGCAAAAACATTGAACGTTACGAGTTTCACTAAATAGCGGATTGGCCAGGGAAATGGTACAGGAGGCTACGCATTCGAAACGCGACATCATTAAAAATAATTTCAAAAAAATTTTAGAAATAAACACAAAAAAAAATTGCTTACAATGTAAAGGAAAAATATAAATAAACAATAAATATTATACTAATAATATAAATACAAAATTATCATGCAATAAAAACGAAAATAAAAAAGTATTAAATTTTTTTAACTCACATAAAACGATGTCTTCAAATCGCCAGCCTGCGTTAATCCTGTTCCTACGATAATCTGGAAATGATGACGTATGATCCTCTACAGCTGCTAATCCTCGTCAGGTAATCTGATGTCTTCAATGATGATCCAGACCGCAGAAATATAGATGAACTGCAAACAGTGATGTCTTGAAATCAGGAACTGATGGCTTCTCAGTTGTCAGCTTCTAAATTTCCTCTGCAAAATGTTTTTCAGATGTCCTGCGTGATGATCCTCGCTTTCGGTGTATCGTTGAACTGCTTCTCGGTGCTGATCTCTTGTGCTCGGCGAGGAAGTCTTTGGTCGACCTCGGGGCCTTTTCAGAGGCCTTCCGGCTTTTCTTTTTGGCGCAGTTTTATCCTTTGAAAGCTCAGTGATGTCTAATCCCCCAATATCTTCCAAAACTACCGATATTCGCGCTTTAAATTTCGGATCCGACTTAAGTTCTGGTGGAATTAGTCTCTTTGTAGAACACTGGGGCTCCTGACCTCTTGTTGCTACCACCCGTGTAATTTCATATTGGTTAATTAAACCATTAAAAGGAGACCTTTTCATAAGAAACCTTGCCATTTCTTTCAAATTAGAAAACGCGAATATGCGGCCGACACTGTTAGAAGAGAGGGTTCAATTCTCGTTTACCGCGTGGGAATTGAAAATAAAATGTCGGGAGTTGCATTTCCAAAGCGAAACCGCGACGTGTAATCCGATAAAAACGAAACCCGAGTCCGCGTAATTTTCGAAAAATTTGTAAGCTTTTCTTTCAATTCCTCCGTGCAAGACCCTAAATCATTATCCGAAGATGGTAAACACCGTATCAGGTTAAGAGATGTCTTCAATGATGATCCAGATTGCAGAAATAAAGATGATCTGCAAACTGTGATGTCTTGAAATCTGGAACTGATGGCTTCTGTGTTGTCAGCTGCTAATTTTCCGCTGCAAAATGTTTTTCAGATGTCCTGCGTGATGATCCTCGGCTGTAGTCGTATAGTTGAAGTGAAGTGAAAAGTGTGATTTCAGAAAATTGAGTAACAAAATAGCACGGGTTCCCACTTTTTTACTTGTTTACTCTTCGGCTCCTGATCTCACACTGAGTAACATTCTGAGGTAAAGGATGACTCATCGATTGCACAATATTGCGCAATACCTTTCATTTTGTATTTCTACATTTAAATTCATGGTAAATGGTACGTTGTTTGCAGAAAACAACTGCTCAGAATAAGAAACTAATACCAGTCACCTACTGGGCCATATAACAAACAAGAAACAATAAAGTTATTCGTAAATTTGAAACAACCGATAATCGGTTTACATTTAGTCTGGCTAGCCGACTGGATTAAAATTACTCCCAGCTCGATAGCGCTAACCGTTCTCGAGATAGGCTCCCCTTTGGTTTTATAATTTTTCCCCAAGTTACTTCGGACGGGGAATAAAAAAGTTCTCTTGTGTTTTTTCGCTCCGAGGATTCCTTATGGGTTAGAATTTATGTCAGTGAGTGAGTCAGTGAGTGACCTCTTGGGCTTTATATGTTATAGACTCGCGGCTTCGGCGCTCGCTGGGGGCCCCAGACCTCCTCGGTGTACGCCCCGATCCGACGAACGTCGGGGGAGGTATGTACATATTTACAACGGCCTCCGAACCAACCTATCCCAGGAGACAATGTATTCTCGGTAATGCCTTTTATTTATTTACAATATCTGAATATTTACAATCACTTATTTTAACATGCAAACTTCAATATTACACAACTTTAACATTATTATATTACATATTTACAGGAAGGTAAGTTTATTACCGAGAATACATTATTTATAATAGTTCTTTATACACTATGTTTCTTGTGTGAGGAACGCCATCTATAACCCGGTCGGGAGGAACAAGTAAGTGAATATTTTTCGGAGATCTTACCCGGCTAAGCGCGACGTAAAGTTGCCCGTGGGTAAAAGGGTCGGACCGTAAATCTAATCCCACAAAATCTATGGTTTGCCCTTGACTTTTGTGGATCGTTATCGCGTAAAAAAGTTGGAGTCAGTCAGTCAGTGAGTGACCTCTGGGGCTTTATATGTTATACAACCGATAATCGGTTTACATTTAGTCAGGCGAGCCGACTGGATTAAAATTACTCCCAGCTCGATAGCGCTAACCGTTCTCGATATAGGCTTCCCTCTTATATCCGGTATGAAAATGGGTCAGACGGAATTCTTTTTTTCGGGCTTCCGGTTGCACAAAGCTTTGGTTTTATAATTTTTCCCAAGTTACTTCGAACGGCGAATAAAAAAGGTCTCTTATGTTTTTTCGCTCCGAGGCTTCCTTATGGGTTAGAATTTATGTCAGTCAGTGAGTCAGTGAGTGACCTCTGGGGCTTTATATGTTATAGATTCTATCCAGCGGATATCGCATACAACTTATACATCACCAGCACCTATATTGTTAGGGTTACTGTTCAGCAAACTCTTGAAAAATCTCAAACATTTACAGAACTGTTAATGTTTGTAGAACTGCCAATATATCAAAATGTGCTGTTTAATAGAAGAGAAAGTATTTAATTATAGACAGGCAGAGAAAGCCAGCAACAGCATTTCTGTCAGTTGGCAGTGTGCTTGCACATGCCTGCAGAGGATATTGTGGTCACAGTGAAGCAGTCAGGTGTGGATGTTTCCCCTAATGCAAAACCAAACCACAATGGTATTCTCAATGTTACGTAACATTCTCGTTTTCAAATTACCATTGCATTTGTATTTTATTGTATTAATTGTCGGAAAGCAACATATCCCTCTATTAAATGAGTATCGTTACGACGGTCGCACGGATCGTCGTGTTGTACAGTCGAAACAGATTAACTGACATATGATAAATTCAATAATTAGAAATTTAATTAGAAGTAAAACAATACTTAGAAAGAAAGAGAGACGCTCTTACACAATAATTCATGTTAAATTTGTTCAATGCACAACAGTAAATTTCACCTTACTACAGTTTCAGATTAAGTACCAAAATTACACTAAATCACAATAACAGTCACTCCGAAACTCGCTGCAATGTCGTTGGTCAAAAACTAAACTTGGCCGGGCACATGATGCTTACTTATACCCTGCTGAGGTTTGAGAGAAATTTGTGACTTTCCGGATGGTACATCCAGAAAAACAGCAGATGCGTAGTTACAGCTGTTCTGAAACTCACTGGAAGCTCTGCCAGTGTCCGACCTTGAATAATTCCGGAAAGAATGATACCCAAAAGAGTGGAACGGGTGTCTATAATCACCTCGATGGTTGCGTAATCAAAAGTTGTAAAATGTCACGTAAGATCTTTGTCTGAAGGTGGCAGTATATTACACGCTTCTTTTATATTTATATCTTTATATGCGAATTATAACTACAGGAGAGAATGAAACTGACGATCGACGATCGACGATGCAGGGAAGGTGAAGTGAAACACGATGCATTGAGGCAACATTTTTTAAGCAATATAAATGGATGCTGTTGAACGAGTATAGGTGTAGAGTCTATACAATAAATTACCCTGGACGGTGTCTTATATCAGTAAGTAATGAATTATTTGAATACGTAAATCTAGTTATAGAGTGAATTTGTTAGTTTATGATCACCTAGCAAACTTTATACGTACTAGCAAGAGAAAAGTACGTACATACGTACGTTCTATGTTTCTTTTTGCGGCACGAATGGAAAATGTGGATTCACTAGTGTCTGTAAGACCACGATGACACACAATTCAAATATTTATTATGAAGTAAATGGAAGCAGTACTATTTCAAAATCCCACTTACAATTAATTAAACTAAATTAAAATTATTTATTTTACGTGTCCATTAAACTGATGATCCTTATCGTCTGAAACACAACATTGTTACTATGAGACCGATACATCGGTGGCTTACGTTACGCTTTGTATGCGTTGTTTGAGCAGCAGGATTACTCACCGTTCTTGCTTATTGTAGGTCTTTCTGCACCATTAAAGAGATAGGTCCATTATTCTCCAGGCATCTAGAAGATATTGAAATTCTCTTTCAAATAACTTACATAGCAACTCTGTTAATTTGAGACTTCGAATCGAAGGGATAAGAACTCTTACTAGTTGTAGCTGGGAATTTGCGGTTCAGTGTCGTTATTGGATCATGGCGTTTTGTGTTAAGTCATGTTTGTAAATTATATAAATTATAATATAGGCCTTATGTCTATCTGTAATTGATATCTTTTAATTGACAGTGCAGTCATGCACCGGGTGCAAAGACGCCCCGCTACTACAATGCTACATGCTACATGCTCGGCGGTTCATAGGAACAGACGCATTCTTATGGATATGGATGGACTCCAAATGCAGGCGAGTGAAGTAACCCCGGACAGAAGACAACATCCGGTCCTCATCAAACATCACCCGGTGATCGTCGTGGGAAATAGCGTGTTCAGCAACTGCGGACTTCTCCGTCTGGCCCAGGCGGCAGTATCTCCGATGTTCAGAGGGGCGCGTTCGGATACTACACTTCGTGGTGCCTATGTATACCTGGCCACACGTACAAGGAATACTATACACCCCGCACGACGAGAGCGGATCCCTGGCGTCTGTCACCGGTCGCAGGAACTGATGGATTTTTTTGGTTGGCTTAAAGACCGTCCTGACGCCCCGTTTACTCAACAGCTTGCCGATGCGATCAGTCACGCCACGGATGTAGGGCAAGACAGCGGAGCCAGCAACCTCGGGCAACACCGACTCGTCCGGCCTACCAGATCTTCTCGGCCGGGCAGCTCTCCTCACCTCCGCAGCAGAGTAGCCGTTGGACTGCAATGCTTCCTCGAGATGCCGCAACTCATCCGCGAGATACCGGGGTTCACAGATCCTTTTTGCCCGGTCAACCAGAGTCTTTAGCACCGCCCACTTCTGCCTAGGATGATGATTGGAGGACTTATGCAGATATCTGTCGGTGTGCGTTGGCTTCCTATAAACTTTATGCCCTAATCTGCCATCGGTCCTTTTCAGGACCAACACATCCAGAAATGCCAATTGATCACCGCTCTCGCACTCCATCGTAAACTGTATGCGCGGGTGCACAGCGTTGAGATGTCCAAGGAAACGTCCCAGTTCTTCCTCCCCAGGGCTCTAGACCACGAAAGTTTCGTCAACATACCGCAGCCAACACTTCGGCTTCAGTGGCGCAGATGAAATTGCCAACACTTCAAATTTTTCCATATAGAAGTTTGCAACCACAGGGCTGAGAGGACTTCCCATCGCGACGCCATCCAACTGTTCGTAAAAGCCGCCGTTCCATTGCAAGTAGGTCGTTGTTAGGACCTGCCGGAACAAAGTAGTGATATCCGCCGGGAACAGTTCTCCTATATACCCTAAGACCTTCTGGACAGGGACCATCGTAAAAAGAGAGACCACATCGAAACTCACAAGCACATCGCCAGGCTCCAGCACCAACTCCCGGATCCTACGGAGAAAATGCGAAGAGTCCTGGACAAACGAATCCGTATGCCCGATGTACGGCTTGAGCAATCCAGTGAGGTGCTTAGCCAAGTTGTACGTCGGCGAGCCGATTGCACTAACGAAGGGCCTCAGCGGAACGTCCTCCTTATGGATCTTTGGTCATCCATGGAGACGAGGGGGAAGGGTCTCCGAACACCGGACGGCCGCCTTCACATCAGACGCCAGAGAAGATTACTCCACCAAAGAATCTGTTTTTCTTAAGACCGTAGAAGTCGGATCTTTGGTCAGCCTCCGATAAGTGGCCGGATCTAACAAACCCTCAATCTTCCACTGGTAGTCTTCGGTGTTCAAGACCACCGTAGTGCTCCTCTTATCTGCCGGCACGATGAAAATGGAGTCATCCCTTCTCAGATCCCTCAAGGCCCGCAGTTCCACCGACAGAAGATTGCATTTTGGCGGAACGGCCCTTTTAAGGGCCCTGGCTGCTTCCAACCGTATCTCAGCTGCCTGGTCTCGGGGCAGTCCCCGGATTACTGCCTCCACGCTCGCAACTATTTCCTCCACCGGTACTGTCCTCGGGGTAACCGCAAACGTCTCCCCTTTGGCCAACACCGAGGACGCATGTGGTGTCTGCTGACGGTTCGAAAGATTGACAACCATCCTGTCCATCCTATCGCGGTCTTGTTCTCTGTCCACGATGTTCTGGGAACCATAGAGTTCTAATTTTTCCCGCTGTCTCTGGCTGGTGCTGGTATAACACGCCTCGAAAGCACTGTACGTGAGACCATCCAACACCTCCAAATCCTGTCGTTGGAGGGACCTGCTGAGTTGTAAGCGCAGGTTCAACAGGCTCTGTTCATTTAACGCCAACTCCCTCCGCGTATGGTGTATGCGCTCACGCAGCATGGCATTTTCCGCCCTCTTGTAGATCCTATTGGCCTGTGGTGTGTTAAAAATATGTCTATGTCGTAGGAACCTAGGAACGGTCCCCGAGTCTCTGCAACGAAGTAAAAAGGCCAAGGAACACAGGTGGCTGGTTTTCTTCTTTCGTAGCGCCCCCAGCTTTCGAATATTATTGAAAACCTCCCCCCGTAGAGGTTCTTAATTCTAGTACGTAGGATTTCACGGCCGGTGTCACTATAATTACTTAGTACTTCCGGGCTGAAAGGTCGTGGTCGAATGCTTGTTGTAATGGTTCAGCAGCCGGAGAAGTCCGCAGTTTCTGAACACGCTCTTTCCCACGACGATCACCGGGTGATGTTTGATGAGGCCCGGGTGTTGTCTTCTGTCCGGGGTTACTTCACTCGCCTGCATTTAGATTCCATCCATATCCATAAGAATGCGTCTGTCGCTATGAACCACCGATGATGCGATGCGATGCGTTAGGTAGTGGGGCGTCTTTGCACCCATGGCTATATTACAGCTTCCGGGACGTGCCCGATGGCTGTCAGTAGAAAACAGTGCTGGATTTTCACAAAGCAGGTTTACTAAAAATCGGGAGGGACACACCAACCAGTTAACTGAGAAGGCGGCGGAAATTTTTCTCAATGTTATATTATATAGGTTCCGGGTCATGGTAACACTTCCGCCGGTCTCGGGGCGAACGACAGATGCCGCACGTGCCAAATGAGATTCATTCGAGTGCTTGCTCTCGAATAGGATACATCTACAGCTACAGCATTGACAACGCAGAAGAGGATCGCCTCGACTTCGGAACACCTGCTATGAAGAGGCCATCTCAACAAGCCACTACGGCAGTCAAGAAGAAGCCGCCAGACCAACCTCAACCTCATCGCCAGCGCCAACATCCAGCTGCGATGGAAGTGGACCAGCCGCCTTCCCAAGGCGAAGACAGCACACCAAACACGACTGGGACCTGCCGCACAGTGCCGGTAAATCGTACAGGTAGCACTACCCAGCGGAATCCGGGGAGTCCGAGATCGGGACTGACAAATAGAGATGCGGGTTGCGCAGCCACTGTGCCCGCTGGGCAAAGAGCTGAGCTAGTCAGCATTAGTCCCGCTGATACTGTCCCTGAAGCACTGTGCGGCAGCGACAAGCCCCCCGGCCGGCCACTTGGGCCAGCCGGGAACCCTACGACTTGCGCGGGAAGTACATGACAATAATCGATCCTTTTTAGGGCCGACAAAGCCCGTAAAAGCCGGACGTTCCGGCTGTACGGCCGCTAGTAGGCCAGGCAGCCCTAATCCTCTGCCGGAGTCTGACTCCCCAGACATGGAGACCTCGGCTTCCACCGACTAGGTGGTAGTAGGGCACGGTGGCAAGCCGAGAAAGTCTTCCTCACTGGCTTCCCTGAGTTCGGCTACGGACTCGGCTGCATTCCAAGCCTCCGCTGAGGTTGCGCCTAGCCGCACCTCCGAAGGAAGGATCCCGCCGGTGTTCGTCACGAACGTCAGGGACATTATCTGCTTTAGTCGCCGACTCCGCAAGGTCGTTGCGCTGGCAGATAACGCTTCTGTCAAACTTCTAGCGAGTGAGACTGTACGCGTTACCTGCCGCAGCGCATCCGAACAATTGGGAGTAATCCAGTGGCTGGAACGAGAATCGTTCCAGTTCCACAATTACACCCTGAACCGCATCAAGCCTATGCCCTCGTCCTTAGGGGGCTAGACATACAGGCAGATCCGCAGGTCGTCCTTGACGAACTGTGCGACTCGGGCTACAAGGTTGTGGGAGCCTCTCGGTTGCATACAACCTATGGCTCGCGTCGACCACTTTCCCTGATCAGATTCCAGGTAGATAAGGGCGAATCAACCGAGGCCCTCTTAGAGTTAAAACGTCTTTTCGGGATCTGCGTTAGCGTAGAGCCCTGCCGTCAGACCGGGCGAATTTCCCAATCCCACAGGTGTCAGAGTTTCGGCCATAGCAGCTTCGGTTGTCGGAACGCGCCGACCTGCGTCCGCAGTGGAAATGTCCACCTAACGCAGGCCTGCGCTGTTCCTTACAACCACAGGTACTGTATCAACAGTGGTGGCCATACGAAGCCTGTAATAACAGGCGCTGCCCAGTTTACAAAGAGCAGCTCTTCAAACTTGTAAAGCCAGTCTAGCCTAAGCCTCGACAAGTTGTTCAACCAGTAAAAACAGACAAAGCTTCTGAACCTGTGGTCCAGAACCCAGTCACAAGGTCTGCTCCGGTTCCGAAACCACCACCAAGTGCAGTGAGCCCGAGCGTAACTAATCAGGCCACACCAAAAGCCGCGCCTTCGGAACCGGAACGCGAGATACCAGCCTACACTAAAGTCCCATTGCCGAGAACGATCACTAAAGCAGGATGACGAGGAAATTGATCCTCCACTGCCGCCGCCACCTAAGCCTCGCTACCCCAGATCAGGCAAAAAGCAAGGTAGACCTCAGGCCAAGAACACGGGCCAGCCAAAACCTGCCACTGGACCCAAGCCTGTCCACTAAAAGCCAGAGCGACCACCCGCTCCAGAACCTGCCCGATGTGCTTCTTATTGGAGAGATGCACCTGACCCCGCATCGTCGATTCCGACTACCCAACTACGTGTGCTACCGGGATGACCGGTCGGATCGCTCAGGAGGGGGCACAGCCATCGCGTAGAAGGCGAGTCTCGCCATCAGTGCGTTGTCCAGCCTCAGCGGCGGAACCTAGGATGCACCGCGGTTGAGCTCCATGGTGCTCTCGGCGGTCTAATCGTGGTTTCCGCATACAAGCCTCCACAAACGGAGCTCCTGTCGAACGATCTGGAGGCCGTCTTTGGCGCAAACAGAAGGGTAGTTCTGGCGGGCAACCTGAACTGTAAGGACCCTGATTGGGGGAGCCGCTTGGTGAACGCAAACGGGGCCCGCTTACGCAGGTATGCTGATGCTGCTCGGGTAAAAGTCATGGGTTTTACCGGGCCTACGTACTATCCCTCGAGGGCTAATTCCCGCCCTGATGTACTGGATATTGCCGCGGTCAGGGGCGTTTATTACCCGGTCCACGTCTCCGTCATTTCGGAACTGTCTTCGTACCACTACCCCATCAGTGTGCATATAGCTACCCAGCACTCTACCGTCCGCGACGAGCGGCGGGTAATCGAGTGGGAACGCTTTGGCCCGGCGTTCAGTTGCCGCCTACCTGAACATATCCCGCTCGACACTACCCAGCATGTCGACGAGACAGTTGCCTTATTCGACACAGCCGTAGTCTCGGTGGTAGACGTGTCCTCCCGGATGAAGCCGGGGCTTACGCTCGACTATCAGCGTATCCCCAAAGAGGTGTATCAGCTCGCTTGCGAGAGGAATCGCCTCCGGAGATGCTGGCAGAGGACTCGTGACCCGGCTGACAAGGCTGCGTTCAACAGAGCGTCCAGCAAGTTGCGTCGCGACATGCTGGCGTTCCGTAGACGCAACTGAGAGCTGTCTGTAACACAGATGGATGGCCCTGCCGAGAACCGTAATGTCTGGCGGATTCCAAGTGCCCTAACGGGAAAGCGTAAACGCGCGCCTCTCTACCGCACTGGTCGGACCAGGCGGTTAACCCCTTGGTCGCCCCCTCGAAAAGGCAGATTTCTTGGCTGACAGTTTAGAGCGACAGTTCGCTCCCAACCCATCCAAGAACCCGTCTTTCACTGAGCAAATCTCCCGCGAGGTAGAGCGCTTTCTATCGGCCGGTATCACAGTCCAGCCGGAGCCCACCTCCCCGGAGGAAGTCTCTGAGAGGATTGTTCAGCTCAAGTCCCGGAAGGCGCCTGGCCCGGACGGAGTCACGAATTCCGCCCTCCATCGCCTTCCGGAGCGAGGAACACAGTTCTTCTCTGACCTGTTCAATTCATGCCTCAGACTGCCCTACTTTCCGGCGAAATGGAAAACGGCTATAGTAATAGCGATACCCAAACCGTGAAAGAATTCTTCTCGCGTCGAAAACCTCAGACCCATCAGCCTCTTGTCCGCGACGTCCAAGGTTTTCGAGCGATTGATCCAGCGTAGGATCCGCGACCATCTAGAAAGACAAGACGTGCTGATCCCCGAACAGTTCGGCTTTCGTGAGCTGCACTCCTCGACTCATCAGCTGATGAGACTCGTGGAATGCGTTACCGAAGCTGGCTGCCAGGGCAAACAGACGACTGCGATCTTCCTAGACGTAGAGAAAGCCTTCGACCGCGTGTGGCACGTGGGTGTCCTTTACAAGCTCACGGAAGTCCTTCTTCCAGATTGTTACGTTCACTTCATCGGTAGCTTTCTCCAAGACACTAGCTTCCGAGTGAGAATAGACCACGCTCTCTCTTCGGAGAGGTGTGTTACCCCTTGTGTCCCTCAGGGAACTGTCCTTGGGCCTCTCCTGTTCTCGTTGTTTGTCAACGACAGGCCCCGAGTTCCTGGAGTTAAATTGTCGCTGTTCGCGGACGACACTGTGGCTTTTGGCTCTGAGCCGAACGCAAGTTATGCGGAAATTAAGCTCCAGCGTCAACTCGACGCGTATGTCGGGTAGACCGATGACTGGAGAGTTGCCGTCAACGCTTCCAAGAGCGCCGCGGTAATATTCTCGCGCAAAAGCAAGCGGCCTCGGCCGCTTAAAGTAGGCCTCGTCGAGGTACCCTGGATCAACAGCGTCAAGTAGCTCGGGCTCCACGTGAATTCCCGACTCACCTGGCGAACCCGTACTCAATACATCCGACAACGCGCTTCGGCGCAACTCAGTAGACTCTGGCCCGTGGTATCTAATCCGGCAATGACCCCCCGGCTAGGTAAGCTCATAGTCAACTCGTACGTGTTGCCCGTGATTACCTACGCCTGTCCTGTTTGGGGATACCTGGCTCGTGGTCATAAAACAACGCTCAAGCGCGTACTCGACCGGGGACTGAAGCTTGCGTGTAAGGTCCCCCTGAGATACTCTTCTCGTCTTTTGAGGAGAGGACCCGGTGTCCGCTCTCTTGATGACACCGTGAGACGCCTGGCGCGTAGATTGTATGTTCGTTCCGACAGAATGACCCACAATTCCCTCATTGCCGGACTTGGTAAATACACACCGCGACAGGAGAGTCCTGGATGCGACCTCGTTTGTTAGTCCCGGTGGTAAAATCCACCAATCACAGGTCGCTTCAGACCCCCCCCCAAGTAGATAAAATGTATAAAATGAACTCAAATAGACCCAGAGGCAGGAGTCCTTTCTGATACTCTGGACACTGCACTACTCGCCCCCAGTCGTGTATGCCGCACGCGCCCGGCCCGGCAGGCACGCGGCTTGTAGCGCCGGTCGTTCCCCGCGAGGCAGTGAACCTCCTTGTCTGTAGCGTACGGTAACAGCGCTAAGCAGTTCGCAAACCAACATACTTGGGGAAGGTATCAGACTTAGGAGGAAGATAACAAGGAAATCGAATTGCTTGGGAACCTAAGTTACAGCAAACAGAACTACGGGGAGTCGTCTACAATCGCCCGAGGGCGTTTGACTCGTATAGGGGGAGGTGGTTCTGACGTGCCAATGGTACGGAGGTAAGGAAAGGACGATGTCGCTTCAGAAGCAAAGAGAGTTTCGGCAAGCGACCGGACAAAATCAGCTATGGTAGGAAATCGAAGGTCTCCACGAATAACATTATTCCTCACAAACCATGGAGACTCCGACAAGGATCGGAGGGTACGGGCTTGGAAGGCTTCCAGCCTACACTTGTTAGTGGTCGACAAAAGCGACCACCATGCGGGAGCAGCATAGGTCAATACTGACCGGAGAAACAAGAGATAGATGGTGACTTTAGTGCGCAAAACCAGGCGGTTGCGGCACGAGAGCATGGGAAATATTTTTGCTCGGACACCTCGAGTTTTGTTGAGGGTATCAGTCACGTGGCCGTTGAAGCTAAGGCGCTGGTCTAGCCGAACGCCCAAATACTTCACCGACTTATGCCAGGCGATAGGCCTCTCTTCTAGGAAGAGGGACTGGCACCGGGAAGTGTACTTACTGGTGAATCAGATCGCCTCGGATTTCTCCGCATTGATCATCATCCGCCACTTCCGTAAACATTCCGGGAGCTGAGTCAACTGACGCTGCAGCTTTGTACTCGCTAAACGCGGGAACAGGGAGCTGCAGTAATACATTGCGTCGTCAGCGAATAGAGATAACGTGACTCCAGTAATAACAGGCAGGTCGTTCGTGTACACTAGGTACACAACGGGGCCGAGTACAGATACCTGCGGAACGCCAGCGGCGACGGGTCGAACAGATGAACAGGACCCTTCGACGCTAACCCTGAAGGTACCATCACTGAGGTAGGACCGCAAGAAATGCACAATGGACGGTGGGATGGGGGAGTGAGCGAGTTTGTAGAGAAGACCTTCATGCCAGACTTTGTCGAAGGCCTTACGTCCAACAAGACAGCGCCCGTAGACTCTTTCTTGTTGGCGGCGTCGGACAATGCTGTGACAACTCGGACGAGTTGTAAAGTTGCCGAGTGCTCTCTACGGAACCCAAACTGTTCGCTCCAAAAAAAGTAATCCAACAGCGGCAAGATGCGGGCGAGTAGGAGACGCTCAAACACCTTAGAGAGTACTGGCAACAACGATATGGGACGATAGCTGAATGCAAGCATTCTAGGCTTGCCGGGCTTTGGAATCATACAGATGTTGGCATTTTTCTACAGGCGGGGGAAGTATTGCAGCCGAAGACTAGAGTTCAACAGATCCAGGACCAATTCAACGCCCGAGGCCGGGAGATATTGCAAAGCTGCGGCCCCGATCCGATCAGGACCAGGGGCGCGACGGCGGTTCAAACGACAGATAGATGAAACTAGATCGTCCCTGTCGATGAGAGCGGGAGGGTCAAGTGGAGGGCGGGAAAAATATTCAGATAGGAAGGTCCCAAACCACTACCGAGTGGACAGGGTCCGAGACCCCTCTATGAACTGTGAATTGAGTCTCCATGCAGTCGGCGAAGACCTCAGCCTTGCCTTCCGATGACGAAACAATGCCGTTCGGGGTATCCAACGGGTTGCGAGTACGCTTCTCGCGAGTAAGGCGACTCGTCGCTCTCCAGATGGAGGCGTGGTCGACTTCAAGTGTCTCAAGATATGAGTCCCACTGATTAGAGTTTACGTCCCGCAGAATCCTGAGTTACGTAAAGAGACTGCGCCTCAAACCGTCGTTTGATGGCGGGATCTCGGGTTCGTTGCCATCTGCGGCGGAGCTTGCGACGAAGCCAGATGGCGTGGATAGCTTCCGGATGAAGGGCCGATTTGCGATTGTTCACCTCAACGTTGCATGTGTGTCGATCCATGACACCTTGGACCAACTCCTGAAGATGAGTGGCACGGAGATCCAGATCGTCACGAGTGGCGATCGGGTCCGCCGATTGCATTGCATTATGGATGCGGGGTGTCTTTGCACCCGTGGCTTATTTGCAGCATCTGGAACGTGTCCAATGGCTGCCAGAAGTAAACATAGTGCTGGTACATTTTCGACTGGTGACCTATAACTGGAAAAGGAAACCGCCAAACAGTTAACTGTGAAGGCGGGGGAGTATAAATTTTATTTTGATTTGTGCACTGCCGCTGGTACCGATTCGAGCAACAGATGTTGCCCGTTTCAAGTCCAGTCAGCAGACGCCCTGAGGGCGTCGGCCGCTCCCCGCGAGGCGGAGTGCCTCCGTGCCAATGATTGATGACAGCGACAAGCAGCCGACTCAGCGTGCTAGGAGGTTGTCAGGAAGGAGAGAAGGATAGTTTAAGTGAAAAACTCTGGTCTGGGACTGATGATTACATTTTGTTTTTGTTGAATTTAATGAGGATGGCGTTATGGCGGGTCATCAAGAAGTGCCCGAGGGCGCTTGACCCAAATGGGCGGAGGTGGTTCTGATGCACTGATGGTTTCGTAGGTATGGGAAGGTAGAGGTCGAGGATTTAGCAAAGAGAGTTATAGCCAGCGACCGGACAATGGCAGTCAAGGTAGGAACACGGAGACCCCTTCGAATCACGTCGTTCCTTACAAAGCAAGGGGACCCCGTCAAGGATCGGAGGGTTCGGGACTGGAAAGTTTCCAGCCTACGTCTGTTGGCGGTGGATAAAAGAGACCACCAGGCGAGAGCCGCATAGGTCAGTACAGACCTGAGAGAAAGCAGATAGATAGTAAATTTCGTGCGCATGGCCAGGCGGCTGCGACACGAGAGGAAAGGAAATAATTTGGCTCGGACGCCGCGAGCCTTGGCAAGGGTTTCCGTCAAGTGGGCCTTAAAGCAAAGGCGACGATCTAGCCGACCGCCTAAATACTTCACCGATTCTTTGTAGGCGATGGGCCTCCCTTCTAGGGAGAGGGGCTGGCATCGGGAGATGGACTTACGGGTGAAGCAGATCGCCTCGGATTTCTCCGTGTTGATCGTCACCCGCCATTTCTGTAGCCAGTCCGGAAGCTGGTTCAACTGACGCTGCAGCTTTGTACTCGCAAAACGCGGGGACAGGGAGCTGCAGGGATACATAGCGTCGTCAGCGAACAAAGACAACGTGACTCAGGGCAATACAGGCAGGTCGTTCGTGTAAACAAGGTACAGAACGGGGCCGAGGACAGATCCCTGTGGTACGCCGGCGGCGACGGGTCGAACTGTGGAACAGGACCCGTCGACGCTCACCCTAAAGGTTCGGTCGCTGAGATACGACCGGAGGAAAAACACTATGGCCGAAGGTAGAGGGGAATTGGCAAGTTTGAAGAGAAGACCTTCGTGCCAGATTTTATCGAAGGCCTTGCTCACGTCAAACAGTACGGCGGCCGTAGCCGCTCGCCTGTTGGTGGCGTCTGACAAGTGCGTAACAATGCGGACCAATTGAACCGTGGTCGAGCGCTCTCTGCGAAACCCGAACTGTTCGCTGCGGATGAAACCATCTAGCAGCGGGGAGATGCGAACAGGAGACGCTCGAACACCTTCGAGATGACTGGCAAGAGAGAGATTGGTCGATAGCGTTCAGGAAGCATGCGCGGCTTGCGAGGCTTCGAAATCATTACGAAATTGGCTGTTTTACACAGGCGGGGAAAGTACTGTAGCCGGAGACAGGAGTTAAACAGCTCAAGAACGAGGTCAACGCCTGAGGCCGGTAGATTTTGTAGAGCAGCGGCCTCGATTTGGTCAGGACTGGGGGCGCGACGGCGATTTAGTCGGCAGATAGATGTCATCCATGTCAAACGGGAGGGCTGGGACATCGGGAGGGCGAGAAAAATGTCCAGATAGGAAGTGACGGACTTCTGCCGAGCGGGCAGTGTCCGAGACGCCTTGGTGAACAGTAAATTGCACCTCCATGCAGTCGACGAAGACCTCAGCCTTGCCTTCTGACGAAGATACAATCCCGTTCGGAGTTCCAAGTGGGTTGCGAGTTCCCTTCTCGCGGCTCAGTCTACTCGCCGCTCTCCAGACGGTGGCGTGGTCGACTTCAAGAGACTGAAGATATGAGTCCCATCAATCAGAGTTTACGTCCCGCAGTAGCTGCTAGACGTAAAGAGACTGGGCCTGAAAGCGCCTTTTGATGCCGGGATCACGGGTTCTTTGCCATCTGCGGCGGAGCTTGCGCCGTAACCAGATGGCGTGGAGAGCTTCCGGTGGTAGGGCCGAGCGTGGATGGTTCACCTCGAGAGCATAGGTGTGTCGATACATGACACCTTGGACCAACTCCTGAAGATGAGTGGCTCGGAGATCCAAATCGACACAAGTGACGATCGGGTCTGCGGGGAGTGATGGAAACCGCCGTGAGAGCACGTCATGGTAGGAGCGCCAGTTGACTCTTCTAACAATCTGAGCGGGAGGTCGGTGTGAGGCCGACATATCACGGGCAGTTATAAAAAGGGGATTGTGATCGGATGAGAGATTCGACACTGACGAGACCTGATGTGATGGGTCACGTCCTTGGCTATGACAATGTCAAGGACGTCCGGCCGATGACCAGAAAAGGGGAAGTGAGTAGGGTCTTCTGGGCCGATGACTTGAAGTACCGGGTCGTCGGAGAGGGATGCTCTGCTGTTTCAAGGGGGATGCTTGGCATTTAACTCGCCGGCTACAATGGTTGGTAGGGGATGATCGAGGAGAGCGTCCCACTCCTCGGGCGGTGGAGGTATCAGCAGGCCGGGCCGGAGATACGCCGCAACAACGCGCAACTCCGATCCGCCAGCGTCTATCGCCACCGCACAACCTTCAACAAGAGATGCATCTAAAGGGGTTAGTGGCCTGTGGACTAAGACGGCTGCCCCCCCTCCCCGAGGGGCGACAGCCAGGCCGCTGGGGCGATCCTGACGAAAACAGATGTAAGATGGCAGGTTGAAGGTATGGTAGCGAGAAAGATGAGTCTCTCAAAGGAGGACGACATCAGCGTCGTACTCCGTTACGAAAGTCATCAGTTCAGATCGTCGAGGGACTACCCCATGGGCATTGCACGCAACGATCCTAAGACTCCTAGCCATTCAAAGGAAGAAGAGGAAAGAGGGTAGACAATGATTGAAACACCAGGGCGAGAACCGTGGTTGTATCTGGAGCAGAGCTGATGTTATTTACCAAAGTTTCAGCCCAGGCAGTCAGGGGGTCCACCGGGGCTAGGGAAGAGGTCCACCGGGGCTAGGGAAGATTCCCGAGATTCCGGAAGACGGACCTGGCTGGCATCAGCTCGTGTCGTAGATGGCGCAGGGCTCGGGGACGGACGTGAGGTCTGCTCAGTTTGGAGCTGATGGCGGGCGGGGCCCGCTGAGGCTTTACAGGCAAGGCCTGTGGAACTTGTCGCTGACGTCGACGAGTGCGCTTAGTTTTGGAGCTCCGAGGAGCGGAAGGCGGGACAGTGTAGCGACCACAGCCGCGTATGAAGGACCGGGCGCTCCGGCAGGCGCCGGGACAGAGTGGACTGCAGGCGGCGCCGATGCGACGACTGCAAGCGGAACTGGGGCCCTGTGTGCAGCCGGAACTGCTGACGGGGCCTGAGATGATGCTCCAGAGAGAGGTGGGAAGTCCTCTCTGCGGTTAGGGAGGGGACCTGCAACACGACCTGCCTGCGTGCCAGGGCGAGCAGGATTCCGCTGCAGCTTCATGGCCGATATTAATTCTTTACATCCTCTATAACTAGACGGATGGTCCCCGCCGCAGTTGCAGCAAATGGCCGTGAACCCCGTCTTATCACACCCACGATGAGGCTCAGTACATTGCACGCAACGCGGAGGGTGGTGGCAGAACAAGCTGGAGTGGCCAAACCTCTGGCTGTTAAAACACTGCGAGGGGCCTAGCCGCGGGTCGAAGGTACGGACTTGTATCCGAAGGTGCAGGAAGTTTTAGAGGCTATAGACCTCCTCGAATTGGCCTAATTTGAGTAATTTCACTAGGAAAATATTCACGGGTCGGCGATCTTTCCCCTTGCCAACATGCAGTACACTTACCGCCGTCGGCGAATACCCTAGGGCGACAAGCTCCTGCCTGATGGTATCGGGAGCGGCCCAGGAAGGAAGTTCTGAGAGAACTATTTTAATTTCGCGCTCAGAAGGAAGCGCGAATGTATGGAAGGAAATCTTCCTCTCGGTGAGAAACTGTTGTACCGATGGGAAGTCCGGGACTGTAGTGGCCGCAATTCGAAGCGAGGCGCCTTGGCACCTGGCCTCGAGTTTGGCCGAAGGAAGCAGATTCTGCAGGGAACGGAGAATTTCCCTATAATTGCGATTGTCGGGAATGACAATTGGAGGAATTTTCGGTTTGGGCACAGATTGAGAGGTAGACTGGTTCGGATGGTTGTCACTGTTACCAGGACTGAGTACCCGATGTGTTGGAGCGGCCGGTGGCGGTCTGGCAACTAATTTTCGCTTGCGCTTGACAGACTTGCACTCCACAAGCAAAAATTCACAGTCCCCCGTCACCACATTACACATCGAGGCACAATCACTTTCACTATCACTTCCACTATCACTTTCACTAAGAGTATGGGAAGGCAGCGTGGTAGATTGAGAACCGGTACCGCAGGTTTCCATTAAGGTTACCAGCGGTGCCGGTAAAGGAACGGGCGTTGCGTTCGACGCCATTTAGGGTGAGCGAAATGAACGTAGAAGACGCAAAAAAGGGCTAGGAAAGAGTGACTTTCACCAGCACTGAATCACTACAATAGCAGACAAAGGACACGAACACCAGACGCGCACTTCCACGAGTCACAAAAACACTCGCGCACGACAAAATACACTGATAAACTGTAGCACATTGTTGATGATGATGTGGTGAAGAAATCACTTTGATAAATATACAAATAACGGTTAAATTCACAAGCAAAATTGCCATACAAAGTAACGCAGCCTACCCGGGCAACAGCTCTAGGTAGACTGGCTCCGCCGACGCACACGACACGACTGGGGGTTGCGCGGCTCGCGCGAAGCGCGGGTCGCGAGTAGTGCAGTGTCTCGAGTCTCAGAAAGGACTCCTGCCACTGGTTCTATTTGAGTTCATTTTAATCTTTTTACCTAATTGTGGGAGGGGGGTCTGAAGCGACCAGCGATTGGTAGATTATACCACCGGGACTAACAAACGAGGTCCCTTCCAGGACTCACCTCCTCGCGGGTATATTTACCAAGTCCGGCAATGAGGGAATTGTGGGTCACTCTGTCGGAACGAACATACAATCTACGCGCCAGGCGTCTCACGGTATCATCAA
Source organism: Magicicada septendecula (assembly GCA_034769895.1). NCBI lineage: Eukaryota > Metazoa > Arthropoda > Insecta > Hemiptera > Cicadidae > Magicicada > Magicicada septendecula. The sequence goes on along the minus strand of CM068369.1, from coordinate 183,255,987 downwards.
GAGAGCGGACACCGGGTCCTCTCCTCAAAAGACGAGAAGAGTACCTCCGGGGACTTTACACGCAAGCTTCAGTCCCCGGTCGAGTACGCGCTGGAGCGTTGTTTTATGACCACGAGCCAGGTATCCCCAAACAGGACAGGCGTAGGTAATCACGGGCAACACGCACGAGTTGACTATGAGCTTACCTAGCCGGGGGGTCATTGCCGGATTAGATAGCACGGGCCAGAGACTACTGAGTTGCCCCGAAGCACGTTGTCTGATATACTGTCTATGGGTTCGCCAGGTGAGTCGGGAGTCCACGTGGAGCCCGAGGTACTTGACGCTGTTGGTCCAGGGTACCTCGACGGGGCCTACTTTAAGCGGCCGAGGCCGCTTGCGATTGCGCGAGAATATTACCGCGGCGCTGTTGGAAGCGTTAACGGCAACTCTCCAGTCATCGGACCAACCGACATAAGCGTCGAGTTGACGCTGGAGCTTAATTGCCGCATAACTTGCGTTATTGACAAACAGCGAGAACAGGAGAGGCCCAAGGACACTTCCCTGAGGGACGCCAGCGGTAATATGCGTCTCCGAAGAGAGAGCGTGGTTAATTCTCACTCGGAAGCTACGGTCTCGCAGAAAGCTGCCGATCAAATGAACGTAGCAATCTGGAAGAAGGAATTCCGTGAACTTGTAAAGGACACCCTCGTGCCACACGCGGTCGAAGGCTTTCTCTACGTCTAGGAAGATCGTAGTTGTCGGTTTACCCAACCTCGGTAATCTGTTCCACGAGTCTCAACAGTTGATGAGGCGAGGAATGCAGCTCACGCAAGTCGAACATTCGGGGATCAGCACGTCTAGTCTTTCTAGATGGTCGCGGATCCTACGCTGGATCAATCGCTCGAAAACCTTGGACGTCGCGGACAAGAGGCTGATAGGTCTGAGGTTTTCCACGCGAGAAGAATTCTTTCCCGGCTTGGGTATCACTATTACTATAGCCGTTTTCGATTTCACCGGAAAGTAGGCCAGTCTGAGGCATGAATTAAACAGGTCAGAGAGGAACTGTGTTCCTCGCTCCGGAAGGCGATGGAGGGCGGAATTCATGACTCCGTCCGGGCCAAGCACCTTCCGGGGCTTCAGCTGAACAATCTTCTCAGAGACCTCCTCCGGGGAGATGGGCTCCGCCTGGACTGTGATACCGGCCGATAGAAAGCGCTCTACCTCGCGGCAGGTTTGCTCAGTGAAAGCCGGGTTCTTGGATGGGTTGGGAGTGAACTGTCGCTCTAAACTGTCAGCCAAGAACTCTGCCTTTTCGAGGGGGCGGCCAAGGGGTTGACCGCCGGGCCGGACCAGTGCGGGGAGAGGTGCGCTTTTACACTTTCCCATTAGGGCACTGGGAATCCGCCAGACATTACGGTTCTCGGCAGGGCCATCCATCTGTGTTACAGCTAGCTTCCAGTTGCGTCTACGGAACGCCAGCATGTCGCGACGCAACTTGCCGGACGCTCTGTTGAACGCAGCCTCGTCAGCCGGGACACGAGTCCTCTGCCAGCGTCTCCGGAGGCGATTCCTCTCGCAAGCAAGCTGAGACAACTCTTCGGGGATACGCTGATAGTCGGGCGTGAGCCCCGGGTTCATCCGGGAGGACACGTCTACCGCCGAGACTACGGCTGTGTCGAATAAGGCAACAGTCTCGTCGACATGCAGGGTAGTGTCGAGCGGGATATGCTCAGGTAGGCGGCGACTAAACGCTGGGCCAAAGCGTTCCCACTCGATTACCCGCCGCTCGTCGCGGACGGTAGACTGCTGGGTAGCTATATGCACACTGATGTGGCAGTGGTCCGAGGACAGTTCCGAAATGACGGAGACGTGGACCGGGCAATAAACGCCCCTGACCGCGGCAATGTCCAGTACATCAGAGCGGGAGTTAGCCCTCGAGGGATAGTACGTAGGCCCGGTGGGACCCATGACTTTGACCCGAGCCGCATCAGCATACCTGCTTTAGCGGGCCCCGTTTGCGTTCACAAATCGGCTCCCCCAATCAGGGTCCTTACAGTTCAGGATCCCCGCCAGGACTACCCTTCTTTGTGCGCCAAAGACGGCCTCCAGATCGTTCGACAGGAGCTCCGTTTGTGAAGGCTTGTATGCGGAAACCACGAGTAGACCGCCGAGAGCACCATGGAGCTCAACCGCGCTGCACTCTAGGTTCCGCCGCTGAGGCAGGACAACGCGGTGATGGCGAAGACTCGCCTTCACCGCGATGCCTGTGCCCCCTCCTGCGCGATCTGACCGGTCATCCCGGTAGCACACGTAGTTGGGTAGTCGGAATCAACGATGCGGGGTCAGCTGCGTCTCTCCAATAAGAAGCACATCGGGCTTGTGACGGGCAACTAACTCTAAGAGCTCAGAATGCCGGGAAGCGAATCCGTTGGCGTTCCACGCCACGAGCTCGAGGTCTCGCTTGAGGGATACCACCAATACTGCAGGCTTCCACCAAGAGGAGGAATTTATCTTGGGGCGAGGCTGATGCCTGGCGTTACTTGATTTTGCGGAAAGTTTGGGCTACTTTCTGCAAGTCGTAGCTTGCCAGAAAGTCGGAAACGACGGCGAGATCTTCGGTAGATGAGGCCTGGGGAGAACGCTTGGCGGCAGCTGCATAGCAGCGGCGGGGCAAGGCGGTGAAAGCCTTGGGGGCAGGTTTTGGAGCGGGTGGTCGCTCTGGCTTTTGGCGGACAGGCCTTGGGTCCAGTGGCAGATTTTGGCTGACCCGTGTTCTTGGCCTGAGATTTACCTTACTTTTTGCCTGATCTGGGGTATCGAGGCTTGGGTGGCGGCGGCAGTGGATGATCAATTTCCTCATCACCCTGCGGCAACGGGACTTTAGCGTAGGCTGGTATCTCGCGTTCCGGTTCCGAGGGCGCGGCTTTTGGTGTGGCCTGTTGAGCTTTGCTCGGGCTCACTACACTTGGTGGTATCGGAACCGGAGCAGACATTGGGGATGGTTTCCGTACCACAGGCTCAGAAGTTTTGGCCGATGTTACTGGCTGAACATGTCGAGGCTTAGGCTGGACTGGCTTTACAAGTTTGTCCAGCTGCTCTTTATAAACTGGACAGCGCCTGTTATTAGCAGCATGGGCGCAGCCACAGTTAATACAATACCTGTGGTTGTCAGGAACAGCGCAGCCCTGCGTTAGGTGGTCAGTCCGCATCGGACGCATGTCGACGTGTTCCGACAAGGGAAGCTGCTGTGGCCGAACCTCTGACACCTATGGCATTGGGAAATTCGCCCGGTCTGACGGCAGGGCTATGCGCTAACGCAGAGCCCGAAAAGCCGTTTCAACTCTAAAAGAGCCTGGGTGGATTCGTCCTTCTCTACCTGGAGTCTGATCGGGTGAAGTGGTCGACGCGAACCATAGGTTGTGTAGAACCGAGAGGCTCCCACATCCTTGTAGCCCGCGTCGCACAGTTCGTCAAGGACGACCTGCGGATCTGCCTGTATGTCTAGCCCACGAAGGACGAGGGCTACAGGCTTCATACGGTTCAGGGAGTATGTGTGGAACTGGAACGATTCTCGTTCCAGCCACTGGATTACTCCCAATTGTTCGGATGCGCTGCGGCAGGTAACGCGTACAGTCTCACTCGCTAGGAGTTTGACAGAAGCGTTATCTGCCAGCGCAACGACCTTGCGGAGTCGGCGACTAAAGCCGATAATGTCCCAGACGTTCGTGACGAACACCAGCGGGATCCTGCCTTCGGAGCTGCGGCTAGGCGCAACCTCAGCGGAGGCTTGGAATGCCGCCGAGTCCGTAGCCGAACTCAGGGAAGCCAGTGAGGGAGACTTCCTCGGCTTGTCACCGTGCCCTACTACCACCTAGTCGGTGGAAGCCGAGGTCTCCATGTGTGGGGAGTCAGACTCCGGCAGAGGAATGGGGCTGCCTGGCCTACTAGCGGCCGTGCAGCCGGAAGTTCCGGCCTTTACAGGCTGGGTCGGCCCTAACAAGGACCGATTATTGTCACGTACTTGCGCGGGTTGAGCAGGGCTTCCCGCGCAAGTCGTAGGGTTCCCGGCTGGCCCAAGTGGCCGGCCGGGGGGCTTGTCGCTGCCGCAGAGTGCTCCAGGGACACTAACAGCGGGTCCAATCCTGACTAGCTCAGCTCTTTGCCCAGCGGGTATCCGGGGGCCGAACTGTGACACCGTCACAGTGACGGCGCAACCCGCATCTCAATTTTCAGTCCTACTCTCGGACTCCCCGGATTCCGCTGGGTAGCGCTACCTACTCCACTTACCGGCACTGTGCGGCAGGTCCCAGTCGTGCTTGGTTTGTCCACGTCTTGCTGGCAAGGCGGCTGGTCTACTTCCATCGCTGCAGCTTGATGTTGGCGCTGGCGAGGAGGTGAGTTCTGGTCCGGCGGCTTCTTCTTAGCTGCCGCAGTGGCTTGTTGTGAAGGCCTCTTTATAGCAGATTCTCAAGGTCGAGGCAGTCCTCTTCTGCGTTGACTATTCCTGGATGTGTTCTCTTCAGATTCAATGTCGTTTTTTACGATGTGGTCTCTTGTCGTGTCTCGTTGTCATGAGACTGGGTCCGCCGAGCTTGTAGCTTGTAGCTAATGGGGGGACGGGGCTCAAGGCCCCTGCATGGTAGCAGCGCCCGGAGTGACTCCTCCGATGACTGCAAGTAGGTCGGGCTCTCTCAAGGACTTTCGGAAAAACAAGGTCAGTGGGTGGGATGGTGTGCTCCTTTTGCAGTTGGGTAGGGGAGAGGATCTCACAAATGAGGTGCTCAGCCTAGCCAAAGTCTGGTAGTGTTTGGGCCCTGAAGCCAGCGGTGACGCGTCCGAGTCACAGCGGAGAAACCTCCTGGTACATATGAGGACCGGTTGGCCAGCGCTGCTGTCTCCGACGTGTCCCCACTGTCCGCATAGCGGTGATCAGCGCAGGCCCGTTGCGTATCCAGGGCGGGCGCCTGATGAAAGAAGACACTTGCACAACTAACATAAGACAATCCCGCCGATGCCGCAAACGACCAGGGCAGACCATTCAGGGCAGAGTGAGGTTTAAGGCGATGTCTATGGTGTGGTAGGTGATCTGGTGGTGGTAGTGTACTGGCGGTAGGGTGTTGACTCCATCAGGAGAAGGGCCCTATGTAAGAGACTATGGGGGGGTCGTCCAGCAGAGTGCGGGGTCTCTTGACTACGTGGCAAGGTGGACCGTAGTCCCTGGCCAGGTCACGGAGGTGGGGGTATTGGAAGTCTGCTGCCCGGAAGAAGAGGCCCACAGAGAGGCTGAAGACAAACTCTTCCACCGTTTGCAGACGGAGGCCCGTCCTGATAGCTCTGTTACACACAAACCAGGGCGAGTTGGAGAGGATACGGACGGAACTGTTCTGGAACTGTTCCAGATTACGCTTCGTTGTGGCAGATAAGAGGGGTCACCACGCTGGGGCTGCGTAGGTGAATACTGTTCTGATAAGCAGGAGATAAAGGGTAAGTTTAGTGCGCAGTGAGAGGGGACTTCTGCGCGAGATGAGGGGAAAGATTTTGGCTCTGACGCCACGGGCTTTTAGGAGTTTGGTTTGGATGTGGCCTGCGAAGCTTAGTCGACTGTCGATAGACACTCCTAAGTACTTTACAGACTTCTTCCAAGCGGTAGGGTTCCCATCTAGGGTTAGGGGCTGGCATGCGGTCCGCTTGCGCGTGATGCAGATCGCTTCGGATTTCTCCGCGTTGATCGCCACGCGCCACTTACGTAGCCAGGGAGGCAGAGAAGGTCGAGTTGGCGTTGTATCACTGTGCTAGAAAAACCAGGGTTCTGCGAGCTGTAGTGATACATGGCATCGTCAGCAAAAAGGGAAAGAGTGACATTGGGATATACGGGCAAGTCGTTCGTGTACACGAGGTACAGAACCGGGCCGAGGACTGATCCTTGGGGAACGCCAGCTTCTATGGGGCGGTCAGAAGAGACCGATCCATCTACGCTAATGTGAAAAGTCCGGCCGCGGAGATACGACCAGAACAGTCTCACAGAAGATGCGGTAAGGGGCGTGTGTGCCAGTTTATAGAGCAGACTTTCGTGCCAGACACGGTCGAAGGCCTTACTAACGTCCAAGAGGACGGCTCCGGTGTGCAGCTTTTTGTTTGCAGCGTCAGAGAACTGGGTAACGACGCGGACTAGTTGTAGGGTGGTTGAATGCTCCCTGCGACACGCATACTGTTCGCTGCGGATGAAACCATCAAGCAGCGGTACAACACGGGCGTGCAGGAGGCGCTCAAACACCTTCGATAACACGGGCAGTAGTGAGATGGGGCGATAATTTTCAGGGAACATGCGAGATTTCCCGGGTTTAGGGATCATGATTACCCTTGCATTTTTCCACAGGCGAGGGAAGTAATTGAGGCGGAAACATGAGTTGAACACGTCCAGGATATGGTCAGTGACAACTGATGGGGGCATTCTTTAGGGCGGTCGCTCCTATTCTGTCCGGGCCGCAGGCCCGTTTAGGATCCAGCCGTGCGATAGCATGGACGAGATCGGCTTTTTCAAAGGGGGGTGTGGGATCCGTCAAAGGTTGGGCGAGATAGTTTTCGAGGAAGTCCTCGACGCGAGCCATGTGGTCCGCATCGAAGACGCCTCTGTGAGGAGTAAATTGTTCCTCAACGGAGTTTGCGAAGACCTCAGCCTTGCGCTCCGGTGAATGAACAACACCCGTCGGGGAGTCAAGGTGGTGGCGAGTCCTCTTTTCGCCAAGGAGGCGACCAGTAGCCTGCCAGACGGAGGCGTGGTCGACTTCCAGGGATTCAAGATAGTTGTCCCAGCTATGCTGATTGACATCAAGCAGGAGTTGCTTTACGTAATCAGACTGTCGGCGATACTGCCGCTTGAAAGCGGGATCGCGAGTGTTTTGCCAGCAGCGGCGAAGGCGCCGCCGCCGGCTGATGGCTTCTTGGACTTCGACAGGGAGTTCAGACTTCCGACGATGTGCTGGGACAGTGTAAGAGTGGGTATCCATGCAGTGGGTAAGAGTGTCATGGAGATGTGTGACTTGGCGGTCCAGCTCCCTTCGAGAGGGCGCTGGGGCCTCGGGGGCTGATGGGAACCTACGGCACAGCTCGTCGTGGTAAGAGCGCCAGTTGACTCTCCTACGAGGACGGGCAGGCGGGGAGTCGCTTGTTCGCCGGAGCCTCACAACCAGCGGATTGTGGTCGGACGATAGGGCTGAGATGGCCTCGACCAGGATGGGGCAGACAGCGACCTTGACAATAACTATGTCGAGAACGTCTGGCTGGTTGGCAGGGTTGGCGGCGATGAATGTCGGTTCGGCTGGGCCGATGACGAGGACGTCAGGCCTGGTCGAGGCGTATTGAGCGAGAGCACGACCGCTTTGATTAGTCAAGCGACTATTCCAAGACAGGTCTTTGCAGTTCATGTCTCCGACTGCAATGGTTGGTAGAGCATGGTTAAGGAGCGCGTCAAGCTCCTGGGGATTTGGCACCAGGCCAGGTTTGTTGTAGACGGAGACCAGCCGAAGCTCGGTTCCCGCTACGCTGATTGCGATCGCAGTCGCTTCAATGTGGGTAGTCGGGGAGGGGTAGAGGTCGGTGAGATAATCGCCTGTGGATGAGAATGGCTGTGCCGCCAGATGCGGCTCGGGTGAGTGGCACTGGGCGGTCCGTACGATAGGTAGCTTAAGCTGGTAGGTTAAATCGGTGTTGGGGACGCAGGTGGGTTTCAGAGAGGAGGAATACGTCCGCGTCATACTCGCTCGCGAAGCAGGCCAGCTCAGCTCGCCGCCCGGCTACGCCATTTGCGTTCCAAGCAACGAGTGTGAGAGGCCTAGCCATAACGGGCGAGCAACAAGGACGTAAGGGAGGTCATGATTGTGCCGACCAGAGAGTTCAGGTCGCGCGCAGCAACGAGTTTGGGGAGGAGATCTTCCATCCAGTCCTGCAACTCCGCGATCGTTAGCACGCCCTCATCGGGCTCGCTCACGGCCGCGGGGCGGCGGACAAGCTGGGGAGCTGGCTTCGAGGTTTCAGGCGCTGCCTCGGGCTTAGGTGGTTGGACCGATGGTAGTTGCTGAGCGGTGGATGGTTTTTTAGAAGGAGCTTTAGCAGCTGGGGGTTTCTGTTTGGGCTTTGGAGCCTTCGCGCGTTGAGGCGCGGATGCGGGTTTGGATGCGGCGGCTGCCGCGAATGACTTGGCGGTGGAGGGAGGCTCCGTAGTAGTAGCAGGGGTAGGGTCGTCACTGGAACGACAAGGTTGGACGGGCGGTTGGTGGGCTGAGGCAGCCGCCGGAGTGGCGGTCTGCTGGACTTTGATTTGGCGCTGAGGCCGGGTCGGGTTGCGGTGCCGGATCTCGTCCATCTCCTGCTTCCGCTCAAGGGCAGATTGATAATGTTCGCAGCCTCTCCAGTTGGCTGGTTGGTTTTTCTGGCAGTTAGCGCATTTTGCGTCGGCGTTAGGGTCCTTCGTGCAAGCGCCCTTAGGATGACCTTCGCCGCAGCGTACGCAACGGGGTGCCATGTGGCAGTGTAAGAGGCGTGGCCGTACCTCTGGCAGTTGTAACACTGCGGAGGGCCGGTGGGGGTGTTATATCTGGAGACTTCAATCCGGAGGCATAAAAGCTTCCGGAGGGAGTAGATGAGTTGGTAGTCTCCTACCTTCTTGAGCTTAATAAAAAAGACGTTGACCTTGTGGGTCCGCCAAATCAGCATCTCCTTAAATAGTGTCTGGCATGGTTTATTTTCCACGGCCAATCAGAGTGGAGAATGATTAGCTGGCTTCTGATTGGGTCGCGTTAAATACCTGAAGCAGCCAAAAAGTTATCAAATAAAACCAGCGTAGCCGTCTTACTATTGGTTGTCCCGGTTTCACTGGGCGAATTGTTCGGCATTCCATCTCACGAACTTGCTACTGAAGATGGCCACCGGTGGTGTGGCCGAAACGTCTAGCACCATTACAACAAGCATTCGACCACGGCCTTTCAGCCCAGAAGTATTAAGTAATTATAAATCAAATATTGCCTGAACCAGTAATTATTTATTTTCCAAAATCGAAATAAAGAGTGTGGTAGAGTCTATAGCTTTATATAATTTTTAGTGGAATGCAAACGTGTACAGAATTTTTGAAACCACACTACGTGTGCATGTATATGGACGATGTTATGTATAAAGATATATCATACGGAAGGCGTAATTAATTATAGAACAACTGAGTAGAGGATCAGTAACAGTGTTCGTGCCACTACTGCGCCCAACTGTTAGCAAGGGCCCGCAGAGGATGGGTTGCGGTGAGAGTGTAGCAGGGAACTGAGAATAATTTCCCGTGATGGGAAACAAAACTATAACGGTACATTCAATGTAGCCTACGTTGCATCAACATTTTAAAATTCAAATTGTATCTGTGCGTCTTTTACTTGAATAAAAATGACAACACTGTTTTTATTAATTTTTAATTTGATGTATTTTTAAGTATATTTTCTGTTGCTACTTGTTGCCTTGGACGTGCGAGAAAGAACAATAGATAAATTATTAAAGAAAATGGGAAATTAATTCCCCATAAGGTATTCCTACTTGTATTCATTTCAGCTCTCCAGCTTTCATCAATCCGATACGTATTCTTTTAACAAACACATTTTTGCATGATTATTCTATGCCCTGACACATTACAACTGCCAGGTAAATTAAAGATCATTTTACTGATAATTTACATTATAATATTCACGACTGAAGACTTTCAATTGTTTCAAAGTTGTGTTATCCGAATTTTCTTACAATGTCACGTCACGTAAGCAAAGGGTAAGTACAGTTAATTCGTATGGAAATATCAGTCTCAATATGTAGTATTCACACGCCTACAGTTTTAATAATTGTAATCAAAATTGGTTGTCTGTCAACTGTAATCAAATTGTAAATTTAAAATTGTATTTAGCATTTGCTTCCCATAAGTATTAACAATTCGGTGAAAATAGATTAATTTTTTCTCATTTCAAAATTATCAGTAATTCCCCATAGACTGCATTGCTTAACGGGTTATATTGTGGACGCGTCACATATAGGGATTGCGATTAATGAAACAGTAAATGGAAGTGTTGAAATCGATTCTATTTCTGCATAATCTAGATAACCAGCTCCGAGCGGGACTCTGCATTTCCATATTTATTAACCCATATAACCACCGTTAAAACGCGCATTCGCCAACGCGAGTGAACAATAAATTATACACGCATGCGCTCAAAGGTAACTTATGAAACCCACGCATAAAGCAACAGCAGTGCAGTTTTCCTTGTATTTATCTGCACACGACAACGAATTAATTTCAATAACTTTTAAAATATAGGCCTACATTTTCTTATCTTCAATGCACATAAAATGGATGATAGATAAGTGTACGGTGTCGGCATAGTTGTAAATTCGTGTTAATACGTAGGCCTATATAAATATCGATTACATTAAGTGATCTACTTCAAAATAATACGAAACTTGAAAGCTTAAAAGTGCATTAATGCTTCTTAAGAAGAAGAAGAAGGGGAAATAGATAATGGAAAACAATTGAGGCAAAATGATAATAAAAGAACTCTTAAAACAATAAAGGAATTCTTAAAAAAAATTTAAGATGTTATGATTTTATTAACGGCAACAAGTACACCATACTCTTTCCAGTCCACTATTCAAAACCTATGTTATCACAGCTCTTTTGAATACAGTAATAACCTCATATCAACAATTTATTCGTTATTCGCTATTAAAAATTTTTACATATATGAAAAATCAAAGCGTATACAAGGATTGTTTTGGAACTGACAGTAGTATACAGGGAACCTCTTTCATATGCTGTAACTACCAGTCCTCATTTGCTGCACTTTTCATATTACATTCTATCAGTTTTGTAAAATTCCGAGTAAAGTCTTTTTAATCATTTTTCTGACTTCATACGTTTTATACGGTAAATGTAAACACACACACACACTCATATACATACAAGCACTTCTACGTTCTTACAAACGAAATGAATCTTCTATTTGTTTAGGATTTATGATGTTAGGTATAATGCCAAGAGAACGGATCAGGATTACGAAAGGTCAGATTGGTTATAAAATAATAACACTTGGAAATTCAGCCGAATAATCTTCGGTCTGTGATCAATAAAATTTCCTCTTGTGGTTCTTGGCCAAGTATAGCAGATGAAGATGACATACATGCTGATGATGAATTTGCCTTGTCGGGGGTTCATAGTGCTGCTGCACAATATGATTATTTAGCGGATTATAATTGTTTGATGATGTACAGAATTGTTGATGGCCAAAGTCTTATACAATTGTTTTGCAGATACATTTTCACTTGTGAAATGTCCGTTCTTTCTTTTTAGTCGTGCATTTCAACTAAACCTGACGTAGACCCTTTTCAGTGTCTTTGTTGACTTGCAAGTGGCAATGTACAACAATCTTACACTCAGCGACGAAAAAAGGGAAGTACGTTAATCGTTTTTTCAGTTTTGACAGTGTATGTAGAATTATGGCCGTTAACACTGAATCAACGATAGTAAGGCATATTACTGGGAAGTAATAGATTTGTTTACGACACTTCAAATTTGTGACACAGACCTGTTCGACTTCCATTTAAATAAGAAAGTAGAAGCGTGTGCTGCGTAATTATTATCTTACGTGTTATACTAACTATCAGTGTCTACAGGCCGTATCAGTCTGATTATCATTAAAGATAATTGACCTGTCTTTTATGTTGCTGCAAGCTATTAAACTCGGATTACTAAGTTAATAGAAAAGCATTATACAAGCGGTGCAGCTGCCCCGTGTTACTGTGCTAAATAAACAGACGGGACGATATGACGTCACAGTAGTTAAACTTCACGTAAAATAATGGCAATGGTGCCTGCTTCACTTTGTACTGGCAACCTAGTTTTGTTATGGGCATAACAAAAATCCACAATGTCTATATAAACATTGTAGTCAGTTAAAAAGTGAATTCTTCTATCAGTAATAGAAAATAATATTCAGCAACAGTTTATATGACTTAATTTAATTTTGTAAATATTTCGTGCCTCTTAATAATCTCAAGAATATTGAAATGAATTCATACATGTCAACTGCCAATTTAATTATGACACCTACCAAAAATAATACAACGTCTGTTTTCAATGTCAGTTTCTTCATAGGAATAACACAAAAACCCATCCGAAACGATACTAAAAGTATACAAATCCAAGCATTTTTTAGTTTCTCATTTTTAGCACTAAGCCGTCCGTAGGGTTATTGTAATATAACAATTTTAATTAAATACAACAAGTATATACAAACTACTATCTCAGTACAATATTTGATTAAGTTGCAAATTTTTGCGGGCTGAGTTTCCATTCTGTGTCTTCCTACGCAGACACTTCCGCTTTTATGTTAACAGGCTACAGAACTTGCTCTAACTTGTAGTATTAGGTACTTATGTGTTGAGTGTTCTATATAGTCAGATGTACCTTTACTCTGATTTTCTAACTTGACTTTCAACCACAAGGAGGTGAGGGAAGTAATATCTGGGTTAGTAATTAGCGCGTATTGCTGTTTTGTAGTTCAGATTTCCCAGAGTACTGATGGATCATATTAATGTTTAATCCACGTATTATTATGATTAGACAACTTCACTTTTTTAACATTCTGGTTAGAACTATAACACGTAGTATTAGAAAGATCAGTACTATCAGAAGTGTTTGCGACAATTAGCTACGTGTATATTGTCCTCAAACAGTGCCAATAAATCAACACCAGACACCGAAAAGCAAACACGAGCTTTAATGAAACACAAATCTACTTCATTTACACTTCTTCACATTACAATCATTACTCACATCTCAAAATAGAAATATAAGTTACTAACATTAATAAACTATATTTTTGGAAAAACGGAGATATAAATAGAAAAAAGAAATGGAAATGGAAATAGAAATAGAAATAGAAATAGAAATAGAAATTAACATTTAATATGACTTGTCGCAAGATATTGCGACCAGCTGTTGCACCATAAATGAATTTCTCATTGATTTACTCTCCTAAGCGTCAGCTTTAATAAGACAGTCAATAATGCACGATGGAATCCTGTCGCCACTTTAAAGTTTAGGATTCGAATAGCGTTTCAATGATCTGAAGTGTGTTATTTGAAATATGTTTTTTTTTGCTCCTTCTAAAACACTCTTTTCCAATAAGTCACTGCGTTCCACTTCGAAATCAACAATGCTAAATGTTGTTAACTGTCCTATTTCATTTTCTTCTCTAGTACCATAACTAGAGTACCATACTATTATTTATAACACTGTTACTATAAATCAGTTACAGTAGTATGTTATTATGTCCTGTGTAGTCTTAACATTATTTTAGAAACTGACATTAATGTGAGAAAAAAGCTCAGATTTCGTTAGGCTTCGGTCTACTTTTCGTATAGATAAAGTATGCACGCTGGTCATTTTCATTATAGTAAATACTAATTTAAAAAATTAATCCAACTATTTGACAATTTTGTGTAACTACTTAGTATTATACTAGACGAAAGTCCGTAACGAATATATAAATTAAATTACTGTTAATACAGTAAATTTTCTAAAATAGTTATCTGAAATAAGTGAAGTGATTTTTGTGAATATGCTCTCTAATTTGGGAAAAAAATTTATTTGAACCCGAACCATTATCTTTTGAACTCAAAATCAAGATAAAAGCAGGTACTTTTCCATTACTTTTGTATTATTTACAAAAATTTTAATGTCAAGGAATACTTTTGTGACTAGCGCGGATAAACATTTACAAGCGCATGCATATATACATTTGATCCATGCACACAGGTGGACGAAATTGTGGTTCAAATATTGTACAAGTTAAATAGCGTCTAGATTAACGTGAACGTATTGTATGAGACTGCAAACAAAAAGAAGACAGCTTTAACAGAATTCTGAAGACAGTCTCTTCAACAGATTCTACAGTAAACTACAGGCAACATTATGTGCAACAGAGTAAGAATTTTGTATATACGGCTACTGATAGGACAGTAATAATTCTGTCTCGGAAAAATATTTTAAGATCAATAAGTTAATGTTTATTCTTACATCCAAATATCGATTTAAGAGAAGTCAAACCGTTGTCGGTCGCTATTCAATAAAATGTGTAATTGTTCGTGTAAAGTTTATTTAAAATAATTTAAATTAGTTTATAAATATAATTTAATATATGGAAACACAATACTACAGAATTTGCTTTCTCATTTTATAAGCTGTACAATGTACAGGGGAAATAGGCGGAATTTTTCTCGATAACGTTACACGTAATGCAAACTGTGACCAACCCTATCGCCTGAAATTCCCCATTACGAATTTGCTTTTTCAAATATCATTCTTAAATGCGTCACGTTCTTGGAAGGCGTTATATGAAACAACTAATGACATTATTGAATCTACGCTAGTTCTGAGTTACCTAGATAATCAATTACGATTCGGATCGTATATTTCCATATTTATTAACTCGCATAATAACAATTAAACGTGTTCACGCCAACGAGTATAGACAATAATTAAAGCAAATACAGACACAGACACGTGTAGACAGACAGACACAAAACACGCGTGCTCGCGCGCAGAAAATTTATAACTACTTCTCATGCACCAGTAGTATTGTAATTTTCCTTTTGTTTTCTGGTCAGAAAATAGAAATTTGTCTGGGAAGAGGTCTTTGTTTTCCTGCACTGTATAGTTGTGTTCTCTTAAATTGGCCTAAGTTATATGCAAATAACGAATTTATTTAAAGAAATATTAAAATTTATCGTTTTCAGTACAGAGAAATATTTATGTACTGCAAGTAACTACAGACACTAACTTACAGTATTATATTTTTTACCAGATATTAATTTGCCAAATTATTAAAATGCCGAGTTCAAATTTTGAATAAGAGTCTTCATCATTACAAAAGACAGACTTAAATATTGTTTTTAACATTTTGACATTTTGGTCTGTGGTGTTTTTAAAGTTAAGAAAATTCATTTTAAACAATATATTTAGGTTAAAATTCTATTTAGTCTGATACCCGCACTGATCTTCACATTTTACATGAGTTTGTATTTAGCCTGGTGTGCCAAAATTTAAAAGTTTTTAAAATTGAACACTATTTTTATATTGCAGCTAAAATTCTCTTTAATTTTATATCGTACACGGATTTTTACGATTAAAAACAAATTGCTCTTGGTATCGTTGTTTTGGGGTGGAATGGATCTATAAACAATATTGCTCTGTGGGATAAAAGTAGTTTTACGACAACAGGTTGATGCATTCAAAGTTGTTTGTTCAAACAAATTTGAAACATACCGAAATATTTATTTGTCTATCTTTGGAAAGCTAAGCAAATAAAGAGACAGACAAATGACGAAAGGTCGAGTTAAACTGACAGCTGGTTTGGCTGGTTCAATACTGTATCAAGACGTACATGTAAACTTAAAAAATGTATAGAAGTAAAGAAAGTGTTAGGAGAAACAATGATATTTTTGCAACAAATACTGAAAGCTATGAATGGAAATAAATTATTGTTATAATACTAATGACAACAGTGAAATATTAATGACAATTTAAAATAAGAAGAATCTGAGTTACAGTGACAACAACAACAAGGAAAAAAGCAGAAGATGAATGCCACACAATAACTACAAATCATTTTCAAAGCATCAGTGTTATGATGTTATATCATATCATATCATACAGTTCTATATTATGACATACCGTATATGACAATTGGGGAATACGTATACGATTGGGAGATATCACAATGATATCATATAACATTTTTCTCTTTCTGGAACTCGTATCATTTTGAAAACTCCTTTGCCTAAGAGGTGAAGATCGTATAAGGGTTTCTTGTGAACTGACTGTAGCGTAATGGAATCGAACTTCTTTATAACTGGAACTTCAAATTGAACCTCACTGGTCGGAATTTACATTTATATTTTATCATACAACTATAAACTGCTAACTTGCATATTAATGGGGAGAAACTAGCAATTTAATATCTCATACATAAAGATTTATTTGATATGAATTGCTTTCGTATTCTTTAAACCTACATTTTCAAGACTTTATATAGTCTGACTATATATACTGTCTACGTTATACCATATACTGCGGATAGCAAGCCTCATTAATTATTACAACTGTTGTAGAATAAGCTACACACAAACGTTCTGCCAGCATTAGCGACTCTTCATTATACTCTAATTTCATTCCTTGCTTTGCAGTTACTACAGGATTTGCTTTATGTATTTACCCTTGTACATTTTATTTATTTTATTGGATAGGTAAATAGGTACGAGTTACAAGGTGATGAGCGATAATGGGAACTTTAGAAAAAAATTAAGTTGGTAGACTTTACGCTTATTTGACATAACAGCTTAAGGGGGAAGTAATCTTTATTGTTCTTCTTGTCCTGTCAGTATTACATGATCATAAGCTTGACAGACGAGTTTTACGCAGCAGTGAGTATTGAACGTCTTAGCATAATTCTAACCGTCTCTATGACAGGACCCTGCAAGTTGGAGCTACTCACTTAATCTCACGATTCTGGATTCCTACTCTACTTTTTATAACGTTACCGTGCTGCATACACTGTGGGTAGACAGAATAAAATGCTGCAATATTTTAATTTGATATGCCATTACATTATTTTAGGTAAATAATGTCCGCTTCATTTCGTATTAGCAACTAGTTGTGTTGTAGTAACATATTAGTGGGCGCAACAAAAGAGCGCAATGTAAACAACAAACAGAACATTCGGAGTTTCCGGACATTGTACGGTAACTGTAACCGCCTTTTAATAATACAATAATTTTCTGCAGTTTACACTGTGCTCTGTTGCAATGTCCGAATTACAATGCCTCTGTTTCATAACATATTTGCTTTGTACCAAAGTATGGATGTATTAAAAATATATTTACGCAGGTAGATTGTGTTTTGGACGTTCACAATAATCGAGCAACAACGTGCAATACTAACACTTTATTTAATTAACGTCATCACCCCGACTATTGTTGATACAACAATTCGGTTTTACCCCTGAAACGTGACAATCGAAATTGTGAAATAACAGCACCAAATATCATACAAAAAACAGCATTAAATATCATATCAGATATCATATCAAGCAGTTTTGTTTCCCCACACACTAAATTGCTGCGATCAGAGAGATGCGGATATCCAAAATATTAAAATTAACGTACATTTAAAATAGCAAAAAATATGGACACGTTTTGTGTTATAATTTGCTTCTGTTAGGCATTATTTACTGTCTAATTTGTATATAAACTGAAAGTAGACTACATATAATTCATTAACATTACATTTAAAAATGTAACTCTCGACGTTAGTATCACCTCCATTAGTTCGCTTTTACTGCCTGCATTACATATCTTTGTAGATTAAAATCCAGTAGATATAAATTGTATGAGTTTCATCATTCAGATATATTTTAACAATTTAAGGTACATTTAATATTTAGTGTACGTCTTGCGGCGGGTTGAAGGAAACAATCTGAATTCAGTGGGCGGGCAAGTAATGGTCATTTTTAAACGCCATGGCAATCGTAGGAAACGTTTTGTATGAGGATAAAAATTAAACAAGTGCTATACACTACAACATGTCTAGAGTAAAGTGAGGATATTGTAGGTTGGTCTGTAATAAACAGCAAGGTTTGCAGTAAAGTGGGAGTATAATAACAGTGAGGTTCCCGTTAAAATATTGCCAAGCGCTGTAAAAGAACTTTCTCCTCGCGACCAAATATAGAGTCGTGTGCATTAAGCTACAGCTTTGCCAGTTGCTATTCATTTATTGTAGCCTATACCTTTTTATTGCCAGTTTACTCAACCTTGTCTATAGATTCAAAGACAAAATTAAATTAGTGGAATGACATTTTTTGTAAATTTAAATTATGGAACGATTTGTTATATTTCAATTCCATATATTTTTGTAGACAATGTATTTTGGACATATACAATAGTGCATTAATGAATGAGAGTATAGTGGAGAACAAACCATTTGCAACACGTGAGGACTGACAACATTAGTTTTGAATAGCATCACGTTTAGCAGTAGTACCTAATGAGATAGTAGTAGTAATTTAGCAGACAAATTGTCAGTTTGCTATATGCTTCAGACTCGTATTATTTCCCGGCACTCATTCACGCGTTTTACGATATTCCAAAGCGTTCATTACATATGGCTAAGCATTTAGTCATAGAGATGTTATATTTAAGAAACATGTCTTACTCCATGACATTTGGACATTTACGCACAAACACAATCAGCATAGACGACATATTGTAGCGACTGAAAGTGACAGGTATAATGAAAGATAACCATTTTAATTAGTTATATGTAATACGATATACGTGCACTATACATTATATCTAAGTCGACGAACGCCTGGTTACTAAACAGTAATTTGTACTAGACAGAGTACATTTAAAGTGGTTGTGTTAACTTTGCTGCTGACGATGCCTCACAATAGACAGGGCAAAACGTTTGGTGTGAATTAAGCATCAAACTCATGTGAAATCCCTAAAATATTTAGTGCCTGTGGGGAAAACAACAATGTTCTACCATCACAAATTAGCTCTAATGTTATTTTCTACTTTTGTAATAAACTAATATTGTTGACAACAATATTTTCAGTAAGACTAACTTATTCACCTAAAGCGTGCTTCTAACTGGATGTAGGTAATATAATAATGAACTCCAAATGTACTGTGTATTTTTACTTGTTTCTCTACTGCAAATTCAAACGATATGTACAACTTAAATAGATTTAAAATTAAAAGGTATTTTTATAAAAACGGTTTATTAATTCCTTATGTTGAATGTCCATACTCTTGCGTTTGTTAAGCAACAAGTTTTATTTTAACTATTCGGTGTTTATTTGTGGCTAAAACTTCAGCAACCATCTTATTTTTTGAAGTAACATCTTTAAGTACTTTTCAAAGAGAATTTGTTGAAATACTTAATGGACTTACGTAGTTTTATTGTTTCAAAAATGCTTTTTACGCCGAGAACATAACAGTTTTGTATAAACTAGGGAAGATTACGTTACATAAAGTGTGACGTCTGTAATTTTGTGACAACGTTGATACCTGTACTTCATTTAACTTGGCACGAAGTAATAAATCTTTTTAAATCTCTCACGAAGTATTAGAGAGTATAGCCTAACCAAGCAAAACTCATTCTTTAACTTCTGTCCATTAACAAAACATCAAAAGAGAGAAAAGTAACAAAGGCTGAAGTAGTTTTTACAGGTTAGTTTTACGGAATGTCGTGCTCGGACTCTCCCTTCTCTAGAATGCGTTCGGACTCTCCTCGGACGCGGTTGTGCTAGAATGTAAATTTGCGCACACACTGTGTAGAGATTTTCACGAAATTCAACTATGTGATCAAAAAACTCTTAGACTTCTGATTTTAATCATCGATGTGTGTAACAGCGATGTAATGATGGGGCACTATTACGCAGCGGAATGTTATATCTTGATAAGCATAAAGTTGGTATTACACTGAGTGAAGTACACACCTAAGCTAATGACTAACATCCTAAGGGGACAGATAAAAATATATTTGTGGTAAGTATTATTCACTTAAGCGTAGTGAATATTTAGTTGATCTGTTAAAGTAGTTTACGCAAGTAATTTTATTTTACTGGCCTTCCGTCTTACACACCGTTCATGATCAAGTCTACACGATCAACGAAAGATATGACATGAACATGGTAACAAATAAATGTTTTTTGTAACTAATAAACAAAATTCTTTGTTGTTTGGTAAAAAAAAATTTTTTTCATTATTTATTATATTATATATATATATTTTTTATTTTTAATTAATTTAGTATTAATTATTTTAAACTATTTTGTTGTATTTGGAACTTCTTATTGATTGTTTTTGTCAAATTATATCCTTTTGTGTAATTAAAATTCTTGTATTATGTTAATAGGATTGTCTCCAGGGACAATCGATTTGTGATCTTTCCTTATTTGAAGTTTTTCCTCCTTTAAAGTTGTTAAACTCAGCTGTTCTGGTAGTTATGTCTCAACTATTGTGTTATATTATTCTACTTATAAGTTAGGAATAAATAGGATTCAAAATTGTAATATTGAATGGTTTTTATTGACAATTAGTAAAATAATCGATTTTATATCGATTGATGAATCAACTCTCTCAGGGCAAATTAATAGATTATACAAATTATTAATTCTCGGGTTCTTTGAACTGTTATTTTATATAGTCAGAGAAAGGGCAAAGTATAGAAAGTATAACATTACAAATTACAAGCTTATTAATTAAAATACAAACATATTATTCAATATACAATGGTTAGTAAAGAAAATGTTTCGAACCATTCGAAGGCATGTTGGCTGTGGCGCATAGAATTGTGGGAACTCAAAGATGGCCGCTTCGTATTCAGATGTAGTAGACGACTGCACCTCGAAGAATCTGCTTCAAATAAATGTTGATTTTCTAATGGTTTCTCGTCCCGGCGATAGTGATTCGTTCCTCTAGTGTTAGTGTGGTTGTCCTGGATCAGTTGTTAGTGATTCCCTTCAATAAACTGTGTTGGTTAATGTTTATTTTCACTCCCGTCAATAAGGTAGAGAATGCACATTCGTCTCGATATTAGGAATTATCGTTTATAAGTGTTTAAATGGTTATTATCGGTTTACTGTTCAATAGTGGTTCACTTTTATTGTTTAACTGGTTTACATCACTGACTTTAATCGTTATTGAACGTTTTTTCCAAAATTCGCGAGTTTAAATTTTATAGGTTTGGGCTGATGTACGCTATGCTTCTTCCTTCACTAAATATTAATATTTTGGCGAGAGCTCGTTTGATGTGTACTGCTCAACGTATCATAATCAACTCTTTTCTTTTCTTCTTCATTCGAAAACGTCTTAGCCCAGTTAATATTAGCAAGACATTGTTTTAAAATATTATTTGATTTTATCAAATATAATAGTTACATAATCTTTTTCCTTAGTTACTTCTGCGTGATTTGATACCAAATAAGATATTCTTACAATGTTTCTACCTCAAAATGCCATATTTACTGTATTTTGAAAACGTAGGCTCTAAAATTTTACTTCCTGTCATTAAACTGTTTGCCATTTTTATTATGTCATAATTATGATTGAACAAAATCTTTGATTGAAATAAAATGTTTATTTTCCCTTAATTCCTTTTAATTTTATTAATTGGTTGTCTAAATTAATTATTATCTTTAATTTAAATAACTCCCCTTATGTTCTACTGTTAATACATTTACAATTTTTCTATTAATATTTCATATGTTGCTTCACTATCTTTATAAAGTATTGGTATAGTTGTAATACTCTGTGTTGGATTTATATTATACAAATTTCATCCGGTTTATCAATTTACTTCTCTTATTTATTAATTTTAATATTGTTGAGATTTGCCATTTGGCCTAAATTTCACATGTTTTTGAATATACTTGGTTTTTGAATATTACAGCCTGCTTATACCCTTTCTGACTTTCTTTTCTTATACAATCTTAATTACAATTCCCTTACTTAGTTATATTAACATTTAACATTGATTAATTCGATTAATTCATAACAAATATTTTATAACATAAAATGGTATTCAAGCCCAGACATTTCAGCCTTGATTAATACTATTAACACATAATAAAAGTTTTATACTAAAAGAATTGTACTCAACTCTGACATTTCAGTCTTGAGTTATTTGAACTTATTATAAATAAAACATATCTGTCCTTCCATCATTTAAACTATTTCTTATAACTAATTTTGTTTGCAGTCTTAGCTGTTTTTGTTTGATTTTTGGGTATTTGTTCTTGGTCACTTCACTTTTTTATGGCCTGCTCTTGTTTATCACTGTCATTTTAATGAATGCTGTCAGCTAAAGAGTGGCAGTTATTTAGAAACACTTGTATCCTATTTGTCATTATAATATTCTATTAAATATTATTTCTCGACACAATATAAAAACTTTAAAGTTGTATAAATGCACAATTTACTTAGTTTATGAACTTAAACATTGACACATTACGTTTATTTAATATAATATAATAACTTGCACTGGTCCCCTTTTATTCTTTGATTTTATTTCTAATCAGTTTTATAGTCTTATTAAAATCAAGAATTTTATTTATAGAGGATAATGAAGGTTTGTTTTTTCCATTATATAACTAATTCCCATTGGTTCACTTTTAATTCTACTTTATACACTTTTGTTTATATCTATTTTACATGGTTTTCTAAATTTGGGTTTTTGTTATACTTTCATTGGTTATTTCTACTTTCTTTTGGGGTTTCGTTTTGATTTCTTTTAAGAGCATTCCTTCTTATCGTGGGTGTTGTCTTGTTCGGGTTTCTTCCTTACTTACTCCTATCCTACCTGGGTATTTCCTTACTTTATTTTTAGTTTTTTGGTTTATTTTTCTTACTCATCATTCATTGTATATCTGGTTTTAATGAAATTCTTACTTCAAACTATGATTGTGCTTTACGGTGGTTCTTAATTAATTTTTAATGTTGCTTTCTTGGATTAAATTTGTTTTTATTTTATTTTATAATCTTTCTTTCCATTCAGAACTATGGGCATTATCTGTAATGCTACAACATAAATGATTCTTGTTTCAAGCACTAATTTTAGGTAATTTAGATAATAAGAAACACACTTCCGCAACGATTAAAAACGTGGTAGATTTTTACTAGGAAGTTTTTATTTTTGTTTAGTATAAGTAAGTATATATTTACTGTTTTTGTATCCACAACAATTAGTTACCTCAGAATTTAACTGTGTATAACGCTCAGTTCCTATTACCGTATGCTAAGTAGTCTAGTAATAAATGAAATTTGTTCATTAACAAAAAATAAATGAATACTTCTTTCACTTTAGAGATGCCTCTTGATTTACACCAGTATCGGCATAGTACATACTGGAAATGTTTTAATCATGCATATAAATTTTAATATTTTGTTAGCCTCAGTTTTAGACATCAGAAAGTAGTGACACAGATACGTCGATATCAAACTACATATAGTTTCAGTATTTCTGATATCGTTTGTACGGAGAGGGTGCAAATAACACTCCTTGCAATAACCAAACTTTTAAGGTGATATGTTTACAACGCGATTGAAAAGTTACTGTAACGTAAGTATGAATTAATATTACATTTAAATAGAATATTAACGTCTTTAAAAATTGGTTAAAATTGAAATGGCTTGTATAATGCTTAAAATAGATAAAGCTATTATACTACTAATATATTTATTTATACTAAATATTTATTTATAATTACTTTTATACAGTTTTGTAAAGAAATTATTATTCCATAGTATTTATGACAGAAATATTCAGGGTTAGTTTATTTCCAGGAAAGGTGAAAGCAGTGGCGTCACTAAAGGGAGAAATTAGAGGATCAACCCCCCCCCCCCAGATCTACTAACATTTCACAAAATTTCTGTAACCACTTAACGTATGGCTATTTCTAAGAGGCCTGTGTGTGCTAAATTCGGATTATAAATTATTGTGGAAAATAAAGTACTTACAGTATTTGTAAGTTAATGAAATAGTCTTCTTAATAACGAGAATCACTCAATACTTTGTAAAGAAAGTGCTTATTTGCAGCATTAAAAACACAATTACGCAAACGCCCGAAGACAAAGACCTGTTCAACTACTTTTAACTTTATGTCCAGACACACTTCCTCTTATAGGGTTGTTTATCTCACGGCTCCTCTAGTCTAACATCTCTACTGTTGAACAGTCGTCTTTGCACAGGTAAACTAGCATTTTCTCGGGTTAAATTTGTTAAAAGTGATAATATTTTATTCTGAACTTTACATACAAAACAACTTACTTTAACACGACCTATAAGTTGCTTGAAACTTTTTTGGAATTGCATCCTTAAAGCAAGAATGTAGAAACGTACGTCAGTATGTCATTTATAATTTCCTCTACACACACACACACTCTCTATCTCTCTCTCTCTCTCATGTACTATTATTACAAAGATAGTACGTATCCTAGTAAAGTGGATTTGTTTTAAAAATTAGAAAAAACATATAACGTATAACGTACAACGTATAACGTATAACACATAACACATAACATGTAACATATAACACATAACACAGCACAAAACACATAACATATAACACATAACATATAACATATAGCATATAACATATAACAGAACACATTCATGAGTTCTGCACTGTAACAAATGCTTGGGGGTTGGAAGTTGACATTTATAATATTTGTAAAGTTACAAAGAGCCCGGGATATTACGATATCATATTTGGTTAATTGGGTTATTAAGGGAAAATTAAAATTTGTAATCTGGATGACAAATTTGATTCATTTATGTATTAGGGTGTGAAGTAAACCATATACTGTATGTATATTTAATATTCGTATATTAAATTTTACATTCTGCTCAATCATTTGTTAAAATTCGATTAATTTTTAATATGCCGATGTATTTTAAGAACTTGAAAGTTTCACGTTATTTGAATACGTTAGTAGTTATGAACTACATCTTCTAAGTTAAATAAAATTTCTGAGGGATTTTGTACACAACATATTGACACACATTTGAGTATAAGAGATGGATCGGCTATACTTTACCTTCATATACGATAATAAATTACTAAAAATATGATGTCGCTGTAACGGAGGAAAAAATATAACTTTAAACTTACATTCGACTATTTAATGCTACGAACAAACATTTTTAAACAAGCAGGAACACGTTCTTTAAAATACCCAATCCCGTGTTTGCGTAGAAACGTCTAGTAATCTGACTATATTTAGACCTATTAGGAAATCCGATAACAACTGGTATCCGGAAAGCTTTCCAAACTACGAGCAAACTTCAAGAGTAACAAAAATTTGGATATATTTACAAAACGTTATAGACCTATTCGTACATTGGACATGCGTCGTATCAGTGTCACACGTGCGTCACGAGTTGAGTGAGGGAGAGAAAAGCAAATACAAACTGTGGAAGTGACGATTCACATGGTATATGAGAGGATAGGTAGAAGAGAAGAGGCTTAGCGATACAACCTACGCAGAAATTATTAAAATAATTCAAATGAGTTGGTTTTAAAAACCATGTAGAAGTGACAAGTGCATTGAGGAGCTTTTGACAAGCAGAAATATAAGCAAAAAGGGGTCCTGCTGTTAAATAATTGCATAAATTGTTAGAAAAAAAATTTGTAACATGCGATGAATGAAGAGATTTTTATGAGAAGTAAATAGATTCGATTAAATTTTGTTTAAGGGTAAAATATGTTTTAAATTTACACTAAAATATTCTCAATGTATTCAAAATTATAGAATGTGTTTCCATTGAGAAAGAGAACTTGCTAAGCAGAAAATTTAATGTTGTGCGTAACGGGATACAAGTACAGTGTCATAGAATGTTGTAGAAGATTCTATAAGAACGAGAGAAGCCTGTTTCGTCGAGACACTTAAGGGTGTGGAACAGGAAACATTGGGTGCAACAACTAAACATAGCGAGTTTTGAATAGGAATGCACTGTCTACGTTGCAATTAGTCAGGTATTGAGTACTTAAAACATTACAAATTTTAAGAAATAAAGGAAAGAAGTTACGACTTGGGATCAATGAAAGATATTCTAAGTGTCTGAGGATGTAAACGTCAGAGAGTACAAGGGGTCTGGAAGGCTTGCATGTTGATGTTTCTAGGATTAAATGCTTTAGAGAGTCAGGTACTATGGATCAACGGTTAACTCAGAAAACAAAATTCAGCTGGAAATATGAAATATTCTGGCCGCAGGAAACGGAACATTCTATGCCCATATTAAGCTTATGAAAGGTAAAATTCCGACATGATAAACTAAGACTACATAAGTCATTAGTAAATTCAGTGGTAACTTACAGGTCAGAAACTTAGACCTTGACAAAATTCAGCTGGAAATATGAAATATTCTGGCCGCAGGAAATGGAACATTCTATGCCCATATTAAGCTTATGAAAGGTAAAATTCCGACATGATAAACTAAGACTACATAAGGCATTAGTAAATTCAGTGGTAACTTACAGGTCAGAAACTTAGACCTTGACAGTAGGTGAATAGAACAATTTTAAAGGCTCTAAGAGAAAAATAACAAGAAAAATAATGGGAGCAGTGAAAGACGGTCATCAGTGGAGAAACGGAAGTACTGTGGGAGTAAGATAATATATAAACCATGAAGACATAGTGCGCTTTCTAAAATATCAAAGACTTTCATGGGAGGTAAGTCAAAAGAATGTCGGATAAAAGCCAGTAAAGAATATGTTTAATGAAAGAATGGATTGTAAAAGAAAGAAAGGAAGACCAAGAATACATTAGATGAAGGACGTGGAAGAAATTGAGAATAACTAATTGTTGGAAAAGTGTAAAAGATAGAGAAGAATTGAGGTGAATTGTACGGAAACGAGGGTCTCTAAAGCTGCAAGGTAATTAAATTAAATATTAAATACTTCTATTCTTATTAATTATAATTTAGCTTACATGATTATTGCATTAATTGAAATTATTACTGGAAATAATGAATAATGAATTGCTGAAATACGTTTGATTTAGATAAAAATCTTAATAAATGTGGATGTTTTACAGTAAATTTTATTTTAATGCACTGAAGACCGCTGTAACCCAGTAGAGTTAACTGAAACGTAGAAATCTTTGATATCTTATTGTCAACATATTTATTTTTCCAAACTGAATAAATAATGATTTTCTAATTTCAGGCGGAAATAATTTTCTTGTTTCTTAATAAAAGTTGCGGAGTTTCGAATTAAATTGAAAGCCGTTTCAGCTCCAAAGAATAATTTCTTTCATCTCTTTAATTACCACCGCATCAGAGGAGAAAGATGTTAACAAGGTCGCTTTGTAATCGCTATATCGCTTTGATAATAATAATAATAATCGGTTTGAAAGTGTTGCAGACTTGATAACCTTGTTTTCTTTAGGCAACCTTCTTCAAACTGTATAGTGAAGTTTACCGTTACAGCTAATGTGTTTTACACTAAAGTGATACGAACGCTCATCGCAGACAAAAGCACCTACAGAATTACCTTGTTATTCTTTCGCTTAAGTAAACATATTTTAACAACGTTTACTCAGCTGAAAGGTGATAAGAAATTAATATCGTAAATTTTGCCATTGTTTTACCAGTAAAGTTTACTATTAATAACAACTTAAAGTCCTTTGAATTACCTTGAAGAACAACTATTAATTCTTTCAATTACTTCGATTTTCTTTTAAACAATTACTAATTCAACTAAAATGTATCAATTCAAATAATTTTTGGAATATATATAAATAAGTTTAGCAGAACTAGATATATGAAAACGAATATCTGCATCAACATCAATAAATACAACTATTTCACACAACCTCTGCAAACTGCAGCCTCTGCATCTTGTTGCCACTAAAATAACATCTACTACTACTACTACTACTGCTACTACTACTACTACTACTACTACTACTACTACTACTACTACTACTACTACTACTACCACTACTACTTACTACTTCTACTACTCTGCTCTAATGGGCTCATATCTTCACTGGTTTGACTTAATAGACGGTCTCAGTCTCCCTTTTTTTCCTGAGGAATCCTCTCTCCTTAATTTGGTACGGGGTTCCAGACGTCCTTCTCCATTAGCATGGTTCCAACGATGTTATCTGGAGCTATAGCTCCGAGATTCGTTACGAGAGGAGCTTTTTCGTGGCCCATCTATCACGGTTGAAGAAAGTGTTCTCCGCGTTATCCTCTATACTCGGGCAGTTCAGGCAGTCTTCAAATAAGGTTCTATCTATCTTATGAAGGTAGGATCGGAAATAACCATGAGCTCTTAGAAGCTGTGTCAGGTAGAAACCGACTAATCCAAGGACTCACGTGTTTGATCAGCACAGCGGTCCAGGATTCTCTCGTCTCCTCGACTCAAGGGTGCGACCCAGGGTTTTGGTGTGACCAAGGTTTGCGAGGCCATCCGCCCACACGTCTGCTCCATACTAGAGGACTGACCGAACTGTCGTTCCTCCCACGTTAGACATTAATCTGCTGAGCGCTGTGATAGCTTTAGCAGCCTTGTCCGCCGTAAGCCGAATACCGGATCTGTTGGAAGAAACTCAACTTTATGTCAATTAACACCCCGAGGTATTTGGCCACTGGTTTCCTCTCGATCATCATGTCCCTAACCCACAAACGCAAGGTGATTGAAATTTTATTCTTTGACATGATCACGACCTCCGTCTTGTTTAAAGTCAACAACCGTCCGTGCGTCGCCATCGAACTGCTGACGTGCCGCATGATTCTATTTAGTCTGAGCTGTGCGAGATCAACGGACAAGCCACGACGAGCACACAGCCACTTCGTCAGCGTATCCAACCTGACACGTTTTTTCGGGTATCTCTATTCGCAGCAGACGGTTGTAGGTCTCGTTCCAGAGGTTTGGCCTTAAAACCGATTATTGGGTTGCTCCAGACATGACCGCCCTTTTCTGTTGTCCTTTCCTAGTTGAGTAGAGTACAGAGCGGTCCTTCACATAATCATCCCGTATCCGTCAGAAGTACTCAGGTATGAGGAATGGCCGAGTGAGTTCCTTCAACATATTGTACCACCTCGCGGAATTAAGATTTTCCTGACGACGAGCGTCAGAAGTAGCACCATCTGACGAGAGAAATTATTGTAGTCTTCTGTTCTTCTAGTCACTTCTGTTCACGTCGGTAGTTGATTTATCAGCTCTAAAGGAGGGCAGTAGAAGGAGGGAAGCTATAGGTCCCTCTTTACTATGCTGACATGCACGATGCGTGTAACCTTCAGCAGGAAAGAAAGACCTCCGAAATCAAGCTTAGTTATGCGTGTTAAGCAGCAGATCCTGTGTTAGAAGGCTGCCCTCAGTACCTCGTTTGTAATCTCCTCTGGACCTGGCCTTTTTTTTACTCTTATCAGGAAGACAGATTTTTCAAGTTTTCCTGCAGAGAGGAGACTAAACTTGCCGATCTACCCCAGATCAAGCCCTCCTCGCTCCGGAATGATGAAGAGTGCCGACACTCTTCCTTCTATGGCGACCGCTTCCATGGGGTTAGATGACTTCAATGATCGGTTTCAATCATTCAGTCACCAGCTTGGATCCCAGCCTCCAGGGGTTCCTGTTAATGTCTTTTCGGAGCTATCTCCAGCAGCGAGCCTAGCTTCAGTTTATGGCCCGTCGAAGTTCCTTCTTCCCGTTTGTTGCTCTGAGGATTTTAGGTTTGCTTGTGCTCGGGCCCTGGCACGTTGTGTTTACTGCCCTAGCTCGACGCATCTCCTGCTCCAATTTACTTACATTATTATGCGTTCACCAGTAACTAGGAAGTCTCCCGTGGCAAGCCTTCTTCTGCGGAATGGAAGTTTTGCAAGCTACTGCGATCAGCGAAACAACGGAGGCAACAGGCTCCTAAGGTGCAGTGCTTCCATTTACCGGTGGCATCCCGTAGCACTCTGGCCTTTCAGCAAACTTAGCACTGTTCATTCTCGCAGTATTCCACCTAGGCAGCTATTCCTAATACTCCGACTGCCGTTTAGACCTATCAAGTATAATAATAATAATATTTTTTTTACGAGGATAGATTAAAAATTCCCTGTACACATGTCCAGAAGAGTGTACTCTTCCGGTCTGTGGTTTGTATATTATACCCGACCCACTAAAAAAACACCTTACATTCCTCTTCTAGGACTAACCTGGAACTGTTTGACACATTACTTTGGGCCTAGGGGCCCAACGTGTTTGACACGTTATTGTTCTTCAGGCCTAGGGGTCACGTCTGACTTGTTATTTTTCTATACTGTATTATCCAAATCTACCTTTTTGCCCGGAAAATCGCTTCTGTGAACATAGTTCTAGGTTTCCTCCCCTCGAATCGTGTCTTCAATAATGTTATCTTCAATAATATCTTCTTGCATCGATCTTCTATGTTGCTCCCATCTGACGCAGGGGAAGAATGTATGATTGACATCGTCCGCAGCACCCGGGCAGTACAGGTACTTTGTTGACTCGATTTTTCCAGCTTTCTTCAGGCAAGATCGAAAATATCCGTGTCCAGGCAGAAACTGGGTGAGGTAATAGTTGATTTCCCCATGCTTCATCTCCGCTCACGGCTGCATCTGCTTAATGAGCCTACTGGTCCAGCGACCTCACTCTTCCTGCTCCCAAGCTCTCTGCCAGCTCTTCGTTATCTGGCTTCGTGTCTCTCGAACGTCAACCTTCATATCTGACTCTTTCTTCCTCTGAAACACGATCTTAATAATATGTTCCTTGGCAGAAAACATAATAATACTATATAATATAATAGATATTTACCATATATCCGTCGTGCGACTTCGTTTTTCTCGTCTTATTTTGACGCGTTTCGGCAACGAATTGCCATCTTCAGAATCTTAATCACTCATATGAGATCGTTAAAAAATTAAAAACATTAAAATCATTACGGTAAAAGTGCACTTTTACGATATTGGAAACTCACAGACGCGAACATGAAAGTTTATGTTTCTCGAGTGGACTATATCGATCGACTGCTTTCGCGTGGACAATATCGATCAACTGATTCACTGTTTATATAGCCACTGATAAACCTGTTTTGCTTAATATAGCCCATATGTACTGTGACATTTCATTTACTGGCGCCCGTGTGCAAGTATTGCCGTGTCGTACAACATGTTATGTGAAAATGTAAGTTTATCATTCAAGACATAATCACTGTTGATTTTGACGGCTTTATATATTTCGTATTCCTCAAGCGCGTCCATGTATTTTCCTTTCCTGCAGCAATGCAAAGGCTGGAAATTTGTCTCAAAATCACTGTAGTTATGATTACATAGTATCAGGTGCCTGGCAAAATTAGATGTTGTTTTATGTAATTCCCTTCTGGGAAGATGTTCGTTATATCTTTCTTCAAATGGTCTGCCTGTTTGGCCTATGTAGAACATGTCGCATGAGCTGCAATTCATCTTGTATACGCCGGTTCTTTTTCTTTCTGGTATACTGTTTTTTCGGCTAAGAAGTCTCTGAATGTTGTTATTTGTACGAAAGGTTACAATTACATGGTGTTTCTTGAGTTCGTTAACTAGAATATTTGGTAAAATGTTTGTGTAATCTGCAGATATGTATTTATTAACCGGAAGTGTGTTATCATTGTTCGACTTTTTTAATTTCTTCTCTTTGTGTTTACTTATTAATTTATCCACTAATGAACTTTTATATCCGTTAGCCGCTGCTATGTGCTTGATGGTATTAACCTCTTCAATGTAGTCTTTTTCACTTAACGGTATAGTTAGCAATCTATGCACAAAACTATTGTAAGCTGCCATTTTATGCGAGGTGGGATGATATGAATCGGCATGAATTGTGACGTCCGTTGTTGTGGCCTTTCTATAGATTTTAAATTGAAGTTTTCCTTCGTTTTTTAAAATGGTTAAATCTAAGAAATTTAATTGATTTTCTTCTTCTATTTCAGATGTGAATTTAATCTTATGGTGTATGCTGTTTATGTGACTATTTAAGTTTTGTATTTGCCTTTTTGTTCCATTAAATATCATAAACGTATCGTCGACGTATCTACAATAAAAAATGATTTTATTCTTGTATAATTTATTCGATATTATGTTCATATTCTCATAATAATTTAAATATATATCAGCTAATAGTCCTGACAATGGCGAACCCATAGCCAGACCGTCATCTTGTGTAAAAAACCCGTTGTCAAATGTAAAGTAATTTTGTTCCAAGACGACAGTAAGTAGTTTTATAAGTTCATTGATTTTTTGCATGCTAAGTTGAGCTACTTCCTTTAAATTGTTATTTACAATTTCTATAGTGTCCCTCACGGGGATATTAGTGTACAAATTAGTTATGTCTAACGATACTAATTTATATTGTGGTAGTATTTCTATCTTTTTAAGTTTTTCAACAAACTCATAACTGTTCTTTATACTGTAATTATTTGCTATCCTGATATTATTCTTAATTAAAGTCACTAACAATTTAGCAGCTTTGTATCCGGGAGCTGTGGTGTAGTTTATTACTGGTCTGATTGGTGTACTTTCCTTGTGGATTTTAGGTAGTCCTGTGAATTTTTGTGCCGTGGCATTAATTGGTTTTAAATATCTGCGTGTTTTCTCATCTAACAAAAAATTACATTGATTAATGGTGTTATTCAAAGTTTTTACATAAGCCTTTGTGGGATCCCGGTCTATTTTCTTAATATTATTATTATTTATGAAATCAAATACCTTTTGAGTATACTCTCTTTTCTGCATGACCACCAATGTGTCACCCTTATCTGCCTTACTTATAATTGCATCATTTTTCTCAAGTTTACTTTTTATGGTTTTAAGATTCATGATATCCTGCTTATATTTACTTTTTAAAAAATTGTTTTGACTTTTACATTTATTACTATTAATTGCGTTATTGAGTTTGTTGTTGATAAAAACCCTTGCTTCATTCTATAGAAAGGCCACAACAACGGACGTCACAATTCATGCCGATTCATATCATCCCACCTCGCATAAAATGGCAGCTTACAATAGTTTTGTGCATAGATTGCTAACTATACCGTTAAGTGAAAAAGACTACATTGAAGAGGTTAATACCATCAAGCACATAGCAGCGGCTAACGGATATAAAAGTTCATTAGTGGATAAATTAATAAGTAAACACAAAGAGAAGAAATTAAAAAAGTCGAACAATGATAACACACTTCCGGTTAATAAATACATATCTGCAGATTACACAAACATTTTACCAAATATTCTAGTTAACGAACTCAAGAAACACCATGTAATTGTAACCTTTCGTACAAATAACAACATTCAGAGACTTCTTAGCCGAAAAAACAGTATACCAGAAAGAAAAAGAACCGGCGTATACAAGATGAATTGCAGCTCATGCGACATGTTCTACATAGGCCAAACAGGCAGACCATTTGAAGAAAGATATAACGAACATCTTCCCAGAAGGGAATTACATAAAACAACATCTAATTTTGCCAGGCACCTGATACTATGTAATCATAACTACAGTGATTTTGAGACAAATTTCCAGCCTTTGCATTGCTGCAGGAAAGGAAAATACATGGACGCGCTTGAGGAATACGAAATATATAAAGCCGTCAAAATCAACAGTGATTATGTCTTGAATGATAAACTTACATTTTCACATAACATGTTGTACGACACGGCAATACTTGCACACGGGCGCCAGTAAATGAAATGTCACAGTACATATGGGCTATATTAAGCAAAACAGGTTTATCAGTGGCTATATAAACAGTGAATCAGTTGATCGATATTGTCCACGCGAAAGCAGTCGATCGATATAGTCCACTCGAGAAACATAAACTTTCATGTTCGCGTCTGTGAGTTTCCAATATCGTAAAAGTGCACTTTTACCGTAATGATTTTAATGTTTTTAATTTTTTAACGATCTCATATGAGTGATTAAGATTCTGAAGATGGCAATTCGTTGCCGAAACGCGTCAAAATAAGACGAGAAAAACGAAGTCGCACGACGGATATATGGTAAATATCTATTATATTAATATAAGCGACTTGGAGACAACTAACCTAAAATGTATTATAATAATACTAATGCCATTTATCATTACAGCAACAGGTCTTGCAACCAAATGCCTAGTAACTAAGCTATCAAAGTTGCAATTGAATGTGTAATATAAAACCTTATGGTAGAACTATATAATATAACAGCTACGGTCCAAAAATCAGTCACCCTGAAAACTTGCCGAATTGGCGCTTAAATATGCCAACACAAGCACCGTGCTAGGGTAATTCGTGTAGACCCTGTGACATCGAATAATAGTACTAATAAAAGAGGTAAAAGTAGAAAGTAGTTATATAAATAATAATAATAATAATAATAATAAAATAAATAATGTTATGTAGAAACTGACGATATTTTGTTAGATAGTAGAGACATCTGAACAAATTAACCAAGTTGCAGAGAGATTTGGCCATAAAATATCTTTTGAGAACACGAAATTCGTAGCCAATATCAGAAACTCCCCTGAAGTGTTAATGACAGAATATTGTACACTTCTGACAGAGTAGATATTACCCATGTGACACTATTAAATACCTAGGAGAAATAGTTGAAGTAAGTGGATTAGACAAGGAAGCAAACAAAGAAAAAGTAAGAAAAATTGAAGTAGCCTAACGACTAACTGAAGATATCACTGAAGATATCTACAGTAAAAAGAGCCATTCGAGAAGAACCAATATTAGAGACTACAATTCAACAATAACGCCAAAAAGTTTGTACGCCGCAGACTTGTTCTCGACGTTGTACCGAATACAAGGTGTAGAGAAGAAGGAAAGAAACATTTGTGGACCACTAAAAACAAGCGAAGCGATAAATCGCAATAAACAAAACAACAAACAACAACAATTTCAGTGATAGAAATAATAAAGACCCTATACAAAAACGAGGGAACCGAAAAGATATTAGATGCAATACGGAGAGAAGAGTTAGATTCTTCGACCACGTAATGATGTCGGACAACAGTAGACTTACAAAACGGGTTTTCAACCACGTTCACAAGAACAAGAATGGGAACCACTGGGTACAAGATATGAAGATAATGACATAGGTGGGGATCACAGAGGACATAAGATGACTTTTAGATGACTCATTATTAAATTCAATGATTTTCAGCACAGAGACAGTAAGAAAATATTGGAGAGACGGAAAGAAAACACCTAGACGGAAGAGAGAATGAAGATGCAAAGCGAGAGAATTTGGAGTTAATTGAAAGTAAGAAAACAAACGGAAAGCAAAATTGAAATGAACGCATTGGGTTATTTTACGAGATCCTTAAACAACCCAAATCGAAAAAAAAGAAGGAAAAGTAGAAGTAAATAGATCATTAAATACTAATAAATTAAATTTATACTGAAATATGTCTGATATAATAACAAATTACAGTTAGCAACAAATTTATACTGTATAAGTGTAATTTTTGAAACTTGTAATATTAAACTTTATGTGGTCTTGACTAAATTTAGGGTGAATTTGTATTTAAAGTCGAGTCTCTTAACGGCAAATTAGTTCAAATTGCGATGTTTCACCAAACCGGTATCTACTGTAAACACAAAGATTGCGAGGCTGAGTTTGTATTATGACTGAGTATCAGAATTTATTCAATGATAAATAAATTATTTAATCAGCTAGTTGGTGAATTTTCATTTAATGATAAATGTTCTCTCACAAGTAAATATCTGACAGTTAACAATTTGGCATGTTTGTTAATTAACAAAACCATCAGTTAGTCGTACAAGTGTAGTATTTACGTTATTTTTTTACAGTATTCTAGAAGTTCCCACAGAAATATCAAAATTCATCATTAATTGATTGAGTTGCAATATTGTATGCTATCATCTGAATAATGAGGAGGTATTTTTAAGGAACAATTTGGATTACTTAAAACAGTTGTTACTTAGAGCTCGTGTGTCGGAATCGTTCAGTTGCTTTTTTTAGTCAGTTGCTACCATTAAAAGTTTAGTTTGTCTCTCACAAAAAAAAATCTTCAGATTAGAGAGGGCAGGTAGGCTAATCTTTAGATTAAAAACATGTAGGGTAATTAGTTTATTAGGTACTTAAGGTGATCTCGTAGTGTGTTCATTCTACGTTACTTTTCTGATTTTACCAACTAGCCAACATACTCTGGCAAATCGTTTTGACACAGGTATTAAACACAGTAGAAATAATTCTACTGGAAATTAAACACGGTCCGGCCCTGATAAAGAAAGCCAGATAATACGCTCAAGTAACAGATTTTTTAGTGCTTAGTTCGTTTTTTGAACATATTATGGTCGACTTATTTAAGTAATGACGTAATATAATTGACTTGAAATTAGTAGAATTCAATCCTCTCTCTTGTAACAGCTTTCAATTTTGTTAATGCATTCCAGGATTGCTCACCGTTGTAACTCTCATGTATGTATTTAATTACTCATATAATATTTATTCTCCTGTTTATTGTTTCAAAACAATGTTTTAACCTTCTCGTCTGCTCTCTCATAATATTTTCTAACTCTGTTTTCAGTTTTCTGAACTTAGAACTTCGCCGTTGGACTACTTAGTGAATTGGAGATTTCAATTTTTAGCGGGTTACGACCAAGAGTATATTGGGAAACACGTTCCCTAGGGAAAACCTTTCATTATTTTCAACCAATGGCTTCACAAAATTGAGTAAATTGTGTGTGTGTTTAAAAATAACTTATCCATTGCCTTTTAACGGTATAATTAAATAAGTTATAATTGTTTCAAATTAGAAGTTACACTTTTTAACGGAACAACAATAAATCATGTATTTTACCAGCTTGTGAAGAGATGTTGGTATAAAAATAACACTGTACACTGTAAAAGATATTTCTGCACAGTCACTGCTTAATACAATAATTACATTAAATTAAACCTTTATTTTTATCTGTACATAGACGTAAAAATGAAATTGTATTACCGAGACAAGGTAAACTGGCTGCACAGTATTATATTTAGATACGGTTTAAATGAAGAGCGGATAATTGAATTGTCAGTTGACAGAACCGCGTAGGCGTGGAGTCGCGTGCAAACAACAGCTCGGAAGATAACTGTCGATTAAGTCAATTTATAAACGTCGGTGTAAACTGAAAGGTGATAATTTTAAAATGTTTAAAGAATCTTCTGTCCTTAATGTGGTGTGTTGTTTTTATATTAGATTTTCTTTCACGCAACAGCTATATTTCTTAATTACCATTAGATCAGATTTTACTATGAATGTGATTGTGGATGTGATTTTATAGATTCACAGAACGTTATGTGAATTTGTTGTTAACACAAGTTGCCCTCTTACAGGCTTAAAACTCGGTCACTAGATATCGGTCTTGATAGACATCGTTCAGAACATCACTATTACATACACGAAACAAATTAGGTGTGCATCTTATGTTGGTCTGTCCCGAACTGCCTGCAACTCTCGTCCAGTTCTAATCGCAACAAATAACGACAGTTTTCTGCCTATCCCTGAGTGGTCACATAGGGTTTTTGGTAACCGTATCATGTGTCTGATGTAACTTGAAATACTGGTAACTGTTTAGCTTTTTACTTCGCTAATTAAACGAACATCAGGATAAACCGCGTTTTTTATTTTGACATATTTGTGGCAGCCATAGCCATGGCACGAATGGACAGCAAACGGCTGTTATCCTTAACCATAAGATTTTAATAGGCGTTACAACATGGCCCAAAGAAAGATGTAAATGTAGGGTTCGTTTCTACTTGTAGATGTAAATTCCTTTCTTCTTACGCTTCTAAATCGACGTTTACAGCTGTACGTCCCTGTTTAGTCGAGAATTAGATGATTGCTCTCTATCTATGCTCACGTCCACTGTTTGATTACTGTGAACGCAAAGAAAACTTTATCAGTCATGCATAAAGGTATGCTTCATCGTCAGCGTGAATTTCAGATAAACAGTATCAACATACAGATTTTTTAGACAAACAGATATTACTTTCAGTACAACCATCGTACAATTAGTATTTTCAATAAATGATTGAAGGAGATAAACAATTTCAACTATAAAACCTAAGGTAAATTAACACATAAAAATTTTGTCATAAAGTGTGCGTATTATAGAAAAGTATAGCAAAATAAAATTTAATTGTCTGTTCTTATTATAGGCCAAAGCTAATAAAAATCCAGTATATAACCTCAACGACGAAACGTAGGCCTACATGACAGGCACTCCCGTACAGTGAACAAGATTGCAGCCTGCAGTATACAGTAATTGTTATTATTTTTCTTCAGTCTCTGCACCTGTGAACAATAGGTTTCAAACATAAAGCGACTCATAAATTCCGCGGACTGTAACTGACTCATTTGTCGACATTTGCTCGTTGTGATTACTGAGGCGAGAATGTGCGTTACTGTAGAGGCCTAATGTCGCTGTTTGTGTACGTGATTCGCACACATCACATACGAGCATGCTCGTTAATTCACTAGTACACGTTCAGTATTACGATTGGTAATCACACGTTTCAACTGGTAATAACTAAATATTGTGCGCACAATAAAAAATCGCCTATTTAAACAGTACATGTAATGTTTAAAAAGTATTATTTAAATATTCTCATTAATAATACGTTGGACGGTCACTTAGAATAATGGAACAAGGGAAGCGAGTTCTCAGTTTTAACTTGACCGTCTGGCATTTGTCTGTCTGTTTATCTATCAGTTTGGCGTATGACTCACAATCATTTCTGAATGCACTAACCTATTTTCACAAAAATTGGCACGGTATTTATACACCTAACCTACAGAACCCTATTGGTTTTGAAGTAGATGCCTCCACAAAATTGGGCGGCAGGGGGCAAAAATGTGGGTAATCTGAAAATTTTCCACCAAAGTCTGAATATGGTGTTCGGTTGTAGAAAGTTCAAAATTTGGGAACTAGAGGCCACAAAGTGCACGAAGAAAATGAAAAACTCTATAAAATTACAATGTTATATCAATTTAAGTATAGTTTTAATCACAGACTGAATATACTGTTTAGCTTAAAAAGTTTTTAAATTTTAAGACACCAAGAAATGGATTATAATTTTGAAAAAATGTAAAACCTAATAATAAAGGAAATTTCCGACTGTAGTGTCCGCTTTGAAAATTTGTATTTTTAGGAGAACCACGAGCTAAAAATGTAAGTAAACATTTTTTCCAAAATTGTAAGATTCTGAGGGAGTGGTGCAGCTCAGTGAGCTTAGGAGCTTACTAGTTAATTAACAGTCGATTTAAAATTAACGTTCCTTTTGTCTGACTGCCAGGTGTCAGAAAGCTATTTTGTGCATTCTAAAACCATGTTCTTTACGTTTACTTAATTTGAATGATATACGAAGATAATTATTAGTCCCTGAGCAGAGGTATTAATTACGTATTACTGAGGTCAGTGCTAACGGGAATAGAATACTACGAGAAGATTTACCGTGTCAATTAATACTAATAATATTATTGTTTATTTCTCTTTTTCCTCAAGACTTATTATGAAATATTCTAACATCTAAGAAAATTTAATAATTGGTATAACAAATATATAACAGCTGTTACTTCTCATGCAGTTTTTACTGTATTAGTAAGAATTTATAGGATTCCACTTCTTCATGAATTAATTGTAAAATGTCATTACAGTAGACTGTTACAATCGGACTGTTTGTTGAAATTAATCGTTTATCGTGAAATCATTCGCTCTAATTAGATGCCACATTTTGAATTGAATTGGTTTATCTGAAGTAAATAATTTTCTTGATCACAGTAATAGAATACATTAAAGCAAGAAATAGCTTTGGAATAATACACTTCATCAGTGCTTACAAAAGAATTAAGTGTTGTTATTTTTAGCAAAAGAAAGTAATCTAAATTAATACTCTGTTCCTGCGTGTGACAACTAAACAGTTGTAAAAAGAAATACGAAATGGAAAACAAAGAGGTGGTAAATTGCTTTTAATGTTAAGAAGCCGAGGCAATACTGCCGACATAACAATTTAGATTTCACTACGCTAACTCTCGGCTTTAGCACTTTAATGTGCAGAGAAATGGGGAGGTGCGATTAGATAAGTTGCGCGGTAGTTAAGGGCTGAATCCCCTGCAGCCGACCGAATCATATTAACACCACTTTTTCTCGAATAATCTTCAACAGTATTTTTCTCTAATTCCCTTCAAACATTTGTCACTTCTTTTAACTGTTTTCATTGAGCGTAAAATTGTTTTTATTTGCCAAATATTTTATCGTGCCTGGAAAATGTTTAGTAATACGCTTAGAGTTAATTTTGTTTTTATAATAAAGTCAATAAAAAGTTACTAAAATATAAATTGATTTGATATTCACAGGATATAACAAATGGCCACAGAAATATTTTGAAATAAACAGAATTAATCTTTTACTAAGCAAAAGGGATTGTGGTAAATATTATTAGCATTTAAAATCTAAACGAGTGTGATTTCCATCTAGATCAGTTAGCAAGTTCTAGTTCCGTCAAAGCCCTATTCAAGCAGTAATCGATCTACTGTGAGACAAGTAAAGGTCCTACTGTTTATACTATTCTTCTATTGTTGCCATTAGCAGTATACTTTTGTGTTTGGAGTATAGTAATAATTTAGTTTTTTAAAAAACGAGGATTTCAAACAACGAAAATAATTTCAACTATTAGTGTTCCTAGTACTGTTTGTATTTTTACATACACTTCTTGATAATTTACAACTGTATGTCATGACAAACACTTCCGCTGGTCCTGACACAGTTCTATTCTAAACCTTATAACATTGTTGTATACCATAAAAAATAATATTGAAGTTGAGACCATAACGTTATTTAAAGCCCAGTTTCCTTGTGATTCTTGCAGTAGATGCAAACGTTCTACTATATGTGTTTTTAGATTACGTAGCTCACAGGTAGCAAGAAAGGACGTGGTCTTAAAATGGTACGTGTTTATGTTAGACATTTGATCTAAATTAGGAGTGTTATTCTTCCTCCAAACTATAGTGGTGCCAAACAGTTATGTGAGTGTTACGTCTACACTTACAATAAACAAGCTCAATTTTTTTATTTTTCGATCAGCTCTTCTGTCTATGTAAATAATAATTTCGTAGCAAGATAACTTCGAATACTGATCGGACCTGATGGTTCGACCCTGCAGAATTATCATAAGTTATGGTGGAAGCCTAACATTCAAGCTTATTGTCATCAGAAACCAGGAACAATCTTGACTAAAGAATCAGTTCTTTATAAATTATCACTTAATAAGTAAAAAAGGCTTTTAAACTTTTGTTATTATAGAAGTGTATTCAACTTTTGTTATTATAGAAATGTATTCAACTTTTGTTATTATAGAAGTGTATTAAACTCTTGTTATTATAGAAGCGTATTCAAGTTTATGTTTAGACATATTGCTACCTTATGTGCATAAATTTTAAAACGTCGGATGTAAACTTTCATGAAAATTAAAAAAAAGTAGTGTCAACGGCTCCATTCTTCCAATATTTATTTTCCTTC
Source organism: Magicicada septendecula (assembly GCA_034769895.1). Taxonomy (NCBI): domain Eukaryota; kingdom Metazoa; phylum Arthropoda; class Insecta; order Hemiptera; family Cicadidae; genus Magicicada; species Magicicada septendecula. The sequence continues at coordinate 183,214,865 of CM068369.1, read as the reverse complement.
TACGCTATATAAATTTTAGTTAGTCTACCAAATATTTCGCATATAGGCCTATATTTAAGAATTTTTAATATAGTTTATTCAACAAATTTTCCCATACTCTTCAGTCTTCAAGAAACGGGAAGAGGTGATACATTGATATATCACAGGATTAACTATTCGCAAAATCAGATCGATTTAGAAAGTTCACAGTTTATTATTAAGTGTTATCTGAGGATGGGACTTAGTCCCGAAACGCGTCATAACTGACGAAACTTTGTATCGCTAGAGTGGATAATAAGGTAGTTATATAATCATATAATAAGTGATACGGTACGCAAAAAAATAAGTAATTGAAAGTTCACAGTAGCATAATTATTATTCAGTGTAGAAGTGCACAGGTAACGGGCTGCAACCACTTACGACGAATAGACTGAAAAATATTACGTATGACACATTACAGTAAAATACATCTATCACGACAAAAATCATACGTGAGAAAAATTTTACATGTGAGAACAAAATATAAGAGTCAATGTATCTGTTACAGAAAAATATGTTGTATCCGTTATTGGTAACAGAACATATGGGTAACTGGACAAGCAGGAAAGATAATTGCCTTACCTATAGCCTATTCCCCACGGCAGGTGAAGGTCTCCATTAATAAGCGTTTATCATTAACCAAAACTATAAGCACAATAATAATAAACATCATCATAATCATAACATATATGAACCGCATTTGTGTGTGTGTGTGTGTGTGTGTACTTGGTACTGGTAATTGAACGAAATAAAAGTAAATTGCCAATAAATGTAACACTTTTTGTTGATAAATGTAATATATTTCTTATGCTGATGAATGTAAAAGAACACAAATTCTGTTTTACAAGATTATTTTAAAATAAATAGAATATTAAAAATCATAAATACTATAATACTTATGACACGGTAATAATATCATAAAAGGTTATACCATTTTATAATAAATATTTTATAATTTGAATCTAAAAATTTTGTAGCATTCTAAACTTTGTAACATAATCAAATTCAAAAAAAGTGTTTATATCATAACTTTGATAATACTCTGTAACACACGCACCAAGGGTACATAGGGGAGGGTACAAACCAGTCCAGAGACTGACGAATCCAGGACGAGTAACTATGCTAATAATATCATATCATAAATAATTATTAATATAATATGTATTATACATTAAATACACCATTTACATAACAGTAATGGGTTCTTACTGTTATTTTATGTAACAGTAAAGTCAGCAATAAACACAATGAAAGATGGTGAAGCCCCCGGTCCGGATAATGTGCAGATAGAGTTTCTTAAACTTCTTCATGACGACGGTATAAAACGGTTGATTGCGGTATTCAACCACATATATGACACAGGAAGCATCCCACTTCATTCGCTTAAATCGGAACTCATTACATTACCCAAAAAACCAGGAACAAAACAATGTGATGAATATAGAACTATTAGCTTAATGAGTCATCTTCTCAAACTCTTCCTCAAGATCATCCACAAGAGAATATACAAAATCTGTGAAAAACAAGTATCAGCCACACAGTTTGGTTTCAGAGATGCAGTAGGTACACGAGAGGTTCTATTCAGTATTCAGGTGCTATTCCAACGATGTAGATGTAGAGATGTAAACTGTGATGTTTTTGCATGTTTAATCGATTACCAGAAGACCTTTGACCGAGTCCAACATCAGAAAATGATGGGTATCCTTCAAAATATTGGATTAGATGGAAAAGGCCTAAGGATAATAGCTACACTGTATTGCAACCAATCTGCAGTGGTTAAAGTAGATAAAGAGAAAACTGAAAAGATACAGATTCTGCGTGGAGTAAGGCAAGGATGTATACTATTCCGCTTTTATTCAACATATACTCGGAAGGTATTTTTAGAGAAACTTTAGATTAATGTGATGTAGGAATCTCTCTGAACGGTGAAAGAATAAATAACATACGTTATGCGGATGATACCGTCATATTCGCAGTTAGCTTAGAGGGGCTGCAACAACTAATGAATAGAGTTACAGAAAGCAGCCGTAGATATGGTCTAGACATTAATGTCAATAAAACGAAGCTAGTGATTGTGTCTAAGAACAAGTTCACAAACTGCACCCTTAATATAAACCAAAGGCCAGTTGAAGTGTAAGCTAATTTACATATCTTGGTACTATAGTCAATGAACAATGATTCCCACTCACAAGAAGTAAAGAGCAGAATTGAAAAAGCAAGAGCAGTGTACACTAGAATGAACAGTTTATTCAAAAGTCACGATTTGACAATAAACACAAAGATGAGACTTGTACGCTGCTAAGTATTCTCGGTCCTCTTCTACGGTGTAGAATATTGGACTTTGACTGAAGCCACAACTAAAAAATTGGAATCTTTCGAAATGTGGCTTTACCGTAGAATACTGAGCATTTTATGGACAGCACATATAACTAATGTTGAAGTTCTTAGAAAGATGAAGAAAGAAAGGGACGTTATTAACACAGTGAAGATAAGAAAGCTTCATTATCTGGGACATCTCATGAGAAATGAACAGAGATTTTACTTATTGCAGTCCATACTACAGGGGAAAGTACTTGGAAAGAGAAGAGTTGGGCGACCGAGAATCTCATGGCTGAGAAATTTAAGGACCTGGTTTGGCATGAATACAACCGACTTATTCCGCGCAGCAGTGCAGAAAGTTAAAATAGTCTGTATGATATCCAACATCCGAAACGGATAAGAACTATCAGGAGAAGAATGGTTTCTTAATACTAGAAGTATTTTCGTATGTCAGTTGTGACCTTCAATAGCATTAATCTCTATAACGTATTGTAACATATGTGTTGCTTGCAGACTCTTTGTATTGCAACATCATTTGGTATTATTTTGTTTTGATCTTTAAGAAAACAAATACTTTAAAGACGCATAGAAATTATGTACACAACATATACGTATTTCTTTCTACTTTACTACGAAACACTGCCTTCTGATTGTAGACTATTTGAAAATAGTCTACTGGCGGTAAACTGGCGGTAAACTGAAGTTTACAGTCTACTGAAGTTTACTGGCGGTAAACTTCGACAGTTCCTTAGCCGGTACGGGAAACATTCACCAATCTGATACTTTCACCCTCTCTGATAACAAAAATAGTTTCAAAACATTTTAAGGATTTATAATAATAGAGATCAAATGTCATTATGTTTTCCAACTCTCCATAGTAATTCTGAAAACTTAAAACGCCAGAGAAAAAACATGTATAATAATTACCAAATGTTAAATCAGTCATCAATTCTCAATATTAGTTGGAGAATGTTATTTTTTGGACCAACATCTCTTTAAAACCGGGAGTAGGTTCGAGCCTAATCCTTGGGAATCGATGGTGTTGGTGCTGATGATGACGGTGATGGTGATGATGTGATGGTAATTTCGACAACACATGAACCAAATACAGGTTGATAATCTCAGTGTTAACATACAGTAATATTTATTATCATAAATACTATGTACCTGACGATGCTTGCATTTGCAACCTACAATTACACTCTAGGTACTAATAGAATTCAGCTAGATATCAGCGTTAGGTAGTGAACAAGTTGTGCTGGTGGCCCCCACTTCGACTCGGCCAAGATCTGGAGGAGGCTTACAGAGTGAAAGTTAGGAGTAACAGCGTAACTTAATGCCACTTTCAGTTGCATCTGCCGACCGCACGGCCATAAACGTCACATAAGTAACACATCGTACACGACTGCACTTTTACTGTTGCATAATGATGTGGTCTCTAACGAGATGTTGTGGCAGCGATCAAGATGTTGCAAGCTGTTAGCCTACTTGCAGAGTAATGATAATGTTCGGAAAGCTTGTTTACTTCTCGTAACACTGCTTGCCAAAAGTACTTACGAAACCCCCTTTATAAAAATACTCTTCGTTCAGTTACAACAAACTCGCCATTGATGAGTATATTCCGTATTTGTTAAATTATTGAAATTGTTTTATGTTCTACGCTGCAGTGTATATAATTCGTTCAATTAAATTGCTTGTACATTGCCTTTGTAATATTGCAAACCGTGTTTTGTGAATCTACATTTCACAAGCATATGGATTTAAAACTACAGTCAAATTTTCACGTCGAGTTACTAGTTTATGAGCGACAACAACCCAATTAGAACGTTGAATAAACCGATTTTAATATTGCAGTGCCATTCATTTTTTTATCAGTGTGATTTAATCTAAAAAAAATGTTTTTTCATATCAAAAGTGATAAAACACTGATTTTATTATGGAAAACGGTTATACTCGATTATTTTAAGAGAATATAGAGTATTTATTTGCTATCAAAATTTTTATAGCATTGTTGTACTATATGATATGTCTGAAATTTAAATTGTAATTTATTTATTACGCTCTTAAATTTACATTCAAATTTACAAGTTACAAAAACTATAGACGGAAAATAATTCTTAGCGCTTGGCTGTTTTAACGGTCTCTTCAAAACAGACAACTCTCTGAAACTTAAATTAAATTTTTTTATATAATAATGTTTACAACGTACTAAAAATTTGTTGGACAACGTACAAAAAATTTGTTGGAAATAATTTAAAATTTGTAAATTTACAAAAATTGATGTTTTATTGGTAAATTTTCAAAGTCCATAAAGCAGAACTATTTTTTTTTTATAGTATCATTTTGTCTATTTATTGCTGATATTTGTACCATAGCAATCAACATGTGGTGGAAAATCCATTTTAACAATTTTTTTTTATTTTTTCTAGAATTTGGCAATATTTCCATTCAGTTAATATTTTATTTTAAGGTAGGCCTATAACGGATAGATATGAAACTGCTCTGCAAGTTATTGAGCAGTATTAAGATCAGTTGTAATTTGTATTGTTTATACTGAATATACACCGTAATGTCAGCTTTATTGGTGAGTTTATCAAGTAAAAAGTGATTTTTTGTTTGCAGTACCGTAAAGTGGAGATTCGTTCGAGCACTCACTGAACTTTCTGTGAAGCATAACATCTACTGTTTTGTCTAACTTTCAGTTTCGGGGAGAAATTCCATGTCAGGATAGCATATTGCTGATGGGAATTATAAGGGCCATGCTTGTAGCCATCAGGCTCACGGCTCTTCTCATGTGTTAGTTATGTTTCTTCTTCATTCGTCTACGGATCTTACAATCCATTGCACACTTCTACCATCTTCACTTTGTCTTCCCATATTTATTCTTCCTGTTGGATTCGAAACAAAAATGTATCATATCCTGTTTTTATACTGCATCCTTTCTAAATGGTTTGTCAAATCCTGCTTCGGCACGTTTCTTAAGTTAAATATTCTAAGGACGGCCTTTGTGTAATCATTTCTTACCTAGTCCATCCGTGATTCTCCCGATACTGATTTTATGTGTCTAACTTTACTAGCCTGTACTTGGATGCGGGTCTCTGCATTCAGAATTCAAGTTTCACTATCATGAAGGCAGCCTGACAACGCGATCGTTAAATAAAATTTTAAAAGAGTATTTCTTCCAACATTTTCTTACAGTGTTCTTCTTATCCTCTCACAGTTGCAATTAAGCTTCTCTTTATTTGTCCACACCTATCTCCCAACGTAATATAAGACACATCTAAGAAACGTATTAATATGCAGTTGCTCAACTAGTTTATCATTCTTTACAAGATTACAGCTTACAGAAAAGTAAACTTTTCAACCATGTACTGAGTCTTTATAACAAAGGCATGTATGTATTACATTCTAATTATCTGCTGCAATTCATAAACGACGCTCTATAAGCTATGTATTCCGTATACTATTATGATCAGGTCGTCAGCAGACATGAACAATGTTAGTTAATTTCAAGCAATCTAATAGATTTCTCACAGTGTAAATAGTTTATTCATGGATAGTATGTACTAATAGTGGTATTCTGAGTATTTTAAGTTATACATATTACTGAGTCTATATTTTATTTATAAGTAAATAATCGACTTAAATTTACTAAAGTTATTTAACGTAGTTATAAGTAACCTGTACCATTGTTATATTATATTCGTTGAATACTCAAAAATATTAATTAGATCTATATTTAGCATTTTTATTTACTCTGTTTGAAAAAATTAAATTAAATTTATTATTTTAATAAGGAATTTACCTATTTATAGTAAAATTACTATAAATTCGATTCGTTGTAATTATGTTCCGTTGTAACATAATATGTAATTATGTTATCATTTCGTTACGTATTATGTTTCGTTGTAACTTTATTTCATGACTGTCACCTTTACTTATCGCGAAAGTATAAAACAGAGAATCTTTTTCCTTTATTACTTCTAATAAATAAAGCTTTTAATCAACAAGTGAAACGCCAGTGCACGTAAGACCTCGCTTAAAATTATGTTGTAGCTGTAGTTACCTCTTAGTTTTAACTGATTGTTTCCATTTTAAATAATCTAAAGCAGAATTTCTTTCTGTAATACAAAAATAAGAAACACTTGCTAGTTTGGTACACCAATTCATAGATTTATAAACACAAGAATTTATAAGGAAAGACAGGACTTTCGTATACAAAATATTTAAGTATTTAAATTAATATAACATGCAGTACAGTAATAATTAACAGTGAGTTTCAACATAGGCCGACATTACGTCATAATTTGAGCATTAGGCCAGGGTAGACGTTTGTCAACATTCTTTACGCGGATTCGGACAGTGACAATGGAAAACAGAAGCGCAGTTACTTTCCATCGTCGTAATTGTCTGATGCCATCTTTTTCTGTTCGTAGGTTACGTGCACACTGTAAAAAAATAATCGCCACATCCTGAATATTATTGAATGATGTATAATAGCGTCGGAGGCGTTATAGACAACCAGTGCAACTTTATAACGATAACTATAGCTTAATATTATAAGATATCATAATGATGCAACGTACGGGGAGAACTAAATATAGGACTAGTTATAATTCAGTATTTTGTTATTATGCCAGAAGTGTTACGAAATTGATTAACTTACTTTTCGTTAAAATAACGAACTCAAGGTGTTACGAAGTATTACAACATAAAAGTGAACCTATTTATTTCGCCGTGAGTTATAATTCTATATGATAATTGCTTGTCTTACCGTAGTGGAATTATTCGTAGTTATTTTACTGCAGTTGGGTAATGTGACGTTGGACGATTAAAATACAAACTTATTTTGTAACCAATGTTGGTAAATTCTCGATGCAAAGAGAACGTTTATGCTGTGAATGTCAAAGCAAGTCAGACGCGCACCCCCTACCACGTCTATAACGATCTAATGAGAAAATTTTAGTGTATACTATTAGTTGTCTGGCACCGCCACATATTTCGGTCAGTCGCTTCGCATTAAACTTATCAACCCCTGTGAGGGCGGAACCCAACCGCTAATAGTAATAACAGTAAGTCCGCTGCGAACGGCGCACATAAAGATATAAATGAGGTTTGGGGCTGACTTAGTGTTATTATAGTTTTGAGTCATTCCGTTTAACCGCCCTATTATTTGTACGTACACTCCCGATATAAGTGTTGTTAAACCATTTACGTCCGGTCGACAAAGTTTTCACCCTATTACGTTTTATAGCCTGATTTACGTATGTCTGGGCGGGCGGTAATGTGACAGAATTATTTCCCGTTGAATATCGGTGTTATCACGAAACTCGAAGAACGTACTAAAACCGTGTTCTGATGGCGGTGTTTACAGCACTCTAATGGACAATATTCACTGTATGCTTGAAGATCATATGGTTGCATTCATGAATAATAACTATATTGACATTAATGTATATATTCCTATTAAACTACTTTATACTCTTCGAGTGCTTCAACTAATAAAATTACTGGCTATATTTTTAAGTCTTTCGAAGTTGTTCTGTCGATTCTGCTCTGAAACTCGTCACACATAATCTGTTGATCTGTCTGAATCTTATAACATCTCATTCTGTTAATGTGAACACGGATTTCATCACCTACATTCCTGGCTTTCCACAACGTTTCTCTTATTAAATTAATTCCTATATTACCACATACATTAGATCAATTCGGCTTAAAAATACTTCAAACATTTAATGGAAAACACAAGTAATTAATTGTTGAAACAGAAGTAGTGCACAATCGTATTCTAGGCTGTCCGATAGGGCTGTAGTTTTTACTCAACGCGTTTTAATATTTGTATAGAATATTTAATAAGGCGATAATTCTGACAAATTAGAAATAATAGAGATTGGCTTTAAAACAGCGAACACTCTTTTATTTGCTCAAAAAGGTTTGATTATTGTTGATTTGGAAATTGAATATACAGGCGGTATATAATGAGTACAGTTTATGAAGAAAACGTATACAGGTTTATCTCAGAGAAAGATCAATTTTGTTTCGTAGAAGAGGTGCAATAAGAACTAAAATTACAATTGATAATAAAGAACCAGTAGAAAGAATATTATGTTTCACTTATTAGGGCTGTGACGTTAATTATCTGAATGATATTGATATATATGTTAAAATAATAAGTACAAGCGAAGTGAAACAATGAGGAGAATGTTAAGAACACAAACTACAAAACCCACTCAACTTAAATTTTACAATGCAATGACCGCTCTTTAACGGCAACAAGATATGAACATTACAAGTTTAATTTCACCGAGGATTTAATTGTAAGAGTTGAAATTTTGGAAATCAATTTAAGATTGCTGAAGAACAGATTACATAGCAACAACTTGATTAGGACAGAGTTACTGATATTGTCAATAAATATGGTTAATAACAGAATGAGATTTATTTCACCTAGGCCAAATGGATGGAATTGGAACAGGGAACCAGGCTTACAGATACATGCGTCATGGAAGCGAAGTTAGAGAAGAAGAACGCAGAGATACTGTTCTAGACAGATGATATCTAGAAAAATGAAGAAGAGGTTAAAGGAAAAAAGAAAATGTATACCACATTCATGTAATTATTGTGGATATTTAAATGTTGAAAATATAAACATTTTCTTCATAATAATCTTTTACAAACTTGTTTTTCTTTCTTGAATCATATTAAACCTTTTATAGTTCCAAAAATTACATATCCATAAACTAACATTCAATTCAACCACCACTTCTCTCTTTCCCGTTGGTAAATTAATGATTCAAAGCCATACAAAAACTGGATTTCCATGGTTTTAATTTTAAATTATCATAGGTTGTGCTGATAAGATATTTTACGTAATATCTCTTATTTGTGTATAATATCGACACACTTCAAAAATTATTGAAAGCGAATATTCTCATTTCGCTCCAATGATAGCCAAAATGAAATAGAAATTGCATGAATGTCTTATAAAAAGTTTAAAATGCAAATTTTAATTTTATTTTAATGATCAAAGAAATTTAACATTTTACATAAATAACCTGTAGTTTATTAGCAATAAACTTACATTGACTGGCAGCAAGAACGGAGAAGAATGATAGGTTTTACCGATTCATCGGGACGTTTCCTTAACAAATGTTTTTGTAATTATTTTATTAACATATAATACAAACTAATGAAAAGTGATAGCTTATTAGCACTTACAAATCTTTCAGCTTTCTATGTATACCTGACACATTTAATAACTAACAGGAAGCTGAAGTTTTGTACTCACGTTAATAGTTTGAGAAAATTAAAATTTCGGTTGTATGTTCTAATTAGATTTCCCTAATAATACTATTCACAATAGCATTACGCTGAAAACATTGAAACTGTCTATTGTAGTAAGTCATTACTAACAATAGACTTTTCTTCTAAACATTTAATAAAACAATCTATTAGAATACATTTAACATCTCCTACCAACAACCCTTACAATTTCGTGTACCTAATTATTTATTCAAATCTACTGACGTCATTGCAACGTTATGAATATTCATTTCACGCCAGATTTGTAACGCTGCTTTTATAAATTCAGATATCCCGATTTGTTTTGTACTCATCAACGACTCTTCAACGCGAAAAACAAGTTATGGTACGCGGATAAATTTTAAATTTTAATTGCTTTGTCTGGCAAAAGTAATTTTAGGTAAATAAAATTTTGTTTAAAAATTGATTTTGCTCTATAAGTAAACAAGCATATGAATATTTATTGAGGGTTTAAAATTAGTTTTGAGGACAGAATTAAAACTTCATCGAATAACAAAGTTATTTTTCCTCTATTCAGATTATTATTTTATAATGGATGTTGTGTTCTAAACTGGTTTGACCTGCAAATTAGTTAGTACTACCAAGTCACAATGTAATTTAAATAATAATGAAACTTTATTTGTATGTACAAAAGACGTAATTTTTGTGACTTCATCTTTATGTTTTCACTTTTCATGTTTAGTCTGCTTTTAACAATTTATTCTGCATGGTACTGTATCGTGTAGGTTTCCAACAGCTTACTTGTCCTCTAATGAAATATAATTTGGGATTATAGGGTGAGACAAAATTGTAGAACTGCTGTATCTGTTTACTGACAACTTATTTTATCATTCCCTGTTGTCATTTTTTGCTTTAATAGAGACACATTTATGGATGCATTTTTATAAATTGTAATTTCTCTTCGTCCTCTATGTTAACATCTAAGCTGTTTACATCACATAATATTATTATAGCTACAAATAAATTGTTATGTATGCTTTCTTTATTCATTTTGTCCTACATTAGGTTTCTGCTTTTTTCTTTTTATTCAGTAGCTTTCTCAAACTTTTTGAACAGTCTGAATGGAGACGTTATAGAAAATTATCATAATTGTGCTAAAATGTAATGAAACTTGATAAAATATTTCACATAATGTTTTAGTACACATCGGGCACCGAAATAAAGTACAAACGCGGAGACGGAATTTTGACTTTGCCGTACGAAAAGAACCTAGACCCGAAATTTTTTTCTAAGTAAGTGAACATAGTAACAAGGGTCTGCGTCAACTTAACAATGACATACGCAGGAGCTGTACCATATGTAGTTCGGACAACAGCACGTGAAATCCATTAGCAACGGGAAGGCAGAGTATTAGAAAGACAATACCTCTGTAATAGCAGCTGTTCGCTTAAGAGAATTGCGTGTGGCGAGCTGGACTATCAGAAAAACAAGGGTAATGTATGTTTGTAATGTATCACAGATGAATGACAAAAAAAAGATGACAGGAAGACATAACGAGACGACACGAGAAATAATAGGCCACGTCTGTGGAGCTTCACACTAAAATGCGACGGTACATTGTTCACAATGAACGGAAGGGCTTGGACAGAAATTGTCTGAATAGCGACCATACGGGTGAGCAATTAACAAATTGCGGGACGTACAGTTTACCAGAATGGGTCACAGAATAGAGAAGATGTGGCAGTTGTAAGGAATACCAAGAAACGACCACACTGGCGTGGGAATAGGAAAGAGGATGCTGGAAACGAGGATACGAGGATACGAGGATTGGTCACGGGTAAGCAGCAATACACATGTTGAACTACAAGGCAGCTGCGAGGCCGTGCAGCAATTAAGAGAAATTTGTGTGAAAGGACCGGACGAAAGACAAAAGAGTGATGGACAGGCGTAAAATTTGGCCACCCGCCTCAGGCTATGGGTGGAGCCAACCAGGAGTTGTAAGGGTAGGAAATCAAGAGGCCTATCAGAAAGCAGAGTTGGGAAAGGCGTTTCTTTAAGAAGAGATTGCTAGGGAGACGAGGTTGAAGAACGAATGAAAATGATGTCGGAAGACAAGCCAATGGTGTTAAGGAGGAGTTTTCGTCAGAAAATAGATGAAAACCAATAGAAACGAAGAAGGTAGGAATAAGAGTCTTGAGTAGAGAAGATAGTGGGATTCGAAATATAAAATTAGGTGTTTACCGCGATCTGGGTCTTAACTGTCTGAACTGTCTTAAGTGCGGAAGTCGTAGTCAGAGGTTGAGTAAAAGTTTGAACCTTAGAAGAGTCGGAGTGGTAATATACGTGCGAACGGTCGAGAGTCGTGAGATGGTAATGGAACTTAGTAGTTAATAGACATGTCGGAGTACCACTTTGAAAATAGACTTAGCTTCTTTCTAGAATTGATATACTAACCAAGTAAGTAAATACGGTCGGACGTTTTGACGGAGTGTGAATGATAGACATAGTGTTTAAATCGAGATAGTTAAAGACAGCCGGAAATATGAACTAATTACGGTAATGTGTGAAAGACGAATATAACTGCTAACGCCCATTAAGCATAATCAAATGGCGTGGTAATAAAGTTAGTCCGCGAAGGAACTGTGCCATAGAGTATCCAACAATCTGTATAAATTAATAAATCGTTTACGTACTAAGAATATGTAAATGAGACTTAAAGATGAACAATTCAGAGTTAAAGTGGCGTTATCAAATAACATGTGTTGAAATCAGATGTTCCAATAACGGGAATTAACAAAAGAGCTATATGTGTCGGAGTGCGAGATAATAGGTGATGTGTAAAAGTGTCATCCACAAGATGATAGTGTCATCAACAAGGGCATCAGCGAGCCTGGAGAGAGAGAAGGAAGAGCATCGCTGATAAGCGCCGCAGAATTAATGGAATACTTATCAACAGTAACAAAATGCATGCATTACTAATGTTAATTAAAAACACTGTCTGTCTCTTTAAAAGAACTCACTAATGATATTTAAAGAAAATCATATCTAGTATCTATTCATGTTAAATTGGCATGAACAACTTTAAAAGATAATTTTAGCTATATCCATGCAATTATGAATCCATTTGTTAAGAATACCTTAGTGTAGCGTAAACATTTATAATTATGATTATTAATGTTTAAATAAGTAACCCTGAGAAGGAGATTATAAGAGAGTGAGTAAATTTTGAAGTAAATAATACTGATATTATAATGTGATGTTTCATATTGCAAGATGAATATTGTGTTTTATTTTAGATATCACGAAACTGAGATCCTTGGTAACAGATATAAATAAACTAAAGTTAATATCGTAAATTTTGGTGTACGTTATTACTTATTCGAAATCACCTAAGATAGAATACCAATGATAGTAATTATGAAAGATTAAGTCAGTATATAGCATACAAGAAATTAAAACAACGTCATTCAAATCATACACAATCAATTAACACCATATAAGTAATTGTGGTAACACACACAGTAAAATTGTTATATTTGGTACCACACGAAAGGTAGGGCAGTTTATCTTTAGGTGTACCTAACGAGTGGCAATAATATTGTTATATGTCACATTTATATACAATCAGTATAGTTGTACAATATCTTAATTAATTAACGTAATTAATTAATTAACCATTAATTAATAACACACAAACAAAGTTATTGTTGTATGTAACGCCCAAAAGTTGGGCAAAACAGAGTTAAAGTTATAAACATATCCATCAACTAATTTAACTAAGGTTAAAAATGTTATTAAGATGAAGATAGACTTAAATTTATTTATTTTTTTAAATCATTAAGTGTATTACAAGTTTGTTTGTACCAACAATCCTTTTTCAAAGAATACTTTTTCTTACGAAAAATTAAAAGGTAATGACAAGAATAATTTTATTTCACACACACACACACACACACACACACACACACACACACACACACACACACACACACACACACACACACACACACACACACACACACACACACACACTTTAGTTAGCATATAGTGCTTCCAAATATTTGCTACGAATTCTGTGGTATATGAAAACATTATTCCCAACAACATAATTCAGAATTTCACAGTAAAACGAAAAAAACAAACACGACTTAAGAAAAGACAAGATCTGTACACCGTAATGCTGTAAATATAAATGTAATGCAAATTGTGTCTGTAAAATGGTAATTAGTTTTTTTATAAAACATGAAAGTACGAAATATTGATTGCTTCATTGCGGCCAAAGTTACTAATGCGTAAATAATAATATCTCTGTTTTTTTCCTTATCAAGGTACACATTAACGGGGATAAATAAAGTAACATATAATTATTGTATCACTAAGGAGAGTTGAGAGTAAATTGACTTTATAAAGACGTGCTTCCCTGATGTAATTCCTGATGTATCGCTAAACACATCTGGGACAGCGTCGTGCGAGGTGGCATCCACAGCAAACTAGCAACAGTGTTCCGTAAGTATAGGTCTTAAAGTGCACATTGTCACACATAAGTGTAGCAAGATCACGCCCACTCTTGTAATCGACCCACTTTTGTATGGAGCTAAATCTCGTCACTGTTATGAAACCCACATAAACAAACAATCTAATTGTAGCACACTGGGGAAACACGTACTTGTTCGTGCACATGGATAATGACTTTCATGCCTGCTGAGTCACCGTGACCTGGTTAACACGTTTTTCTCTGTGACAAAGAGTACCGTTTAAACAGCAATTACAGGCAACGATTTATCAACTTGTCTTTACAATCGATTGTCGTTACCTAAACATGTAAAAATACTTGTGTTTATGCATGTGTGTGTGCGTGTGCGCGCGAGCAATTACCAGTGTTTCGTTTCTTTCGCAACAAATAACAATGTTTTCTCTTGAGCCGAGCAATGAGACGCATTACAGTAAATGTCACGACTGCAGTATCACTGCTTGTTATGTTTTCCATCTTAGAGCCTACTTTGTTTCATTGTTAATGCGGGAGTAGTAGTTGTTTCCTCACTTTAATATTTTTTGCTTATTTTATATTTTGTTTTCTGAATAATATTTCCTACCAATTTTCTATTTATACCAACGTTTCCTTACTTTTCTATGCTTCTTGCCTAACAGCTATATATTAATTTAGATTTCATTGTTATTTCACGGCTTTTGTAACAAAATTCAATGTTTGCGATTTTCATGTACATACTTATTAATCTACATGACTTTTAACTGCAATTATAGCGTTTCCTCAATTCGTTATGCATTATAAGCTGCGATAAATCTTGTTCCCGTTTAGTCATATATTTGCTGGACAGCTGTGTCCTGTGGAACGCGTGGAACTCAGGATATAGTCACTTAGAAGGTCCAGAACTGTCCCCTGTGAAAGTAATTGAATGGGTGAAAAGAAGAAGGAAAACATTCTGCAGATCATCATTTTTAGAAAACGATAAAAAACTTATTTGTGGCTAAATGAGTGACTGTATGGAAAAATGTCTAATTACAAAGTTACTCAATAAAGCTCTAATTAAAGGTTTCAAGTTACAATATTACCATAATTTTAACCGTTATACGATAGTAAAGTTTGTGGAATCTTTTCCTTTTTGATCTCAGTTTCAAGTGATAACACAACAATTTTTAAAAAATTGTAATTAAATATTTTATTTACTTTTGACTGTTGTTCATACAATTGTTTAGATTCACAGTAATTTTTTTTTTTTTGCATATGAGAAAATAACAAAGAAATGTATACAAAAACTACAAATAACCAGTGTCTTTTTATTCTCAGTTAGTAACACTTTTAATCACTTTGAATATGATTATAAAAATAAACAAAAATATAAAGGCTAAACGTAACCAATGTTTTTCTTTTCCAATAGTAATAGCACTAAATCACTTATTAATTCATAATTTTCTTCATGTGTTTTTGAGGTAGGCCATGACATAATATTTCTATAAAATTCTTTATGTTCATCTGGTATATACTGTAGAATTTTAGCCATATCTTGTATCTTCTTGTCATTTATAGTAACTTTCCTATCACAAACATTGCTAACAAGAAGTAACATATCACACCCTCCCCCACTGTAAAGATTGAACAGTTCACTGTGAATACTATCAATACAGTCATGTGCTAGCACAATTTTGTTTTGTTCTTCCTTGTAGATGAAATGTCAATATTTGCTTGTGTTGAATATATATCTACCCTGAAAGCTTAGTATTTGGTTTGAAAAATTTAGGCCACAAGGAGAATTTTTTCGTGGAAGGGAAATGCTTGCTTACAATCAGAAAAGTTGTGCTTGCCGGTGTGTAGGGGCTTGCACCTACAAAACCCCTACCTCTTTGTCCTAGCAAAAATCACCGTGGTACTGGTACTAAGTTCCCTCAGTGTTTCGTGTTTCGCGATGTTGATATTTCCTTACCTGTTTAGGCTACACATTTCTTGAGTAACATTATTATTGTAGTTCTGCAACGGTCTCAGTTTCTTTCTTCTTTCGTAGGACCTTCTAATTGTTAAGTGCCATTTCAGCACATACTTATTATATAACAATGTTGTCTGATGTAATTGGTCCTACCATGCCTTTTAGGTGAAGTCTCTCATGTGTCCATTTGTTGCATATAAAAAAATGTATGGTATGTATTTCCTTTTTCATGTCCACTGAGTGGACACAGCAATCCTACCCACATTGTGAAGATAAACTGAAATTTTTCGTGTCCCGTAAGGAACTGTGTTAAGTAGGATTCAATCTCCCTGTGTTTTTTAAAATTTATCAAGGCGTCCAAAGTTTTGATGATTTTCAATGCCCGTCTGTCTTTGGTTGCCATTTAAGCATACGAGTCATTCTTGCTATTCCTTTTATCCCAGCCTTGTCCATGCTATTCTTTCTGTCCCCTATATAATTTACTTTTTCTGTCATCAGGTCAATGGAATTAGTGCCTGGAATAACTAATACTTAAGCGTGTGAGGATGCAACATGTAATGCACCTCTTCTTCGTACTGAAATCATGCGGTTCTTGCATTTTCGGATTTTCTGTTAATCAGCCGAGATCTCTGTACCATACAGCATAATTGATTGCGTCACAGACATTAGCACACGTCCTTTATTAGCCTTTAGTCCTCCAATACTGGCCTTGAACCTCCTTAATATGGTGATGACATTCGCTGCTTCCACGTTCCTTAAAGAAATGGAAGTATGGTGATAGCAAACAAAATCGTGTTCGAGATTATTGCAGATTCTGATTGTACTACACTCAAAACATGAAAAAAAGTCATTTTTCGAAAAGTGTCTGTGTGTGTGTCTGTGTGTCTAAAGATTTTTTTCTATGGCAAACGATAACAGCCGCAAATTCAAACAGAAACAAATCATTTTCTGCATACAGCACTGATTTGTAGAATACTCAAGTTGTTTTTGGTGAAGATCGGTTAAGGGAAAGGGGTAGTTTACCGGCAAGGTTTTTTTTTAATCAACGGTATTTTTTTTATGGCAAACGATAACAGCCTCAAATTCAAACAGAATCAAATATTGTTTTGCATACAGCCCTAAATTATAGAGTTTTCAAGACCTATTGTTTTTGGTGAAGATCGGTTAAGGAAAAGGGGTAGTTTACCAGGAACGTTTGTTGTTTTAACAAGGGTATTTTTTATGGCAAACGATAACAGCCGTAAATTCAAACAGAATCAAATAATGTTTTGCATACAGCCCTGAATTGTAGATTTCTCAAGACGTGTTGTTTTTGGTGAAGATCGGTTTAGGGAAAGGAGTAGTTTACCTGCAACATTTTATGTTTTATCATGGTAATTTTTTCTATGACGAATTATAACTGCCGTAAATTCAATCAGAATCAAATAATATTTTGCATGCCTTCCTCAGATATAGATATCTTAATGTCTGTTGATTTTAGTGAAGATCGGTTGAGAGAAAGGGGTAGTTTACCAGCCACATTTTATCTTTTAACAAAAGTAATTGTTTCTATGACGAACGATAACTGCCGCACATTTAAACAGAATTAAATAATTTTGAACATACCGTCATCAATTTTAGATAACTCAAGGTCTGTTGATTTTGTTGAAGATCGGTTAAGGGAAAGGGGTAGTTTACCGGCCACTTTTAATGTTTTAACAAGAGTAATTGTTTTTATGACGAGCGATAACTGCCGCACATTCAAACAGAATCAAATAATGTTTTGCATGCCTCCCTGAATTGTAGAGGACTCAAGACCTTTTGATGTTGGTGAAGATCGGTTAAGGGAAAGGTGCAGTTTACCGGCCACTTTTAATGTTTTAACAAGAGTAATTGTTTCTATGACGAACGATAACTGCCGCACATTCAAACAGAATCAAATAATGTTTTGCATGCCTCCCTGAATTGTAGAGGACTCAAGACATATTGATTTTAGTGAAGAGAAAGGTGTAGTTTACCTGCAACGTTTTATGTGATAACAAGGGTAATTTTTTTATGACGAACGATGACTCCCGTAAATTCAAACATAATCAAATAATGTTTTGCATACTTCCCTACATTGTAGAGAACTCAAGTTGTGTTGATTTTGGTAAAGATCGGTTAAGGGAAAGGGGTAGTTTACCAGCCACCTTTAATGTTTTAACAAGAGTAATTGTTTCTATGACGAACGTTAACTGCCGCACATTCAAACAGAATCAAATAATGTTTTGCATGCCTCCCTGAATTGTAGAGGACTCAAGACATATTGATTTTAGTGAAGAGAAAGGTGTAGTTTACCTGCAACGTTTTATGTGATAACAAGGGTAATTTTTTTATGACGAACGATAACTCCCGTAAATTCAAACAGAATCAAATAATATTTTACATATGTGCCTGAGTTGTAGAATACTCAAGGCCTATTGATTTTGGTAAAGATCGGTTACGGGGAAAGGGCAGTTTACCTGAAACATGTTTTGTTGTATCAAGAGTAAAGTACTTAATTTTGATAAATAAAGTATCCTGATAAGAAGATCTTAATAATCCACTGAAGAAACGTACTGTATATGAAATATCTATAAATGAAGAGGCTATTTGAATGGGGTGGGGATAATTTTCTATAAATGAAAATTATAGTTGAAAGGGGAGGGGATAATTTGTATATGTGTACTACGTTGTCGGCAACAAACTAGTAGTATGTTGTTAAAATTCCTTCCCGGGCTGTTTGGCCGTAGTCCAATGTTTTCTGCAAAACCAGACGTTTCGGTAGTTCCGTTGACTGCCATCATCAGTGAAAATCGAGTGCGATAACGTGTGGTGGTATACGTTAGTGACCACAGTACTGTGGTTAAGTCTGAAGCAATAAGTGGAAAGAAGTAGTTTCTATGGAACCATTTCATTTCGCAAATGATTTTAAATATAAATCTTAGAACATGGAAGTCATGTATGGTTCTCCATACCGATATTTTAGAAATGCTGCCTGATTCTTTTGGGAGGACGGGCAATGGACGGAGGGGCAATGGTCTTCACACCATTTCGCCACCACTGGAGGCCATAATGTTTCATTCCGTCCTTCTCGGCAGGCGGATCGAAGCACTTGTAGCTGACCAGCTGTTATTCTCTGCACTGTACTTGAATGCAATTCAGAATATATTTCTTCTAAGTATCGCTCAATAGAGCACGTAACTGCCGCCATAATCTCTTTCACTACATGAGATGACGTCACAGCTAAAATAGACTTAACAGCTTGTACATAGCTAACTTTTACCCGTTTCGTCAGAAAAACATTTTTAGCTTCCAGGTAACCGATTTTCATTAAAGTTTTTATTTACTGAATGGCTACATTTTGCTTACACACAAGACAGTTGGGAGACATGGAAGAGTGTTGGCCACCTCAGTTAATGCATTTCCTTGGTTCGGTACAAAGGTCATCGAGATGGGCAAACTGTCCACAGTTTTGACTTTTGAGATGAAAAGCCTTACGCTCAGCCAATGCATTCCTGCTCGGATTTTCTCTGGCAGTGTTGTGTTATTAAGGGTCCCCACGGAACGAATGGGGAGGCGGAAGGAAGTGCCTATCCTTCCGTCAGTGTCAACTCCAATCACCGTCAGCGTCCGGCATAGTATGACTCCTTGATGCGCTAGTTCAGTTACAATCTCGTCTTCGTTGCAATGTAGTAAGTCACAGCACACAATTAGATTACGGTGTGTTTCAAGTGGTTTACACTGCCTTGTCTAATTCACGTCCTGTTAGCCAGCTAAGCTAAAGAGGAACAGTTGTTGAACGCCCTCCCCCCCCCCCCCGAGCCCAAGATGTTGCAGTCTCGGGCGTAGGGTTGGATTTCTGGGAAGCACTCAAGTTGTTGAAATTTGTCTTTCTTGAAATTGACTAGGCCTATAGTTTATGTTATGGAACAAAGACACCGTCCACACAAAAAGTACAAATCAAAAACCAAAATAAGTGACTTTTAATAAACATTCAGTATGCCGCAACTTTTTTTTTTAAGATAATGTGCTTTTCTTGTTCCTTTTCCTAATCTTCCTTTTCTTTAGTTTTGATTTTCTGTAATACTGTAGTTCTAAGTGTTGCTTCATTTTATTTTAAATTGAAGTTCTGTTTGAAGGCTTAAGTACTGTTTGTATTTAATTTTATTATAATTACGTAATTAAATTTCAAATAATGGTATACTAAATGAATTTTACCGTATTATTTTGTACAATTAGTAGAACACCAAAGGCTACTTCAGTTCATGCTTTAATTAAAGTTTTTGTTATTATATTTTGTGTTCTGATTTATATAACTTCTACATTAAAAACCGTTTATATTCCTTAATTATAAGATAAGAGTTAATATAAAACGTAAAAAATGAGATAGCTATATTCAAAACGGTTGGTTCATATTATTCAGGGTGTCTGTAACAACGTATGTGTTCTTTCCCACTCGGATTAAATTTGTTTAGTTCAGTCAAAGGTTTACTGATTGGGAATTTTACCAATCCGAAATAGTTTCGAACCAATAACTAAAATTACCTAGGACTAATTTTACTGCAAATTAATACTGTAAAGTAACAGTTTGCATCACTGCCAAGCACGGAGTTCAGAGTAACAAATACGCGTATCTAACTTATATTAGAAGTGTACAGACTTCAAGAGTAAGAACATTATGCCGTTCAAACCAAGAGTTTACAGCAAGTAGCGTATAATGTTATATAACTATATATATAGTCAAATTTTTGAGTGTCCGTTGCTTTTTTAAATCCTTACGTTAACCATAGGAGTGGTAAATCGTCAGACAGTCAGAACCGTCGGGATGTAGAATTTTTGTGAACAAGTGTCAATCGAATCCAATGAGTTGTGAGAAAGGATCAAAATTAAGAGAGGAACTGACCGCACTGCTACAAAAGAGCATTGATTCTTCGAAATACTGGAGGAGTAAACGGTAATTTGGTGTAGCTGGTAAGAGTAAAGATATTTTAATCAGAAACTTTAACCGAAACTTGAATGTTTTCATGTTATTGCTTTAACGAACTAGGTATGTAAACTTGCATTACCTTATGTGACTATATAGGCTCGTGTATTTAATTTATATATTTTGTTATTGTATAGTAGAAAATATAATCGAAAGCAAGAAGATCTTGCTCGCATTAGGAAGAACGGATTTAACAATTTAAAATTTTGTTGATTTTGTATATTGGTAAGGTTAATTGTTCCTTCTTCAGCAAGAATGGGGCTCTGGTATAACGAGGATAGAGATTCACTGGTGAATCTTTGAGAGCAAATAAAAGAGATGCCATTGTATACGTCTTTTTTCAACCGTTTTTGTGAAAATAAAAATATTACATATATGTGCAGTAATTGTTTGACTGAGGTAAACTATTACTTAGAAAGGTTTGATGTCAAGAAGCTTGATCCAAAGAGCTTAAGCCAGATTGACTGTATGCCTTTTCAATCAGAATGATCAATATTGCACACCACTATATACAAATTATTCCGATTAGCGCTTTCAAGCTTCACAGCTCATCGTCAGATCAGGAATAGCTATTCCTGATCTGACGATGAGCTGTGAAGCTTGAAAGCGCTAATCGGAATAATTTTTATATAGTGGTGTGCAATATTGATCATTCTGATTGTGATTTCAACCACTAACACAAATTTCTTCATTAAATGTACGCCTTTTGTTACTAACCTCATCCAGAAAGTAAGTACCGTTTGGGCATTAAGAAAATGATACAAATTATTTTCAAATTCATTTATTTTTCAAAAATTCTGCATACCTTAATCTTCGTTTCTACATAGTCACCATGCAATTTGAGACATTTTTCGTAACTTGGCACTAATTTTAATATGCCCGCTTCAAAGAATTCGGCCGCCTGCGACTTCAACCATTGCTGGACGTTTTCCTTTATCTCATCATCACTTTCAAACTTCTGGCCGGCAAGAAATTTCTTCAGATGCAAAAACAAATGGAAATCGCTAGGAGCCAAATCTGGACTGTAAGGAGGATGACTGAATTGTTCCCAACGAAATGAATCAACAAGCGCCGTCGTTACACGTCCGGTATGCGGTACGCTCCTCGTCGTGAACATTTTCTCTTCCATCGTTAAACAGCCTAACCCACTTTCTCACCATACCACTTTCTCACTAATCGCATTCTGTCCATAAACTTCACAAATCTCACGATAAATTTCATAAGGACGAAGATTTCTCGCATTCAAAACCTAATGTAACCCCTCTATTTATTTGTGTTTTCAAATTTTTTTTTTTTTTTAAGAGAGGCTACTAGATATTTAGGACTAGGCAGAAAGCCTAGAAGAAGCATAAAATGAGCTGGGTCCAATGCGACGGGACCTGCAATTAATACTCTCGATTAACCAGTAAGATAACCTTTATTAATTCATATGTAATCAACGTATAAATATTATTCATCATTTCCATGTTTATAAAATTAAGATAAATTCATTACAGTTATTATTCATTATTTCATTCTTTCTTCAATAACACATAATTTAACACACACACATAAATTATTTCAAATTACAAATATAAAGTGTTGTATACAGCCTACATATTTCCATCACAACCCAGTCTAGAAACTTCCCATGCCTGTAAACCATCTAGACAATATTATCAAAATACAATTTACAGATTTAAGAACCCTGTAAACAGCCTTTACAATGTTATACAAAACATATATGTATTTGATTGCCTGTGACCAGCCTGTATGGTTTTATCAAAACACAATATGTATACAATTTAAATCACAAACAACATTATAAACATAAAGGCATTGTGGCCAGCCTGTATATTTTTATCCCTACACAATTTAGAAATTTCAAATTGCTGTGAACAACCCCGCTAGTTTTATCAAAGAGATACCATGTATAAATTGAAATGCCTATAGCCAGCCTGTATAGTTTAGTCAAAAATACCACATATATAAATTTAAAATGCTTGTACAATCCTGTATAATTTTATCAAAATTGTAAAATCTTTTAATTCCATAAAAATATAAAAATTTAAAGAAAATCTGAATTGACCATTACAGCAAGAAAATACAATCATAAATTTAAGTGTCAGTACAGCCTGTATAATTTTATAAAAATTGTAAAATTTTTAATTTTATAAAAATATAAAAATTTAAAGAAAATCTGAATTGACCATAACAGAAAGAAAATACAATCATAAATTTAAGTGTCAGTACAGCCTGTATAATTTTATAAAATTGTAAGATTTCTAATTTTATAAAAATATAAAAATTTAAAGAAAATCTGAATTGACCCGGCCGCTGACATGTGCCAGAGCTTGACCCAACATAAGGTAACATGTCTGGTGCCTGCATAGATCTGCGCCAATAGGTGACTACCCCAGGTTAAAATGTATGAACCGGCCTAATGCAAATAAAAAAAACTCCCAACCCTTCTATGACATAAGAAAATGATAATGTGCCAATAAAAAACGATTGTGATAGAAACCAGACCAGCCTGTTACAAACTGCACCCACCTACATAACTAAAATACCGCTCCCCCACAAACTTCTACAACCCCATTCAGAATCACAGTAAAAGGTAAAGCATAAAATTAATGTCTGCCGGACACATGCCGGCGACCAGGCCTACAGTTAATCCGGAGCGCAATTACATTATGAGCACAATTTTACTGAAAGTTTGCAGCCAAAACTCTGTCCAGCTGGACGTGAGCACAATGAAGTATAACTTGAGTTTTTTTTATGGATGGTTAAATTCACAGAACATGGTGTTTGCTGTAGAGGCCTAGTGTAGTTAAAAAAGCTTAAATATCACCTCATTTTGGTCCAGATTGTTCCCCGTTGGTTACTGTGGCATGGTATGCAGTTGTTCCTCCTCTGGCAGCCGAGGGACGAGGGTCTAGGTGTTTTTAAGTCATTGTGGAAGTTGTAATTATCACATGCTGGGGTCACATCTCCGACTGGATCGGGAACCCTAAGGATTCATAATAATTAATTTACTGACCACTAAACCATAACACACACATGCCACTCCTAACCAACAAACCAATTCCATTATGTTCATCATAACACGTGTAACATTTTCACTTTTCGTTTTTAAATTACTAGATCACACACAAGACCTCAATGCCTCATAATTTGATATAAATTTATAATGAACCCTTACATACATATGAAAAGTTAACATTCTCAGACAGGTATAAAGCGTATACACCATGTGCTCACTCAGACACATCAGTAAAGTTCCCCAGTTCCACAAAATTACATAATCTTTTTTTTTCTTTTACGCCCCTTTTCCCATGTACAATCGGGGTTCACAAAATACAAGATATAGGCTGTTTTAATGTTTAAAATAAACTAAATACTTGACAATGAATACACTTCCGGTCACCACGCCACAAGGCACGCATACCAGACATATCTGTACACATCCACCGCAATTATAATTTAAATTTAAACCTTTCACAATAAAATGAATAATATATACATTTAACTCACTTACCGGAGATCTCTGAGCTCTTACTCAAGCATGAAGGATAGAAAAAAAATACAAATTAACCACTCCGTCTGCCAAAGAAGAATAGGCTGTACACGCAGCGGTCGTCCAGGGCCAACTGACCGAACATGCAACAAAAGCTTTGTGTCGGGAAACATAATTACCTGGTTCCGTCAACAGATCCCGTTGGCCTTCCGAAAACTCGATAAACGGCGCTCGGACAACGTGAATAATAACTCACAATTATTAATAAATTCTCTTTTTATACTAACGACAGATTTCCTTGAGGAATCGCGGCACACTAATAACTCTTCTTCTTATTTCACAACTGGTGGGCCGATCGATTTTTTTAAAAATGATTACCGATGTGTAGTAAACGTAAATCGGAACGTATACAAACAATATAGCTTGGCTACTTCGTCGTCGAATAGAAGGAATTAACTACGCATGCGCGACCTTCGTACTACAATATGCGCGGGATATATGCGCAGACGGTACTTACTTTCTGGATAAGCCAAAATGTACAAGCTGCCTTAAAAATAAACTTTGGCTATAATTAAATTACGAATGTATTAACAGTTCTGTGTTAAGTTAATCTGAATCCAACTGGTTTGTACTTTAGTGTGCATTCATTAACAGAAGAAATCTATTATTATTGTATTTATGTAAACAAATATAATAAATACAAGGAATTTAAAAATTACTATAAAGAGTGTAGTAATTCTACATGTGTACAGAAATGTACGCCACATAAGAAATACCAAAATCCATGTTTTGTTTACAGACCTTTCCTTTCAATATGGATCGTACTTTAACATCATACAGAATACCTGGCGACTGGCAAGTGTAGATGTGCAGTCGTCAACTCCACACTTCTTCCCAACACCGTTTGCACAATAAAGCCGCCCCCCACCTCTGACCAAAATAACTCCCAATTATCATATTTCTGGTAATTTTATCTTTAGTTAAAGAAATTGATATTGAAAAATTGTGAATCTGAAAGGAAAGATAAGTTATAACAGAAAAAAAATATTCCGAGACCAAGAGGTTGGAAACTATATTAAAGTAAGACATTAATACCAAATAATAGCTACGAAAAAAGTTGTTTAAAATTTACTACCAAGTATTCACGATACTACTTAATCTGAAACAAAATTTAAATGTTACATCTAAACACATACTTTTATTCATTTAGTATTATCAGTCTTCGGTTTATATTGCAGGTATGCACCCAGGATTATATAGTACTACTTTATAGAACAGGGCTTTAAAATGGTGTCCACCCTTTCACAACAAATGATGCACAACACATTAGCAACAGTATATTGACAACACAGACTAATAACGTTCAATTATGAAGGAATTTAATTTTAGTTGCTTAATTTAATAAACGATACCTATACAATTTGCTTCTTTCATCGAAAAGCTTTAAAACACCTAACAAACAAGTCCACGAACGCGCGAAGCATACTGGATATGTTGGTTTGATGATCGCATGGACAATGAACTTAAAACAGTTAAAGAAGGAAATCTTAAAATAAATTGAGAGAAATCATACAATTTTTATTAACAGTGCTATATACTAATAACACTCATCTTACAGTAATTCACTTGATTATAAAACCTTCCAATACGCTGTATAAACAACAAAAAATAAAATCCACAAAATCTAATAATTAAAATAGTCCGTAGCACAAATAACAATTAAACGTTTGTCAATTTACTACCACCCACTAATAGGCCTAATAATGACTACTGCACTAAATAAACAGCCAGTTCGCGGGGAACTCAAATAACTTCCGTAAGCTCCGTGCTGGTGTTATACAGCAAAGTCACTTGGGCATTTAAAGTCGAGGAAAAATTTCCAGATGAAACCGAAGTAATCGGGCAACGTCTGCGAATACGTAACGTTACATGCCACAAGGTTATGGACATCTAAAGAAGACTGAGACTTGTTCATGTCCATTGCAGTAGGAAATGGAAGGAGCAGTTCTATTACTCTAGACTATAGAAATATTTCCATCGAGAATCATTCTCAATAGGCAAAAGACGCCTTCCAGCATGTCGACTACATTGTATGATTCACTTGTGGTAATAAAACTTAAATTTAATATTCATGTTGTAAGTAACGTTTATCACGTTAACAATATGGTTTTGCGTAAAAGCCAATTTTTAAATGCACGCGCCTTAGACATAAAAAGGAATAGTATTCGTTATTAATATAACTTGAAAATTTTTGAGTAAATTTTTTTACGATGAGTATTGTGATTAGTAATGCCACTGATTATCAGTTTGTTCTTCTGCCTATTGTTATACACGAAGTAATACTTGACATTAATGCTTTTTACCTTAGTAAGATGTGCATTACTATATTACCATTTATAAACGAAAAAAAAAATGTAATTATAGAATAACCTGTATACTGTGTGTCTCAAATAAGTAGACAGAAAGGACACAGATTAGATTAAATCCCGGTTTTGCGTTTGCAATCTTGAAGTTGGTTGTTTGAATATCGATGGTTGTAAACAAAAGTAGGTATAACTGTAAACAACCTACAGCTGAAAATAATATTTTTAATACATTTTCAATATTATTATATTGCTACGTTGAGGAAGTAAATAGTACCGCATCGCTTAGTGCTTACGTGCCTTCTGGCACGCCGCGGCGCGTTACGCTGTCCCAAACGTTTATAGATCATTCTACGTTTAAGAATTACGTAATACCCCTTCGAGACGTTACTCGACTACCTTAATGGCACCCAGCCTCGCTATCTCACTACAATGCAAGGGCGGTGGAGCTATATAAACTGGATTTCGAAGCGGCCCAGTTTAATCACACCTGGCAATTTTAGAATTGCGGTTGGGAGTTATTGTGGCAGTTTAAGGGGAAGTGATCATTGTGTTAATTAATGGGAAACTGAAATAAGGTGGCATTTATTGTAGCTGTTGGACAAATTTAGCTTTAGTATATAAGTGTGCCTCCAGTTGATTTCTGCCTATTGATTTTTGTCTAATTACAGTTGTAGTGGGTGTCAGTTATCGTGTTTTCACTGTACAACACGACGAACTGTGAGACCGACGTAATAACATATTTGAATCCATGATATTTTGGAAACATGACAGTTTGGTTTTCCGTTTTGTTTTTAAATCCATTAAAAATTATATATGCACACACACACACACACACACACACAATTCCCTCAGCCATGTGGCAAGGATCCCGGTATAGGTGTACAAAAAGTAACTTTATTTATTCTGGGCCAAAATATAATTATTCAGAACGAAGGTGTAAGTGCAATAAGAGAGTGTTGTAATTATTTTAAAAAAATAATTAAACTTAAAACTTAATAATTAGACTTAATAAAAAGTCAAGAGATTTATGAACATGAAATTAAATGTAGGCTGTATGAAAGTGTCTTCTACCATATAGTTAGCAGCAAATGTTCCGAATAATATTGTGTCCATTCTCGGACACGTTATTCAATTATTGTAGTGAGCAGAATAGCAAAACACATTGTGAATAAGTAACTTAAATTTTGATTGAATAAAATAATATTAATATGACTATGGAATAAAATGGACACAAATTAATTGAAAATCAATCCACGTAGTTCTGAAAGTGATCGAAAACCATGGCTTTTTAGCACTTGGTCAATGTATTAGACGACGTTTGGAAAAACCGGAGTTTGAGAAAAGGCCTATACATCTAGCTGCTTATCCACCAATAGATTTTTAGTATTCCATACTTTGCAGTGCGGTTTGGTGTCACTAGATGTATGCATTACTAATCTTGCTTGATTTCTGTAACGAGCGGTTCTGAATCGACCTTCGAACACGCTATTCTCGCAATAATTTATATTTATGACTGTACAAGAAAATATGTTGCAATATGAAAAGAGAGGTAATTATCCGGTATTAAAAATATGATAGACAAAATACCAAACATTATTGTATAAGCATAAGTAAGTACACTGTGACCGAGTTCAGTGCGCTGAATAATGTTGTAGTACTGTACTTAAAAACGAACAAACGTTAGTTTCAAGTAAACGAAGTATCGCGCCAGAGAGCTTACTCTAGTTGCAACAAGTTACTCGTAAGTCAACGCTTGCACGTAACTCAACTAGCGCTTACCACACATAGACAAATAAATTAAATCTGGAACACAAGTATAAAATCTAATTACATTCAAACAAGAACCCCTTAGCGTTCACGCACAAAGGTAATGCAACATTACCTGGCGATTCTTTGAATCACCGTGACCTGCATAGTATGTCTGCAAACAAATTTGTTCGCTACAAGGAACGTTCAACGATGCATCGCATAATCGGTATGGTTGTCTAATTGATTGTCATCACGTAAACATTACACGTGACATGCACATGTTACTATGTATCTATGTATTCATGTACACATATTACCAGTAATACCGTTTCTTTGATGCAAACAAGGAGCTCAGCATCGAGTCATATTACAGTATTGTTGCGAGCTTACAACGACGCCGCTAGTTATGTATTGCCTCTTGTAGTTTACTTTCTTTACAATTGCGGAAATAGAACTTACAAATGACGTCATTATTGTTGCCTACACATACTGTACTGTTTAGAATATTTCACTGTATAACGCTCTTATCTAGAGATTTCTCTAACGAGTTTTCTCTTTTTCCAGTTGCTCATTTCCTTATATTTCCATTCCGTTGAAATAATTTTCATCACTCAAGTATATTCAGTATTTAATTCCTGGCTTATAATTTTACATTTTTGCTATCACTAAACTTTAGAGTTTGTGCTATTAATGCTTTGGTGATCTAAGTACAGATGATTTATTTAATTGGTGCAGACCAATCATTGTACTGGTCACTCTGGAAATATTAATACGAATGATTAGTTCATGTAACTTTATTATTAGTGAATTCGTTGAAAATAAACCAGCGGTATTTAGTTGACACGGGTGCTACAGTGTCCATTGTGCGCCTCGATATATAAACTATCTGCTGTGTTAATTTTAATTGTGTTGCTTTACATTATCGACTGCAACTGGAAGTTTTTGGCATAGTGTTAGAAAAACTTGACGTACTCTTATGTCTTGGACTCCTAATTTTTTATCCGTCAGATGCTAATTCAGAAATTGAGTATGAAAGGTTTAATAAAATAAAAGCGGCACTTGATGTAAATACAGGCGCTGATTTATTTAATATACAAATACACAGAAACTGATACACTTAGTCTGACACACAATTGTTAACTGAACTGAACTGCACTAAAGATCGACACTTTATATACCTTTTCTAAGACAACCAGAAAGATCCAGAAATCTCTATAGGTATACATACATCAATGACAAAAATGTTCCCCACTACAAAACTCTAGACACTTCCACACTACAAAGAAAACGCCGGCCCAATCAGAGCCTCACGGCACGCCCACGCGCCATGCAAGCAGTACAATAACCCTGTTTACAACTTTGTTTACTAGATGGATGGAGAGTTTTCGAGATCTTTCTCTTAACATTGAGGAAAAAAAGATTTTTGGCACGGATGTAATGAATGATTATGAGATTGTAGTGGATTTAATAGAGAATGTCTTAAGGACTGGCCGAGAAAAAATATAATGTTAGGGAATGACAATTATTCGATCAAGAAAGCGACGATGGATAAAGAAATCGTCGACAGTCGCGGAGAAGAGGAACCCTTGCTGTTGGATGTGGAGATAAGCAAAGAGCAGGACTATGAAATCCCAGTTTGAAAGACAACAACAGAGGTGATCGAAAAATCAACTGTGGTCCCTGCAGAGAGACCCGTGCTTGTTTCTGAGTTGATGCACGCACCACCCGTAGGAGACACCGCTAGTGAGGAGGAATCGGCTACAAATAAAACAAATGTTTAGTTCATCATCTTTGTCATATTAAACTAAGAGACTTAAATGAGAGCCTTTCTACGTTTTATGGTTTCTAAGTAAGTGTTAAAAAGTGTTTCGTCTTCTTATTGTTGCAACATTACTATTGGTTATCCTCCCTGCAATTTAGCCTAAGCATTCTTCTGTGTGACTTAATTTCTGAAGCCTGACGTTTCAACGGGTGCTCTTAAAGTGTTCATAGTTTTCACCTACTCAGCAACAATGACTAAACGTAGATACGTTTTTATGTGGATGTCTTTTGGTTATACAGCTTTTGTCGAATATTCCTTAACCATAGTCTGGCATATACTAAAGGTGTCTACATTGTCAAATTTAATCCAAGAATTAAGTAACACATCGTACACTGTTCATTGGTAGTGAATATTAGTTCACAATTCTTTGTGTATACTATATGAAAAACTTGACATACAAGTAAGACGTATGTGAAAGAGTACCCCCCCGATGAAACATAGACACGTAATTACATAGGCCTATCGACATCTTTTTTTAAATGTAGTTAACTGACAGTCTACGGTTGGTTCTTAATTTAACTGTTTTTCATTTGACACATATTGTTTTAGTCTAATTCCTTCTCAAAATATCTAACGTATAACTGGGTAGGACTAGTTGCTAACGGAATACGTGTGAAAGAAGTGCTTGACATTATTTTGTGGAATCAAATCTTGTGGGCATAATGGAGCCCAAATTCAAAGAGTATTCCCACTTTAAAGAGTACCCTTCAAAATAATAAAACAAATATTAGATGAACAAAAATACAAACAAAAAATTCACTTTACAAATTCTGAATCAATAATACCCTTTATTACCTTTTTCACCAAGGATTAAACCAAAAATGATTTGTTCTGGTCAGAAACAGGTAAACCTGGTCACGCCAACGCTTCTTCAGACTTCCCACACTTCTGTGTCCTTTCGGCTTATAATTCAATAATTGTTTCGCGATTCGGCAGAAATCCGTTCGGTTAAGATGTTCGAATCGTTTTAGCTGATATAAACAGACGATCAAGTATTACACTTTAATACGTATAATAACAAAATCACTAAGAAACAATTTCACTTTGAGAGTTCTACTTTTACAATGTAACTTTTCTTTCATCTTCTGCGTCTATGATAGTCCTCTAATAAAATAATGGGATTCACTTGCATTGGATGTCATTGAACTCTGCATATAGATATCATTGCGCGGGAGTCATGGCGGGAGTCGTGAGCATGGAAAATGGAAGTGGGATTTGCCATCAGAGCCGACTAAAGTTGGCAGCTCAAGCTCTGACTTGTTCGGGAATACTAGTTTGGCATAACTAAACGGGCCATTCAATAGTTTTTGATACCCTAACAAAAATGTTTTAAAAAAAATCCCAAACAGAAACAAATTAGGTCTATGCATGCATAAGCAACATATAGGGTATAGTACTGAGTTTGGATTTTGTAAATACATTTATTCATCTATAAGCAATTTTATATATTTTTAAATACAGTACATTTGCAATTCATCATAAGTACAAACTAATATACACAAATATACAAAATACACTCTTGCAAGCAGCGTCAGTCAACTACTTCCGCGTTGCGGCTGCCGATTCTATTTCTATGCAAGGCCAGTCGGCTTGCCCTCCATGAAACACAACTTGACGACTTGTCCTCTGGAATATCTTCTTTTCTTCGGCGTGACGTGGCAATAGCAGAGGTGGTTCTGACTCCCAACAACTATATAAACACAGGAACGTAGTAGATCGTATAAAGTTTCGACAAATTAAGTGTGTGGTCAACATGAAAACGAAAGGACGGTGACGAGAACCACATAGACAGAAAAGGAAGTACTCATGTGTATAGTAGTCGAGGAACACCTGAAACTCACTGGGGGGGTAACGTACGTAATGATGCACTAGAACTGAAGATTACAAACAGGGCTAGTGATCGGTCTCGGTGGAAGAACTAAGGGAGATCATGGCCCAGTAGGGCTGTAGAACTACTGGAGAGTCCAGTAGCTTTTTAGGCTTGATTGCTCCTGCGCCCGTTCAAATAACGGATAATTTGTGTAAGATAATTGTGTTACGTCTAAAGTGTTTCTCTGGAATGGAATTAATCAAAACAACAGAATAATATTTGCCAGGTGCAGTTTAAAGTCCACTAGTAAGCCGTTTTCATTGACTAGTTAAATAAACTAGGGCTTAAATTGTAAGAAAGCAACATTATGAGTGATATTGTAGCTTCTTTGTTTCAGTCAAACTAATTTTTCGCGGCCAGCGATACTTACCACATGGTTAAAAGTTTGATATTTAGTTTTTTATGGAATATTTAAAATCATCAGTAGGTTATATCGAATAGTAGGCTATATCGAATATTGAAAAAACTGCACATGTATAGGTTTGTAATCACATTTATGTTAAAAATAATTTCAAAAATCTCAAGCTCGAAGTTGATGGATGACAACTTTTCAGACCATTCTCCTAATGGATGTTATATTTTATGTGCTTCATTTTATATGTATAAAAGTCAACATGTTTCCTCAAACCTACAAATCACGAGGCTCATGGGTAGGCTGATGACGTTCTGGTAGCCATGAAAACTACGGATTTTGTGGATATGTCTCAAATACCAAAGTGACTCATAAAACAGGCATAAAAATAAAGAGGAAACTAAAAGAAATGAGCGTACAAGGATGTATCAAGAACTGTAAAGTTTGAGATTACACGTTGAGAAGGTAGAATGTATATTACATATATCAGAAATCAACAGTACCTTGCAAATGAAATCTCCTCAAATCTAATTTAATATCCAGGATGAATAAGCGACTAACTTTACATTTAGTTAGCCGGCAGCCAGCTAAGTGGATAGTAGCTAATAGTAACATAAAATTAACATTACTAATGTATGGATCAGAAGCAGGTCTACTTCGTCTCTCAAATAACTTACGAGACCTCCTCTTGTCTAACACACATATCCCATGTCCTCCTTTTCCTAAATAGCCCATCCGTTTTTTTTTATAAACTGAAATTTTTGTCTGTTCTTCTTGTTGTCCGGATATCGTTTACCATATTAACCCATTCGCTTCGATAAAGTCTGTATCTCTTTTAATGCTCCCATTGGCATTTTTATTTCTTCCTTATTACTTATATCTATAAACCATCAAAGCTTCACCTCGAACGATATTGTATTGTATTGATCCTAAATTTGATTTTTTTCATCACCGAGGTTTCTCTTCAATGCTTTTTCATATATTCCTCTGTGTGTGTGTGTGTGTGTGTGTGGTGTCTTCGTTGCTATTGGTTTTCCGGATGTGCCTGCGTCTTTCCACTTCATTTCTCTCTCTCTCTCTCTCTCTCTCTCTCTCCCTCTCTCTCTCTCTCTCTCTCTCTCTCTCTCTCTCTCTCTCTCTCTCTCTCTCTCTCTCTCTGATCACGTCACAGACACTAATCCTATGAAGAGTTTAGAATTTCTAAGATCTGATGATGAAGCATATGTTTTGAAACGCGTCATCAACTATAAAGAAGATGTCACAAGGCAGAATTAAAAAGGTTAGTTTATCTATATCTAGACTTTGCCTTAAAAATTGTGTTATCTAGCTTACTGTAAACATAAGACGCTATCCGTAACGCTATCATTATAACCATGTACTTTTATTCCTGGTAAAAACTAATAAGTTAAAAAATATAATAACAAACTTTTTCAGATCATCACACTTAATTTATCTATCTTAGACCAAAAACATAATCCTCAGATAGATTCATTGCTATAAAAATATTCTTTTCTTTTTTAAAAGCGAATAAAGTTATTATCCTTAGAAGCGGATCTGTTTCGACAGAACTTTCACTTCAGTGATTTAACAGATGCCGAAAACCAGAATAAAAATCTAATGTAAGAAACCACTTTAAGAAAATAAACAGAATCACAGTCTGAATTTGAATTCATATGTGTCCGTGTGTTTTGTACGATTCCGGGCAAAAATATCGGTAATAAAGTGGTAGTCAGGTAGATCAAGTTAAACTATATGATTGTAATTGTTGCTGACAAATTTAACCAATGTAGAGGGATTTATATTTTGTTTGTTTATATAAAGGTATTCAAAACTATAAGTTAGAAATAAGAAAGTGATAATTGTGCTTGTAACACAGGAGATTCGTGTCATAAATCATTACTTGAAGTTATTATGTAAGTACAAGTTATATAAATAAAATTCTAAATTGATGTTTTGGAGGTTTTTTAATTTAATTTTACAGAACATTTTAGGCTAATATAATTTCCTTTCATCACTTTTTGTAATAATACTGGCTTCCAGTATGTACATATTTATGTACACACACGCAATGGAAACAATCACGTAGCTGTAAGCTTATTTTTAATTAAATTTTCAGTAAATTGTTGAAAGATACAGTTTATAGAAAGTAATGATCAAAACTAGCAGTGGATGAAAAAAGTTCTCTTGTTAGTTTTAATGCCCAATGGGGTGCCACCATCTCATCCTAATTTAATATAGTTGCTTCCAAGACGTTTACCCCACTACAGTGCCTACGCTACGCTGCTTGCTAAGACATCATGAATTTTCGGTTAATTTTCTTACATACAGTTTAGTCACAGAAGTGGTTTTATTTTCAAAACAGAAGTTACACACTACAATAACGCGACTTTAAAACAAAAATATCAAGCTTACTTATATTTTAAGTATATTTTAAAAATATCAATTTTAAAATATCGGTATGGAGAACCATACATGACTTCCATGTTCTAAGATTTATATTTTAAATCATTTACGAAATGAAATGTTTCCATAGAAACTACTTCTTTCTACTTATTGCTTCAGTCTTAACCACAGTACTGTGATCACTAACGTATACCACCACACGTTATCGCACTCGATTTTCAATGATGATGGCAGTAGATGGCACTGCGGAAACGACTGGTTTTGCAGAAAACTTTGGTCTACGGCCAGACAGGACGGGAAGGAATTTTAACAACAAACTACTTCTTTGTTGCCGATAACGTAGTACATATATAAAAATTTGTCCCCTCCCCTTTCACCTATAATTTTCATTTATAGAAATTACCCCCACCCCGTTCAACTAGCCTCTACATTTATAGATATTTCAACTTGGTTTCTACAGTGGATTATTAAGATATTCTTAACAGGATATTTTATTTATCAAAATTAAGTACTTTACTCTTGTTACAACAAAAAATATTTCAGGTAAACTACCCTTTCCCCCTAACCGATCTTCACCAAAATCAATAGGCCTTGAGTCCTCCACAACGTAGGCACGTAAGTAAAAAATTATTTGATTCTGTTTGTATCTACGGCAGTTATCGTTGTTCATGGAAAAATTTCTCTTGCTACAACATAAAATGTTGCAGGTAAACTACCCCTATCCCTTAACCGATCTTCACCAAAATCAACAGGCCTTCAGTCTTTCATAATTGATGAACGTATTGTAACGTCTTTTCGCCGCGTTACAAATCCAGGGAACCCCTCGTAATTAAACTCCGTTAATTAGATGGGCTGCCTACGTTGTAACAGAATTGATCACAAATAATTAATATAACAAATTACTTACTAACTGTGTAAGGAAACAATGGCAAGGTATACAATTGATTTAAGCACTCCTCATATGTGTGTAACAAGAAGACTTCTCTTTATTTAACATTTAAAAAACATATACTGACAGATCCCATGACATTACTAATTCAATTATTAAGTTATTTGAAAGGTTTCTTTAAACTTTGAGATCAAACTTGATTTTATATAGCTATACCTCGGATCCGGGTCAACTTTCTGTATTTCTGTAATTTAGACTTTTAATTATACTCATTTCATGATATTAGCTTGCAAGACTTTCTTTTATTCAACCATTGGAAGAATGGTATTATTGCTTGAATTAATTTACTCTACATTAGCATATAAACTGTTACAACGTATGAAGTTAGAATAGTTACATGAAATTCTTAGATTTAATTTATAAGTCTTTACAAAGTTAATAGTTTCTGAAAAGTCTCTTTCAAAATGTGTTGTGTAACAAATATTAGTAACCCTCGATAGACAGGCTATCGAGTCACCTTTTAATTGGTATGCAGAAGACTCGTCCTGGGGTATCCGTCTTGGGAAACAGGAACAGCTACGTCGTCATCTCGGTCTGGCCTTCCTCTGTAAAGGGCTCCAAAGTTCGCAGGTTGAACAATACGTCGTGTAGATATCTACGATGATCTTGTAGATTCTCGGATGTACTGATCTGCATATTCTGTCACGTGCAGTAGAGTTTGTGGCTTCTGATAGTTCACATCTCCGGGTATGACTTTGGGATTGTTGTTATTTGTTGAAGCACGACGTCATCTTGTGTTACACTCTTTTTCTTACGTTTCGATTTTTTTTTACTTTACTTTTCTTGTCTATTTACATGACTATATTACTTAACACATCCAGATGCTTTAAACAGCTACATCTGGTACACCATCTTAAGGTGAGACAAAATATAGTTAACATATTTTAAGCGCACAGCTCCTACGTCTAT
This sequence comes from Magicicada septendecula, assembly GCA_034769895.1. NCBI lineage: Eukaryota > Metazoa > Arthropoda > Insecta > Hemiptera > Cicadidae > Magicicada > Magicicada septendecula. Next base: position 183,177,922 of record CM068369.1, on the reverse strand, counting down.
ACTGTACGAAGTCACCATTGCAAGAGAGAGAAATTCCGCTCCCTTCGCCTGGTACTGGGCAAAAGTTAGTGGGACAATTTCCGCGCGAGAATATAGTTCCTAACTATATTTAAGTTAACATTTTTATTTATACAAATTATCCCTAAACAAATAGACATAATTTAAATCAGTTGTTTTAGCGACTATTTATGTCTTCAGATTTTTTATTATTAACATTAGTTTTTTTATCTTATTCTTACTCACACAAGACTCGGAAAACATGTCGAGTCTGGAATCAACAGGACAGCGCCTGCTTACAAGCAAAGGGTTAAATACGATATTAATAACTCTTTACAATTTATCTTTTTATTAGAGTATCTTATAACTAATTAATTACTGCTTCCTCTCATACTGAGTACATACAGGTATTTTATATTAATACAGTGAGATTTAAATGGCTTAAGAGCTCGCAACCTTAATTTTTTAAAATTTTTATTTTCTTGATTATTTCTTTTATTTAAATCGTCACATACTCCACCGCTTAAATTGCACGCTACGGTTAAGCTTTTTTTTTTGAGTCTAACTCACTATTTGGCACTGGGATATTGAATGGGGTTAGTGTGTGTAATTTCTTTCACATAGTTGTTGTACACTTTACAACGTTGTCCACATAGTTATTACCTATAGTTACAACACAGTACACTTTATATTCTTATGAACTACCTTTTTTTTTTTACATACTATTTACACTAAATATTTACACAATTAAAACACAAACTCTTTCTTATCTCTATCACTTAATTTTACTACCGTTTTTTTTGTTTGTCTTACTCTCTCTTCTATAGAGTAACTTTCTAAATCTTTACTATTTAGAATTCTATCTTTTCTTCTGTGAATCCTATATAACTCATGTAGTTAATGAGTGTTAGTACCCATCTAGTTAATGATTATTCATTAATGCATGCTTCGCAGAACTGGAACTCAGGTTGATCAGGCCTCGTTTCCAAACTCTACGTTTTACATTTTTTTACGTGGATTCAGAAATATAATTTTCTTTACTGCCTAGTATTCCCTTTTATTTTTTGGGTTATACTATACCGTCACTCTTCTTATACAACTTTAGTTGCGAAATATGTGTTCTCCGCACATATTTCTGAGTTGCAGGTTCGCACAGGGCTACTGTAACTGGAGTTAGGTACTTTTGGATTTGGTAAGGCCCACACCATCTGAATGATAGTTTCGAGGTGGTCTTATCAATCGCACTACTAATGGGGTGAGTCTTGTACATTACTAAGTCACCTACTTGGTACCTGACTGAGTTGCTATGATTACCTTTCTCGTGGTATCTTCTGGATTTTTCCAAGCTTGCTCTCAAGTTAGAGCGGGCTTTGTTCCATATTCGCTTTATCTGCTTATCCGTTATTTGCGGAGGCAGCAGATCGTGTATATTCCATCTTGTGGACAAAGGGTGGTTTGGTCGATACTTGTATAGTAACTCGAACGGGGTCGACTTGTGACCTTCGTGGTAAGCTGAATTAAAAGCGTATTGAATCCAAGATAGATTTTGGTCCCACGACGTGTGATCGTTCGCATGATAGGCGATTAGCGCAGATTTGAGGTTTCGTAGATACCTTTCAGCAATATTGCCTTGCGGTCGATAATCTGTAGTGGTTATATGGTCTATCCCTAACTTGAAACACATATTCCTAAATTCTTTTGCTTTAAACTGCGGGCCGTTATCAGATACTATACGTACTGGAGAACCGTAATCTTTAAATAATCTTTCCTGTAGTATTTTAACTGTTGTCGACGCCAATGCTCGTCGCATGGGATACATCCAAACAAATTTGGTGAACGAATCTACACATATCAGTAACATGGTATTTCCTGATTTGGATCGTGGATACGGACCTGAGAAATCTAGATAAAGTTTCGAAAAAGGGGTCTTTGGGATTTCTGATATCAATTGGCTTACTTGAGTATTTCTGGCGGGTTTGCTAAGGGCGCATAATGAACATTTCTTTACGAAGGTAGCTATTTCGCAGTTCATATTGTTCCAATGATATTCCTTTCGAATACGATGTATCGTCTTATTGATTCCCATATGGGCTCCTATGGTAGATGAATGGAAGTATTCCATTAGCATGGGCTTAATTACATCCGGGGCTATTATTCTTAATTCCTTCCCGTCTCTTATTTTGAGACACAGTACATTCTTACTCAATACGTACTTCTCGGATTTAATACCTTGGGTAAGTTGTTCTATAATAGGCTTCAGTAAGGGGTCTTGTTGTTGATATAGGGCAATGTTTGTAAAGGCAAGGGGGAATTCAGTAATTACGGCGTTCGCACTTGCTATTTCCGGCTTCACTATGTTTTCGGAAGTTTTAGTGGGTGACTGGAACATACGGGACAGGGTATCGGCGACTACATTTTGAGTACCTTTAATATGCTGCACTCTGAATTTGTAGCAGTTTAATTTCAATATCCATCTGCCAATTCGTCCTAATTGTTTAGGGTGATTCAATAACCATGATAACGCCTGATTGTCGGTTTCTAAAAGAAATTCTTTATGTTCTAGGAAGGGTTTAAACTTTTCGAATGCAAAAACAATTGCTAAACATTCCAATTCATATGCAGAATACTTTCTTTCTTGATCGCTCAGTGTTCGTGATGCATAACTAATTGTTAGTCTACAGTTATCTATCTCTTGGTATATCACTGCACCTAACGCTACACTGGAACTGTCGGTTTGCACGACGAATGGTTTTGTGAAATCAGCTAATTGCAAAACTGGGGGAGATATAATGCTTTCTTTAAGTTGCTCAAACGCGTTTTGATGTATTGAGCTCCATTCGAACTTTGTTCCCTTCTTTCGTAAGGAGTTTAGGGGTGCTGCTATTTCGGCAAGATGGGGAATATATTTGTGGAAATAATTCACCATACCTAAAAATCGGGCTATACCTTTTGCATCTCGTGGGGGTGCAAATTCTCTAATAGCACGGGTACGTTCGGGGTCAATGCTTACCTTTCCATTCGCTTTCACTATGTGTCCTAAGAAAGAAAACTGAGGGACAGCAAAACTTACCTTATTTGGGTTCACCGTTAATCCTGCTCTTAGTAAACGAGATAACACTTCACGCAAATGTCTGAGATGTTGTTCCATTGATTCACTGTATATTACGATGTCGTCCAAATAGTGGTACACATATTTAAATTTAATGTCGTGAAATATCTTCTCCAATAGTCTACTACATACGGAACTTCCTTGAGATATTCCAAAGGGTACCCTAGTAAATTGGTACAAGTTAAAAGGAACTGCAAACGCGGTTAGACGTTTGGATTCTTCTGAAAGAGGTATTTGGTGAAAAGCTTGATTTAGATCTATTACCGTAAAAACCATTGCTTTAGTAAAATAATGGAACGCACTATGGATGTCTGGAAGAGGGATTGATTCAAATTCTATTCTTTTATTTAATTGCCTGTAGTCTACAACTAGTCGGTATTTATCTGGTCCTTTCGGTACTAAAAAGGAGGGTGAAGAATATGGGGACGTAGAGGGTTCTATGACTCCTTGATCCAATAACTTATTGATATGGTTTCGCATGACTTCCATCTTGGGAGGCGACAACTTGTACGGGGGTAGTCGCAGATCAGATATACCCTCGCAGTTAGATAGATTACGTAAACTCGATTATGACAGCGAACGAGAAACCTGTTATGCGAAGTATAGGGAACTGACGTTGTTATCTCAAAACATTCACGACGTAAAATCACCTACTGTAATATTGCGCGTCACGCAACGAATAGAACATTTAACCCGAAGGTTGAACAATTTATTGAACTGGCCCGACGTCACCGTAACCCCTCCCGATGTGCAAAAATTTGCGGATGAGGCATTACGTCAATTACCCATAATTATCAACGAATTGCGACGAAAGTCAGACTCATCTAGAATGGAAGAAATTGAGCACTCCTTACAAAAATTATATATTTCCCCGGTTCAATCCCCTGCTTTAGAACACCCTCCCTCCACCGCGAACCACGAATCACCCACCGTATCGAAGATACAACCGACTCATGAACAGCTAGCTAGTAGAGAATTAAATACCCTAACGATATCAGAACCCCCACAGCCTAGTGTTCACCATACTCGCACCAGTAGATATGCGATTACGACGCCTAACGCAGCAACGAATCCTTCGAAATGTATACCAAATGTAAATTTTAATGTAGACCTCTAGGTAAAGATTACCCACCCAGTAGAGAAAATTATTAATGAATTCCCTACACCGATGGCTTAAGTATTTCGAAACTGTTAAATTTCATCAGATACCTCCTGCAAATAAAAGATTTACAGCAACTGAACGATTGGCAAATCCTGCAAGTAATCCTACCCAAATGCAAACCACTATTACGAGATCGTGTACTGGAATCATTAAACTCGACTCTTCCAGTAGAAGAACTTCATACTACCATAATCAAACATTTTATCACCACGGGAATTTACGAGGAGATTAAAAGAAATACCGTACTTCGAGTACAAGGAACCCATGAAAGCCTGGCCCACTGTATTGCGGACATCAGAGAAACTACACGACTACTGCAAGTCGACTGGAGTGAGAAACAATTAGTAGATACTATTCTAATAGGCTTATCTCCAGAAGAACGCTCTCGATTAGCACTAATAAATAGGCCCCACACTTTCGCTGATCTAGAACAATGTAGTATTCACTCTTCAAATGTATGGTACGCAGATCAGAACAGACATGCTTCGCTATCCACTACACCACATACAAAGGAAACGCAAGCCCTAGTCTCAGATGCAAGAACTCATCGAGAAAGACGACCATTTCGTCGATCACCCAATTTTCATGACCATGGTAAGTCCAAGGAGCCACAACCTCGACAGGAAACCAGTGAGACCCCACGTAAAGAAAATGTATGTTATAACTGCGGGAAGCCTGGACACATCAGTAGAAACTGTAAACGGAAACAGTACAATCAGAAAACCCATTATCCAAAAAACATGTAAGGCAGGGAGATCCGAAATCCTGTGTCTTCCGCAGCTCCGTTAAAACAGATAAACCCCTGAGAGACAACAAATTAAAACAAAATAATAATAACAAAATTAGACCCCTATGTTAGAAAATTTCTTGATAAATGTAACGCTATTAATAAATGTGATTTCGGTAAGTGTCAATTACCGTATATACAAGTTGACCTCGGTGTTACATCCACCCTCGGATTAATTGATTCCGGATCCACGCGAAGTTTAATTAGTCAACAGCTAGCCAATAAATTATATAAACACAAATTAGTTAAACACAGTCAATCAGTGAATATTAGATGCGCTACAGCTAATAAACAAAATTTAATGATAAAACTTATCATCACGTTTAAAATAAAAATTAAAAATCTAACGTGGTATTTTCCAATGTTGGTATGTGACGAGTTAGGACCCGAGTCAATATTGGGAGCTGATTTTATCAGTAAAACAGGAATAATTCTAGATATTCACGATAAGAAATTTTATTTTGGATTCGATCGTTCAAAAAATATAATTTGGATGATAATGCAAATAACAGAAAAAGTACTGGAACTACTTCTACACATCTAAAACATCACGAGTCTGAATTAGGTCATCTGGAAAGTAAAGATAGACGGAACATGCAGACATTAATAGAACAGTTCTCCAACGTCCTCACCCCAAAGTTAGGACTGACGGACCTGATAGAGTACAAAATCAATTTGAGCGACAATAAAGTAATACGTTTAGCCCCATACAAGTTATCACCTCCAAAAGTGGAAGTAATGAGGAACCAAATTAACAAATTATTAGAACAAGGAGTCATCGAACCCTCTACTTCATCTTATTCATCACCCGCGTTTTTAGTACCCAAAAGTAACGACAAACATAGACTAGTTGTGGACTACAGGCAACTAAATAAACGGATAGAATTTGAATCTATACCGCTTCCCGACATCCACAGTGCTTTTCATTATTTTACGAAAGCAAAAATTTTTACCATCATGGATCTAAACCAGGCATTTCACCAGATACCCCTCTCGGAAGAATCAAAACGTCTAACCGCATTTGCCGTCCCTTTCAACCTGTACCAATTTACGAGAGTACCCTTTGGTATATCCCAAGGTAGTTCTGTATGTAGCAGATTATTAGAAAAATTATTTCATGATATAAAATTTAAATATGTGTATCACTACTTAGATGACATCGTTATCTACAGCGAATCAATTGACCAACATCTTAAACATCTACGTGAAGTACTATCCCGATTGGAGAAAGCTGGATTAACCGTAAACCCCAGTAAAGTAAATTTTGCTGTCACACAATTTTCATTTTTAGGTCACATCGTAAAAGCCAACGGAAAGGGAAGCATAGACCCCGAGCGAACCCGTGCTATCAGAGAATTTTTACCACCGCGGGATGCGAAAGGAATAGCCCGATTTTTGGGAATGATAAATTATTTCCACAAGTATATCCCACATCTAGCCGAAATTGCAGCACCTCTGAATGCTTTAAGAAAGAAGGGAGTTAAATTTGAGTGGAATGAGCAACACCAAACTGCATTCGAGAAACTGAAAGAAAGCATCATATCACCCCCAGTACTACAATTAGCCGATTTTACAAAACCGTTTGTAGTGCAGACAGACAGTTCTAGTGTAGCCCTAGGTGCAGTAATATATCAGGAAGTAGATAACTCTAGACTACCTATTAGTTACGCTTCACGCACCTTGACAGATCACGAAAAGAAATACTCCGCATACGAATTAGAATGTTTAGCAATCGTTTTCGCTTTTCAGAAGTTCAAACTCTTTTTAGAACATAAAGAGTTTCTGTTAGAAACAGATAATCAAGCATTATCTTGGCTACTAAATCACCCAAAACAGTTGGGTCGTATTGGAAGGTGGGTAATAAGATTAAATTGTTTTAAATTTAAAGTACAACATATTAGAGGCACCCAAAACGTAGTTGCCGATACACTGTCACGTATGTTCCAGCCGACTAGTAAAACATACGAAAACAAGGAGAGTAGAGAAACGCCGATTATCAATACTTTAATTACCGATTTTCCTCTTGCATTTACGGACTTAGCCCAGTATCAACAACAAGACCCCTGTTTAAGACCAATTATTGAACAACTCGATAAAGGAAATAAGTCAGAAAAATACATATTGAGTAAGAGAGTATTATGTTATAGAATAGCGAACGGATAATATTTACGAATAATCGCCCCTGATATTATTAAACCTATGCTGATGGAATATTGTCACTCTTCCACCATCGGAGCACATATGGGAATAAATAAAACAATACATCGAATTCGTAAAGAATATCACTGGGAAAATATGAACAGTGAGATAGCTAATTATGTGAAAAGGTGTAAGTTGTGTGCACTCAGAAAACCAGCGAGAAACAGCCAAATAAGTCAATTAATCTCAGAAATTCCTGCTACACCGTTCTCCAAAATTTATTTAGACTTTTCAGGACCCTACCCGCGTTGTAAATCAGGAAATACCATGCTACTAATTTGCGTAGATTCTTTCAGCAAATTTGCCTGGATGTACCCCATGCGGCGAGCATTAACTTCAACCACAGTAAGTATATTACAGAATAGATTATTTAAAGAATTCGGTACACCCGTCCATCTAGTGTCGGATAACGGACCCCAGTTTAAGTCAAAGGAATTCAGGAACATGTGTTTCAAATTAGGAATAGACCACATTACCACTACAGAGTATCGTCCGCAAGGTAATATAGCTGAAAGGTATTTGCGAAACCTAAAATCTGCTTTAATAGCCTACCATGCAAACGACCATACGTCTTGGGACCAGAACCTATCCTGGATACAATTCGCCTTTAATTCAGCCTATCATGAAGGACATAAGTCTACCCCATTCGAATTATTGTTTAAATACAAACCTAACCACCCATTATCCACTAAGTGGAAAATACATGAGTTGCTACCCCTTGAAATTAAGGATAAAAATATAAAGAAAATCTGGAATGAAGCTCGCGCTAATTTACGAGCAAACTTAGCGAAATCACGGAAATATCACGAGCAAAATAATAATAACAATGAAGTAAAGTACCAAATCGGTGACTTACTAATGTATAAAACACATCCTACGAGTAGTGCAATCGATAAGACAACCTCCAAGCTATCATACCGATGGTGCGGTCCTTATCAAATTCACAAATACTTAACTCCAGTAACTGTAGCCCTGTACGAAACCTCTACTCAAAAATATGTACGAAGAACACATATTTCGCAGATAAAGCGTCATCACAAAGAAGGAAATGGTAGAGTGCAAGCAAAATAAATGTAGTAAAAAGGTATATGTTTTGTACTCAACTGCTAAAGAGTACTTGAGTAACAATTGGCTACCTAATCGTATAAATAGGTACGAGGCCTGATCAACCTTGAATCCTATTCATCGAAAGTAGAACAAAGTGAGAAGTCAGCTGACATCGAATATAAGTAATAATTAAGTAATAAATTACTTAAAGAGTAATTCTATAACAAGAGTAACTCACAAACTAAAGAAAAATCCGGTAGTAGTCGTAAGTAGTAGATTTAAGAAGAATTTAGTATGTTTACGATATATTTTATAATGTGTAAATTTTATGTAGTATAAGAATTAGTCTGGAAGGTATTATATATATATATATATATATATATATATATTGTAGCGTGACAGATGTATGCATAATATTGAATGGCAATTGATCATTAGAATAATGAAGTTATAATATTTAAATTTGGAAGAAAGCACTAAGTTTAATATAAAAAGATTAATTCATAGCAACTGTGGAAAGAAATCATTATTATAAAGAAAATACAAGTTAAAATAAAAGGAGTTACTAGTGATGAGTCATCCAAGACCAGTCTCATAACCAAAGGTTTTCAAGGTATAACCCAGGAAGGTAAAATAGTAAATAACAAAGCAGTACTGAATATGACCAAACCCACAACGAGGGAGAATAAATAGAATAGAAACCCTAAAATAAGCCAAGACCAAACAATACGGTGGTGTATTTCTGAAATAAAGAAGAAGATGGAGAAGATCCCAAGAAACCTGATGGCAACAAGAAGAAGATGGAGAAGATACCAGTCCCAGAAGGCAGGAGAAAAGAAGACTGAAGAAAGAAGAAGAGGGCAGCATCCTGAAGAAGATGTCATGCTCTTATAAAAGACACCCAAATCCCTATATCCCCAAAATAAATATTTAAAAATAAAAGTATAACGAATTAAAAACTACATGTATATAAATTTAAGAGAGAGAAGTGGACAAAGTAAAAGTTTCCTGTGAACTAAGATGAAACAATAATATAGTACCCATGGAACAAATCTCCATTGAAAAACGCTAACCAATTTATTATGTTGATAAGACTATACGACCATTTAGCATTAACATAATGTATAAGTGAAAGTGAACCAGTGATAGTTTTGGGTATTATAAAAAATGAACCTTGTGTTTCATTCTTGGCAATCACAAACATTGGATGCAATGAAATATGCATTTTTCAATGACTTAAAATGTGTACTGTGACAATATGTTGTTCATAAGACATGAATCTGTTTAAAATAACATTTTTGTTTTACATGAAAAAAGAAAAACAGATTTCATAGTGCTTTTTGAACGGTTCATACTATTTATTTGTTAATGACAGGGTACAATTCCCCAAAGACAATGTATAAAAGACGGTATAAAAACTGTAGAATCCTACTTATAATAATAGTTAGAAATAAGAATATAAATATAAGGTTTTTATGTATATAGTACAAGAATGTTTAAAAATGTTTTAGATATAAGGCCATTTGTTTGGGTCTGAAACAACTAACATCAGAACTATAAAAATAGTTACCACTTGTAAATAGTAGAGAGTAATTAAGATGTTAGTTAGTAAAAAACCTTTTTTGTAAACCATGTTTCCGTGTTGGAAATGAGGATTTTGTTGCAAAATGTCTGACTTGAAGACAACCATTTATTTAAAAAAAAAAAAAAAATTCTTTATTTTGTTTTAACTATTATTTGTATTGTAATCAATACTAATTGTTATTGTGTAATTTGAAAACATGTTTAATTTATAATACTATATGTAAAAGTCAGAGAGGGTATCACACATCATATATTTGTTTGTAAAATATTTTGTAAGAAAAATTGTTAAAAAATCATAGGCCAAAAGAATGGAAACAAAACTTCATCAAAACAGAGAAATTAATCATTTAAATGCGAATAAACAAAAGGGGTTTAGACAAAATAAACTTGAGATCAAGCCATATAATTGCACATACCATTTAGAGAGATTTTAATAAATTATATTCAGAATTATAAATAAAAATGAGAATGACTAAACTCAGAAATTTGGACATGGGAGTCGTATATTTCAGAATAATGTTTCCGAATATAACTAATTCAATTAATTACCAGAAAATAAGGGAATATGAACCTTTTAATACAATATAGGATTATTAATATTAAATATAACTGATAAAATGGCTGAATTTACTGAATTTACATTATAACAGGAAGTAAATTTTGGAAATGTTTGACTTATCAGAGTATACCAAACTGAAAGTAAAATTACTATTTTTTGGACAGAAAACACTATAAAATGGCATTATTTAATCTGAAAATAACCAGAATGAACTGAAAGATTAATTTAAATCAAATCTAGTGAATAAAATTGACAAATAACCAAAGTTTAGGCATTCATATAGTGAAAATGTAAAAGTGCACACAGGATGTGAAAAATATTTGAACAATGTTAAGGATAATATTATATGGGCTAAGAGTTTAATTGAAACTAAAGGAAACAGTTAGTTGATTATTGGTATTTGAACGGATAACATAAACGAGAGTTTTGTGACGATCTAACCTATCTTACAAAGGTGAAGTTTAGTGGCGAACAGTACGTTACTGTAAAGTCGGGAGTGAATTATAAAATCTTTCCAGAACCTATACATTGTGACAAAAACGATCAAGAAACACTAATTAACGCTAAACAATACATTTCTACTCTGAAAAACACCACAAAACACCAGAAAACTGTATAACACATTAACCAAATTAGTGTCGGAATTGGGAAAAGTGTTTTGACTTATAATTACACAGACATACTAAATACAACCCAGAATCACTACACCAGTCACTACACAACATTTAACAAGAGATTTGCAGAGACAAGAACAGGAATTTTGCCAGAAAATACATTATTTGGAACACTGCAGGAACGAGCAACATTTTGATCAACTTGACGGCGGCCATTTGCTTTGACGATTCCAGTGCCTTCTTCTTAGTACAACTCAGCTGTTTGGTGAAAACAATTATTATATTTACAAATTATTATTCAATGTCTGTGTTTATTAATAACTATTAATTTGATTGTAACGTTATACTTTTTAAATATTAGCCCGATTTCTCTGACTTTGGTAATAACTGGCTGTTTAAAGAACCCTATATAATTTGTATATCATATACTTGTAACTTTTTTCGATATCCTGAGAATCGATACTAATCGATAAGAGTCAATATTGCTATTAATTAATAAAAAACATTAATACTTTTCAATACTTAATAGTTCTTTATTTCTTCAATAATACTAATTACCAATAATATAATTCTAATTGATAATCTACAAGGACTTTACCACCCGTAAGTGAAGATAACCTAAAAAATAAAAAGGTAAACAAGTATCGATTGGTTTACAGACAGTCTTATGAGTGGTGATAGATTATTTAAAATATACTAAAACTTTAATAAAAATTTTCAGAAGAGCATTACACTGTTTAAAACTTCACAGCCCTATATTAATTAATTGATCCTAATTAATTAATTAATAAAATTAAAAAAAATTTTAATTATTTTTTTTTATAAACATAATTTTTTTTTTTTTTAATTTCCTTCAAAACAATAAATTTTGTTTTGAAACTTTCGGCGAAGCTGAACAGATATATTCCTTCATCAACTTTACGCTACTCGACCGATCTTGCTACCATTGGGACTCGACCAGCTGGGAAACTTAAGGAAGTGTTTCAGGCCAGTAAGACGTCGAGAGCCACACCAATTAAACACCAATTAAACATATTACATTGGACTTGATTACATCGGAGTCACATACTCCATAATATCTATATCATCAACACACATCACTTTTTATTATATTTTTATATTATTACAAATTGGCGCCCAACGTTAGGGGCTTTAATTAGCGATTGGAAGGCCAATACATTCTGCCCAATCACTAGTTGGAGCTAGGCAACAGCTACAAAGCCAGAGAATATAAAGGGAAAATGCAACGACGTGCAACATCTAAGAAACGGGCGGCGGAGGCCGAGAAAGAAATAGAAGTTGACATGGACAACAAGGAGGCGACGCCAGTAGAGGCGGAAGAGGTATTACCACCGGTGTTGTCCAAACAAACTGAACAACCGGAGATGCCTACTCAGACAGGGGAAATCAATGTCCGGAAGGAACGGTTAGAACAACCAGGGGAACCCTCACTAACCGAGAACACTGCGACAACCGGAGATGTGAAGTTCCAGGAAACATTGATGAGAGTGATAATGGAAATGAAGAAGGACAACCAAACAACAAAAGAAGAAAATCGTAAGGAAAGGAAGGAAGACAAACAATCCTTGAAAGAAGATTTGGCTGAAATAAACAAAAACATAGAAATACCAACAAGAGGATGGAAGAAAACAGCAAGAAGTTGGAAGAAGAGATGGGGAAGAAGTTAGAAGAATTGAAGGAAGACAATCAGTCCCTGACGAAGAAGATGGAAGAAAACAGCAAGAAGATGGAAGAGAAGATGGAAGAAAAATTAGAAGAATTGAAGAAGGATAATCAATCCACAAAAGAAGAGTTGACTGGGATGAACAAGAACATGGAAGAATTGAAGGAAGACAACCAATCGTTCAAGGAAGAATTCAAGGCGACTAAAGAAGAGTTGATTAATAAAATTGAAAATACCAATCAGAAAATAGATGAAACCAGGAAGAAGATAGAGAAAAACAACCGACAATTGAAGGAAGAGTTGAAAGAAGATAACAGGAAGTTGGAAGAGAAGATGGGGGAGAAATTGGAAGAATTGAGAGAAGACAATCAAATTCTAAGAGAAGAGTTAAGGGAGGTAAATCAGGAGAATTTGGACAAACTGGACGAAAGGATGGAATTGTTGCGAGAAGAAATGAATAAGGAAATCAAAGTTAACAAAAAAGCGATGGATAAGAAGATGGAAGAAGAAAATATAATGGTCAATCGACAGATTCGAGAGATTGATGGAAAGTGCAACCAGACCGAAAAGGAAGTGAATGAGTTTAAAGAAGTGGTGAACATCAAGTTCACAAATATCGAAGAACATAGTCGTAGGAAGGTAGAAGAACAGAGGAAGGAAAATCAGGAAGAATTCGGAAAAGTACGCAACCAGGTCACAGAACGATGTAATGATATACAAGAGACCATGGCCAATATCACCGGTCAGGTGCGACAAAGCCGAGAGGAGATGGAAGCGATTAGAAACAGACCGACTCATTTCACCGGATTGCCCATCAACGAAAGCCGAGAGTGGCTCAACTTCCGGCAATACAAACGCAAGCCGATGGAGTTCCTGGCTAGGGTAGAAGAATATTTGACCAAGCATAAAATTACCCAATGGAGCCATAGCAGGGAGATATTCGACGAGTCTTTCCGAGACATAACAGATAATTGGTGGATGGCCAACCGGAGTGAAATATCCGACTACCAACAGTTCCGGAAAATGTTTAAGACAAAATACTGGTCTGAGACCACCCAGAACTTGATCCGTGACAATATTTGTAATGGAAGATACAGGTCACAATTAGGTAGCAGTATGACGGCATATTTCTTGGGGAAGGTGTGTATGGCAAAACACCTTGAGCCAGCAATCCCAGAAGAATGTTTAGTGAATAAGATATCTTATCACTATGATGAGGACATTATCAGGGCCCGGAGAGGTAGTCAGATCAAGACGATCCAGGGAATGACCGAGTTATTGGAGGGATACGAGAACGAAGAGTATTATCGGCAGAGCAGAAAGAGAAATTAGAGACCAGAAGCAAGGCCGACTACCTACCCCAATAACGGCAATAACCATACAAATAACCGGAACCAGCCCAGTAATTACGACGGCCCTAACAACCAGCCGCGTAATAACCAGTTTAACGGAAATTTTAACGGCGTGAGGAATAACAACCCCTACCCAAATAATAGAAACCACTTTTATCAACAAAATAATAATGTTCCATACAGTCAGAGAAATCCATATCCCAACAATAATGGTGACAGACCTTACCCACCTAACCGAAATTACTATAATAATAATATTAGTAATAATAATAATAGCAATAGTAATAACCGAGTGTCGCGCCCTAGGGTAAATTTTATAAGAGCAGAAGATCGCGGACCGAGGAGATATTATCAACCGAGGAGGAGCAGCTTCCACGGCGCCGACCGAAGATGGAGGAGTGCGGAACGAGACGGCCCAAGATACGAACAGGAAAGACGAAGTACCAGCGTGGAAGATCTTGGCAGACAACCGAACAGGGCGTCAAACATCAACCAGAGTACAGAACGTCAGGAAACAAACCAGAGTTTCCCGAACGATGCCTCGGTCAATAATAATATAAACAATGACCAGAATACTTTAAACGAGAGGAGGCAGTAATCAACAACGATGACCCGTTACTGCTTATACTTCCTGGGTTAGAAAAGGATGATTTGCAACAAACAAACAATGATAAAAACATCACTATTATCAATAACCATTATTTGAAAGACATACGAACTGAACTTTTGGAAGAGAACGAGAAGAGTCTCAGCAACAGTAATAATGAGATAATTTATATAACAGCGGAGGTGGAAGGAGTTCTCGCTAAAATAATGATAGACACAGGAGCTAATATTTCAATAATAAACTCCAATGAGTTGGAGAGAATCCAGAATAAATGTGGAAAAACCTAACATTTGAAGGAGTAAGAGGAGCTAACCATCAAAGAGCGACATTTAGAAGAGAAGGCATTTATAAGGAAAGAAAAAGAGAAGATCAACTTACAAAAGTATAAATAATATGGGCCAGTGTAGAGTACAATATATAACCATATGTTGTGGTAAATGATAAGCATAACAATACATATGAGTTGAAGGAAATCGTTTCAGGAAAAATCAAAGGAGTGTACAATCAAGCTTCTATGAAGAAATATTATGAAGAATGAGTTGTGAGTTTTAGAATTTTGAATTTATTTTAAAAAAATTTTAAAATAATGTAAGTACATCTTACAACCTAATATTTTGAGAAGAACATTCTGGAGAATTAAAAGAAGAAGAATTTTTTAATTTAATTTTAAAAATTCGGAAATAATGTAAGTACATCTTACAACCTAATATTTTGAGAACATTCTGGAGAATTATAAGGACAAGAATTTTTTGATTTAATATTTTTAAAAATTCGGAAATAATGTAAGTACATCTTACAACCTAATATTTTGAGAACATTCTGGAGAATTATAAGGAGAAGAATTTTTTGATTTAATATTTTTAAAAATTCGGAAATAATGTAAGTACATCTTACAACCTAATATTTTGAGAACATTCTGGAGAATTATAAGGAGAAGAATTTTTTAATTTTATTTAAAAAAAAAAAATTCAAAAATAATGTAAGTACATCTTACAACCTAATATTTTGAGAAGAACATTTTGGAGAATTATAAGAAGAAGGAATTTAATTTTAAAAAAATTCAAAAATAATGTAAGTACATCTTACTACAACCTAATAATTTTGGAACAAACTTTATGGAAGAAAGAAAAAGAAAGAATTTTGAATATAACTTATTCTATAATATGTAAGTACTTCTTACTACAACCTGATAATTTAGAACAAAACTTTATGGAAGAAAGAGAAAGAGAGAGAATTTTGAACTTAATTTTACAAAAAATTTAAAAATAAAGTAAGACCAACTTACTATAACTAAGTTTATGAGAAAAACTTTATGGTAAATAATTAAGAAGAATTTGAATTTGGAGAAATACCAAAACTTTCAGAAATAATAGTAAAATCACACTACTATAAACAATTCTGAATGAAACAATTCTGGGAATAAATGAATTAAACAGAATTTGAATGTTGATAGAACGTCAGAACTTTGAAACAAGATAAGATCAACATATTACAAGGATTTATGAGAAATATTTTTCAATTAAATAAAAAGAATAGTTTGAATTTTACATTAAAACTCACCAAGTTCCAAAAAAAATAATTGTGTGTCAATTATAATTGAATTGAGAAGAAAATAAAGTGATTAATTCAGAAAAAAGAATTAATTTTAATCCAGAATAAATGCTAGACATTCACAATAGCATTTGAAGGAGTAGAGAAGAAAAACAAAAAAGAGTGTGATATACAAGAGAAGGCAAAAATTTAGAAACAAAGAGAAGAATCCAAGAAAGAAAAACAGTAAAATAATAATGAGAACAACCTGAGACTAATTACCTATGAAACGATAATGAAAACAGTTAATTAAGAGCGAAGAAGAACAACTCATACCAAACAGATGGAGAAGATGATTTTGAACAAATGATAATAATAAGACCTATATGAAATGCAAAGAGAAGAAATACCACATGAAATATAATATAAATGAATTAATGTTAATGAATGCGAAGGCGGATTAATAACTTTCTAAGAGAAAGGAAACAACCAAAATGTTTAAATAAAATGATCAATATAACAACCTGTATATCTAACGTAAAGATACAAAGTTAAAAAATTTGAAATATAATACATTAAGACCATTCAAATAATGAATAAGAAAGACTATTTATAAAGACCATGCTAATACTATGAGTAACCAGAAGAAAGTATAAAGAGAATTCAGATGGAGAAGAAAGAGAGTTACATTGTAAACAGTAACCAGAATTATTAAAAGAAAGGTTTTCAACCATAATCAAATTAAATATATCAGACAAGTTAAGAGTTTTGAAAAAATATATATGTAATGAGTATAATAATGATTATGAAGATTTATTAAGATAGAAAATGTGAGATAATCTGAGAGACTACGAAGTGGAGAATCCAAAGATATTTTTATTAGTCGAAAATGAGACTACGTTTTATTTATTTATTCGATGACTGACTGAAGATAATTCCAGCAGCATTATGTTTTTGAGCAGGGATGGATATGCCTCTGTAATCAATTTATAGAAGTGGTGTATGGCCAGCAGAGAAGTAGCGTACAGTGCCCCTCTGATCTGCCCCAGCCCACGTGATAGGGAATGTTAGGGAATTAATATCCCAAGGATACAACACGAAGTTGATATAGAAAGAAAATGTATTACAATTATAATATATCTCAGAAGACACTAACTATCCGAAAAGGATCAGTAGTAAGACAAGTAACCATATATATAAAATTAATAAAACTCTAATATAAAAAAGTCGATATAAAAATGGAGAAGAAAATGAATTATAAGAAATGATGAAATTATCATAAGAAATTATTTCATCCATAAACATGTCTGAAATAATTACTTCTGGAGGAGAGCAATCTGTAGCGTGACAGATGTATGCATAATATTGAATGGCAATTGATCATTAGAATAATGAAGTTATAATATTTAAATTTGGAAGAAAGCACTAAGTTTAATATAAAAAGATTAATTCATAGCAACTGTGGAAAGAAATCATTATTATAAAGAAAATACAAGTTAAAATAAAAGGAGTTACTAGTGATGAGTCATCCAAGACCAGTCTCATAACCAAAGGTTTTCAAGGTATAACCCAGGAAGGTAAAATAGTAAATAACAAAGCAGTACTGAATATGACCAAACCCACAACGAGGGAGAATAAATAGAATAGAAACCCTAAAATAAGCCAAGACCAAACAATACAGGTGGTGTATTTCTGAAATAAAGAAGAAGATGGAGAAGATCCCAAGAAACCTGATGGCAACAAGAAGAAGATGGAGAAGATACCAGTCCCAGAAGGCAGGAGAAAAGAAGACTGAAGAAAGAAGAAGAGGGCAGCATCCTGAAGAAGATGTCATGCTCTTATAAAAGACACCCAAATCCCTATATCCCCAAAATAAATATTTAAAAATAAAAGTATAACGAATTAAAAACTACATGTATATAAATTTAAGAGAGAGAAGTGGACAAAGTAAAAGTTTCCTGTGAACTAAGATGAAACAATAATATAGTACCCATGGAACAAATCTCCATTGAAAAACGCTAACCAATTTATTATGTTGATAAGACTATACGACCATTTAGCATTAACATAATGTATAAGTGAAAGTGAACCAGTGATAGTTTTGGGTATTATAAAAAATGAACCTTGTGTTTCATTCTTGGCAATCACAAACATTGGATGCAATGAAATATGCATTTTTCAATGACTTAAAATGTGTACTGTGACAATATGTTGTTCATAAGACATGAATCTGTTTAAAATAACATTTTTGTTTTACATGAAAAAAGAAAAACAGATTTCATAGTGCTTTTTGAACGGTTCATACTATTTATTTGTTAATGACAGGGTACAATTCCCCAAAGACAATGTATAAAAGACGGTATAAAAACTGTAGAATCCTACTTATAATAATAGTTAGAAATAAGAATATAAATATAAGGTTTTTATGTATATAGTACAAGAATGTTTAAAAATGTTTTAGATATAAGGCCATTTGTTTGGGTCTGAAACAACTAACATCAGAACTATAAAAATAGTTACCACTTGTAAATAGTAGAGAGTAATTAAGATGTTAGTTAGTAAAAAACCTTTTTTGTAAACCATGTTTCCGTGTTGGAAATGAGGATTTTGTTGCAAAATGTCTGACTTGAAGACAACCATTTATTTAAAAAAAAAAAAATATTCTTTATTTTGTTTTAACTATTATTTGTATTGTAATCAATACTAATTGTTATTGTGTAATTTGAAAACATGTTTAATTTATAATACTATATGTAAAAGTCAGAGAGGGTATCACACATCATATATTTGTTTGTAAAATATTTTGTAAGAAAAATTGTTAAAAAATCATAGGCCAAAAGAATGGAAACCAAACTTCATCAAAACAGAGAAATTAATCATTTAAATGCGAATAAACAAAAGGGGTTTAGACAAAATAAACTTGAGATCAAGCCATATAATTGCACATACCATTTAGAGAGATTTTAATAAATTATATTCAGAATTATAAATAAAAATGAGAATGACTAAACTCAGAAATTTGGACATGGGAGTCGTATATTTCAGAATAATGTTTCCGAATATAACTAATTCAATTAATTACCAGAAAATAAGGGAATATGAACCTTTTAATACAATATAGGATTATTAATATTAAATATAACTGATAAAATGGCTGAATTTACTGAATTTACATTATAACAGGAAGTAAATTTTGGAAATGTTTGACTTATCAGAGTATAACAAACTGAAAGTAAAATTACTATTTTTTGGACAGAAAACACTATAAAATGGCATTATTTAATCTGAAAATAACCAGAATGAACTGAAAGATTAATTTAAATCAAATCTAGTGAATAAAATTGACAAATAACCAAAGTTTAGGCATTCATATAGTGAAAATGTAAAAGTGCACACAGGATGTGAAAAATATTTGAACAATGTTAAGGATAATATTATATGGGCTAAGAGTTTAATTGAAACTAAAGGAAACAGTTAGTTGATTATTGGTATTTGAACGGATAACATAAACGAGAGTTTTGTGACGATCTAACCTATCTTACAAAGGTGAAGTTTAGTGGCGAACAGTACGTTACTGTAAAGTCGGGAGTGAATTATAAAATCTTTCCAGAACCTATACATTGTGACAAAAACGATCAAGAAACACTAATTAACGCTAAACAATACATTTCTACTCTGAAAAACACCACAAAACACCAGAAAACTGTATAACACATTAACCAAATTAGTGTCGGAATTGGGAAAAGTGTTTTGACTTATAATTACACAGACATACTAAATACAACCCAGAATCACTACACCAGTCACTACACAACATTTAACAAGAGATTTGCAGAGACAAGAACAGGAATTTTGCCAGAAAATACATTATTTGGAACACTGCAGGAACGAGCAACATTTTGATCAACTTGACGGCGGCCATTTGCTTTGACGATTCCAGTGCCTTCTTCTTAGTACAACTCAGCTGTTTGGTGAAAACAATTATTATATTTACAAATTATTATTCAATGTCTGTGTTTATTAATAACTATTAATTTGATTGTAACGTTATACTTTTTAAATATTAGCCCGATTTCTCTGACTTTGGTAATAACTGGCTGTTTAAAGAACCCTATATAATTTGTATATCATATACTTGTAACTTTTTTCGATATCCTGAGAATCGATACTAATCGATAAGAGTCAATATTGCTATTAATTAATAAAAAACATTAATACTTTTCAATACTTAATAGTTCTTTATTTCTTCAATAATACTAATTACCAATAATATAATTCTAATTGATAATCTACAAGGACTTTACCACCCGTAAGTGAAGATAACCTAAAAAATAAAAAGGTAAACAAGTATCGATTGGTTTACAGACAGTCTTATGAGTGGTGATAGATTATTTAAAATATACTAAAACTTTAATAAAAATTTTCAGAAGAGCATTACACTGTTTAAAACTTCACAGCCCTATATTAATTAATTGATCCTAATTAATTAATTAATAAAATTAAAAAAATTTTTAATTATTTTTTTTTATAAACATAATTTTTTTTTTTTTTAATTTCCTTCAAAACAATAAATTTTGTTTTGAAACTTTCGGCGAAGCTGAACAGATATATTCCTTCATCAACTTTACGCTACTCGACCGATCTTGCTACCATTGGGACTCGACCAGCTGGGAAACTTAAGGAAGTGTTTCAGGCCAGTAAGACGTCGAGAGCCACACCAATTAAACACCAATTAAACATATTACATTGGACTTGATTACATCGGAGTCACATACTCCATAATATCTATATCATCAACACACATCACTTTTTATTATATTTTTATATTATTACAATATATATATATATATATATATATATATATATATATTGATAGTAAGAATAAGCAAGTTGAGAGTGACATATCCAGCTCATAATTTTGTACAGAGAAACGAGTGAGAGAAATTTCATACGGTAATCCCCAAGCATACTCCCAGTACATTGCTGACCAAATAACATATTTTCCCCAGCCGGAGTCTGTTTTTAAGCGGCGGAGTATGTGACGATTTCATTAATTAAAAATAAAATAATTAATAAATAGGTAATGTGAAAGCTGAGAAATTTTAAATTTTAATATAATCGCACATTTAAACTAAATTTTGTCGCTATCATAAAATTATAATAATATTTAATGAAGAGTTTTAAATAAAAAAAATAGTAATGCGAGTGTACAGATAGGGAGAACCTTGTTAATTAACCCTGCATAGACATGCGCTAACCGGAATTAACTTGAATACCGACCCCTAAACAAACTAATAATCCTTGTAAATTTGATATTAATTAAATAAATAAACAAGACCACAGTAGTGTACTATAATGAAGTCTGTAATTAAGAATATCTGTGGATAATTAAAAAGTCAAACTTTAACCATTTAAATAGAGGATAAATGTGGAACTATTTCGTTGCGACGCGTAACCTCCGCGCGATTAACTGACCCTTCCTACATTGTAAAGAGTCGAGATGAAGCGCTCGCGTAAAAGACACACGCTTGAACCATGTCTCCGCGAAAGACAAAATATTTTTATTTATAAGACCGATACAACAATGTGTAGCTAAAATATTGGAAAATTAGTATGGTAGTAAGTCTAAATGTTAAAAAAAAACGAAATGCATAAATAACTGTGTAAGTGATGACATCTCATCCGTTTAATTGGTAAGATGTTTATGTTGTTTTAAATAATATGGTACGAGCTACCAAAAGTGAGAACTTTTATAAACAATAATGTGACGTGCGATTCTGCAACAAACAAGAACAGTTACGCCACTTATACTACTAACGATGTTTAACCACGAGACTTCTGAGAACCTCCAAGATACTTCATTATGAACTAACCATTTCAAGAACTTCAACAGAAAAGTTATCTCCACTTAAGATCAACCGCAGACGAACACCATAAGGACCAAGGACCCTGACTACGAGTAACCTGATGGATTTGGCAGGTGACACGGAGACTTGTTCTCCGTGATTAATTAAAATTCTAACCAATAATTGCTAAAGACAGTTGAACTAAATAAATAGAAAGACTTTAACGATAACAACATTATAAGATGTAGTATGTTATAGAATTCAAAATATTTGTAGTAACGAATAATGCTGTTGTATATGTATAGATTCACTGATACAAATTCTTAGATTAAGTCCATTCTTCAAACGCCCCCCCCCCAAAAAAAACAGTATTTATAGAATATAAATAAGCGAGCTTAACTCATAAACAAGTTTAAGGTCCCGGATCCGTGGATAATGCTAGCACAAATAAATCCTTATGTTTTGGCCCCAGTTCTTTACAAAAATCTGTTATAAATTGTAATCTTTTATTTAGAAAACGTTATATGGGAATATTTATGTAGAGCTGTTATAGTAATGATTTAATAAAGAGATGTCGTTACTTTAAAACTGTGAGTGAATAAATCATCAGACCCCCATGTAAAAGTTCCTTTAGTAATAACTACAGCTGGTTTAATTAATTAATAATTAAAAGTTGATTACGAGTATGGCAGCCCGTGCAATTGATCAGAGGTAAGTATGCATAGGTTCCCAGTGTTATAGCGTATGTGACATGCTATATATTATATTAGAATAGAATGTCAGAAAAGGGTATGAACTAACTGTATTATTAAAAACTTTGTAAGTAAGAACAGATAAAATCTAGGCCAGATAGTAAATTTAGACTACATTATAATTGACAATTCTAGTCCTATAAACCAACTAAACTGATGAAATTTATGTAAGATAAACCCACCATATAGTAATACAATGTAACTTAAACTTTATAAAGATATTGTCTGAAGATAAGTAAAATTATAAATAAAAATGGAATGTATTAACTAAAATTTCAGAGGAGGAGTCATAGATAAATGAATTGTATTTAAAAACAATAACTAATGAACAAAATTACAAGAAATTAAACAAAGATAAACAATTATATCAATCTTAGATTCAGTATATTAATAATTATATCAGAGAAAATGGCTATTACTTGGACAAGGACAGGAAACTCAAATTTAAGCCTACTTTTCCAACATGAAAGAAATATAACTTTTTTAAATAAAAACTTTGTAAAACTATATTAATTAGTATCAAAATAAGCAAAATAGATTAAAGAAACCGAATATGTATTTAGTATTTCATACAGTTAAATAATAACGAAAATATTTTCCGTTTATAATGTATTCAATAAAATGTATCGGAAGATAAGATAATTTGAAACAATGTATGATCTATATTAAATTGGCTAAGAATTTCAGGAGACGAAGGAAATGAGAACAGTTAATTATTATCCGTTGAAGCGAACACTTAAACGAGGTTTTGCCCCGTATAACCTATATTAATGGCGTGCGATACTTAAATCGAGTTCAGTGCAAATTTTGTAATTTTTTTAATTTGGAATTTTAACTTGAGAAGCAGTGAAAACAAACAATAAACAGTGAACTACAGATAAACAGAACCACATACGCCTAAATAATTGAACTAACACCACTACAAATAAATTTTACTGATGAAACAAAAAGGGTTATATACGACAGATTTAACCAAAGTGAAACAGACATAATAACACACATTTACACCAAGTGAACTAATGAACACTGCACCAGGAACACTCATTTAACTCCAGAACTAATATCCACTATTGCTGAGACGAATAAACGGTGAAAAGGACATCTTTATTGCAAGAAATATTCGTCGAGGTGATTGACATTCAACTACGCATACTTCTGTCGGCCATTTTGATTTTCCCAGCATTCTATTCGAGGTGGAACAAATGAACGTCTAGTCTGCATTGGTTCGAATTTTATACTATATAAACTTTCTATATTAATTAATAACACTGTAATTGTTAATTTTAAGACATTTTAATTGTAAATGTTATACTTTCTTGGCCCTACCCTTTTCTGGATATTCTAACATAACCGTTAAAAGAAAAATATTTTATATACACTATTAATGTAAAGTTTTTGTCGACCGGCCCTGAGTAACGAGTCGATACTGGTATCAACAATCGATTACTATCGATATTTTAATAAATTGTTAATAAACACTCTAATTCTGCAAATTGGTTGAATTTTACTTTAAATATAATTAAAGAATAAGTTAATTCAAGAACACGGACTAACCGAAAGGCGGTATTTACGAAAATAAGGAGCATATTGAAGAAGAAGAAGAAGAACCGTCTATCGACCAGTACCGGAGTTAACCATATTAACTTAGAAGTTATTCATAGAAAGTGACACCACAACACTATCAACCATAATATAATTAAAATTGTTATACCAGACAATAACAAAAATTATTTCCTAAGTACAGATAACAAAAAACCCGAAACAAATATTTTTTCAGAAAAAACAAAATTTGTATTTTAAAATAAAATTTTTTTTTATTTCAAATTTTAAAAAATTATAACATTATTATTTTGTAACTACGAGGGAACGTTACAATATTAATGGATGTAAGTTGTTCTTACTTAATTTTTTGAATTTTGAAGATTTAATATTTCAATTCAAAATTAATTCCTGTAAATAATTGATGTAAGTTGATCTTACTTAGTTTTTTGAATTTTGGCAGTTCCTGGGTTTTAAAATTTTGTTACATAATAACTCTGCGAGCACTATTCAACTGTATTGACTTGTAGCTAACAATCAAGTGTCATTTCTTCTTTTTGTCAGCGAACTGATCAAAATTTCTTAAATTCTGATTGGCCCCTTATGCACAGTTCAAGTGTTACATGACCAATACCCCATAATTACTTTAGATTTTCCAATTTGCTTTTAACTTATTATTTTATCATTATACACTAATGGTTAATACAATGTTTATGTAGTTATTAATTATAAAAATACAAATAATTTGGAACTAGACATTTTTTATTTGGTCTTGGTTTAATTCTGTAAAATCTTAGTATATAGTGGATTTTCCAGAAATCTGATGAAACAATTTATAATGGTTGATGGTAGTTACTTTTTGACCCCTTTGAGATACATTGATTTAAATTAATTAGTTGATAACATGAAACTCTTATAATATAACACAAAACTCCTAAAGATACTACTTAGTTTAACAATTTTAATTTATGCACCCTGTTTAATTGTCTGTGTGATAAATCACGCATCACTACTTTTAATGATAGTTGAACACTTCTTTGTAAATAATAGTACACTTTTTAACTATAGCTTGTGTAACTATTATTATTATGCCAATTTTCTGTGTTTATGATCACTTCTAGTACTGTAAGGCGTTTGTGCCCTTTTTTCTCTCTTTGGTTTAATACAATTTGGTTTAATACAGTTAATACAATTTTACTTTATTGAATGTTGTACTCTTTATTGGATCTGTTTAGTTTATTCATTGAAAGTTATTTATTAGGGTTTTTTACTTTAATTTTATTTGTTTACTGCCCTATTCTACTGGGTAATGTCTGGCTGGGTCTTGTTATTATTAATTAGGTCAAAGGTTGATGTTGTTGAGTCATATTTGGTTCCTTACTGATCTTCAAAATTTGATATTTTCCGTTAACTAGTTATTGAGCATTGTTTTGAGTTCCATCCCTTGATAGGGTTTCATAATTATCATTTATAATTATTTATTAGAACGTTCTGTTTCGTTACAATATTTGTCTTCTCATCTGTGCTCTCATTAAGTACACAAAATCATTCTAAACATTCAGCCATCACGTCAGCTTATTTCAGTTTACATTTAATTGGCTCCTAAATATTTTACTAAATAGAAAGAAATAACTTAATTAACGTAGATTATTAAAAAGATTCAAACATTACTATCATTGTAAATATAATTTTCACTTTTTTTGTCAAGAATTTTGTGTAACATTAGAGATATTTCAGTGCTATTAAAATCTATTTTCCTAAACGCCATAAGTTTTACTTTATCAAATTTTTCACAGTGAATTCAAAAAACGACTATATAAATTTAAAGAATTAAAATATTGCCAGGGCTGTCCTCAACATAATATTTAATACGGAGATTGATACCTTAATTGCTACTACATACAGATTTGTGTATGAAATAAATCTTCTATATCTATAAATAAAATTATAGAAAAAACATTCTTTTTTAAAGGAATTTGATTTTGACTAAACATAGCGTTCTGTGAATTAAAGTACATACAGGAACATCTATACTGATTAAGTACACACGAATTGAGCAAATGATTTATCTAACCTATACAAATATACGGTTTACTGTTCCATAATATGTAATTACTTTTGTTACACTAATATTAAATTAAATATCTTTAATCAATTTTGAATAAACTTAATTTTGTTATTAGCAAATATGTTCATCGTATTAATTTCTTGAGCACTAGAAACATAACATTCAACACACAGCAGAAAATCTGCCAAACCATCCGGACATTAAAACAACATGTAGCTAACGAACAAGCACCAGTATAACAGCTCTTGTAGGCTGTAACAGCTTTTACGAACCAGGAGGTCACGGAAAGAATGGAAAAGCATATCTGATCCCTGACGTGTAGAGAAAACAACTGGTGCTGGCCCAACGCCACGCAGAAACTAAACATACCTTAAAGTTTGGATTCGAAACCTTAAACCAACAGCCGTCATCACAAAAGTAACAGAAAAGAAAATCAAGGTGCACAAATGTCCATACTGCCTGAACATCAGAGACAATAACTTGCAAACAAACTAACCTCCACTGTAGAAATATAGCCTTCTCACCTACGATGGAAACCAATCAATGGAATATCAGGCTGATCTTAACGTAAAAACAATTGTTATTTATGCTATCATATTATTGTACCACATTAAAATACACGTAAGTAAGTGTTCGTGTACGTGGATGCATCAGTCAATGCCTACTGAGCGATTGTGATTTCGACATGTCTCTAGCTTTAACATTCGCTGCAAAAACCAGTACCGTTTAAACGACAATTACAGAAGGAAAAGATTTATCGACATGTTTTAACAATCGATTACCGTATCATTAGAGTACTGAGAATATGTATCCCTGTTGTGTGTGAATGCAAACTTCGGCGTCTCAATTACTTTAATGCAAACAACGAGCTCAGAAATGGGGTCACTTTACAGTAATTGCAACGATTGCAACATCATTGCTAGTTATGTTTGTTGCATCTTATCGTTTGTTGTGCTTGCATGTTTGCTGCTTGTTGCATCTTATTTGTTTGTATTCCTTCCTCTTGTGGTAACAGTAATTTTTTAGAGTTCATTATTATAGTCTGCAACCATTACATAATCCTTCTGGAACTTCATTTTTTCCATTTTGTCACTTACTCTTATTTTTTCCCCTTCTTATATAGGCTACATTTTACATCTCAGGAATACTTTCTTAACGACAGCTTTAAATTTGTGTTTTTTTTTATATATGTCTAAATTTTGTCTAGTCTTCTTTTCCTAGCGACTGATTTCAGCTGATCCAGGTAATTTCAAAATTCGTGAAAAATTCTCACATAGTCTCTGTGCGAGTAGCCTAATTGAAAACACATAAGAGGCTACGATACTAATTCTCTGTAGTCCGAGAAAATATGTCTTTGCACCCTGTCAAAATTATATTTTCTATAATTGTTTAAAATATCAATATTTTATTAGGATATTATATATTAATCAAATATATTGGAACTTACCGTCTGCGGCTTTCAGAAACAGCGTCTTTATAAATTTACATGTTTCGGGACCCTTGTCCCATCATCAGAATTTAAAAAGTAATTGTGTATCGTTTAAATATGATACACTTGTCAAACACTTAAAATATTAAAATTTAATATAAAATAACTTAATATAACATATTATAATATTTACAACGAGTACGAAGGTTACCGATGTACATCGGATGAAAACCGACCGCGCACTAATCTATGTCTCGCTCCCACCACGACAGTAGCGCAAGGCAGTGTTGTACAATACATTTGATTTGAAGACCAATTTATCATTTAAAACATGCGGCTTGGTACCAATATTATTGTGTGATTTATAAATTTCGTATTCTTCAAGAGCGTTCAAATATCGCCCTTTCTTACATATGTGAAGGGGTTTCAAATTAGTTTTAAAATTTGTGTAGCTGTGATTTTCGGAAATGAGGTGTTCTGCAAATTTTGACTTGACACTGTCCAAACTGTGAAAATGTGTAGGTGGCCTATGTTCTAAAAATCTTTTTAAAAAACCACGTCCTGTCTGGCCCACATAAAAAGCGTCGCAATCGTCACATATTAATTTGTAAACACCAGTTTTGTGTTCAAGGCTGGTGGTTCTGTGGACACGAAGATTATTCATAATACTATTAGTGGGCTTATAAGTGACCTTGATATTACTGGTTTTACCAAAAATTGACCCAAAGATCTGTGGCATAAGGTATGTGTATGGTGTTGCAATATATTTGCGTGTTGTATTTTCGCGTGTTTTACGTCCGATAATGTTGCTATGTCCTTTCTTATGTTTTCGAAGGATGTTATTCACCATATTGACATCATAACCATTAGCGACAGCAATGTGTTTAATGGTGTCCAACTCTTCACGGTATTCTTTATCACCGAGGGGCAAAGATAAAAGTCTGTAAATCATACTGTGGAAGGCAGCTAATTTTTGTGATAAAGGATGAAACGACTTAGCATGTATTACAATGTCAGTCGTTGTGGGTTTTCTATATATGTCAAATTGCAACTTTTTATTATTATTGTCCTTAGCAACAGTCAAATCTAGAAAATTCAGTTTACCATTTTCTTCACTTTCAAGCGTGAACCGCATTTTGTTATTGATATTATTCAAATGATTGTGTAAATTATCAATTTGTCTTTTTGTACCTTTGTATATTAAAAAGGTATCATCAACATACCTGCCGTAAAATATTATGTTACTCCTGTGTTTGTTATTAGTAAGAATGAATGAATTTTCGAAATTATTTAGGTATATATCTGCAAGAAGACCTGAAAGTGGAGAACCCATTGCTAACCCATTTTGTTGTCTGAAAAATTGATTATTGTGGGTAAAGTAATTTTGATCAAGAACTAACTCCAAAATGTGCATCAATTCATTTATATTATTAATATCCAATTTATTAGTATTAATAAGGTTAGTCCTAAGTATACGCAAGGTCTCCGCTACTGGTATATTCGTATACAAATCCACAATATCAAAGGAAATAAGTTTGTGGGTCGGTTCAACTATTAAATTTTTAACTTTATTCACAAAGTCAACGCCATTAATCAGACTATGATCATTAATTATATGTATATTGTGTTTTATTATGGTGACTAACTTTTTAGCTGTTTTATACCCCGGAGCAGTAGTGAAATTTACTAACGGTCTCAAGGGGATAGCATCCTTATGGAGTTTGGGTAATCCTGTTAAAACGGGTGCTTTTGAATTTATTGGTTTTAAAGATCTTCTTGTTTGTTCATCAAACAAATGGGTGCATCTGTTTATACATTGATTTAATTGTTTTACATAATTTTCTGTTGGGTCCGAATTTAGTAAATCAATGCTGTTGTTAATAATGAAATTTTGTATTTTATTGTTATAATCTTCACTGTCCATAATAACCACAGTATTGCCTTTGTCAGCTTTAGTGACAAGAGCTTTATTGTCAGATAATTTTTGTTTTAAACCTATTAAAATTTTCCGTTCTTTGTTATAATTATTATTTGTTAAAGGAATAGAGGAATGAACATTATTATACCGATTTTTAATGATTTTATTAAATTTTTTGTTTATTAAGAAACGTGTCTGGTCTTGATCCTTCTGATCAACCATTGCCTTAACAACAGTCTCTGCATTGATAATTTCTGCAATAATTTGCTTGCG
This sequence comes from Magicicada septendecula, assembly GCA_034769895.1. Lineage (NCBI taxonomy): Eukaryota > Metazoa > Arthropoda > Insecta > Hemiptera > Cicadidae > Magicicada > Magicicada septendecula. The sequence goes on along the minus strand of CM068369.1, from coordinate 183,147,866 downwards.
ATCAAGACTCGATTTGTGTACAGGAAGATTATAATTCAAACCTTTACTCAATAAATCAGTTTCATCAGTATTTAAAACAAGGGACGTTAAATTCTGTAACCGTGTATGAAATTTGTGTTTACATTTGATATTGTTGGATGTCGGTAACTGATCATTCAACAACCTTTGTAGTTTATCTGATTGTTTTATACGCATTCGATAAACTATTCGCCTGACGTCATTGTTTATAAAATCCAGATAATGATACAGTACGGCTGGATGCGTGTTATCTAATAATTGTAGATGTAACTTGTATAATGTATAATTTAAGTTTGACTTTTTAATGTATAGAGATTTAATTTCTTCTTTAACTCTGTAAATTTCTGCGTATTTTTTGGTTTTTGCTTCAGCAATAGATGAACCTTTAAGTCTAATAATAGCATACTTCGGTATAACCTTGTTCTCCAAACACGATTTGTTGAAATTAATGTGTAAAATAGTTTTGTGTAATTGGATTTTAATATTTTGAAATTTTCGTACTAAGTTTGCACGACTTGCAGTATTCATGTTTAAAAGGAATAAATCCCAAATGTTTACTACCAAGCCACGTGTTGTTCAATCAAATATATTGGAACTTACCGTCTGCGGCTTTCAGAAACAGCGTCTTTATAAATTTACATGTTTCGGGACCCTTGTCCCATCATCAGAATTTAAAAAGTAATTGTGTATCGTTTAAATATGATACACTTGTCAAACACTTAAAATATTAAAATTTAATATAAAATAACTTAATATAACATATTATAATATAATATGTTATAATATAACATATAACTAATGGTTATGATGTCAATATGGTGAATAACATCCTTCGAAAACATAAGAAAGGACATAGCAACATTATCGGACGTAAAACACGCGAAAATACAACACGCAAATATATTGCAACACCATACACATACCTTATGCCACAGATCTTTGGGTCAATTTTTGGTAAAACCAGTAATATCAAGGTCACTTATAAGACCACTAATAGTATTATGAATAATCTTCGTGTCCACAGAACCACCAGCCTTGAACACAAAACTGGTGTTTACAAATTAATATGTGACGATTGCGACGCTTTTTATGTGGGCCAGACAGGACGTGGTTTTTTAAAAAGATTTTTAGAACATAGGCCACCTACACATTTTCACAGTTTGGACAGTGTCAAGTCAAAATTTGCAGAACACCTCATTTCCGAAAATCACAGCTACACAAATTTTAAAACTAATTTGAAACCCCTTCACATATGTAAGAAAGGGCGATATTTGAACGCTCTTGAAGAATACGAAATTTATAAATCACACAATAATATTGGTACCAAGCCGCATGTTTTAAATGATAAATTGGTCTTCAAATCAAATGTATTGTACAACACTGCCTTGCGCTACTGTCGTGGTGGGAGCGAGACATAGATTAGTGCGCGGTCGGTTTTCATCCGATGTACATCGGTAACCTTCGTACTCGTTGTAAATATTATAATATGTTATATTAAGTTATTTTATATTAAATTTTAATATTTTAAGTGTTTGACAAGTGTATCATATTTAAACGATACACAATTACTTTTTAAATTCTGATGATGGGACAAGGGTCCCGAAACATGTAAATTTATAAAGACGCTGTTTCTGAAAGCCGCAGACGGTAAGTTCCAATATATTTGATTGAACAACACGTGGCTTGGTACTAAACATTTGGGATTTATTCCTTTTAAACATAAATATTATATATTAAATATTTTTTAGAACTTAGATTAAGTAAAATTTACTCTGTCAATTAAGCTAAATCTTTTATACGTTCTTAACGGATAACTGTACTTTAGTAAGCTATATCCAGATAAAATAAAGAAATAAAATAAATAATTAGATGGATCAGAAACACTGAAATCTGAGAGCAAATCTTACAAGTCTGATAATAAAATTAACCTTCTCAAAAGTATAGAGAAATCGATGGGAATGTTTATTCTAAAAAAAATTAAAAAATTTGTGTTATGCAAAAAAATTCTCTTAAATACTGTCCTCGTCGTTTAACTTGTTTAGATTTTGAGAATCCTGCCTAAGTTGAAAGAACAGTAAACGATTATACCTGATAGCTTTTTTACTGTATTAAGTCCGGGTGACACGAAAGACCGGGTGGTGTTTCGTTTTGATTAATGTCAACAATTGCTTCATCAATAAGTCCCTGTGATTTATGTGTCATTACCGCATGAGCAAGCGAAATGGAAATGGTCAACAAGGCCAGTCATGTTCGTTTTATTTCCAATATAACTGAAATCGGAAACACATCAGATAAAAAGTTTAAGTCCATTATATTTGTTACATTTTAGTAAGGTAGTGACTGAAAGTGATGAGGTTGATTACTAACGAATTTCGACCACTGTGTGAAGCATAGATATTCGCATTTTCGACCCACAGATTTTTGCGAAGCTTAACACGACACTCACTAGCCAGATATAGTACACTTGACACGATTGTGCTTCTTCATCAGGGCCGAGCAATATTTTTGTTGTGCTCTGCAAACATTTTTCCAACAGAACTTTTACTGGAGGACATTTTGTTGCACCTCGTGATGAATTCATTTATTGGAAAGAATCGTATACCATCTTTAACTTATTCTGTCTGTGAGAAACAAAATAAAGCTTTGTGTCGTTTGCTACAGCTTTGCGTTGCATGAACGTTTTCCACTAACTATGGATTAAAACGCCAGACGAAACGTTATAATATTATCTGAAAATCTCCGAACATTATACATTATCTAATGTTGCCCAAAATTTCCGAAGAAATAAACGTATAAATCACCGAAGAGTTGAAGAGTTTTATTTCCAAGCCTTTTGCTCCTTTTGCTTCACAGAGTCGCTTATGTAAAGCATTCGAGTTCCTTTCACACAGTATTTTGGCCTATCTTAATTTCACACATATTCTTAAAGGGTTTTGTTTTTATCGGAATTTGGGGCACAGATGATTCTAGTGACTGAGAGGTCGATGTAGAAATGATATTTTTGCAATCATGATCGAAAGTTAAAATTTGTTGTTTCCTCGTGTAAAAATTATCAAATGTATTCCATTCAAGAGCTTTGTAAATTAAGTGAAATTTCTGTTGTTAATTCATGTGTTCAATTTTGATGCAACGTCCGATTCTCTGGATTTCTGAGCATTTCTTACTCTTATAGTTCAGTAACAAATGGATCATCACTTTTCGGAAACACATCGATATTAGCACCCTTTTAAAAAACAGCGTAGAACATTTCTCTCCGGGTCATGATAACATTTAATAACATTGTAACGTACCAAAATAGCAGTTACATAAAAAAAAAAAAAAAGGTCTAATACGTCAAATAGAAGAATAACAAGAAAATATTTCATCAAGCATGGAAGAAGGAACAGGAGAATGAAAATCAAAATATGTATCTACGAATAAATAATATTGAAACAACCCAACGAAGAAGAAAGAAGAGTAATAAGGAAGAATATCATCGAGTATAAGGAAGAAAGAGAAAATACCATGAGTCAATATAATACGTTAGCAAACAGGCCCAATAGATCAAAATAGTGAGGGGATATGCCGAAAGTGATTATCAACATAAGAAGGAGACACGTCAAATACAATCACCATCGTGAAAAAACAGACTAATTTGTTATAATAATGAAATAAATATAGGACAATGACTATCATAATAATGAATGAAAATGTGGAAGAATATGACTATATTCAGTGAACATGAATAATTACAAATAATGTGTAACCAAGAAAAGCACAAAAAGTGACAAACAACTAACCAGGAGAAGAAGAAGAAGAAGAAGAGGAAGAAATGTACCATGAAGAATGAAGATTATGTATGACCAGTACAAGACATCAACATTCACAAGATATGGAAAGCATCAAAATCAATGTAGTGACCAGAATAAGTGTAATGATTATTGGACTATCAATAATAAAGAAACCAAGTGTTGAGCATCAATAAGTGATCACAAACAATGACAGTGAATACTTAGAATAAATGTAACAACAAATGATATAATAACATTTACCCCAAGTAAACAGCACAGACAATATTAGTGAAGTGTTTATAACTGAGGGAAGTGAATAACCATTTATAAGTGAAAGAATCAACGATTAACAAGTGAAATGCACAAACAATTAGTGTACCAAGTTTAATCCAAGATTGTAAAACCACAGATATAATCAATAAGACCACCAAATATATGATACAGAAAAGTGAATTAATTGTTCATAGAGATCAATAACAAAAGCTTTATAATCCTTGATATGAAATGTGCCTGAATGTCATAGCAACACAGGACAAAATGTAGATGAATGTCAAGACAAATAGTAGTGAATAAACTAATTTGTTGGATATAAACAAGTCAATGTACCAAAGCCTAGATACAACCCACCAAAATATGTAACATAATTAGACTAAGAAACCCAGTATTATTGTTTCAACAGATAGTGTAAAATGTGTACAAAATGTGTAAAACATAATAATAAACCATTGTAGTAACATGCCATAATGAGATGACAGTAGTTGAGATGAATACTGTAAAAAACTATGAAGCACATTGTTGTCAAACAAATGACACATAACCTCACATGAATTGGACCTACAACATAAAATCATATACATCAATTAGACAAAGTAATTATCCATAATTGTTTCAAATAGAGACTAAATGAGAATAAAAATACAAAACAATGAATACCATATGAACTGAAGGACACAACAAATGAGTCAAATTAAATATAATAACAATAAACCAAATAGACAGAACCCCAATGTGACAAGAGAGTTAGTCAAAAAACATGGAGAAAACTTATAAAGAGAATGTAAGAAGCGTTACCAGTAGTTAGAGGAATGTTCAATACTACTATGAGAACACCTCACAAGTATTATACTAATAGTTTAATGATTGAAATTTAATAAACTAACTAACTGCAATCATAGGACTAGGTGTAAATAACCACCATACAATAACTTAGAGAGATTTCAGATAACAAAAAGTTAGTGAATCCACTAAACTAACCATGTACAACAATTGTACACAATTTTAATTATTAACAATATATCTAATGTGTAGTAAAATAACTAAATAAGAGTGACAAAATGACGAGATGAGAGCATAATGTATTTTGAACCATACTATATATGTAAACAAAATAACATGTTGCCAAAATAAAGTATGAACAAATGTATATAGATATACCTAATAATGTTATAGTACAAAAAATATGTAGTAGAATAAGGGATAATAGTGATATAAGTAAATATAAACAATCGGATATAGTTGGCTTATACGCCATTAGTAAATTTTGTTTAAACTGTAAATATAGCAATATTATGTATTAGCATGAATGAGAAATGGACTCAAAATGTTTAGTCATAAGTGTTAAGATTTAATTACAACAAAATATAGTGAAAAGGACTTATTTGTGTTAAGAACCACTATATGAGTTTTGAGGAAAGTGAAGTGAATTATTAATGGACGGAATTATTACTTGTTTGGACTTAAAATAAAGACGCAAGTGTCCGCAATTTAATGCCACTATCCAAATGACGATCTGACTAATAATAAGAAACTTATAGCCATTATAAGATTTTCGATCATTTTCGAATGTCAATGTACACGTCATATATAGCCTCAAACCCGAAGCAGAGACGCTATAAAATTAAAATATTTGTTTAATCAAGACCTTTGGGGTAGAGAGTATGGCTTTCTAAACCAATAGAATGACTCAATTTCACCAGACGAAAAGAGACGCTTTAGCGAGATGAATTAATTGTCTTCCAACACCCGAAGCGAGAGGAGCGTGTGACAGTCGTCAAGATATATTTTTAAAATGTGCGCTTCCCCCCAGTAGCGTGGTCAAATATAACCTATACTGAACACCTATTAGCGTGTGACAGTGTAATAAGTGTATAGTGAAACAAAAGACATGACCAGTGTATAATAAAGGTCATGTCATGTGAAAGGAAACAGGGAGTATAATACTTTAACAATTTTAAAAAATATTAATGAAATAATTCTCGTTAGTTGAACGAAAATTATTGTTTGACTGCACTAGTCAAGTAAACATGCTTGACTGCATCACCTATAACGATGAATAATTATCACAATGAAATGAATAAAGTTCTCGTCCAACTTGATGACGATAATTAATTAAAAGATGTTATATTTTTATATTTAAAGAATAATAAATAAAAGCGGAATCAATACTAAATACCGCACACAATTACTTGTAAATATAGTCGCTTAATTGACTATGAATTCAGTCTTGATAAATAATAACTTATTATGTGAGAACTATCATTACTGATAATTCTACATCCTATTACTAATAAATAAAGTGTTTGTAAAATATAGTATTAAGATTTTTATATGATATTAAATATTCTATCTTATAACTTACTCTCATCTAGGTAAACTAACCTATGACCAAAACGTATTTTTTTGTCACAGAGAATCACTTCTGTCATAAATGATTTTATAAGTGGAATCAATAATAAGAGTTTTCCAACTTTGTCTCTTTCCAGTTCATAATAATAATAACTAATAAATCAGTAATATTGTTTTAATAGTGCAACGTTAAAAGCACGTGTTTACAATCTTAGCTTCACTAGGCATGAGTCGACCGTACGATAGTATTGACTATCGTATTGAGGTTAATAATTTTTAAATTTTGTTCTTTTTAATCATAATAAATAAGTAAACCTTGTTATTTATTAACACATCTTTATATCTTGTATCATGTATATTCAAAGGATTCACGAAAATTGGTAATGCTAATGACCAAAGTGAACATAACCTAATTCACCATATTATCGTACATTGTAACAGTGTTACCAGCCTTGAGCTGAAGAAGTCTCAGTATTTATTTAATTTGTTGTTGTTTTTAAAAAATCATTATTAACTGTTTTAAAGGAGTTTTTGCTAAATTTCACTAATGTCAATAAAAACCTCAATTTATTACCAGTGGATATAGAGTCTTCATTTCTATAAAATAGAAGTAAATAGCTTATTTTTTGGAAACAATTATTTCACAAGGTGGCGGCAATATTCGAATTATTGATATTGGAATATTCAATTTACAATTGGATATCAGTGTTGTTTTATTTAATGTGCATTTATCGATATTCAAACGAAATATCTGTGTGTTATAAATGTATTTACAGTGAGATAGAATCGCCCAGGAGAAGATTGAAGACATTCACGGATGGTAAGTGGGGAGGTGAATACAGCGAATTATTAGTGATTTTAATCCTCTTTTAAACATGAACTTTAACTTCAAATTACCCCTTACTAATTAGTTATATTAAATACTAAACAAACCATATGACAACGTGAGAGTCTACAACTACAACAACAACACTACTAGTAAATAAAACATTCTTATTCCAAATTAAACCAATTATGAAACAACCATCCATACAAAAGTTGTTTTATTACTACATTCATAGCATAAAATTTAAAATAACTACTAATGACTGAAAATTGTATAAAAACTAACTGTTAAAAGACATTTAACTGTAGTTAATTTGTGTTAGTTAACACAATAATTTGTGAAGCATTTCAGTAGTAGTAGAGTGTGTGTGTACATATAGTCTGACATTCCATTCCTATCAAAGATTGATCAAACAGTTTTAATCCTGTACCGGATTCTCAGAAGAGGTATGGAAAATATTCAATAATCACCAAAAAATCGCGGATTTAGAGATTTGCATAATTATTAAAACACTCACATAAAATCCAGTGGTTATAATCGATTTATAATGTTTTGGGATACATCACAGTGTTTTTAATTACTCCTTAGTTGTTTAATAACGGAGTAGTTAATAAACAGTTACTACGATAATTTATGCTCATGCGAATTCGTACGACCGCGAGTCTACGGGCGTGTAAAATTGTGCACGACCCGTTTGTGTTTGTGTCGCACGATCTACTTTTACATATTTGGCGTAGAACGTATAGTTTTTACGGGTGTCGTCTTTCCAGTCAGAGCAGGTCTCTGGCATACAAACTATTACATTTGACACACAGTATTCATACCTCATGCCATCACATCAAGTGATCCAAACATGGCCGAGTTTGTCACTTCAAATTGTATAGCGTTTATTAAACTTTTACGTTTTATGATTGTTATAAATTTACGTATTCACCTTTGTACATTCTACAAATAATATGTATTGTTACAACACACATACACACACACACACGTTTTTGAGCAGGTGTACATAAAATTTATTACTATACTGCTTTACAATCAATTTGTAATTCTTTATTACGATTGTTTTTCTTTCTTACTTGGAATGTGTTGCGAGAATTATTCAGTATGCTTATTGTCAACCATGTTACTTTTTTGAAAAATGGTGTCAATGAAATAACTGACAACTACGGAAAATATTCTACTTTTATCTTCACTACCATGTATATAAATGGTATAGGGCCTTTGAAATATTTGCTGCAAGCAAGGGTTGACAAACCAGAAGTAGGAGACAAAGCAAACAATAATTTGGACATCCATTGGAGAGAATTTCTGTAGACGTTGCTGGACTTTTCCCATTATAGACGACGGAAGTCAGTATATCATTGTTGTACATGATTACTCTACCAAGTGGATGGAAGCGTATGGTATCCAACATCTCTGGAGGCTACGTCTGTAGAAAAAGCGATAGTTTACAACTTTTACCGTTATGCGGTCCCTATGGAAATCTATAAGGATCAAAGTAAGAATTTTGAGATGGGAGTTATCTTGGTTATCTTGAAGAATTATCTTGGTTACTTGACATTGAAAAGACACGGTCAATGCTCAGTCATACTCAGTCTGACGAAATGGTTGAGAGGTTCAACAGAACCATTGAGTAGCCTGTATCGTAGGTCATCGATGAGAATTACACAGACTGAGGCCAGCGTATAGATCATCAGTACACAGCATAACCGTCATGACTCCAGAAAAATTAGTGTTTAACATTCATCTTCCTCGGGAAATGATGTTCGGACCACCTGACACTCAGCACCAAGAACCGCAGAAGTAGTCTTCGCAATTAGAAAACCAACTGAGAGGAATGAGTGGTTTGATAAGAGTATGTTTAAATATAGCCAGGCAAAAAATTAAATCGCGGTATGATATCTGAAGTGATAGTTTGGGCTTTGAGGAAGGAGACCAGGCTAGTTCGTACAACCTAAAGCGCAGTCGGGGTAACTCTCCGAAACTTCAACCAAACTGGAAAGTCCCAACCGCTGTGGAAAAGAGAAAAAATAATTATAGCTTATTGGTAAAGAGAAGGGCAGCGGAAAGGTCGTCCGACTAGAACTCCCGGCGATGTATTACTGCAGAAACGGCCAGTTCAAGACTAACCGGTTTAAGGAGGTGAGGTAGGCAACGAGCAAGGCATGTGTGTCATACGGATATATACAAGTTCGACGTGAACATAATTTCCAGTGGTTTCTAAGTGGCTGTAACACAGCAATTATTCTCAACGCGTCATCTAGAAAGGGGTAGATTTGTCTTAAAATCCGGCGTGTTTTATATACAGGATTCAGAACCAGGTAGTTTCAGTTTAGATATGCGATTTGGTGTGCGTTATGGAATACTTGTTATTATGACTATTTAATTATTATGTGCGGACATCTGTAATTAGTAATTTGTGTAATTTGGTGCGACACTGTTAAAAAAGTGATGTTTATTGTGCCTTACATAACTTTTTGTTAGACAGTCGGAAGCTAGAATATCTTGTATAGGGTTGCTGTTGTATACGAGAATCCATTGTTGTGTTATGTAATTAAACTGTTTTATTTTGTTAAACTGTAACTAAACTTCTAGATATCGATTTAATTTGTTCTGTGTCCACTATTCTAACACGGCGATCCATGCGACCGTCGTAACACTATTATTGCCACAACTAGTATGACTTAAAGCTGAATACTTGTACGAGTGTGTCTCCAGCTGACTCTTACCCCACATATCCAGACAATATAAGCACACATGTACGTGTTCGTGCACGTGGGTAATGCGTCAACGCCTGCTGAGTCACTGTGACCTAGATAATATATTTCCGCCATAAACCATTCGGTGCTACAAACAGTACCGTTTAAACTATATAATTACAAGAAACAATTTATCACCACGTTTTTATAATCGATTACCGGAACGTGTACATTCCGAGTGCGAGTATGTTGTGTGTGTGTGTGTGTGTGTGTGTTTATGCAAATTACCAGTGTTATCGTTCCTTTTACGTAAATAGCTCAGAAACGAGTCACATTATTGTAATTTGCATGATTCCAACGCCAGCTTGTTGTGTTTTGCAATTTATAGATTCTTCCCTTTGCTACTGCAGTAAAAGTTGTTTGCTTGAGAGCTCATTATTATCTGTATATTTTATAGAGAATGTTCTATAGGATTTTTGTATACTTTGCCATGGGTTTTCTTTCATTTTACAGTTCATTATTTGTGATACTCTTGTCTACATTTGCAAGGGTTTTAACATTTAAATCATTATCATTGTTAATTTCTGGTTAAAAATTTATTTATTTTTAGCACCAAACTAAAGAGTAATTTTATCTTATAGGCCTTGTTGTTGAATCTGCTTGAGTAGTTTTCTTTACATCGTAGTTATACTTATTGTGTTTATTTACTCCTCCCGATTACACATTTTACTTTATTACCGAATATCAGAATTGTATGTACAACCATTTTGTAGTGTATTTTTGACGCTAAATATTGAAAACCATTTACGACTTTTATGACAAACAGCTGACATGGAGTGCGTGTAGTTACACAGTGTAGGGGACATTCCTGGAAATGGGAGCTAAGAAACTGCCGTTTAACTAAGACACCAAACAGCTGCTAGTCTGTTAAATGTTTCACGTTGTAGCGTCACAGAACGTTCCATAAAAAGAAATCATTTATATAGTAAGTTAGCATAGGAGGAAAGTGAAGTGAACAGTATCGAACCCAAGTAGTCCCAAAAAATTGTGTAATTTTGTATAATAATTATTTCTATCAAGTTGAAAAAACGACCAAACTATGACTAAGACAAAACCCCATATATATTATTCAAGTGAATAAGAGTGAAAAAACCATAAGACACTATAAGAGAGAGAAATGATGTCAGAATCCACCAGAATAAAGTCAATAATATGAATATAGTATTAAAAACTATTTTTTGTGAATAAATGGACATGATCCATCATTATATTATGTGATGTAAATAAAATAGATGTATTAAATGACTTAAATACATTATTAGAAAGAGTTTAAGTTAAAATAAAAATTGTATATTTGCAATGACAAAAAATATTAATGTGTTGGATTTGAGACCATACACCAAGATTTCATGAAAAAATTAATTATTATCAGATTTAAGTAAAAACTATATGTAATTGTCAAGCAGACAATAGTGAACAATTTATCTTAAATAAAGGAAGCTGTCAAATGAATAAAAAGCAGCCAAAATAGCCAAAAACAGTGTTAACAAAAAACATGTAATAGGCATCTAATATTGTATAATTTATGAATTTAATGTTGCCAAAATGCAACCAAACTGTATTAGAAAGCTGTAATATGATATAAAGCAACTATACTAATATACCTGACCAACTTTAACATTGTAATAGTCAAGTCAGCAAAATATTTACTAATACCATGTATGGCTGAAGCCAACTATTCAGTACAAAAATAATCATATCTGGCTAAATACTTACATAATACTAACAAAAATAAGATAGAAAGGTACAATACATCAAAATACCTTAATAAGAAATAAACTCAGTTGAAAGTAAAGTCAATTCTAAAAGAATTTAACTATTTAGAGTGAGATTTGTCACACCATAAAAAATGACATCTCAAGACAATCAATGATGCTATGTCATCTTGTGATAAATATAAAATATGTACAAAGTAACCAGGTATCACAAAAGATAGACAAAATAATAAACTCTGTGTGTATAGTGGTGAAATAACACATATATTAAAGAAAAGACTAATCATTGTATTAGAAAACTGACAAGAATTTAGGCCATGAGCAGAGGCCATATAAAATTGTATTTATTTGTGTTTTATTAATGTTAAAATTTGTTTATTTTGTTGTAGGAGAGTAGTAGTAGTAGATGTCCAGCTTGTGAAGGGAACTTTATAACTCCACAACAATTTTTATTATAAATATTGAGTTTTTAATGACTACAACTCAAGGTGAGGGTTGTAAATTGTAATGTTCTTTAGACTTAAGTTAATTAGATACCAATCATATTTAGTATCGCTAGATTCAGTAAAAAACAAGGAATCTAAATACATTAATGGCATACAAATTGTAAGTACTAATGTGAAACTGTTTGATAAATACCAGTGTAAATTTTGAAATATCCATTGTATGAAGAATAAGAAATTCGTTCTAAAAGCTTCTACGGAAGTGAAAATTGTTCTATGACATTCCATTTCGTTTATTCTCGAACAATCTAGAAAGAATTTTTACACAAATATACCGGAAGTCGACGAAAACAGTCATCGCGATTTAGTATAAAAGCGAGACAAAATTTGACCGAAAAACACTTGAAAACTGAACGCCAGAACTGATGCATCTCACACAACACTGATCAACGCAGCTAAGGCGAAACCGAGAGGCGAACAATCGACAAGACACGGCAGGAAGGCTTTTCCCGTACATAGACATACCCGACTGACTTAACCTCAACGAGAGTCGCCAAAAAATATCGCTGAAATAGAGCAGCGATACGGCAAATTCTAATAGAAAGCACGCAGCCAGAACGTCGACGGCCCAGGAGGGTCCCAACATTTAATAGAGAACGAATTCTGCTGTGTTCGCATTGACTGACTAACGTGACAAATAATTCCCCCGAACGTAAACAAACAATACATCTAGCCTTCCTCAAAACTGCATGGGGATCAGCGCTGCGGTGGCAGATTTCTGAATCAACGCTAAACAGATGATTCGTAGTGGCGGCGTTTGAACGAGATTTTACTGCCAAACGTTTTGACAAAAAGTGCGGAAAAAGTAACGATCGAAAAAATTGACTTTAAATAGATTCAGTGTACACCCGACGAGGCGAGATCGAGAAACTACCCGAAGGAAGTGTCCAGTGAGAGAATAAACGACCATTGGAACGTGAGTTTACCAAAATTAAAATCATTGTTACCTGGTTACATTTATCACACAGTTGTACTTTACACGCCACACATACACCTTCAAATCACTTAGTTTTTTTTCTTGTAAGGCATCTAATTGATATGTCTTGGTAGTTCAAAGGAGTCACGTCCTGAGATTAAAGTTTTTTCATATATTAAACTCATGCTTGTCAACTGAGTCAGAATCTGAATTATACTAGCCGATACTTGATTGGAGATATAAAAAATTGTCAATAATAATAACTTGTAAAAT